>JARQOC010000003.1:447699539-448299539 GCA_033576535.1 Allobates femoralis
CTATGCCTGGGAATCAGAGGTCTGCTCCAAAGCTTCACTGAGTGAAGAGGAGGATGATATCTTCACCGATGCACAAAATCTTTGTGAGTCAGATCAAGGGCCTGAGAAGAAGGGTCTGAGCATAATGTCGACCCTCATTGCCAAACTGTAAACCCTGTTGGTGGAGACAAAGAGGCTGATGATTATGACACTCAGATACCTGAGGCGAACGCCTGCTTGACTTTGCGCTCAGGGCAGGAAGAGAGTGGTTCTGGGGGTTAGGAGTGTGACAACACAGAGGTTGATAATAGGTTCTAGATCCCACTATCTGTCAACCCACAGTTGATGAGTTGATGAACTCAGCAGAGGTGATGGATAAGGAGGATGATGAAGCTGACGAGGCTAGGTTGCGGCTTCCTGGACAGAGACGGAGTGCTACAAGCACATCAACAACTAAATCACCAGCCGCAACTCTGCTTCTGTGCAGAAGCCATTGTTGCTCTGCAGTTTGCATGGGCGCTAAGCCTTAGCATAGCCTGGCCCTTTTTCCAGATCACAAACGATGACCCAACTCATTATCTGCTAAGTATGTTAGCCAAATCTGAGTAGATGAAAAAAAATCAATAATTTAACTACTTCATGCATGAAACATCACAGGCACATGCAACATAAGTTACAGTGGGAAGCTCACCATGCTAAAATGTGGTATAGCAGGCATGGCCAACCACCAACCACCCCACCAAGCTCATCTGTCGTTTCATCCTCCATGACAGTCGGGACTGATGTGACACAGACCTTCAGCCACACAACGTCCACCTCTTTACCCATAACAGCCAGTGTGATTGCCAGGCCGTTAGCTGATTTTGAAGTGGATATGCCTGCTGGTGTTGAGCACTGTCAGACATCAAGAGCACCACCTCTTCATGAAGGCAACATAACTTCTCCGCCTGCACCTCCTGTAGAGTCCAGCAGTTTGTCTGGTACACCCTACTCCACCTCGTCTCAGAGCAGCCCAGCCCTTGATCCGCAGATGTGGTCAAGTAAAAGACCATCTCTTCTGACCCATGCCTAAGCTAAGAGCTTAAATTTCACCATCTTCAAGGTTTTGGACACAGAAATGATGTCTTTCTGGATGATGGATGCAGAGGTTGTTCAAAAGCTCATGGCCATCGCAGTCCCCCAGTACCAGATTCCCAATCGCCACTACTTTTTGAAGAAAGCTGTGCCTGTGCTCCAGCAGTATGTCACTGACAGCATAACTGCTTCCTTGAGAAACTCTGTGTGTGATAGGGTGCATTTCACCACAGACAGCTGGATGATTAAGCATACCCGAGGCATTACATGCCGCTGACTGGGCACTGGGGAGGCTGCGAGGGAAGAAGCTGCTGTACAAGTTTTGCCATCAACATGCTCTGTGAGTAAAACCTCTGTATGTAGCAGTACCTCCACTGCTTGTGCTTTCTCCACCCCCTCTAGGGCCTCCACCTGCACCCAAAACCTTTCTAGTAATGTAACATGCATTCCAACTGTTCAGAAAGAATCCAGAATATCTCCTTACTATGCTGCCAGCAGAGCTCAATGCCATCAGGCTGCATTAACGTTAAAATTGCAGGGTAATGTGAGTCACACAACTGAGGAGTTGTGGTCAGCTTTGGAGACCGAGTTTAATCAATGGCTGTCTCCACTCATCCTGTAGCCAGGTAAGGCTGTGTGCGACAATGCTGCAAACCTGGGTGTGGCCCTTCGCCGAGCAAGGTGACTCACGTGCCTTGTATTGCTCATGTCGTGAACCTGGTTGTCCAGCAACATCTAGGCCACAATCCTGGCCTAGATGTGCTGCTGCAGGGGGCACAGTCACTGTGTGCTCACTTCTGCCATTTGTACCCTGTGGCTTAATGACTTGCATCGCTACAGAAGTCTTTCAACCTTCTTGATACACGATGGATACGGTGGAATTCCACTCTGCACATGTTGTAACAACTGTGTCAGCAGCAACAAGCCCTGGTGCAGTATGTCATGACATATAGCCTGGACCAGCAATTCTGAGGTGGGGCAAATCATGCTGATGGAGCAGTCACAGATCAAGGACCTCTGCAACCTTCTGCACAATTTTGAAATAGCGACTAAGATGTTTAGTGCTGACGATGCTGTTATTAGCATGACAATTCCAGTCATCTGCATGCTGGAGCACAATTTGAACAGCATGTAGTCAGGTGATGCTCCAATAGGAAGATGAAGAATTAGAGGAGGAAGCATATATGTAAGGAATAAAAAGATCTGAAAGGTCCAGACTGTCATCAGCACAGAGGCAGGTTGCATGGAAGGGTAGAGGAGAGGGATCGATGAGGGCTCATGGTAGCAGCCAAACAGTTGACGAAGGTGCAGGAGGTGAGGAAACAAGGGAGGAGGAAGAGGTAATGTTCATGGAAGATTCAACACATGAGGGAGATTTTGGTCATGAGAGGGCGTAAAAAGCAAGTGGGAATGATATCCCTCTACCGACAACACAAGGACTTGTCCTCATAAATGCACAAGACACATGAGTGCTTTCTTGCTGTTCATCCTAGTTCTGAGTTGTTTCCCCATCTCCCCGTACATAGAGATTCCCACTCACACATTTTGTACATATAATTATGACTCACCATAAGCCAGGTTCCCAGGTCTCAGGCACAGGCTGTGGTCACGGTTCTGTGCCTGGGACTGTAGAGGCCCGGTGGTCAATGAAGGGTTAAATAAGATTGTATAGTAATAAAGTTGCTGTTTCGTGACACCACCTGTAGGGGTCCGATGATGGCACCGGCGCTGCTTGGACCTCCAGGGGATGGGCTGTAGCAAGATGGATCCGCTCCCTACAGGATGAGCGGGAAACCCCGAAGTCAGAAGCTGTAGTGATGGAATACGGCAGCTCAGTTGATTCTGTGGATGAATCGGTTAGTAGTTGAAATAAGGCTCGGACACGATGCTCCTCTGCACGGGTCTTTACTTAGTTCACACACGGTACACTGGAATAACGGTTTACTTTCAGGTAACGGACCGGGTGGTCCCTGTGATGAACAGTGTCCCTCCAAAGATCCACAGTGTCTCTCTTAATCTGACTGTCCCTTTTACTCTTCACTGCCTTCCACGTACCAGGTCAGGATACGGAGGAACTTCTAGTGGGCACCCGAGCCTTTGGCCTGGCGGCTCCCGATGGGTCCCTTGACCTCAATGGTGGGTACCCCTCCTGGTACAGCTGCGGTGGTGGTGGTGTGTGTATTGCACTCCTATCAAGCCGTCAATCACTCCGGTTCTGTAGTGCAGCGATGAAGCATCCGCACTACCTCGGAGCCAGTACTCCGGGTAGGACTGGGCTTGGGTCGTCTTTTCACCCGTTACTTGTTCACTTGGCCCCTTTCACTTCTGGGTCACCGACTCTAGGTGCCCTCCCTGTTAGCTGTTCTGTCACGACATCTGTTCTTGTTCCTATCTCTCCAACTTTGTAACTCTGTCTGCTCTTTCCCCACTGCTATGCATCTAACCTTCCTCCCACCAGGACCTGTTGCCCAGGAAATGGGTATCTAATTGGTCCTCTGCCTCTAGATGTTGCATGTGGTGCATAGAGCCTTGGGATTAACCTGTTCACCACTGAGACGGAAAATACTGTACCTTCAGTCAGGGGTGCAGTACCCTACTGTGACACACTCGTTGCGGGGCGCCACAATTAAATACGCCACATTGGTTGTGGTGCAGCTAAAGTTACCTGGGATCTTGTAGTCCTGATCTATGCTGGGAATCTTTATCTTGTCCATTGTCATTTTAAATAGACATGTTTTGCACCTGTTCTGGTTGCAGGGAATGGTTCAGTGAGCTTCTGACAATAATAAATGTCCTCTCCAAAAGCATCAGGAACCTTTTGAGGAAACTTCAAATCTTGGACCACTAATGAAAGGACAATAAAGCTATAGAATAATTGGAGCCTGGTTCAACAGGACTAATTTTTCTTTTCTTCCTTTTCTTTTTTAAAAGAAAGGAAAGTGCATACAAAAGAAAGATTTACATGGTTGACATGACCCAGTCAACGCGTTTCGACTGCACTAAGCAGTCTTACTCATGAGTCATGAGTAAAACTGCTTGTTGAAGTCAAAACGCGTCGACTGGGTCGTGTCGACCATGTAAATCTTTCTTTTGTATGCACTTATTTTCTTTAAAAAAGAAAGAGAAAAGAAAAACCCAGTCCTGTTGAGCCAGGCTCCAATTTTTCTATTATTCTTGATGTGAAGCCAAGGTGAGGCGTTGTCTGAGCTCCAGGTGGATGAGCATAGAGCAACTAGGTGAGCTGGAATCAAGTTTCTACTATAATAAAGCTATCACACATGTTATCTCTGAAGTCTTGTATTTACTGCCCAGATGCTCTCTACTTCCTCCCAATACAGACCATTATGCCCTGCTTATTGAACCCTGTATATCTAAATATAAGTGTGTGTTCAGAATGTGTCATTATTAAGCATGAAGTAGAAACCTGAGTTGTCTTGAAAGCTTGCTCTGCTTACCATCTTTTCAGTTAGCCATTAAAAGGTATCAACCACTGAGGACTCTCAGATTCTAAATGGTAATACTACAGTACAATAGGGAATAAAATACAAAGAAAGTAATTGCAAAATGTATAGCACAAAAATATAAGAAGCGGAAGAAAGTGGAACATTTAGTAATACAAGTGCCCATGTTGAACAAGTGTATAGCATGACAACACAAGTGGCTCAGCCCTTTAGTTATAAATTCCAGGTGGAGCTAAAAATATAATGTTGTAGCTAAGGTAAATGTGCTATTCAAAATGATGAATATATTATCTGTCACCATCTGTGGAAATATGACTTTATTTCACTGCTCAACACTAACTGCATTTTCAACGCTTGGCAAGAATCTTTGTGTCACTCATTTCCAAACTTCATCTTGATCTTGATGTTTTGTGAAACTATTTGTTGACTAAAAACTCAGTTGAAAACTCAGCATGTCATTTTTTATCATTTTCACAATTTATGCTAAATACCAGGTTAGACAATTTGATTTTATTTGGTTTAACTGCTTATTTCAACTAGAACAGATTGGCGTTGGAACAAAAAGTCTGACCTCATTAGACACATAAATTTCACCTATTCTGTTTTATTTAGGCTTCATTAACCAGAATGAAGCCATGGTTTCTTTTTTTTTATATATACAACCATAACAAAAATGTGCTATTTGTCATGAATATTGAAAATCAAGGCAAAAATGTGTTTGTAACATTAAAATGCTGAAATCCTCCTTTGTTATGTAACATAACACATTCAACTATAGGCAAACAAAGATATAAATATAGTAAAATCTGATTTTTGTCATTTCCATATTTAAGCCTTTTACAGAAAAATCTGATATCTTTATTTTCTGGTTATGGTACAGTTGTGAGAGCATGGAATGGATGCCTGTAGTGTCTCCTGCTGTCCACCAGGGGGGCCTAGGTGCAGGCTGGGAAAATGTCTCTCTGTGGTTGTGTACATTTCAATCTGAGGACCAGACCCGCAACGTGCAGACGATCACTACCCCCGTGAAACACGTGTCTGGGTCATCCCGAACATGTATCACTAACCCTATAACACATGGGTGAGTTACCGGGCATCTAAAAGACAGGCTAGTGATGTGGTACCTTTTAAACTGTATTTATGTATTGACATTGTAAACTGTATTTAAGTAATGATTGTACCTCATTGTATGCCATAATCTGGATAATCTGGTTTATATACTCGCCAATATGTGTTTTGGGGATTGTGACCTGTCCATCCTCTCTTGAACAATCCCGGGATTTATGTAATATTCCCAGTATTTTGTACTGAGAATAAAAAAATCCCTGGTCTGTGGAGCGCTAGGGCTAGAGATAAATGGCACTAGGGTTATTTTAGAAAAGGTTTCTTTATTAACCTCTTACAGGCCACTACACGTTTCTGCAGCAGAGTGCTGCCTTCATCAGGTGATGCAAACCTGATGAAGGCAGCACTCTGCTGCAGAAACGCGTAGTGGCCTGTAAGAGGTTAATAAAGAAACCTTTTCTAAAATAACCCTAGTGCCATTTATCTCTAGCCCTAGCGCTCCACAGACCAGGGATTTTTTTATTCTCAGCTTCTTGCACTTGTGCACACCTGGCAAGAGCAGCTCTGGACAAGAGATACCATTAATCCTAGATCCTGAGTTCCATGACCTAGCAATACAACACGGTCACCGTTGTAGGACCTGTGGTGACATCATTCCAGTCATTGATCGCGACAGGAGCTGGAGCTCCCGGAGCAACTTTCGGTGCCTCCACTATACCTCCAGGCGGAGGTGGATTCACAGGCGTAAGACCGCAGTTGTGCAGGGTTGCACAACCACCTCTGGTGAGTGGCTACACAGCCCTGGGCCTAAATCCACTTCAAAAACTTTCTTCACATGCGCTCCCACCCCCTCCCCCCTTTTTGTCTTGCAGTATTTTGTACTGACTCACTGTGGTTTGTAATAAACTTGTGCACTTGCATACAGTGAGTTCTGTGATATGTATACTGGGGTTACGGATATAGAACTCTTTCCTCTAGTTTAAAAAAAACAAACATGTGCAGACGTGTGGCTACCTACTCTCAGCCCGCTTTTTGAGTGTGCTGGAATTGGTAGAGACTATCTGTTGAGCTTGTTGAAAGTGTTAAATCCACATCGGGAGAGTGAGCAATTGCTGCTGTACTGAAAACTGAATCCCAGTAGAGAACCCGGTGTGTTGCCAGAATGTAATCCCCTGCTGATCTTGTTCTGGAAGTGACTTTTCTCAGATAAGTGACGGTCACCGAAGATACAGATTCACCATTTGGGCTTGAAGATACTCTCTTGGACCCAATATTCCTGGACTGGTAGTTTAGAACCATATTTCCGGAGCTCAGGTCCTGTGCAGATATTTTTTTGATTGGAAGTATGTACACATTTATTAGCTTTGGTGCCAAAATGGTTTAGGTAGACTACAGAACTGAACTTCATTGTATGTAAAACGGCATATATTGTTAGTGCTGGGCACCCGGCATGCTAGAGGCTGTATGTGGGGTACAGGGAAAAGGGAGGTTAGTAACATAGTTAAGTTTGTAAATCATTGTGCTGATCCAGTGACAGGTTCTGCTATACACCCAGTGATTCTCATCCCTCACTTAGAGTAAAAGTTGCGCTCTATTACTATATGGGCTCCCTGTTATGTAAATTTGTACAGATACATTGGAAATGTTGCGTGGCAGCTCATTAATTTAACAATAATAATTTTATTTATATAACGCCAGAATATTACGCAGCACTTTACAATTCAGAGGGGACATAAACAGACAATTTGAGACAATTTATAGTAACAGAGATTTCATAAACTATGAGGAGTGAGGTCACATTGATCCCAGTCTCTTCTGTCCAGGTGTATGGTACATTTTGTTGTGTTAATTTCTATGAGGAAATTTGCGTTAGTGATCCCAATCCAAGTTTGCATAAAAACTTTATTCCTCTACATTGTCTGGCCTCGTTCCTGATCTGCAACTCTCTGTACTCTAGTAGTAAACCCTAAGTTCATACAGTCTCTATACTAAATTATAATTCCCCTTTTGTAAAATTGTTCACATTCATTTTAATGGTATCCAAAAAATAGAGCAGTCACAATTATTGTGATACTACAGCTGGAAAACTTCAGAATTAACATAGTGTAGAGCAGTGCTTCTTAAATTGTGAGGTGTCACCTGTTGTTGGTGCTGGTGAGACCCAGCTGGAGAGGCTATTTTACATAACTGATTGTAAATTGTTGATTCATTTATATGGCTATTTATATTTGCACAGTCATGTATATGAGTGTTGCAATCTGTAGCTTAGCAATACACTTGACTAATTTTCTGCTTATTTTTATGTTATATACAGTTAGAGTTCAGGTGACAAGTAAAAGGTAAATTGAGGAATATATTACATTTTTTACAGAATTTGATCAAAGGTAGTAAGGCCATGTCATTACTTTCTGTTTGGTTAAGCCCTAGCATTAACACTCTATCTACCTCAGCATAGACATATTTTCATTGGAGAATGTGGACTAAAGGGCCTGTTACACACTTCAATGTGTCGGCGATTCGATCAACGATCCGACTTGACCTACATCGCTGGAACGATGTTCAATGATCGCTAGTGAAGTGTCACAAGTGCTGATGTAGAGAACAACGGAGCAACGATTCCGCAACAAGCGAACGATACTTGCAGTCGTTTGGTTGCCTATGTCCTCCAGTTCTGAATAGGCGAAGTCGTAAACGACATCGTTATCAAGATGTCACACCTTGCTGCAGGTTGAACGAACGATGAACGACTGATTTATGGTCCGGTTCATAAACCTCCGATCAACGATCAGCCAACATATCGTTGGTTGATTCTATGTGTCACACGCAACGATGTAGTTATGACGTCATTGCTCAGTACCAACGATATCGTAGCGTGTAACAGACCCTTAAGTCACTGCAGACGCCTTTAACATTGGCTTATGTTAGGAGTAGAGAATAAATGGATGTTGATCTTTTTCATGGCCCTGTTTTAGACAAACAATACAATTTTTAAGAGAATTTATTTTTATGCTTAAAGGGAATCTATCAATGGGATAAACCCTCCCAAGTCATTTATATGGGCATGCAGGTCATAGGAAGCGGAATACATTTATACCTAGATAACTGTGATCCAATGTCTTATTCCAGAGAAATCTTCATTTTTTTTATGTAAGTGAACTGTCCCAGGCTGTGGGCTGAATACTGATCTGTATCAGAATCTGCCAGAGATTATCATATGTGAAAGATGTGATTACCAGTGTGATATGTGATGAACAACACTTTGCTTTCATAAATAGTCACACATAGCTCTGCAGTGAGATAAGAAGTAACGCAATATAGCATAACTGAACTTTGTCTCATTACAAATATTTACAGCAGCACTTATCTTACAGTGCTCTCAATTCTGCTGCCTGATAATAACCAACACAGTACAGCAGAGATTAACTTGTCTCATTGCAAACATATTTGCAATGTTGTGTGTGCTCTTGATTACTGTCTCTTTCTCTGTACTGGCTGTCTGTGAGGTGATAGCTGAAGCACTACAAGAGGACACCTGCAATTCAAATATGTTAGTACAACAGAAGTGAGTTTTATGTCATAACATTGTAAGAGGGTATTTGGTTGTATTCTGCTTACCGAACCCCCTCCTGTGTCATCCATACTCATTTTTCTGTATGTAAAATAAATGCACAACAGCTGTGACTTGGATTAAAAATGGTCACAGCACCTTTTATTAATATTTTAAACCAAGCTGGGGCGCCCACCAAAAGGCAACTCTACAACCATAACTATAAACAGTTGATAGGTCTAGTCCAGAGGCAAACCTCTTTTTACCTTTTTCCTTGGCCGCGCCACATCCAGCCCAGGGAGAGGAGTACTAAGTCCACATGGTTAATACCCCTTAACCTCTGCAGCACCCATGCCTGCTAATTGAATTATTGTACCAGAGCCTAGATAGGCATTAACATCCGGTGGTTAATACCCCTAAGCTTAGTAGGACCTATGCCTGCTGCCAACCTCTCTGGCTGCACCGCAGCCAGCCCAGAGACAAAGGTATTAACACCCCACGGTTAATACCCCTAACCTTAGCAAGACCTCCACTTGCTAATTAAATATCTGTACCAGAAGCCACTATTCTCTAATAGTGGCTTTTCACTGAAGGACATGACCAATTACCCAGCCTCTGAACTAGACCTATCCCCGCCACAGGCCTGACTGCGTGACACTTTACGCAGTCAGGACCCGCCACCAACCCATGTTTTCTTGGTATGGTTTTTACTGATGCAACTCCTAACGTCTCCCCAAGTTGTACCCATGGGGTTACCCTTGACATGAATTTAATTAAACACCTACCCTTCAAACTTGCTGGCCCCCAGAAGCAGGGCTTTTAACCCAACCTACGGCCTTGAGACATTAACTACAAGTAAATGCAGCCACTCTGCAATTGCTGAACTGTTAAATATCACCCGGCAGCCTCTGTGCCAGGCTGCCTTACAGTTACCTGTCCACATTGCAGCACCCGTGTAAAGCTGACAACTATTTAATGTTACCAGTAGCACCCCTATAAAGCTGCCCCAACTGTTAGTCAGCACCCGAAAAAGTATGCCCAGTTGTTAACTATCTCCCAGCAGCACCCGTATACACTGTGTTCCAAATTATTATGCAAATTAGTTTTAAGTGTCATAGGGTTGTTGTTTTTGTTTGTTTTTTTAATTAAACCCATTGATGGGATTGTGTCTCAGAGTTCTTTGGATCACTGAAATCAATCTCAGATACCTGTGGTAATTAGTTTGGCAGGTGAGCCCAATATAAGGAAAACTGGGTGTTCCATAATATTACACAGGCCACAGTTTTCATGTAACATGGGAAATAAAAAGGATCTCTCTGCTGCCAAAAAGCAACAAATAGTGCAATGCCTTGACCAAGGGATGAAAACACTAGATATTTCACGAAAACGTAAGCGTGATCATCGTACTGTGAAGAGATTTGTGGCTGATTGTGAGCACAGACGTGGTCGTGCAGATAAAGGCAGAATGAGGAAGGTTTCTGCCAGGAAAGTTCATCGGATTAAGAGAGCAGCTGCTAAAAAAGCCTTACAAACCAGCAAACAGATATTTGAAGCTGCTGGTGCCTCTGGAGTCCCTCGAACCTCAGAGTGTAGGATCCTTCAATGGCTTGCTGTGGTGCCTAAACCTACTATTCGGCCACCCCTAAACAGTGCTCGAAAGCAGAAAGGGTTGCAGTGAACCCAGACATACATGAAGACTAATTTTCAACCAGTCTTGTTTACTGATGAGTGCCGAGCAACCCTGGAAGGTCCAGATGGATGGAGTAGTGGATGGTTGGTGGATGGTTGGTGGATGGCCACCATGTCCCAACAAGGCTGCGACGTCAGCAAGGAGGCGGAGGAGTAATGTTTTGGGTTGGAGTCATGGGGAAACAGCTGGTAGGCCCCTTTAAGGTTCCTAAAGGTGTGAAAATGATCTCTGCAAAGTATATAGAGTTTCTGGCTGAGAACTTTCTTCCATGGTCCAAAAAGCAGAAATGTGTCTTCAGGAGCAAAATTGCTGCAAAAATACCTCTGTGTCATTGGCTGCTATGGGCAAAAAAGGAGATAAACTCATGGTGTGGTCACCACCTTCCCCTGACCTCAACCCTATAGAGAACCTTTGGAGTATAATCAAGGAAAAGATCTATGAGGGTGGGAGGCAATTCACATCAAAACAGCAGCTCTGGGAGGCTATTCTGACATCATCCAAAGAAATACAAGCAGAAACTCTCCAGAAACTCACAAGTTCAATGCAAGAATTGTGAAGGTGACATCAAAGAAGGGTTCCTATGTTAACATGTAACTTGGCCTGTTAGGATGTTTTGGAGTTAAATAGCTTTTTATTTCAGTGAATGTGACCTCCTAATGCTGCAAATTCAACAAATGAGCATTTTCAGTTCTTTAAAACATATCAATGTTCAGAAACTCTACTGGGCCTAATAATTTGGAACAGTGCATTTAGAGTTTTTTTGATTTTTAAGATTATACTGTTATCATTGGGAGGTTTCTTAAATAAAATTCGATGTATACTCTAATGGGTGATGACTTTTATTACACTGACTGTCATTTGCACTGACAATTTAGAAAAATCAGAGAAAAAGAACATTTACATAATAATTTGGAACACAGTGTAGAGCTGCAACTAATGTTAGAATTGCCTGCAGCAACAGCTGTCAGGTATCACCACCAGCCTCATATAAAGTTTCCACCTCTGTTAAAGGGATCCTGTCACCTCCAAAATGCCTCCTAAACTATCAAAACATGTCCCTGCAGCATCCCATCACTAATCTCACACTTCTTTTACCACCTAAAAGCATCGTGTGAAAGTGGAGAAAAACATTTTAATACTTACTCATTAGGGATTATAATTAGCAGGTGCTATATTCTTTAGTCACCAGGGCATGTTGTTTTGCAGTCTCGAAGCTCCAGCCTCTCTCTGTCTGTGCTGCTGTGATGCACAGCTGAAGGCAGGACTAATGATTTGCATTCTTTGAGTGATAGAGAGGGGGGAGGGCAATGCCTGCACAAGCAGAGCAAACAGACAGAGAGAGGGTGGATCCTGCAGCTTGCAAAACAGCCCGCCCTGGTGACTAAAGAATATAGCCCCTGCTAATTATAATCACTAATGAGTGAGTATTAAAACGTTTTTATGCACTTTCACAGGATGCTTTTAGGAGGCAAAAGGAGTGTGAGATTAGTGATAGGATGGTGCAGAGACATGTTTTGGTAGCTTAGGAGGCATTCTGGAGGTGACAGGATCCCTTTAAATAACACCCAGCAACCCCACCTTTGCACTCTGTTAATTAACGCTAGCAGCTCCCGTACAAAGCTGCAACTCCTGTCAGAAGTCACCCGGCAGTAGCCATGTAAAGCTGCCTACAACTGTTAGGTGGCCCCCTAGCAGCACCCGTATCACGTTGCCACAACCATCAATTATCAGCTAGCAGCACCTAGTGAATGCTGCAACCACTGTTAAGTAAGACCAAGCAGCCACTGAATGAAGCTGCTCCAACTTTTAACTGTCATCCAACCGCACCTGTGGAATGCTAGAACACTGCAACTATAGTTATGCAGCACCCATCTGAAGCTGCAAACGTCCTCTCCACAATCTCCCAGATTCTTCTACTGAGCGACCTGTGCCTAAAAAGAGCATATGTTACTGATTGGGAGAGAGATTTGGGATATCAACTCACACAAGCACAAATCCTTCACATCCATACACACTCACATGGCCCAATACAATGTGTAAAAACCCAAGAAAACTCTTTTAAGATAGTCACATGATGGTAAACCTCACCACTACAGACAACGGACCTGGCGAACTGATGCACAAACTAATTGCTGGAGATGCACAGGAAAAATAGAAGTTCTACAAACTTTTACATTTTCCAGAACTCTTACAATGACTAATCAGAACTATACCATCTAGAATATTTGAAAGTTTTTGTATACTTTCTGCCCCTCTGCGTAGGGCATCTGTACCATACGATAAATTGTTCTTCTTCTTACCTGTTTGTAATTGTTTCTACAAAACCAATAAAAATAACTTTGAAAAGCAAAAAGAAGCTGCAACCAGTACTAACTGCCATCCTGCCACAAATGTTACCTTTCCTCCAGTAGCACCTGAATAAAGCTGCCACAAATGTTACCAGTCACCCAGCAGCACCCAAATAAAGTTGCCACCAATATTCCTGCCACAGAGCATTGGCTGTCTAAGGCTGCCGCCGATGTTAAAAGTCACCTAGCAGTGCCTGTATAATGATGCAATAACTATTTATATCACACTGCCGCACCTGGATAAGACTGCTGCAACAAGTATGGTAAACATCCCCAGCCAGAACTCAAATAGCGCTATCTGAATGCTACATGACTCCCCGCAGTGCCGTATAAAGCAGCACAACTCTTAAATGAAAAACCAGCAGCATTCGTATGGTGTTGTGACAAATGTTAACTGTCTCCCAGCGCACCCGCATGCGCCAGAAGTGTTACCTGTAACCTGCCAGCACCCGTATAGTGCTACAACCAATGCTAAATGGCACCCAGCGGCACCCGTATAAGGCTGCCACCAATGTTATATGTCTCCCTGCAGCCACAGTCTAAGTCTGCCATGAATGTTAAGAGTCACCCAGCTGCCATCATCTCAAGCTGCAATTAGTGTTTAATGTTGCCCAGCTGCACCCATATAAAACTGCCACAACTTTTAGAGATCACACACCTCGCAGTAGCCGCCCAAAGCTGCAACAGCTGTTGTACATCATTGCTGTACCCATAATTCCAGCTGTTTAATAAACCATAAACCTCGGTTTCCACCGAACCACCATTGTCATACATACATTGCACAACCAGACTACCTCTGCCCAATTGGAGAACTCATCGACCTCTCAAGATAAAAGCTCGAAAACGTCAAACTGACTGTGTGTACCGAGCACCTTCTGGCCTCCACAGTCCCCCGAATGGATAACCCCACTAACATCAACAGCACCACCAACCCATTTCTGCAACATCAAGATGGCAGTCAAGCTATCCATCCACAAATAGCCTCCATACCTTTTGATAACCATTTCTGACCAATGAACCACTATTTCAAGACTACTATCAAAATTCTAGAGTCCATAGTAATACATATATTTTTAGCCGCATACTCTCACTATACAACATGTATTCAAATAAAGATTAACGGCAATTTCAACACATTATTCATATATAAATGCAATTATTTTTATTGATTATTTAGAAAACATCACACATAATAAAATTCCTTCCCAATAAAAGCACCCCAGGCAGTGTGAGTGCAGGTATACAAATATTGTTCACAGTTACAAATCATATGTCATCATCAACACTAACATAGTTTGGTCTGCATAGAAAGGGATATATTATAGAAATACTGTTGTATCCACTATGACCTGGCTTATCTAGGAGACAGGTTACACAGGATATCCATATTGCACATTGTTGCCCCTTTCATGATGCTTAATCCCCAAAGTAGAAGTGTTCATACCGCACCACACTGCCCAGCACCTCAACGTTTCGCTCTCGCTTCGTCAGGAGGTGCTGGGGCAGTGTGGTGGTCACCTTATGTAGCCATCTTCATTAGTTATCCCGGTCAACAGCTGATTAGCGGCACACGGCGTCCGTGAGTGGCCGCATCCGCACACGTCCCGGCGTCCCGGATATGCCGTCTGCGCATGCGCAGTACCGGCGATTGCTATTGGACGCCGTGAACATGTGAGGAGGCGGAGACATCACACGACACCGCGCGCAACACAGCTGCGGGATCTCCACCATCTTAAGTGTGGGCAACATGCCTATATTGCACATAAAGCTCTCGTTTTGTTAAAAAACCTGCTCATCATATCTTTGCCCATATTAAGAGGAGATGCCACTATCCTTATTGCACATAATCATGACTATAACAGTTTATATACTTATATAAATATTCATATTATATATACAACAATTGTATTGGATCCTCCTGACAAAATGGTGGCGTGATGCTGGGCAGTGTTAAGCATTGATCTCCATATGCAGTGCGATTTGTGCTTGAATCCCTTATGCTTGCTCTATTCCAGGTAACCACATGGACTACTACAACATAAACATAAAAACAATTAAAACAGTGACCACCAAAGTGAATCACAATGAAGTGCTCGGTGTGGCCAGCGTTGGTGGCCCTATTGTATTCAACAGTTATATTAAAGCATGTATATATTGTTTATTCAACTTATTTCTACACAGTGTCGGTTAAAACAGGACAAATATACCAGATATATATTTACTGCTCATAGAGTTTACAGGAAGGGTTTGAAGGAGATGGCATCATTTAAACCCCCCAATTAGTTGTTTCTAGTAGGGTGATCCACTTTACTTCTTTTTGTGCAAGTATTTGCTTCAGATTGCCCCCCCTCACACCCAGGTGTACACGGTCTATCCTCCTAAATTTGAGGAGCCGCCAATTACAGTTGTGGGCCTCTTTGAAATGCCGCGGGATGTTTTTCAAAGCCGCTATTTCCTCATCAGTGGTGGGCATCCACTGCCTTTCTGATATCCCTTAGATGTTCCAGAATTCTTACCCGCAATTCGCGGGTCGTCATCCCTACATATATCAGTTCACAGGGGCATTTTGCCCAATAGACAACCCCACTTGTACGGCAGTTGATTGTATGTACAATTTTGAACCTTTTACTTCCATTATAGTTATGGAACTCAAAAACACGCTCCACTTGGGAGCATGCTCCACAATCCCCACATGAAAAGGTTCCCCACCTCATTTTTCTAGCATTTCCCAGGAAAGTGGATGGTGGGGGTATATATAGACTGTGTACCACCATATCTTTGAGATTTTTTGATCTACGTGGCGTAATTGATGGATATTTTGTCACAGCCTTCGCAAGATCTCTATCGGTATGTAAGATAGGCCAATATCTTTTTATCACTTCAACCATCTCCCTCCACTCTGAGTGGTATGGGGTGATAAGTCTCACCTGTTCATCACTTTTTCTTATCACCGGTCTCAGGAGATGGTTACGTGACGTCTTCTTTGCCCGTTCATATCCACTTTCTATGGGACCATTTCTATAATGGCCACACCGAGCACATCATTGTGATTCACTTTGGTGGTCACTGTTTTAATTGTTTTTATGTTTATGTTGTAGTAGTCCATGTGGTTACCTGGAATAGAGCAAGCATAAGGGATTCAAGCACAAATCGCACTGCATATGGAGATCAATGCTTAACACTGCCCAGCATCACGCCACCATTTTGTCAGGAGGATCCAATACAATTGTTGTATATATAATATGAATATTTATATAAGTATATAAACTGTTATAGTCATGATTATGTGCAATAAGGATAGTGGCATCTCCTCTTAATATGGGCAAAGATATGATGAGCAGGTTTTTTAACAAAACGAGAGCTTTATGTGCAATATGGGCATGTTGCCCACACTTAAGATGGTGGAGATCCCGCAGCTGTGTTGCGCGCGGTGTCGTGTGATGTCTCCGCCTCCTCACATGTTCACGGCGTCCAATAGCAATCGCCGGTATTGCGCATGCGCAGACGGCATATCCGGGACGCCGGGACGTGTGCGAATGCGGCCACTCACGGATGCCGTGCGCCGCTAATCAGCTGTTGACCGGGATAACTAATGAAGATGGCTACATAAGGTGACCACCACACTGCCCCAGCACCTCCTGACGAAGCGAGAGCGAAACGTTGAGGTGCTGGGCAGTGTGGTGCGGTATGAACACTTCTACTTTGGGGATTAAGCATCATGAAAGGGGCAACAATGTGCAATATGGATATCCTGTGTAACCTGTCTCCTAGATAAGCCAGGTCATAGTGGATACAACAGTATTTCTATAATATATCCCTTTCTATGCAGACCAAACTATGTTAGTGTTGATGATGACATATGATTTGTAACTGTGAACAATATTTGTATACCTGCACTCACACTGCCTGGGGTGCTTTTATGGGGAAGGAATTTTATTATGTGTGATGTTTTCTAAATAATCAATAAAAATAATTGCATTTATATATGAATAATGTGTTGAAATTGACGTTAATCTTTATTTGAATACACTATTTCAAGACTGCCTGCCACGGCAGCGGTGGCCACATTGGTCACGACCCTCGGATGGCATCACGAACTGCACCTCAAACTTTATTAACTTATTCTCAAATCCCTTTTTTGCTTGCCGCACCTGGGGCCACAGAGCCAGGCCACACCACCATGGCAACCCCCTAGAGTCCAGGCCCGAGTACCACAGTCCCTAGCGGGTGTGACAATTTTGGCATCATGAACAGGATTACTGGCCCAGTAAAACCGTGCCTTTTGCGTCTGAAAGAACTGTGTAGCCTAGACCTCAAAAATGGCGAACCAAAAAGACTAGCACCATGTGTTGGCTACCCGGTGTGCCAGGGCCTCTCATCGTGGGCATGGCCAAAATGGAGTGGGTAAAGAAGATCCTGCCCCTGCTATCCTTTGCTCTGGGAGGGGGCAGCTTCAGCAGTGATGAAACTCTGCCTAGGGGTGAGTTGGTCGACAACGAAGAAGATCGGCAATGCCCACGAAGGGTAGAGAGTAAGAAAAAGAGGAACGACAACTACGCCACAAGAGAAAGGAAGGAGGCTGCGACGATGGAAGAAGATAAAGAGTGGTATGACATGTACAGCCCCATAGGGAGTTGCTGGGTCCAAGGAATAGACCTTTCCTTACTTAATGAGGACCCCCCGGACCCAGTAGAAGAGGAGCCGGCCCAGTCCCAGCAAGTGGATCAGGAGGCTGTCACCACAGGTGACCCTCAGCCCCAGGGAGCGGAGGCAACTGCTCAGGCTCCTGTTGAATACCATGCGGCTCAGAGACCATGGGGTGAACGCTGGATCCCCTTGTGCCGTGTTATCCCATCTCGACGGCAATGTCCCCCTTCAAGGGCCCAGGATCAACCGACCGATCAGCTTCCGCATTCCAATGCCTCTTCGGGAGAAGTATGTTCGTCAGTTACCCAGTCTCGGCGCACTTTGGACGTACAGGTTTCGGAGCTTTGGATGACTCCTGAAGTGGCCGAGATGGAACAGCTGAGAACCTGGGCACAAGGAACCGATTTGTTCTGCAGGGACCGCAGGAATCAACGGAGGTGGAACCAGTTGTACACCAATCCGCTCCAAGGACCTCCCGAATAAAACGAGTGAGCCCGGATAGGCTGTCAACAGTAAGTGTGAATGGCATCTTCCCTTGCTGTCCCCATACCTCCATACCTTCCCTGAGCGAATGTGTTTGATCTTTCCCCCTTTTTTTTAGCTAAAGACTGCGAGGTCATAGACTATTGTTGCTCCAGACTATAAGTGTATATAGTTGGTGCATTATCGTGTGTACCCTCTTGGTTTTATAACTACTTTTAAGAGAATAATTTAAAAGCAGAATGTTCATAATGTGAGTAAAATTGAGTAAATTGCACTACTGCTTGGACATGTCGCACCAGAACTGTAAGTACTTAAACACATTGACCATGAAGTGCGCTGGACTCTTGGAACTGTTTGAACTTTGCACTTTTCTACAATTTTTCTACTTCTTCATAGTCGTTAGAAGTATTTTTGCTAAAGTAACGTTAAAGCAATGCACCTCCCGTAAAATTCTTTACTCTTGTACTCTTTATTCTTGTAACTGTTAAATGTTTGGTTATGCATAAACATAATTGGGTTGGGCTACCCGTACCGGGTGCTGGCCCGGGGATGGGCCAGACTTTGCTCCAGGAAAGTGTGGCACCTCTGCTGTGAAGATATGCTGTGTCTATGCTGTGAAGATACAAGTTGTGCATAGGGATGGGCGAATCCTGAAATACTCGGAATCGCTGGACTCTAACGAGTCCGGGTCCGAGACTCGGTACTCGTTGCGAGTCCAGTGAGTCCGAATAGTAACCTGTACTTTTGCAGTGTATCTATACAGATACACTACAAAAGTACCCTAAAAGTTAATCTAAGGGGTTAAAAACCAATAAACATTCATACTCACCTTCTGTGGGGCCTGTACCTTATGTACCGGGACCGGTACCGAAGACCTCCGGACGTCACAATACCTCAGATCACTGGAAGAAGATGGGCTGAAGGACCTGTGAGATTTCAGCCAATCAGCATGTGGCTAGCGGTCACAAGGGTTTGTCACGTGGCCGCACTGCCAGCCAATGAGCGATCTGGCCAATCTGATTGGCTGGCAGTGCGGCCACGTGACAAACCCATGTGACCGCTCTGCCGCATGCTGATTGGCTGAAATCTCACAGGTCCTTCAGCCCATCTTCTCCTGGTGATCTGAGGTCTTGTGACGTCCGGAGGTCTTTGGTACCAGTCCCGGTACATAAGGTACAGGCCCCACAGAAGGTGAGTATGAATGCTTATTGTTTTTAACCCCTTAAATTAACTTTTAGGGTACTTTTGTAGTGTATCTGTATAGATACACTGCAAAAGTACAGGGACTCGCTACCCCGAGTAATTCCTAAGGAAAGTCGGCGAGTAGCGAGTCCCCCGAGTCCGCTACTATTTGGGCGAGTCCCGAATAGTAGCGAGTAGATTCGCCCATCCCTAGTTGTGCAGCATCTGAAACAACGGATACTGAAAACCTGTGCTAGCATTTCTCCTGCGGTGTTGCTATCAGTGTGTCAAGAGTGGGAGAAGATGGTTGCATTGACCATCAAACACAATGGGCAGCACTTTGAACACATTTTATAAGTGATCATAAGCTTGTAAATAACTCATGAAAGAATAAAGTTACATTAAAACCAAGCACACCATTGTTTTTCTTATGAAATTCTCAATAGGTTTGATGTGTCACATGACCCTCTTCCCCTTGAAAAAAATAAAGTTGGTTATAAAATTGTCAACTTCAAAATGGCCACCATGGTCACCACCCATCTGGAAAAGTTTCCCCCCTCCCATATACTAATGTGACACGAACAGGAAGTTGATATCACCAACCATTCCCATTTTATTTAGGTGCGTATAAATGGCCCACCCTGTAGATGATTTAAGAGAGTTGATCCTCCTGACAGATTCATTTTAAGTATCAGTCATATTAGAAGAAAACATGGAAGGCCATTTGCTGAGATCCACATATATTACACACTATATGTCGCATATATGTTACACTAAGCCACTTTGGCTTGATTTAGAAATGTTGACATCTTTAGAGTTTGTTGAGAATAGCATAAAAAAACAGACGTGCATTAAGTCAAATGTCCCACTGACAATTATAATTCATTGGGGCTGTTTACTAAACTGTTTTTTTCACATGGACCAAGTGTCTGCATGAAAAACAAGTCATACTATGCACTATTCTAGTCTGAGACTCACCTATTAAATTCTACAGGTGCACAAAAATCACACATGTATCATCCATATTGCATCCGATTTTTACAGATTCTATAACATAGGAAAATATGTTTGATCTTGTACATTTTAGGTTGTGGATCAATAAATATGAATGGATGTCACACGGACATAAAAAAATGGAAACATGAATGACACATGGATTGCACACAGATGGAATACTGAAGACAGTACTGGATGACATTTTTATACACTTGTATGAACCCAACGTAAAACTGCAATTACGTTAATAAATCTTTAATATTTACATGTAAACACATTATTGTAAAGGAAATATTAGAAACAAAAGGATAAAAGTTCAACAATTTTATAATTTTGCCTCCGATAGCTATCCTAACAATATGCTGTTAAAAAAAACTGTCCAAGAATAAAGCTTCTTGATGTTACTACTTCAATCTTCTGCATAATGCAACATATATAGAAATTTATTGTAAAACCTCTTGACCCTGGTTCTTACTGTGGAAACATGTCCTCAGTCGTAACTCCTCAGAATTCCAAAATTCAGTGGTCACACATTGCCACACGAGTGAAGAAATAATATTCACATTCTAGAGTTTAAAAGACTTCTTGTAAGGGACGTAGGAAACCTAATAGTATTTCTGAGTGGCCTAGCTATGGGGGTGCTGAATCAAAGGTTTTTCATGCGAATAGCATGAGCAAAGGTCAATGTTTTACAGCTGAACTTGATTATTTGTCCATAATATACAATATACTGCTCTTCAGTATATTTTTTTTGGAGATTCACTTGAATGATGGCTCCACTGCATGAACATCTTGTCTCACAGTGAGTCCTTCATTCCCCTGCTGTTAGGGCTCAAGATACCGTATAATTAACTTGGAATACTCTTCTTGAAGGTCCAGGTGAAAATTGCTAATTATCCTCCTAAAACAAGCATTTATCACTACAGAGGTGGTACTCTGTCAGTTTCCTAGAAATGGATTTCAAAATGGTGTTGTAAAATTATTTATAGTCAGTACTCTTAAAGACCTTTGTTTGGACCGTATATATCATATATGGAGCAAATAATACAAACATCAACATAGCTGCTGAAAAAATTTATTCTGCCTATTAAATCATATGAATAATAAATCAATATTTAAACTTGGATTGCATAGTAATACAATATGAATAATGAAATTCCTTAAGAAAATAATTTTATCCATAATAGGAATTGAAATGTATTTTGCGCTCATGGAAGTGGAGGATCCAGCCATGATTTAACTTTGATTGCTTGGATTTAATTACTTAGGACACCGAAGCAATAATTGTGTAGGAGTGTGAACTAATACCCCTCTTATTGATAAGATACTAAAAAACCTAAGGGTACCATCACATTTGGCAATGCACCAGCGATCCCGACAATGATCCGACCTGGTAGTGATCGCTGGTGCGTCACTACGTGATCGCTGGTGAGATGTCAAACAGTCAGATCTCACAAGCGATGCAGCAACGATATGGCGGTCGTTGGGACCCTGTCACTCTTTGGCATAGTATTGAGATCATTGGTCGTTGTCCCTGTCAAACACAGCGATGCATGCTGCCCAGCGGGAGCACAATGACCAAAAAATGGTCCAGAGCGGTTTGTAATGACCAGTGATCTCACAGCATGGGCCTGATGGCTGCTACGTGTCAAACGTAGCGAGATCACTGTTGAGGTCGCTGTGGAGTCACAAAACCTGTGATTCAGCAGCGATCTCGCTTAGTGTGACGGGGGCTTTAGGTGTTATCCGGGTGAACTACACCTTGATGCATAAGTCATATGTAAATGATAGAATATAGGCTTAGCGCTAAATCTAAATGGCATAAGAAGGGGACAATACACCTTATGGTACCTTTACACGCCGCTACAACAGGGTGGAAACAACCGGGTTTATGAGACAAATGTATCTTGCACCGCCAAATCAACCCGAGGTAGCGGCGTGTACAGTAGGTTGTTGCCACCCGTCACTTGCGGCACCTGTTTCAGAGCAGTGCTCTAAAACAGGTTGATTTCAACCCGATGATAACGGCATGTAAATACAGTAGGGTAAGGTTTATTCGCCTATAAGGCGTCTGGCAGCAGAGGAAAAACCTGCAATTCCCCATTTTATTCTTTTAAAGCCAGCGGCAATTTCTATGTCCAGGTACAGCTAAGTACCCTCAGAACTCCCGTGGTGTTAGTCTCCTCTGCCCGTCAGTAAAGGGGCAAGGTCATCACTAAGTATTTCTCAACAGATAGTTCTCATGAGTGTTAGTCCCACAAAATGTGTAGCTAATCTGGACATGGGAACAATAGATCTACTCAAATGAGTATAGACACAGAGTGATTCAAGCAATAGTGCATACACAATAATAGCCTTAAATGTGGGATTGGGGAGGCCAATGGGTGAGAGGCCCACAAACACCAAGCATCCAAGGTGGGTTGATTATCTGCAGCCTTTAGTGCTAAATGGTATTCAAAGCAAAAGATCGAATTAACCCTATCGATAACTTCAGAGAGAGAGGGAGGAACTGAGGACTTCCACTGGGTCGTTTCTTTGCCCAAATATAGGAGTTAGCTATGTTCTGGAGCTTCGTCATTAGTTTATTAGGGATAGAGAGCAGAAGACAGCGGAAGCAGTATAAAATTTTGGGTAGCAAAAACATTTTAAAAGCATGAATTCTGGGCAACCATGATAATTCATGGATGGGGTGCTTATCCAGGCTGTGTTGAAGATTTTTATTAAGGGATTCAAGATTCGTGGCAACGATCGAGGAGGAGGAACATAAGGTTATTCCCAAATAGGGAATACCCCCTGAAGACCACTGAAAAGGCAAAGAGGACACCAGCTGAGCTGAAAGACGATGAGGGACTCTAATCGGACACACTACCACACTACAATTTTGTGGCATTAAGTTTGTAGTAAGACACTTGGGTGAATGATGTGAGGTTAGACATGACCGCCGGGAAGGACTCTAGCAAACTGGTGCAGGAAATAATGATATCATCAGCATACAAACCAATTTTATGATCTTTGTTGCCCACTAGTATCCCCGAGATTTGTGGGTCAGATCGAATAGCGACTGCCAGCGGCTTCACCACTAGGGCGAATACCACTGAGTAGAGAGGGAAACCCTACCGGGTACCATTAGTTATCAGAAATCTTTGTGACAAGAATCCGGAGGAGAGGACCCTAGCATTGGGTTTAGAGTATAAACTGAGTATTGCCAACAAAATAGGGCCATAAAACTTATGCAGCACAGAACAGAGGTATCCCCAGTGCACCCTATCAAACGCCTTCTCAGCGTCTAGAGAAAAGAGCGCACTGGGGACACCCCTCGACTCAGCTATGCCAATGAGGTCTATTATCCTCCTGGAGCAGTCTTTTGCCTGTCTCCCAGCCACAAAACCCACCTGATCCGGGTCCACCAACATGGGAAGTATGCGAGATAATCTGTTAGCTAAAATTTTGGAATAGATCTCTAGGTTGCAAATTAAAAGTGAAATTGGTCTATAATTTCCTGTGGAGTCGGGAGCCTTCCCAGGTTTAGGAATTGTGGTGATAGTAGCCTCCAACACATCTGATGAAATGGACCCTGACGATTGCCAATATTGGAAAGCACGGAGCAGATAAGGAGCTAGCTGGGTTGAAAAAGATTTATAATATATGTTTGGGAAACTGTCAGGTCCCAGGGCAGAATGCGTCTTAGTGGAAGCTATAATGCCAGCTATCTCCATAGTGGTAAAAGGCGCGTTCAGCTCAGCAAGGTGCTCCTCTGACACTGATGGAAGTTGCAGTATATTTAAAAATTGTTCAATCAATGTCGAGTCCGACTGTGGAGTATCCCTATCATGCTTCAAATTGTAGAGATCTGCATAGAATTGTGCAAACACATCCACAATTTCTGCGGGGTTTCTCACAGTTTTCCCGTCTGCCGATTTCATAGAGTCTATCAATCATACCCACAGAGTGTTTCTTGATTCTCCTAGCTATTACCGCTCCAGCTCTATCACCCGCCTCATAGTGAGTAATTTTCTGGCATCTCAGTCCCCTTTCATATTGCTATAACATAAATGCTCTCAACTGATGACGTGCCTGGAAGATCTGAGTAGTCAAGTGAGGCGCAGGGTCTGGTTTATTAAGAGTCTCTAATTGACTCAACCGGAGAATCAAGTCCGACCTAAGCTTGTCCCGAGATCGCTTTAGTTGGGAGGATTTCTGTATGAAAAATTCCCTCAGAACCGCCTTATGAGACACCCAGATCGTCTCATCTGAGACTTCTCCGTTACCGTTCAAAGCAAAATATTCAGTCAAAGTCTGAGCAAATGATGTCAGGACATGCCGATCAGATAAGAGACTCACGTTCAGCCTCCAAGGACGAGCAGGGCACCCCCCACCTCCATGCCGGACCTCCAAAGATACAGGTGCATAATCTTACCACGTGATCAGATTTACCGCCACACTAGCACAGGACGCCAAGGTGTTATCATTTACCAGAAAATAATCAATTCTGGAGTACATTCTGTGTCTATGGGAGAAGAAAGAATAATCATGCTCTGAAGCATGAAGGTAATGCTACACATCATGGAATCCAAACTCTCGGTATAAAGGGCCCAGCTCCTTTCCTTGTCTAAGAGCGGGAGAGGAGAAATCCAGCCGACAATCCGGGACTATATTGAAGTCTCCACAGATTATGCACAGACCCTGCGTCTCCCTCTTCACCAACTCAAAAAATGATCTCAGAAACTTAATCTGGCCCTCATTAGGTCCATACACATTTGCCAGAGTCATTGTCTTTCCTTCCACAAAACAAAACAAGATGATATAGTGGCCTGCTGGATCCGTTATGACTCCATTCAATTGAAATTGAACGGAGTTACTGATTAAAATACAGACTCCTGCCTTTTTTGCTGAGTGATTGGCGTTTGTGATGTAGCTAGGGATGGGCGAATCCTGGCATTGCTAGACTCCGACGAGTCTGAGTCCAGGACTTGCTACTCGTTGCGAGTCTAGCGATTCCAATGTAAATTAATGGGGAAAGAGTATTGCAGCGATTCCTCTGCTGCCGGACCCTATAAGGGGTCTGGCAGCAGAGGAAAAACCTGCAGTTCCCCATGTTATTCTTGTGCTGTTTCAATCCTGTTTTATAGTTTAAACTGCTATTATCTCTGATGCTTGTCTCTGCTGCCACATGCTGGCCAGACCCTTCAATTCTTTCCCCCTCTTTCTTGTCCAGCCTATGGGGGTGTGGCTCCTGTACGTGTTGTTTTTGGTCTCTTCCTGTTTGCCCAGTCATTGGCAGACATTTTTTAGTACAGAGAGTTCATTCCCCATGGAGCTGAAGAAGCAAAGTTTTCGACCTACAAGTAGCGACTCCAGAGACAAGCTTCATACAAGATTTCAATGCCATGTTTTGGATCATACATCTACAAAATAAACCAGCATTGTTTTCATCCTAACGTGTGTACGCTTATCTGAGACGCTGCTCCGGGTCCTGTCTGCCCCTCTTACTGGAAGTACAAAGGTAAGAACTCTCACCCCATTATACACCAGCGTGCCTTTATCGCCTTTAAGTGGGAACAGAACAGTCGAAAACCTTGTTTAAAAGCTCCTAGCAAAAAAAAAAAAAAACGCCTTACAGCCCAGCATCCAGCTATAGATCTCCATGTGCCCTGTTCCTCTGTGTGTAATCTGCCCAGCAACAAGCCTTGTGCACCAGTCCGCCTGCAACAGTGCACGTCTGGACAAGCCTAGATGAAGCTCTCCCACCTGCCACATCTTGTATCAGCCCTGCCTGTACTGTTATAAAGAACTGTTTTTATGCACCTGCGGTTTCCTTCTGGCCACATTGCTTCTACAAGCCTGCAGTACACTATACCTCATTACTGCACATCGGCGAACTGTGAACTCCAAGTTTCATCAAAGAACCTTGGGAATCTCACCCGGGAGTTCCCGCAGAGCCGCACAGCGATTTTTGGACCCCTATTCAAAAGTTGAGTCCTTTAAAGAGACAGTACACCTTTATTCGAAATGGCCGAAAAGGACCTCGGACAGGCTCTCACTGCTGAAACAGAGCAAATACAACCTGATACCGACCACGATGAAGCCCAGGAGGCAGACCCCACGTCTCAAGCAGCCCAAGTTACCCGACCAAAACGTTCTTCCAAACCAACGATAAAGGCAATTGAAAACTATCACGCTATGAAAGATGAGCTAAGTGAACGCCTGGAAGAACAGTGGGAACGCGTCGCCTTTTACATGTCGAGACTCGAACCCTCGTCAGGCGACGCCCCGAGCTTACAATCTGTTATGGAACGGCTGAACGCCGCCCATGAAGGATACAAGAGACTGTCAACAAGGTACATTGCCCTTCTAAAAGACTTTAATTCTGATGAATCTCTTTCAGACCTCAGTAAGGCGCTAGAGACGGACAAAGGGAGAGATGCCAAGGTCCGACACGCCATAAACAAGGCCGAACACCGTATCTCTCACCTACAAGAAACCAGATCACACCGATCGACCTCATCTAAACGTTCCTCTCGGGCATCCAGGTCGTCATCCTCAAGAAGTTCAACCATGAGCGACAGGATACTGGAGGCCCGCATAATAGCAGAGGAATCCAGGGTGAGACGTTCTTTCACTGAGAGAGAAGCAGAAGAAAAAAGGACAGAAGCAAGGGCAGAGGCAAAAAGGGCAGAAGCAGAAATGGAAGCAAAAAGGGCAGAAGCAAGGGCGGAAGCGGAGATGGAAGCAAAAAGGGCAGAAGCAGGGGCTAAAAGGGCGGAAGCGGAGATGGAAGCAAAAAGGACCGAAGCAGAAGCGGAGGCTCGAATACAGATCCTTCGGTCACAGATGGAAGAGGAGGTTGCGCTAGCTAAAGTGAGACTACTTGAGCAGGCATTGATCCAAGGTCCTGATCCATCTAACTCGCCACCACTGGAAACGGATGATCCAGTCGATCGCACCAGAGACTATGTGCTAAACCGGGTACCTCTAGCGAACCCCGGTCTACAGTACCGTCCAAGTCGACGACACCAAAACCCCCAACATACTTCTAAAAGTGCCAGTACCCTCGAAGGCGCCCGAGTTAATTAACGACAGTCGCCGAGAGATACCCTCTCAAACACAGTCACCACCACAAGATGGCAACCCAGCGTTTCCTGGCCCACCTTCACAGCTCAAGCGGTATTCGTCAAATTCTTCAAGGGCTAAACCACAGCTCAACCCTGCAGCAGCATCATTCTACCGGAAACAGCTCATCCATTCACGCCAGGCGGCCCATACGCCCCAGGGGCATCACGAGTCGTCGTGGCAACAAGTGGTGAGAAGTCGGACATGTCCGAGTTTGCCAGGTTCATGGTGAGCAGAGAGCTAATCAACACTAGTCTTGTGAAGTTTGATGATCGTGCAGAGAACTACAGGACCTGGAAAGCAACCTTCAAGGCAGCCATCGCCAATCTCAACCTAACTGAAGAACAGGAACTCGACCTCCTGATCAAGTGGTTAGGCCCGGGCTCTTCAAACCGTATCAAGAGCCTCAGAACCGTCTATGTAGGACAAGCAGAAGCAGGTCTCGCCGCCGCATGGCAAAGGCTGGAATGCACCTTTGGCAGCGCGGAAGCAATAGAGAAAGCCCTATTCAAGAGACTGCAGGATTTCCCAAAGATCAACCTTAAAGAAGTCCACAAGCTTCAAGACCTAAGTGATCTGCTCATGGAGCTGGAGCTCGCCAAAAGAGACCCTCGTCTGTCCGGGCTGTGCTATCTGGATTCAGCCCATGGAGTAAACCCAATCGTGGTGAAGCTGCCATACAGTCTGCAGGAGAAATGGGCAACGTCAGTCTCAAGGTACAAAAGAGTGAACGACGTCACCTTTCCCCATTTATTCACTTCTGCAGGTTCATTGACGAGCAGGCCCAGATGAGGAATGACCCCAGCCTCGACTTCTTAGAATCCAACACTTCAGCAGCTGCAGCAACTCCAGCATCAAGGTATGAAAGTGCTATACCAAAACGCAGAGACACTAAGAGAGCTGTGAGTGTTAGAAAGACTAACGCCCACAGACGAACAGAACACTGTCTCACCATTAGATAAGTCTTTCAATCGTGAATGTTCCATCCATAAAAAACCACACTCACTGACCAAATGCAAGGGGTTTAGATCCAAAACCTTACAGGAGCGCAAGAAGGTCCTCACTGAGCTTGGGATTTGCTTCAAACGCTGCGCATCACTTGAGCACATGGCCAAGGACTGTAAATCCACAGTCAAGTGTGGGGAGTGCCACAGCGAAAAGCACGTTTCAGCCATGCATCCTACCCGGCTAGCTAGAGACACACCGGCTACAGTCACCACCGCTCCCGCTCCAAGTCATGACGGGGAACCACAGAATCAGACTGACACCGCCACAACTGTTTCCTGCTCATGCTCAGAGGTATGTGAAGAGGGCTGAATGGAGAAATGTTGTGCCCGAATATGCCTCATCAAGGTTTATCCCGAGGGACGCCCAGAAAAGGCAATGAAGGTGTATGCCATCATAGACAACCAAAGCAACCGGTCCCTGGCAGGAACCAAATTCTTTGAAGCCTTCGGAATTAGTGGACCATCAGAACCCTACACCTTGAACACCTGCTCAGGCCGCATAGAGACTAGCGGCAGAAGAGCCCGGGGATTCATTGCTTCTCCTATCAACGGGAAGACTGAAATACCTCTACCAACGCTCGTTGAATGCGACCAAATACCCAGCCGCAGGAGTGAAATTCCTACCCCAGAAGCTGCACTTCATCAACCACACCTGAAACACCTCGCAAGCGTCATCCCACCTATAGACAACAACGTGGAGATTCTACTCCT
This sequence comes from Allobates femoralis, assembly GCA_033576535.1. NCBI lineage: Eukaryota > Metazoa > Chordata > Amphibia > Anura > Aromobatidae > Allobates > Allobates femoralis. The sequence goes on from JARQOC010000003.1 coordinate 447,728,840, forward strand.
GCTCGGCAGAGACAACCTGAGGGTACACAAGGTGCGACAACAGTGCAATGGACCCGACTATGCACCATACGCCCAGAGACTGGACTTGGGATGGGTAGTCATAGGAAATGTGTGTGTTGATCGATCAGAAATCGACTCCTTCAGGACCTACGTGCATGGAGATGTGCGCACAACCTGCCTAAGACCATGTCCTCATCACTATGAAGTGAAGGAGAAGCACCCAGACTCAATACAGCTACCTGACGTCGCTTCTTCCCTGCGTACCGACAACTTAGGAAGATCAGTCTTCCACACGACCAAGGACGACGATAAAGTAGTCTTGTCAGTGGAGGACAGAGAGTTCATCGAGATAATGGACCGTGTGTTCTCTAAAGACGAAACCAACCACTGGGTCTCTCCATTACCCTTCTGATCCACCAGGGTAAGACTCCCAAACAACCGAGACCATGCTCAGACCAGATTTAACTCTCTGCAGCGTTCAATGAACAACAAGCCTGAGATGAGGGAACATATCGTTGCCTTCATGGACAAGATATTTCGCAACAACCACGCGGAACCCGCTCCATCCTTAAGGAAGAATGAAGAGTGCTGGTATCTGCCTTTATTTGGTGTATACCACCCACGGAAACCGAACCAGATCAGGGTTGTCTTTGACTCCAGCGCCAAACATGGAGGCGTATCCCTTAACGATGTTCTCCTCACCAGCCCCAACCTAACAAACAACTTAGTAGGAGTGTTGCTGAGGTTCAGAAAAGAACTTGTCGCCATCACTGCTGATATCGAACAGATGTTCCACTGTTTCCTAGTCAGGGAGGATCACCGGAACTTCCTCAGATTTCTGTGGTACAAGGACAATGACACCAATAAAGTGATGGTGGAATACCGAATCAGGGTCCACGTTTTCGGGAACAGCCCTTCACCCGCCGTAGCAACCTATGGTCTCCGAAGAACCGCGTCAGAGGGAGAGTCCGAGTATGGCACAGACGCGAAAGACTTTGTTGAAAAAGACTTTTACGTAGATGACGGGCTCAAATCACTACCCACCGAGGAAGCAGCCATTGATTTGCTCAAAAGGACCCAAAGTATGCTGGCCCAGGCAAAACTTAGGCTACACAAAATCGCTTCAAACAGCCCGGCCGTAATGAGAGCCTTTGACTCGGGCGACCACGCCCCTGTATTCAAGGACATTGACTTGGGGCTAGACAGCCCACCCGTGCAGAGGAGCCTCGGCATCAGATGGGATCTCGCAGCCGACTCTTTCGGATTTCAAGTAAATTGCTCAGACAAACCGTTCACGAAACGTGGTGTCCTTTCCATAGTAAACAGCTTATTCGACCCGCTGGCATTCGTAGCGCCTATCACTATACAAGGCAAATCCTTGTTGAGACAATTCTCTGAAACTGTCAAGGATTGGGATACCCCATTCCCTTCCGACAAAGAGCAAAAATGGGAAGCTTGAAAACAGTCGTTGTGCGGATTGAACAACATTCACATCCCAAGATGTTACACCAAAATCTCCCTTGCCTCTAGCGGAAGGAAAGAACTCCACGTCTTCTCAGACGCCTCCACCGAAGCCATAGCAGCGGTCGTATACCTGAAGGTGATGGACGCCAACGGACAAAGCTACGTTGGATTGGTATTCGGCAAGGCGAAGCTAGCCCCGAAGCCCGACCATACCATTCCCAGGCTCGAACTCTGTGGAGCCGTCTTGGCAGTGGAAATTGCTGACTTCGTACTACAAGAACTGTGCATCGAAATGGATGAGGTCCACTTCTACACTGACAGCAAGGTCATTTTGGGTTACATCTACAATCAATCAAGACGATTCTATGTGTATGTCAGTAACCGCATCGAAAGGATCAGGAGGTCCTCCAAACCAGAACAATGGCGTTACGTACCATCGGAGCTGAATCCAGCAGATCATGCAACTAGATCCATGTCTATATCTTCCTTTGCTAACTCTTCTTGGCTTACAGGTCCAGAATTCCTGCTGAGACAGTCGGAAGAAGGTGTCCAGGAAGACTACAGCATCCTAGATCCAGATATCGATCCAGATGTCCGAACTGAAGTCAACACCCTGGCCACCAGTGCAGAGGAAGCTTCCAACCTCGGCTGCCAACGTTTCGAACGTTTCTCCAGCTGGACAAGATTCGTCCGGACTGTTGCCAGGTTAGCGCACATCGCCAGATGCTATCGTACAGACCTGAAAAACAGAGACTGTCATCGCTGGCATGTGTGCCACAAACCCCTTTCTGCTGAGAACATCTCCCATGGTGAGTCCCTCATAATACGCCACCTCCAACAGAGCGAATTCGCCACCGAATGGAACTGCTTACACAACAAACAGCAGATTCCACTAAGAAGCCCTCTCGTCAATTTAAACCCGATTATGGACAGTTTTGGCTTACTTAGAGTCGGCGGTCGTATAAATCAGGCTCGTTTCGGAGTCGCAGAACAAAATCCTCTCATCAGTCCCAACAAACACCACGTTACAGTTCTGCTGATCCGACATCACCACGAAAGGACTGAACACCAAGGCAGGCAGATCACAGAGGGCACCGTACGGTCGGCAGGCCTTTGGATCATTGGGATGAAGAGACGTGTAGCACAAATACTCCTTGATTGTGTGCAATGTCGTAAAGCGAGAGGAAAGCAACTGTGCCAACAAATGGCTGATCTGCCTACAGACAGACTACGGAACCGCCTTTCACCTACGTGGGCCTAGACGTTTTCGGACCATGGATGGTATCCTCACGCAGAACTCGTAGCAGCCGAGCAGACAGTAAGCGGTGGGCTGTGCTATTCACCTGCATGAGAGTTTGAGCCGTTCACATTGAGGTGCTAGAATCCATGGATACTTCCTGCCTGATCAATGCCTTAAGGAGGTTCTTTGCCATTAGAGGACCAGTAAAGCAGCTGAGGTCCGACCGTGGCAGCAACTTCGTCGGTGCATGTAGAGAGCTGGACATCGACACCGAGCCAATCCAAGACCAGCTAGCAGACAAGGGTTGCACCTAGATCTTCAATTCTCCTCACAGTTCTCACATGGGAGGCTCCTGGGAGAGGATGATCGGGATCTCACGCAACATCCTGAACTCCATGCTAAAGGACATTAACTCCTCAAGACTCACGCACGAGACTCTAGTCACTCTTTTAGCCGAAGTCTCAGCCATCATCAATTCGAGACCCCTCGTGCCGGTGACAATGGATCCAGAGGTACCAACCATGCTGACTCCCACCATCCTTCTTACTCAAAAGATTGACAACGCGGTAATTCCCAGCGGAGACTTCACTCACGCCAACACCGGGGGTTGGGGGCTGCCCTTTGCTGCCTGCTGGATCCGGCTGGTTACAGAAATACGGCGAAGCCCACGTCATTTTTTTTCTGGAAAATCAATAAAACAATCGTAAAAAAGGTACTGCATCTTTATTAACCCCTCAACCATGGTCCAGGGGTTAATAAAGATGCAGTCCCTTTTATTTATATTGTTTTATGGATTTTTCAGAAAAAATATGACGTGGGCTTCGCCGTATTTCTGTAACCAGCCGGATCCAGCAGGCAGCGACGGGCTGCCCCCAACCCCCAGGTGCCTATTTGTACCTGGCTGGACACAAGAATACAGGTGAGCCCCGTTTTTTTATTATTTCAAGAATTTCATGAAATAATAAAAAAAAAAATGCGTGGGGCTCCGCGCAAATTCTATGTCCAGCCAGGTACAGCTAGGCAGTTGGGGGCTGGAATCTGCAGCGCAGGGAGGTCCAAGCTTTCTGGGCACCCCCCGCTGCAAATTGCAGCCCACAGCCGCCCCAGAAGATGGTGAGTTCATTGAAGCCAGTGGCCCTGGTGGCAGGTGGCTCACTGGGTAATAAAGAGGTTAGGGCCAGCTTCGTATTATCAGCTGACCCTAAGCCCGAAATTTATGGCGGTCACGCCAATATTAGACATGACCGCCATGAATTTCCAGTAATCAATATAAAAAAAAACACAACACAGAGAAAAATAATTTTATTAGAAATAAAACAGAAGACAATTAGGGACTCTATCTTTATTTAAAAAATCCTCTTCCGTCCGACGTAGTCCAAAACGCAATCTCAGCTCTGCTACATCCCTGTGCTACATCCCTGCTACATCCCTGTGTCTAAACACACAGGGATGTAATAGAGCTGAGATCTGACTAAACAGTCAGGGTTCAGCTCAGGTCATTATGACCTGAGCTGAACACTGCTGGCAGCCCGACTCGCTCTGCTCCGGAGATTCCAGAGCGGTGACGGAAGTTAATTTTGTCACTGCTTCTGTCACCGTTCGGGAAACAGAAGCAGAGAGACTCGGGGAGCGAGTCTGCGGCTGCGGCGGCGGTGGCGGCGGAGGCAGGGGTAAGTAGCCGGCCAGTCTGGCACACTCACACACCCCCCCACCCCCCCTCCCAAGCCCACCCCTGGTCAGGACTCAGTGGGGGAAGCGGCAGTGAGCAAATTTCACCGCCGGCTTTCCCGTCTGAGTCCTGAGTCCCTGCTCCTGCTCCCCCCGCCCGGTCCTAACTTAGGATCGGGTGGGGAGGCTGCGGGGGGGACGGAGGGATGGTGGACTCATTACTGTGCGAGTAATAGCTTGGAAACTCGCAGAGTACCGAGTCCTGCGATTCCACTATTACTCGCAGAATAACAAGCCCTAGCGAGTAGATTCGCCCATCCCTAGATGTAGCCTCTTATTATCATCTTCCAAGAGATGAGACTCCTGGACACACAAAATGGCGGCCTTAGCGTGGTGGGTCTCTCTCCATAAAAAAGACCGTTTTATAGGCGAATACAGTCCTTTCATATTAAGTGTAACTATCTGCACACTCATGCTAGGAATACAGCCCAGTAGCCTATTTGGGTGAGACAATGATAACCCAGAAGGTCAGATGACCAGGAAATGGATAAGAAAGAAGAGGGAAAGAGGGAAGAGGGGAGGAAGAGGGAAGAGAGAAGAGAGAAGAGAAAAGTAAGGTAGAGCAAAGGAACAACAATACAAACACAAATGTAAACGTTACTTCGACGGTACACCGTCTCCGGGTTGGGGGGACCACCTACTCCCAACGGCACTAAAGTGCGACAGAGAGTCTGACCAATTTAGATGTAGGATTGGTCTATCAAAGACAAGTCTGGCTCAGAGCAATCCAGTAAACAACAAAATAACCCAAACCGCTCTAGAGCCACCGGAGCCACATCATGTCACAGCCCTTAGTACTATCATATCCTGGGCATCAGCCACAAGAGGCGCCTTCCTGGGGAGTATGTCCGTCCTTGCCGTGAGGATCAGCCCTGGGGAGAATGAGTTGCTGGAGTGATGAAAGTTCCATTCTTTAAATGCTTTGCCAAGTTTGGAGGGAGAGGAGAAGGACTAACAATATTCTATTTTTAATAAATATTGCTGTATATTTTCTAAAAATTACTACAACATATAGAACGTAGTTGTGGATAAAATATTAGAAAAACTATCAAGGAATTGTTTATGAAATAAAATCAAAATAAAAATGTATAATAAAAATATACATTTAAAAAATGAAAAACTGTATGGTTTCAACTAAAAGACTTTGAAGCATGTTCCTCTGGTGGTATCCCCTATAGGTAGGTTCCTTTTAAACACATTACAGGTTGCCAGGTTCTGTATAAATTATCTCACAAAACAGTTGGATTAAGATTGGATGTAAATGATTCTTTATGTGCATTTTCTAGGACATGTCTAGTCATTAGGGTTGGGATGGGTCACTCTTTAGATCTGACTCTGATGTTAGGGGCAGGTTCTTTTACATATACGGTAAGTAGAATCCAAATAGACATGTAACCATGCTTTTAACTTCTAAGCTATAAAATCGTTCACCCTTAATTACAAGACTGAGGTTGACCTTAAAACCAAATAGTTCTATCTCATGATTTAGGCTAGGGTATCTGCTTTGAAAATCCAGTTACTCTCACACCTGGAAATTTTAGCAATCTGGTCTCCTCCACGTGGGTCTGTTTTATGTTTTTGTATGGCAAAAAAACTGCACATTTTTGCATATGGTTCCATGAAAGTCCTTAAAGATAAGGGGTGGCCTTGGAACCCCTTTCTTATGTTCCGGACATGCTCCCTCATTTTTACAGACAGTGCACGTTTAGTCCAATCCAATGTATAGCTTACCACAGGAGCAGATGATACCATAAATAACCCCTTTAGTGTGGCATGTGAGTTTCTCTTTGATTTTGTAGGTGTTATGTCCCGTGGAGTCTTTAAACTCTTTCCGCAGTCTGGTTGTGATGTTCCACTGACTGACAGCTAGCACAGTGCCTGTAATATCTGAAACCGCTGTGTATGTTTAATTCTTTCCTGTTGTCTTTTGTTGTCTCTTTAGAGCTGGGGCTACCATCTCTCTCAGTGATGCAGCTCTCTTAAAGATGACTTTTGGTATTTTTTGGTTATTTTGTCTTTCTTTATTACATGCCAGTGTTTGCAAAGTATCCTTTTGAAGTTGTTATGATTTTTGTAGTAATCTGTTATGATCGGTTAAACAACCTATCTTTGTCTTCTGTAATAAAATAATTGATATGTAATTGTTTTAAATTTTGTATACCAATAAAGTAAGATATTTTATACCATTAAATGAGCCATAAACTTGTTCTTTCATAGGTTATTTTGGCTATAGAGTTTACCAACACATGATTGACCTAAGATAGGGTTCACTATTATGATCAGTAATTGGTTGATTTGTTCTTCAATGCTGGTGGTTGTTGGCTTTGTCTTATGTAGTTGCAGTAGTGAGTCCCTGTTGACTGCTGCTATTTCAATCCTTGTTCTTTCTACCTTCGCTGTGTTATACCCCTTTTCTATAAATTCTTTTGCATATTGTTAGCTTCAATTACATAATCTTTTAATTTGGAGCAGTTTCTGTGTAGTCTTGTGAACTGAATTTTAGGGACATTCTCCAGCCAATGTGGTAGGTGGCAGCTATGTATACCGATGTAGCTGTTGCAGTCAGTTTGTTTTCTGTAGGTCTTCATGACTATCTCATTTTTTTCAATGCAGATGTCTAGATTTACACTTACCCTGCTTGTTGTTCCTGAGAACTCCAATCCGTAGCTATTTCTGTTAATATCATTTAAAAATATTTGAAGTTCTTGTTCGGACCCTTCCCAGATAAAAAGAATGTCGGATATGAAACGCTGCCAGAGCTGGATGTTTCCTTTCAGATGTTTATGTTCAAAAATGCACTCCTCTTCCCATTTTCCAACGTATAAATTAGCATAGCCTGGCGCGAACCGCGTTTCCATCGCGGTGCCCCATGTCTAAATTTATTCACTATTAAAGAATACTCCTTTTTATTTAGGATACCTATTTTCCTACCTCTTTTGACAAGCACCTCCAGTCTTTTAAGATACTTATTGGATGGTTCCTGTGCAAGGGTACAATATGTTTCTTCATCACCAAGCGGTTTCAGGGATTCCGTGTGATAATCTTCAGTATTTAATATTACTATCCCACCTCCCTTATCAGCAGGGCATATTGTAATATCCTGTCTCCCTCTGACTCGCCCACGGTATGGGGGCGTGGGTATCTGGGCCCTCTGCTTCAGTAGGGATGTCACTGGTGGCCTGCCCAGACCCGTGGCCCTGGGGTCTTACTTTTTAAAGGGGTTATTAATATATGTTTATCGTGACACCACCCACAGATCCTCATGAAAGGGCACCAGCTCTGCTTCAGTCCTCAGGAGGGTGATGGTACTGCAACCGAGATGGTATAGCTCCCTGTAGGTGGAGCTGACCCTCTGGGCAAGGATGCACCTGTACGGATGATGGTACAGATGATGGAGCTCGTAGTTGCAGCATAGCAGTGAATATGCACACAGAGACTCAGTTACTCTACCCAGGTACTTTACTTGCAAAGTGGTCAAGGTGATGATACAGCTTATACTTCTTTAGCAGGACGGCTGGCCGGGAAGTCGCAGTAGAATGCAGAATCTGTAGAAGTCTCTGGCGGTACCTTCTTGGATCTAACCCTTGTCCTGTTCCTTCTCTTTTCAATACCTGCTTAGTTAGCAATGTTACGTCCCAGGGGATAAACACCCTAATAACGTCTTCGGAGCCGGGATGAGTACGGTCAGAGGATGAACACTCCAGGCTGTTTTGTCAGACCCGTGCACTCCGAGTGAACCAGTAGGACCTCTCCTTCTGGTCTACTTCTCTCTCTAGCCCTCCCGTGGAGCTCCCTTTCACTCGCGGGCAAACTCACGTTTTCCATCTCTCCTCGGGGAAGGCACTCTTGAAGACTCCCCGTGCATCCTCCCTGCTCCCCTTAGAACTCCAACTCTCGAACTTTGGGACCTCACCCGGTTGCCTAGGTGGGTGTGTGGGAGTGCTGGGATCAAATCCTCCAACAGTGTTCTGCATTCTACTTGTAACAGGGATAATACACGCTCATTTCAGGGTGCAGTACCCCCATTTGTGACGCCTGACCAGTGGGGCGCCACACCTCTTAGTTTATTAATTGCCTGCTTCTCACCTCTCGTCATGTTTTGCCTTATATATTTCATATTGCTTTTTTTATTCTTTTAACATCCTGTAGTACCAGTGTCTCAAATGTGGACATGGCTTTTAATTGCTCTGAAGTTTGATTAAAGTTAAACTTGTTGGATAATCCTGAATGAACAAATGTATAATCTCCATCTTTTTTAACCTAAGGGACCCTTATGGCAATAAGATGAGATGAGCACCATCATACATGGTCTGATGCACTGTAAAGTTGAACCCTACTGATATAAGCTGGATCACTACAAAAAAGAGAAAGCCTAAGAACAGTTCATATATATTAACCTGCACTAAAACAGAACAAAGACATTAGACCCTAGACACATTTTTATAATTATATACAGTACAGACCAAAAGTTTGGACACACCTTCTCATTCAAAGAGTTTTCTGTATTTTCATAACTATGAAAATTGTAGATTCATTCTGAAGACATCAAAGCTATGAATTAACACACGTGGAATTATATACTTAACAAAAAAGTGTGAAACAACTGAAAATATGTCCTATATTCTAGGTTTCTTCACAGTAGTCACCTTTTGCTTTGATTACTGCTTTGCACACTCTTGGCATTCTCTTGATGAGCTTCAAGAGGTAGTCAGTGGAAATAGTTTTCACTTCACATGTGTGCCCTGTCAGGTTTAATAAGTGGGATTTCTTGCCTTATAAATGGGGTTGGGACCATCAGTTGAGTTGTGCAGAAGTCTGGTGGATACACAGCTGATAGTCCTACTGAATACACTGTGAAAATTTGTATTATGGCAAGAAAAAAGCAAGAAAAAAGATTCAATGTGAATCTACAATTTTCATAGTCATGAAAATACAGAAAACTCTTTGAATGAGAAGGTGTGTCCAAACTTTTGGTCTGTCCTGTACATATACATGTACATCACCCCTAGAAGAGCTCTATGACTTAACAAATTTATACAATAAAGTTGATAGACCACAATTGAACAATGATGCACAGATAGATTTATTACCTATGGAATTATAGGATATACAGACATAACATCAGATAATGAGGGAAACACTCCCTTAAAGATTATCCAATGAGGTATAGGCGTGCAGGATAAAAGGTAGGAAATTAGGTTCAGCGGTCACTCTAATGAGAAGGCAGCCAGCCTTTGAAACATGTTGGATACCGTTGAACCTTTGATAGACCGATGGTCCAACAAGCTGAGTTAAACTCCAACTACGACTCCACCCACCTCTGTCACTTGACAAGCAACAGACAGTGACATCCTATCCTGCCGACAGCATACTGAGGACACATCACTGTGTGACCGCCGGCCATGGCGCACAGCTGTTAGCGGCCTCCAAACACAGGAGTCGTTATTGACGGACAGAGGAGACTAACACCACGGGAGTTTGGTGGGACAAACCAGAACTCAGTAGCAAAAGATAGAGTGTCAGTAATTTTGTTTTAGCATGACATATTACCGTACAAACTATTCAAAATTTTACATCAACAGGCATACAATGAGGAGGATCACTGGGGACCTTTAGGAGCACCCTAGAGGAGACTCCCACAAGGGACAGAAGGTGTGCAGCACATCATAGGGTCAAGTATAGGATCTACCATTACAAGAGTAGGAACTCATGATGAATGACTAAGATGTTTACCATTGGCTTTGAATTATTTCAGACACAATTTTGAGACTATAATCTTCTGATATACAGTATACCGTAATTACATCCCATCAAAAAGCTGAAACCCATATAGGAGGACCCTAGGTAACCAGCAATGCATATTAGACATAAGGCTCTATAAATCATAGTAGGGCTATTAATAGGAGGTCTTTGAATATTGCAGGCACATTAGAAGAAGAGCAGATCCCTGGATGCACCATAGTGCAACAGTTATGGCCACTTTACACACGGCTACATTTCTAGCTTATCCACAGATCATGGAGACATGGTTCTATCTTGTTGCTGTGTACAAATGGAATAATGTCTCCATGATTTCACTTCAGCCAGTAAGTTACCTGTGGATAAGCTAGAAATGTAGCCGCGTGTAAAGTGGCCATTACAGACCTTCAAATTGGTAAGGGACATAAAGCTATATAGAGGTCCAAACAACAGAACCGTGAGCCGTATAATTCTAATTCTGAGCATATCCACAGGTACATCACCACTGAGGAGTACCACACTCGTGAAGGGAATCAACCACACCTGGAGAGACTTCTTCAACCTGACCACATAGAGTCAATGTCATTGTGATTTGGTGTAAATTCTTCTTTTTTTTTTTAAACCAATATGTTTTTTATTGGAATAAACAAGCAAATGACATAGTATGCAAATGCCGACTTAACATGGCGTTAGGTGATAGAGCCAATTTTAAACTTAAACTGTCAGGGAAGATAAGAGGTCAAGGGGAAGAGAGGAGTGGGAAGAAAACAAACGTAAATGAAAAAGGGGAATGAGGGGAGAGAAAGACTGGAAAGGGGGAAAAGGGGGGAGGAAAGGACTGCATATCAACAAAATTGAACATCACATCAAGTATCAAACAGTGCAATAAATAGACCCAGGCATCCCAAATTAAGTGAGGAGGAGACCCAGGGGTCCCACCAAGTAGAGGTTTTGTTACGTTTAGCAAGGTCATGAACCAAAATGGTTTCGTGTTGGTGGTGGAGTCACAGTTAGGTCAGAAGGTCAGTCCTAGTCGGTATTGAATGTGACTTAAACAACCTAGCAAGAAAAATCCTAGCTGCAATGAGAATGTGGATCAGGATAGGTCTGACCGGACACCACTTCCAGTCCAATGCCCAGAAGAGCCGCAGGGGCTTCCAAGGAGAAAGGTATGTGGATGACAGTATTGATAACCGCTTCCACCTCCCTCCAAAACCGACGTACCTGGGGGCATTCCCACCACGCATGCTGTGACGTGCCAAATTGTTGGCATTGCTTCTAGCACAGGGGCGAACCACCCGGGGTGAATTTAGCCAACTTAGAAGGGGTGATATACCAGTTAAGGTGAATTTTTTTAACCTGTTCTAAATGTGAGATACACGAGGAGAATCTAGACGTATGGGAAAATGCATGATTCCAGTCTTCGAGGGATGCCGTAAAGGTTAACCTATTTTCCCAGGTCAGCATGAAGGGAAGCTCAGCAGGGACGTCAGAATGAAGCAAGCTTCTGTAAATTATTGAGATGCCATGACGAGACATGGAAGTAGATTTGAAAATCTCTGAAGAGATTCATCATAAGCAGAGTCTGGAGACGGCATGGGAGACTGGGAGAGCAGGTGACGAACCTGAAGATACTGAAAAAAAGTGGAGCGAGAGATCCCAATTGCATCTGTCAACATGTCAAATCAAGATAAAGCACCTTCAGTATATAAATGTCGAAGTAACGTGATTCCCCTTCTCCGCTAGTGCACCAGAGAGAGATTCTCTATGAGGAGTTCTAGAGCTTCAGTGAAGATCAAATTGTAGAGAAATGGAAGGAGCTTCCTGCCATGAGACGACCACGTGTCCACCAGTGAGGCCATAGTAGACAGGGGAGGTTTAGTGGGGGGGGTTGAATTAGGGACAGTTCTAAATGTGTCCTTGTGGAGCCACTTGGGGCATAATAAGCTTCAATGTGGAGCCAAGGAAGGGAGGAACTACAATTCTACCATAGGAGAGCGGGTTCAACGATAGCTGCAGTGTGATAGAGCTGCACATCAGGGACCCCCAACCCCCCCCCCCCCCCGGCGTACGGTAGAGTAAGTATTTTGTGAGACACCCTAGGGGGTTTATTATTCCATATAAAGCGTGATATAATTTTTTGGAAGCCCTGAGCGAGAAAACCTAAGGGGGAGACACCTAAAAAGGTAGATCGATTTAGGTAGGATAAGCATTTTAACCATCTGTATTCTGGCCATCCAGGATAAATATGTATGAGCCAGTTTAGATAGTAGTTCAATGATATCTTGCTGATAGAGTTCGGAATTGCTTTTAACTATATGACGAAGATTGGTTACTTGTATGCCCAAATACGTAAAACCCGAGGGAGACCAGACAAAGGGGTATTTGAGCTGGATAGCCGATTGAACCGAGGGGGGAAGATTAAGGGGGAAAAGAGAGTATTTAGATGAATTTAACTTATAAAAAGAAGCCTTAGAGAATTGGTCTGGAATGAGCATAATTTCGTCTATAGACTCTAGAGTATTTGTACAGGTTAGTATCACGTCATCAGCGTATAAGCCAATTTTGTGAGATTTATTTCCGATAGTTATACCCGAGATCTTGGGGTCATGCCTAATTACGGAGGCTAGCGTTTCCATTATCAGGACAAAGATGAGTGGGGAGAGGGGACATCCTTGGCGGGTACCATTGGATATTGTGAATGGGCGGGACATAAAGCCAGAGGCCAGGACAGAAGCCGAAGGAGAAGAGTAGAGTGCCAAGATAGCAGGGGCAACTCCCCCTGTTATGCCGAATTTAGTTAGCACCTCCGCCAGAAATCCCCAGTGCACACTGTCAAACGCCTTTTCAGCGTCAAGAGACAGGAATGCACTGGGGTTAGAGCCCCTCTCCACCACCTCAAGTAGGTTAATGACTCTGCGGGTCCCGTATCTGGTTTGCCTGTCCGGGATAAACCCTACTTGATCTGAATCAACCAGGAGGTGTAACACAGTTTGAAGTCTGGTGGCCCATACCTTAGCGTATAATTTAACATCACAGTTGAGTAATGCTATGGGTCTAAAATTACCTGGTGAGGTCATGGGTTTACCCGGCTTAGGCAAAGTGACTATAGTGGCCTCCAAACCCTCCGGCCGGATACAGTTAGGGCCAGAAATATTTGGACAGTGACACAATTTTCGCGAGTTGGGCTCTGCATGCCACCACATTGGATTTGAAATGAAACCTCTACAACAGAATTCAAGTGCAGATTGTAACATTTAATTTGAAGGGTTGAACAAAAATATCTGATAGAAAATGTAGGAATTGTACACATTTCTTTACAAACACTCCACATTTTAGGAGGTCAAAAGTAATTGGACAAATAAACATAACCCAAACAAAATATTTTTATTTTCAATATTTTGTTGCGAATCCTTTGGAGGCAATCACTGCCTTAAGTCTGGAACCCATGGACATCACCAAACGCTGGGTTTCCTCCTTCTTAATGCTTTGCCAGGCCTTTACAGCCGCAGCCTTCAGGTCTTGCTTGTTTGTGGGTCTTTCCGTCTTAAGTCTGGATTTGAACAAGTGAAATGCATGCTCAATTGGGTTAAGATCTGGTGATTGACTTGGCCATTGCAGAATGTTCCACTTTTTTGCACTCATGAACTACTGGGTAGCTTTGGCTGTATGCTTGGGGTCATTGTCCATCTGTACTATGAAGCGCCGTCCAATCAACTTTGCAGCATTTGGCTGAATCTGGGCTGAAAGTATATCCCGGTACACTTCAGAATTCATCCGGCTACTCTTGTCTGCTGTTATGTCATCAATAAACACAAGTGACCCAGTGCCATTGAAAGCCATGTATGCCCATGCCTCCACCATGTTTTACAGAGGATGTGGTGTGCCTTGGATCATGTGCCGTTCCCTTTCTTCTCCAAACTTTTTTCTTCCCATCATTCTGGTACAGGTTGATCTTTGTCTCATCTGTCCATAGAATACTTTTCCAGAACTGAGCTGGCATCTTGAGGTGTTTTTCAGCAAATTTAACTCTGGCCTGTCTATTTTTGGAATTGATGAATGGTTTGCATCTAGATGTGAACCCTTTGTATTTACTGTCATGGAGTCTTCTCTTTACTGTTGACTTAGAGACAGATACACCTACTTCACTGAGAGTGTTCTGGACTTCAGTTGATGTTGTGAACGGGTTCTTCTTCACCAAATAAAGTATGCGGCGATCATCCACCACTGTTGTCATCCGTGGATGCCCAGGCCTTTTAGAGTTCCCAAGCTCACCAGTCAATTCCTTTTTTCTCAGAATGTACCCAACTGTTGATTTTGCTACTCCAAGCATGTCTGCTATCTCTCTGATGGATTTTTTCTTTTTTTTCAGCCTCAGGATGTTCTGCTTCACCTCAATTGAGAGTTCCTTTGACCGCATGTTGTCTGGTCACAGCAACAGCTTCCAAATGCAAAACCACACACCTGGAATCCACCCCTGACCTTTTAACTACTTCATTGATTACAGGTTAATGAGGGAGACGCCTTCAGAGTTAATTGCAGCCCTTAGAGTCCATTGTCCAATTACTTTTGGTCCCTTGAAAAAGAGGAGGCTATGCATTACAGAGCTATGATTCCTAAACCCTTTCTCCGATTTGGATGTGGAATCTCTCATATTGCAGCTGGGAGTGTGCACTTTCAGCCCATATTATATATATAATTGTATTTCTGAACATGTTTTTGTAAACAGCTAAAATAACAAAACTTGTGTCACTGTCCAAATATTTCTGGCCCTAACTGTATATCCCGTTATCTGCCATGTGCGGTATAAGCAGAGTAGATATGGAGACAGAGGGAAGGCAAATTGGGAATAGTAAGAGAAGGAAAACCTTACAGGGCCTGGTGCCAAGCGCTTCTTTGCAGAGGTTATCGCACGTTGTATCTCCAGGGCAGTTAAAGGTGTATTCAGGGTTGCCAGCTGCGCCGGCGTGAGTGTGGGCAAAGGTGCTCAGTCCAGAAAGGTTGAAATAGTAGCAGGGGCAGGCTGGGGGATTTTGGGGTCAGATTGAAGATTGTAGAGTGCAGAGTAGTACGTCCTAAGTTCCTCCGCAATGTCCAATGGGCTAAGTATTTTAGTACCGTCTGGTCTAAGGAGAAAGGGGATTTTAGATTGTAATGCAACTTTTTTCACCCGTCTCGGTAGGAGTGTACCCGCCCTGTCTTCCATAGAATCGTGCTTTGTATTTATTTAGATTTTTCTCAACCGAAAGTAAGAGAACGGATCGTAGTTCATGTCGGACAGATGTGAGTTCCTTCCACAAAGCGGGGGAGGGATTTTGTTTATGTTGGGACTCTAGTAACCGCAGGCGGTTCAGAGTAGATTGTAGTAGAGCTTCGTGTCGTCTCCTGGCAGTAGCAGCCGTTTTTATGAGGAGCCCTCTTGCCACAGCCAAGGTATCATCTGCAACAGAGTTGTCACCATTTTGGGTAAAGAAGAGTTTCAGTTGGGAGAGGAGGAAGTCTGAGTTTTCAGCAGAAGTAAGTAGAAATTCATTCAGACGCCAGCGGGAAGGCGGATGTATAGCAGTAGCGTCTCGGATATGTATAGAGACAGGGGCGTGATCAGACCAAGTTATGTCTCCTATGCTGGCACTGGTACACTGTGGGAGAAGGGCGTCACTAACCAGAATGTAATCCAACCTGCTATACGTGCGAAACCTGGGTGAAGCATACGTGTAGTCCCTTTCATTGCAGTGCAGGTATCTCCACACATCATGGAAGTGATTGGAAGAGACCACCGCACCTATCTCGGACCTAGAGCAGGAAGGAGAAGACCAATCCATCAACTTTGACATAGGTACATTGAAATCGCCCGCCAGAATTTTCTGACAATGAGTAATAGGGGAAAGCACTGCAAAAAGTTGTTTCAAGAACTTCAGTTGTCCGACATTGGGTGCATAGATAGATGTAATAGTAAAAGGTACTTCATTAATATAACAGAGAATAATGGCATATTGACCTTTAGGATCTAGAATAGTGTCTTTATGTCGGAAGGCAACCCCCTAGATACAAATATACCCACCCCTGCCTTTTTTGAGCCAGAGTTGGCGAAATATTGATGGGGATACCTGGCACATGACATTCTGAAATTGTCGCATTGAAGGAGGTGAGTTTCTTGTATACAAACAATATCATATCGCTCCTTTAATAGTTGTCTCCAAACCAGTGAGCGCTTGGCAGGAGAGTTAAGCCCATTAACATTAATGGAGCCAACAATAATACTCATATTGAAATAACCGTGGTCTAGATCAGTATAGGTATGCAATCAAAACACGGGCAAATGCAGTCTTAGGGGGGTAAGGAGGTGGTGAGTGGGGGAGGAAAAATTGAGGGGGGATGGAGAATCAAGAATAAAGGGAAGGTATGGGAGGGGGGGGGGGAAACCAGACTAACTAACACTTAACACAGAGCAAACAAACAAACAATCCCGGGGTAACTGGAGGTTCCCAGGAAATCAAAAGTGTACAAAAGACACTTAGAGGTGAGAGATACTCCCAGTCCAATACGGGAGTCAAAATGATGTACTCGCCCTTCAGGACAGGACCTAAAAGGTCTCCGGGCTGAGCAAACAACAATAGAACTAAAAGGAAAAAAGAGAGAAAAAAGAAAAAAAAAAGCAGAAGAGTTCCTTAGCGGGAAGAAACATCCACCAAACCCAATTATGTAGTGTGCATTAAAAAGGAGGGAAGCCAAAACAACCGAGAAAAAGTCACGCTATCTCCCATTCAGGGTTCATCCGAACGCTGGACGAAGTTGAGTCGCAGTTTCCCTCAGACGGAGGGGGAGAGGAGGAAGAGGAAGAGCGGGGGGATGGAAGGCCTCATTGTTGCAGCATCTTTCCAGCCTGGGCCGGTGTCAAGCAAGTGGTAGTAGCTCCATTCCTCCTAATCAGCAGCTTGATCGGGAATCCCCAGCGGTATGGGACGTTATGATCACGGAGGATCTTAGTGTGAGCTTGAAACGCCCTCCTTAGAGCCATGGTGCCAGGGGAGAGGTCCTGGTACACGTGCAGAGAAGCAAAGGTGTTTAGCAGCGTGGGATGCCCACGGAAGGTCTGTAAGAAGTCCTCCTTTAACTCATAAAAGTGTATGCAGGCAATTACATCCCTAGGTAGGCTGGGGCTGATACCGGAGGGTTTGGGGATCCTGTGGATCCTGTCGATAATCATGTCTTTAGTGTCTAACTCCGGCATAGCAGCCTTGATGAAGTCTTGTAAAAAGGGTCTCAGGTCCGCTGGGGAGACTGATTTCTCTATCCCTCTGATCCTAATGTTGTTGCGTCTGGACCTATCCTCTAGGTCCAGAGTCTTAGCTTGCATTTTGGACATGTTACACTGCAGTTCCTCATGAGCATCCAGGAGCTGATTGTGTGAACGTATCAGCTCAGCTAGCTTGTGCTCCAGTTTGTCAGTCCTGGTGCCTAGTTCCCCCACCTTTCCCCTGATATCCACAATCATGCTCTTCATGTCCTCATGAATGGATGAGCGGAGTGTGGCCAGAAGGTCTATCATGGCACCATGGGTCATTGGTGTATCTTGTGGGGTGCTATCAGCAGAGAAGACTGGGGGATGTGCGTCCCTGCGAGCAGCGCGGGCTGTACGAGGAGATGGCGGCTCCATCTTGGAAACAGAGGAGGGGAGCCTGCCTCCGGCAAAAAAGTCAATTACTCGGGCTGGTGAGGAGCAGGCACCGGGTTTGTGCTTACCCATGCAGTCACTGGGGGTTCAGGCAGGTATTGCTGCAGGACTGGAGCACGGAAAGGCACCTGGAACGCTGGTAGAGCCGGTTCTGGGTCTGAGGACGTCGGAGCTCCCGCATTATGCGTCCGACATCCAAGCCAGTCAGGACACGCCCCCGGGGAAATGCATCTTCACTTTAACTTTTAAACACTTTATAAAAATAAACATCTCACTGAAGGGTTAAACATCACTAAGGTGTATTGTCCCCTTCTTATGCCATTTAGATTTAGCGCTAAGCCTATATTCTATCATTTACATATAACTTTGACACTTTCTTTCTTTAGACTCAGAACAAACGATCACACAACGCGTTTCGACTTTAAGTCTTCCACAGGTATGATAAATGCTTCACACGTACAATTCTTATTTATAGCCTGTTGAATCTCACCCAAGACAGAATCCAAGATTTCACTGATTGCCGCCCTGCAAGGTGTAAGATACACTCCAGGTGTGGGAACCATCTATTTAATTTAAAACCACTGTGCGACATACTTCAAGATGGTCACCATGCTATGAGGGTGTGCTCACCTGCTCTCCACATCACCCCCTCCAATCCTCAGTGGAGATATGAACTTAGTTTTAAACCCACTCATGGACTATTCCAAATGGAAAAGCCACTTTTCTCTCAGACACCTCAGCAGAGTTAAACTTAAACTTCAAACTGGCGAATGTCTCACCCAGAAGAACGAGATTATACATACTATTCCCAACCACATGAATTATACCAAGGCTGAACTTTGTCTTCATCCCTAGAGCCCTTCTCCCCTTTTATCTCAGGTAGAAATTGTTCCGTCTCTCCACTTGGACCACTCCCTGGTGTCTTTCTTTTTCTCATTACCGACCCCATATGCTTATACCCGCCAATGGAGACTGAATAAATCTTTACGCTCTATGCCGGAAGTGAAACAACAAGTCACCAAAGCAATTACACATTTTTTCGCAAATAATAAAGTAGGCGAAGTATCTGCTTCAATTCTTTGGAAGACACACAAGGCGGTGGTCCGAGGGGAACTCATTTCAATTTCATCCTACCTTAATAAAGCAAGGAAAACACCAGTCGAAACTCTATACCAGGAGATAGCGGACCTTGAAACTAATCACAAAAGCACATCAGTACATGAAACCCAAAAACACCTCCAACTTAAAGAGGACCTGTCACACCCCTCTTGGAATTCAATCTAATAGCAGCACTGAATGCAGCATGTATGCTGCATTCAGGCAAGGGGTCCCCCATGTATGTGTGAGGTTTGTGTCCCCCATGTGTGTCTGCTCTTGCCCTCCTTGTGCTACTTCACGCAGGAGCAGAGCGAGGTCTTGCTAGAATCGGCCCTGTGCTCCTGTCCCAAATCCCGCCCTGACGTCAGCACTTGTTACCGCCCTGCCCCATGTATACACAAGGAGCAGGGTGGGAACAAGTGCTGACGTCAGGCAAGCAAGACCTCGCTCTGCACCTGCGTGAAGTAGCACAAGGAGGGCAGGAGTAGAGCGAGGATGGCTGACAGCATCAAGGAGGTGGCGAGGAGAGGGAGGAGGGAGGAACAGATGCTGGTAATGCCCTCCTGACTTTTTACTATACATTTTCAGAGGGCTGTATTTAGGGGTACTGTCACGCTGTAGTGAGAATGCTGATGTGGGAATGGCAGTTATGGGCAGGGTGACCAGGGAAGACTAGTCTGTCCCTAGTCTAGGAACCCTGAATAGCCCTGATCCCGAAGGTATCTCTGAAGGTGAGAAGGTTCGGGCCTCCAGCCTCTTCCTAAAACTCCTCCACCAGCCCTGCGCTATTCCCCCCTCACCTGCCTCCACAGAACTGGGATACAGCAACTCCAAAGGAAAGGACTTCAGCAACACAAACACACAGGTCAGCAAAGCACGGCTTCCAGGCATAGAGTGAAACTCTATCAGCAGCACCACCTGGTGGAAGGAGAGGCTACTTAAAGGCTAGGGGGAGGGGAGTTCAGGTGAGTCACACATTAACCCTTCAACCAGCCTCCGAACCTCAAAGTGAATGCAGTTCTGGAGCACAACACAGGAGGCCCTTCGAAACTATCAAGCATGCAGCTATTAAAAAACAAACATATACACAGCACCATCCAGCAATGTCAGCGCCAACTAAGCGCGTGACAGTTATACACATCACACACACATGTGGGACCCCTTGCCTGAATGCAGCATACATGCTATTACATTGAGTTTCAGGAGGGGGTTGACAGGTCCTCTTTAAAGAATTATTAAATAAGCAATCAGCAATACTCCTCTTTAATTGGAGGAATAAAATGCTGGTTCATAGGGATAAGATGTCCAAATATATAATCTCTTTGATCGAGTGCCGCCAATCCCGCACATTTCTACACGCAATCAAGACCTCTACAGGAACCCGCACACTTAACTACGCACACATAACCTCAGAATTTATCTCCTTTTATAAAAACCAGTATCAATGACTCACCCTCAGATAAGGAAGCAAAACGACAAGGCTCAATCTCTTTCTTAAACACCCTGCCTATCCCATCCCTTTCCAAAGAACAGAGAGCAATATTAACGAAGCCTTTCTCTGAAGCAGAGCTGCGATCCACTCTGTCATGCTGCTTCACCTGGAAAGCTCCTGGGCCTCACAGTTTCCCATCGTTATACTATGGTACATTCTCTTCCCCCCTTACTGAACACCTGCTTGACATGTGTAATGCTATCCTTCATGGTGATGATATCCCATATCAGTCCCTTGAAGCTAATATTTCCTTAAAGCGAACCTGTCACCCCCTCCAGACATCTAAAAATACCATAGCCACCTTCTGCAGCACTAAGGCTGCATTCTGACAAGGTGTCTATAGCATTTATGCTCCCTTGATTCACTGAAATAAAGACTTATATAAAATCTGTTTCAAACCTGATCCAAGACCGGGAGGCGGGTTTTCAAGTGTCTGTCTCCCTCCTCTGTGGTGTCAGTCATCCCTCTCTGCTCTCTGTGCACCACCTCCAGGGCCATCTCCCTGCATTACAGAGCTTTGTCAGCTCTGCTACAACATAGAGCTGCTGTTATAAGAGACCCCACAGTAGTAAATCTAGCAGGAGGACCCTGAGCAGAGAAAGCACTGCCTGCTACATAGCAGCCTTGAGCTGTCAGCAGTGCAGCAGAGTTGAGTTTGTGCTTTAGATCATAGGCTGAGGAGCAATGCTGCTGTTTACAAGAAACTGAAAGTGAAAACTGCTCAGCTCAAGGGCTATGTAGCAGGCAGTGCTTTGTCTGCTCAGGGTCCTCCTGCTAGATTTACTACTGTGGGGTCTCCTATAACAGCAGCTCTGTGTTGTAGCAGAGCTGACAAAGCTCTGTAATGCAGGGAGATGGCCCTGGAGGCGGTGCACAGAGAGCAGAGAGGGATGATTGACACCACAGAGGAGGGAGATAGACACTTGAAAACCCGCCTCCCGGTCTTGGATCAGGTTTGAAACAGATCTTACAAAAGTCTTTATTTCAGTGAATCAAGGGAGCATAAATGCTATAGACACCTTGTCAGAATGCAGCCTTAGTGCTGCAGAAGGTGGCTATGGTATTTTTAGATGCCTGGAGGGGGTGACAGGTTCGCTTTAAACATAAGGAGGGGAAAGATCCAGAGCTTTGTGGTTACTGTAAGCCGATTTCCCTACTTAATAATGATCTAAAATTGTTTGCCAGCATGATAGCATATCGTATTTCAGATGTTTTACCCAGTATTATCTATTCAAATCAAACTGAGGTAGGTAGAGGTAGGGAATGTAGAGACAACACTTTAAAAGCTCTCCATATCCTTCAATACACTAAAGCTTGCAGAATTCCACTAATCCTTCTTGGGATTGACGCTGAAAAAGCATTTCACAGAATGGATTGGACCTTCCTCCAAGAGATGCTAATTAAATTCTTATTACCTACCCCCCTGATTGATGCAATCTTACAAATATACACCTGCCATTCAGCTAGGATTAAAATAAATAATTTCCTATTCAATCCATTTCTGATTTGTATTGGAACGCATCATGGCTGCCCCTTCTCACCCCTTCTTTTTGTTCTTGCCATCGAACCTCTTGCACTAGCCATTCAACACTCCTATCGAATCAGTGGGATTCAAATAGGTCCCACCTGTCATAAAACTGCAGCCTTCGTGGATGATTTGCTACTGTTCTTGACCAAACCATTCCAAGATCTCCCAGCTCTCCTACACATTTTCTCTCAATATGAGAAACTCTCTAACTTTAAAGTAAATGAGACAAAACCTGAAGCCCTTAGTGTGCACTTTCCTGAACCCAAAATTGCTACCCTTAAAAAGCTCTCTCATTTCACTGTCCCCCGAAATTCATTACTTATCTGGGAATCAAACTCCGGCGCACTCATAAGGAACTCCTAGATCTAAACATTTTCCCGTTACTGACTTTAAATTAATAGTTAGAATTTTTGCCCATGCTACCATATAAGAAATCAAAAGATTCTTTGCAGTTGATAATATAATATTTATTCATTTATATAGCGCTATTAATTCCATAGCACTTTACATACATAAGTAATGCTGTCTCTCTTGGAGATCTCAATCTAAATATCCTATCAGTTTGTCTTTACAATGTGGGAGGAAACTGGAGTGCCCAGAGGAAACCCACACAAACACTGGGAGAACATACAAACTCCTTGCAGATGTTGTCCTTTAGTGTCCTTGGTGGGAATTGAACCCAGGACCTCAAGACCCTAGTGCTGCAAAGGCTGCAGTGCTAACCACTTGAGCCACCGTGCTGCCCAGTTGATGATGATTTTTATTTCTCAATGCGTTTCAAGATTTCAAACCTTTTCTCTTTTTTAAGTAAAATATATACAACTAGATGGCGGCCCGATTCTAAAGAATCGGGTAGTCTAGAATCCATATACAGTTTATTTACTGATAGATACGGGAGTGGGGTGAAATGAATTGTGTGTATACAGGCGGCTCTGTGGGTAGCACAGTATACGGTGGCTCAGTGGTTGGCACTGCGCGGTGGTTCAGTGGTTGGCAATGCGCGGTGGCTCAGTGGTTGGCACTGCGTGCGGTGGCTCAGTGGTTAGCACTGCGTGCGGTGGCTCAGTGGTTAGCACTGCGTGCGGTGGCTCAGTGGTTAGCACTGCGTGCGGTGGCTCAGTGGTTAGCACTGCGTGCGGTGGCTCAGTAGTTAGCACTGTGTGCGGTGGCTCAGTGGTTAGCAGTGAGTGCGGTGGCTCAGTGGTTAGCAGTGAGTGTGGTGGCTCAGTGGTTAGCAGTGAGTGCGGTGGCTCAGTGGTTAGCAGTGAGTGCGGTGGCTCAGTGGTTAGCAGTGAGTGCGGTGGCTCAGTGGTTAGCAGTGAGTGCGGTGGCTCAGTGGTTAGCACTGCGTGCGGTGGCTCAGTGGTTAGCAGTGAGTGCGGTGGCTCAGTGGTTAGCAGTGAGTGCAGTGGCTCAGTGGTTAGCAGTGAGTGCGGTGCCTCAGTGGTTAGCAGTGAGTGCGGTGAGATTGGTCAGCGCAGCGCCGTGGGCAGAGTGGTCAGCGCAGCGCCGTGGGCAGAGTGGTCAGCGCAGCGCCGTGGGCTGAGTGGTCAGCACAAACATACACACACACATACACACACTCCGCTATACTTACCACCGACCCTGCGTCTTCCCCGCCGCCTGGATCCTGGGTTGACATGTCGCCGCCCCCGGATGACTGGATCCAATATGTCGTCCGGGTAGTTTGGCGAGACATATTGGACACTATATTGGATCTAGTAGTTCAGGGGTGGCTACATGTCGACTGAGGATCCAGGCAGCGGACGCAGGGCCGGTGGTAAGTATAGTGGAGTGTGTGTGTGTGTACAAAGTTGAGGGAAGTGCAGACAAAGTGACGGAAGTGCCTACATACACACATATATACACATACTGTACATTACATATGGAGGGGTGAGGAGAGCGGAGGCTGGAGGGCAGAGGACAGGAAGAGGAGAGCGGAGGCTGGAGGGCAGAGGACAGGGAGAGGAGAGCGGAGGCTGGAGAGCAGAGGACAGGGAGAGGAGAGCGGAGGCAGGAGGGCAGAGGACAGGGAGAGGAGAGCGGAGGCTGGAGGGCAGAGGACAGGGAGAGCGGAGGCTGGAGGGCAGAGGACAGGGAGAGGAGAGCAGAGGCTGGAGGGCAGAGGAGAGCGGACGCTGGATGGCGGAGGCTGGAGGGCAGAGGACAGGGAGAGGAGAGCGGAGGCTGGAGGGCAGAGGACAGGGAGAGGAGAGTGGAGGCTGGAGGGCAGAGGGCAGGGAGAGGAGAGCGGAAGCTGGAGGGCAGAGGACAGGGAGAGGAGAGCGGAGGCTGGAGGGCAGAGGACAGGGAGAGGAGAGCGGAAGCTGGAGGGCAGAGGACAGGGAGAGGAGAGCCGAGGATTGGAGGGCAGAGGCTGGAGGGCAGAGGAGAGGGAGAGGAGAGCGGAGGCTGGAGGGCAGAGGACAGGAAGAGGAGAGCGGAGGCTGGAGGGCAGAGGACAGGGAGAGGAGAGCGGAGGCTGGAGGGCAGAGGACAGGGAGAGGAGAGCGGAGGCTGGAGGGCAGAGGCTGGAGGGCAGAGGACAGGGAGAGGAGAGCGGAGGCTGGAGGGCAGAGGACAGGGAGAGGAGAGCGGAGGCTGGAGGGCAGAGGACAGTGAGAGGAGAGCAGAGGCTGGAGGGCAGAGGACAGGGAGAGGAGAGCGGAGGCTGGAGGGCAGAGGAGAGCGGAGGCTGTAGGGCGGAGGCTGGAGGGCAGAGTACAGGGAGAGGAGAGCGGAGGCTGGAGGGCAGAGGACAGGGAGAGGAGAGCGGAGGCTGGAGGTCAGAGGAGAGCGGAGGCTGTAGGGCGGAGGCCTGAGGGCAGAAGACAGGGAGAGGAGAGCGGAGGCTGGAGGGCAGAGGACAGGAAGAGGAGAGCAGAGGCTGGAGGGCAGAGGACAGGGAGAGGAGAGCGGAGGCTGGAGGGCAAAGGACAGGGAGAGGAGAGCGGAGGCTGAGGGCAGAGGACAGGTAGAGGAGAGCGGAGGCTGGAGGACAGAGTAGAGTGGAGGCTGGAGGGCGGAGGCTGGAGGGCAGAGGGCAGGGAGAAGAGAGCGGAGGCTGGAGGGCAGAGGACAGGGAGAGGACAGGGGAGGCTGGAGGGCAGAGGATAGGGGAGGCTGGAGGGCAGAGGACAGGGGAGGCTGGAGGGCAGAGGACAGGGGAGGCTGGAGGGGGCAGAGGACAGGTGAGGCTGGAGGGGGCAGAGGACAGGGGAGGCTAGAGGGGGCAGAGGAGAGGGGAGGCTGGAGTGGGCAGAGGAGAGGGGAGGATGGAGGGGCAGAGGACAGGGGAGGCTGGAGGGGGCAGACAACAGGGAAGGCTGGAGGCTGGAGGGGTTAGGGCACAGGGGAGGCTGGAGGGGTTAAGGCACAGGGGAGGCTGGAGGGGATAGGGCACAGGGGAGGCTGGAGGGGTTAGGGTACAGGGGAGGCTGGAGTGGTTAGGGCACAGGGGAGGCTGGAGGGGTTAGGGCACAGGGGAGGCAGGAGGGGTTAGGGCACAGGGAAGGCTGGAGGGGTTAGGGCACAGGGGAGGCTGGAGGGTTAGGGCACAGGGGAGGCTGGAGGGGTTAGGGCACAGGGGAGGCTGGAGGGGATAGAGCACAGGGGAGGCTGGAGCCTGGAGGGGTTAGGGCACAGGGGAGGCTAGAGGGGTTAGGGCACAGGGGAGGATGGAGCCTGGAGGGGTTAGGGCACAGGGGAGGCTGGAGGGGTTAGGGCACAGGGGAGGCTGGAGACTGGAGGGGTTAGGGCACAGGGGAGGCTGGAGGGGTTAGGGCAAAGGGGAGGCTGGAGGCTGGAGGGGTTAGGGCACAGGGGAGGCTGGAGCCTGGAGGGGTTAGGGCACACGGGAGGCAGGAGGCTGGAGGGGTTAGGGCACAGGGGAGGCTGGAGGGGTTAGGGCACCGGGGAGGATGGAGGGGTGAGGCTGGAGGGGTTAGGGCACAGGGGAGGCTGGAGGGGTAGGGCACAGGGGAGGCTGGAGGGGTCAGGGCACAGGGGAGGGCTGGAACGGGCAGGGCACAGGGGAGAGGCGGCTGGAGCGGGCAGGGCACAGGGGAGAGGTGGGTGTAGCGGGCAGGGCACAGGGGAGAGGCAGCTGTAGCGGGCAAGGCACAGGGAGAGGCAGCTGTAGCGGGCAGGCACAAGGGAGAGGCGGCTGTAGTGGGCAGGCGGCACAGGCGGCTGTAGCGGGCAGGCGGCAGAGGCGGCTGTAGCGGGCAGGCGGCAGAGGCGACTGGAGCGGGAGAGAGGAGGCGGCTGGACAGACGGGAACATTGCTGGCGGAACTTCCGAAAGCGGAGCGTTCCTGGCCGGAATGCTCCTCCACCGGTCCCTGTAGCCGGGCGCCGCCCGGCTACAGTGGACTGGTGACGTCACCAGCATGGGTCCGGAGACCATCACGGAAGTACCCTTCGGGTTTTTCCGAAGTGGCCTTCGGCTTTTATATTATAGATAGATATTACAATATCAATCATTTAATGCGCTCCCTCACCATTCTCAGTGTTTATAACATATACCAAACCAAGAGAGAAACAAAAAGGAAAAAAATACAATATTGTAATATTGTATATAATTTACTTAAAAAAGAGAAAAGGTTTATTTTGGGTTTATGAAGGGTAATGCACCTTTATAATTAGGGATGGATGTTAAGGCCACGTTACACACACAGATCTCTGGTCACAGATCTCTGGTTGCAGTGAAATCATGGACATATTGTTCTATTTTGTGGCTGTGTACAAATAGAGCAATGTGTCCATGATTTCACTGCAACCAGAGATCTGTGACCAATATCTGAACAGATATCTGTGTGTGTGATGTGGCCCTTAGGCGGCCGTCACACGTAGCTATATCGTGAGCGATATTGTAAGCGATCACGTGCACGCGCGATCGCTAACAATATCGCTCACATCGCTGGTGAGATGTCACACACAGACAGACTCACCAGCAATGTGGGCCAGCGAGATCGCTGGTAACTATGGTACACATCGGGTTACTAGGCGCCGCGCGGCGCTTAGTAACCCGACGTTTACCATAGATACAATCTCCTAGCATAGGCTCTGCCGCTGGGAGATCGTTCATCGTGGTGTCACACACCACGATGAGGCAGATTGATCAAGCGATGATCGCTTGATATGAGGTCCTGCTCTCATATCTGCGATGTCACGATCAAGCGATTTTACATTGTAAAATCGCTTGATCGCACGTAGCGACGCACAAACGATATCGCTTAAGCGATCAAAAAGCAGATTGCTTAAACGATATCGTTCGCAATATTGAACCGTGTGACGGCCGCCTTAGGCACATGAAAATATAAGAGAAATATATAAGAACACACCAAGGTATCCACTGAACATAAATATTAGTGATAAAATCAGTGGTAACATTTGACACAGGATTTCGCACATTTAACACAAGGGGATCGGATAGAATCGTCTACTGATAGATGATAAGGTGATGGCAAATAAATCTATAGTTTTTGATTCCAAAAAAATCTTGACTTAATGGATTTGGATACTTTCTGTGGGATTTTAGTATGAATTTATGTGGGAGGTTTTTATTCATTATTTTTTTCAAGGACTCTTCTTGGGCTGATTTCAATAAAAAGTATTTTATGGCATATGATATTCTATGTATTTTAATATGTGAGTTGACATGTTTCTATGTACCGTAGTTTGCTGTGTGAAGATTTCTTATGATGTAATTTTTGTCACATTGGCTAGGGCCAAACATAAGATATGAAGTAGGAAAAGCCGGGCACTAACAACTGTGTACAAGGCTGTACTCACTCTCGTGAGTGATCGGCTGCAGGCTGCCTAGCGGTGCTAGCATATAAGTCCACAATATGTAGCCAGGAAAAGAAAAAATAGCCGCACTCACCAAGGCAGGGTTTTTCAGTCTTTATTCTCCTTATCAATCGTGGCAGTACACCGACATAGCAGGGAGGGGGAGCGGGGAGGTGGACGACGGTTCACCGTTTCGCGGCCGTCTGCCGCTTCTACGGGTCCTCTACGGCGTCTGTCGTCACATCCGGGGTTATAACCTAACCCGGTGCGACGTCACTACGCCCATAGTCAAAATAGTGCATAGACTAATATCAGCACGTATTCTCAAACAGAAATATAACACAGACTAGCATTAAACAAAGTCAATACATATATATTAACATGATCATTGTCAATTACTGATTTGATATATAGCTTACAAGCACTAAATGCCGGAGACAGTCAGTCTGGATCTAACTACATATAGCAATTGCCGTGCAGCTAGCTCACTGCGCACGGGATACATTATTCACTGATAGTTCAATATGCTGCATGAACCGAAGAGATAGCACGTACTTGTCAGGGACCAAAGCTCTTATTTATAACATTACTATTTAAAGCTATTAGTAAAGCTGTTCTATCATTAGCCTAAGCCAAAATAATAAAAGAGAAAAAAAGAGAAAAGTTTCTAAGGGACAAGCAAGACTACGAATCTGGCAACGTCTTTACTTGGGGGAAGCCACGGATGGCCACTCCGTTTAAGAACAAAAAAAATAGGAAACCCTATAATGGCCCCGCTGGAACTCCCAAATTTCCACCGAAATCACCTCATACCCCCAAAGGAGATAATAGAGGAGGCAAAAATAATAAAAATAACAATAAGAAGAACAAGAACAAGGAGTCTAGCTCTAGTGAAAACGAGACAGACGATGAGATAAGTGACAGTGATGAAAGACCTCAAACAAAAAAATTCAATTATGCGGAAAGAGACCCTTTAGAAGGAGAACAAGAAGGGGAAGAGGGAGAGGAAAAGGAAGGCGGTCCCCCATACGGGAAGAGGAAGACTGTATCCTGGAGGGATTGAACCCTTTGAGTCTCAACGAAGATGAAATTAAAATCTTTAATTTAACAGAGAAAAAAATCACCCATGATATGGACACTTTGTTGAAGAAAGGCCTGAATTACTGTGTGGAAGAGCCATTTGACTTCACAGAATTCAGAGTCGATCTATACAAAGCAACAAGAAAGATACATCTGTATAAACATTTTTCATGTAACAGAAATCAAAAAGAGGGGGATAAAGAAACACAAAGGAGCAGTAGTATTGTAAAACCAATAAAAATAGGAGCACTAGGTTTCTTTGCCAATGAGAGTTCTTTGAGAGAAGTCAATGATGAGGTGGCATTGTTGTTAGACATAGATCCCTGTTTAATGAGTGGCAATGAGAGTGAGAGGATTGATGTTGAAAAAAACTTTTTTTCAGGAGGAATTAAGTCAGACTTTTTTCCACCGGTTTCACCTGGCAACAGTGTCGACTTATTCGAGGAGATGATTTGTAAAGAAATAGAGGCTCTTATATATCCACGCCCTAAATCAAATTTAACTAAAAAAGAAAAAACAGCACTTGACACGATCCTCGGGTGGGAAGACACTCTCGTCAGGAAAGCGGATAAGGGTGGTGGAGTAGTATTATTAAATAAGATAGATTACATTAATGAAGCTATGAGGCAATTGAGCTCTACGAATGCTTATAAAAAACTCCCAAGTGACCCTACTTTTAAATTTAATATCGAGCTGAAAAATCTCTTGAGGAAATATGTCAGCAACAATGCCATCACCAAAAAACAAGCAGAAAAACTAATTCATGAATTCCCAAGGAAGCCCTTTTGGTATTATCTACCAAAAATGCATAAGTCTCTGACTGATCCGCCCGGACGCCTTATTGTGTCCGGGATTGGTTCGGTAACGGAGCCCTTATCGCAGTATGTGGATTGGCTACTCCGACCCCTCTTAAAAAAGATACCATCATATATTAAAGACTCTGGAGATTTTGTTAAAATGATTGATGCTTTTGAGTGGCATTCCGGGTATAGTATGGCGTCCATTGACGTGGAGAGCCTCTATACCCGGATCCCACAAAATTTGGCAGTAACTGTAATAAAAGAGATACTTCAGATAGAAGGTCAGGATGAATTATTAATTGAATTCGTTTGTGAATCTATCCGGTTCATTTTGACTCATAATGCCTTCTCCTTCAATGACTGCTGGTACAGCCAGACCTCAGGGACTGCCATGGGGACTCCGGTCTCATGCACTCTGGCCAACCTCTTCCTCGCCCATTTTGAGGATCATGTCGTCTACAGTAATGCTAATCCCTATTTAAGATACATTAAGTTATTCAGTCGTTATGTAGATGACATCTTCATCATCTGGGAGGGCGATGAGAGTACATTTGCTTCCTTTGTCACTTACATCAATGAGAATAATGATTATAACATGTTCTTTACTTCCTCATTTGGAAATAAGAATCTTGATTTTCTAGATGTCAGACTTAGACTTGAAGCTGACACAATAATAAGATCGTTATATAGAAAGCCAACTGCATCGAACACCTTGCTACACTACGATAGTGCCCACCCGCACCATACTAAGAAAGCCCTCCCGTATAGCCAATTTCTGAGAGTCAAACGTATGAATAACACTCCTACAATTTGTGAAGAGCAAATGACAAAGTTAGAACGTAACTTTAAAGACAGAGGGTACCCTGACATGCTACTAGAGGAGACCAAGAACAGGGTGTTCTCTAATAAACAGCAAGAAAAAAAGAGCGTAGACAAGAAAAAGAATAAACGATTCGTTTTCTCATTTAAATATGGTCCGATGTATCAAAAAATCTCTACAGCAATCAATAAATATTGGCATGTGTTGGAAAGGGATAGAGAACTACAGACTGTAGGTATAGGTCCCCCATTATTGGCGTATAGGAGATGTAATAACTTAAAAGACCTTTTGGTGAGAAATAGAATTAACCCTGATAGGAAAGATACTTGGTTAGATAAAAGAAGACCTGTAGGGAATTATAAATGTAAGAACTGCAGATACTGTCAATACCATGAGACAGGCAATCTTCTGTCTATAGGAGATAAAACACATAAAGTGACGTCCTTCATAAGTTGCAAGACCAAGTGGGTGGTCTATGCAGTATTCTGTCCTTGTCGCCGATTTTATATCGGTAAAACGATAAGAGAAGTGTACAAACGTTTTAGTGAACATTATAGATCTATCAGAACAGGCATAGGGAGCCCTAGATTGGTACACCATATAAATGAGGCACATGCTGGGGATGCAGATGTTCTGACTTTTGTTGGCATTGAGCAAGTCCTCCCTTCAGCTCGAGGGGGTGATACACACAAATTATTATTGAGGAAGGAAAGTAGATGGATTATTGAGACCAGAGCCTGTGGGCCATTAGGGCTCAATGATAAAAATGATCTAGCTGTATTCCTATGATGGGGTTACTGTTATACTGTGTCCCCATATGAACACAGATAAGCATTATGCTAGTATCCATCTTATTAATTAGTTCAGCAACGAGGTTTAATGACCTCGAAATCTAGAGATGTGTTGCCCGTAGAAAACATAGCATAAATAGGCTGAGTCTACTATTTTGGCTTAGGCTAATGATAGAACAGCTTTACTAATAGCTTTAAATAGTAATGTTATAAATAAGAGCTTTGGTCCCTGACAAGTACGTGCTATCTCTTCGGTTCATGCAGCATATTGAACTATCAGTGAATAATGTATCCCGTGCGCAGTGAGCTAGCTGCACGGCAATTGCTATATGTAGTTAGATCCAGACTGACTGTCTCCGGCATTTAGTGCTTGTAAGCTATATATCAAATCAGTAATTGACAATGATCATGTTAATATATATGTATTGACTTTGTTTAATGCTAGTCTGTGTTATATTTCTGTTTGAGAATTCGTGCTGATATTAGTCTATGCACTATTTTGACTATGGGCGTAGTGACGTCGCACCGGGTTAGGTTATAACCCCGGATGTGATGACAGACGCCGTAGAGGACCCGTAGAAGCGGCAGACGGCCGCGAAACGGTGAACCGTCGTCCACCTCCCCGCTCCCCCTCCCTGCTATGTCGGTGTACTGCCACGATTGATAAGGAGAATAAAGACTGAAAAACCCTGCCTTGGTGAGTGCGGCTATTTTTTCTTTTCCTGGCCAAACATAAGATACATTATTGGCGTCAGTTTTTTTAACCTTATTTTTCTAATGGCCACTTCACACGCTAGGATATAGTTAACGATATCATTGAAATGTCACGGATTTGTGAATGTTCTAATGATATCGTTTGTGCATCCTTGTGTGTAAATGAACGATATAGGGAGAAAAAAATCGTTGAATCGTTCATCCAAGATTTGAGATCCTGACCTCAAATCTATCGTTCGTCGTCCAATTAACGCTGCTTGAAGACGCTGCATCGTTCAGTGTGACATCTTTTTGAACGATCTAATTCAAAATTCTCCTATTCCTGCCGCTTTAAAGGATCGTTCAGTCCTTGCTCTCCTTTTTAACTGGTGCATTGCCGAATGGGATATCGTTAACGATATCCTTGCGTGTGACAGCGCACTAACGATGTTGGAACGATCACTGTTCCGTGATCGTTCTAAGGATATCGTTAATGATATCCTAGCGTGTGAAGCGGCCATAAGTTCAAAAACTGATGCTAAAAATGGATCCTGGGATCAAGTGTGACTGATTTGTTAAGGTTTCTTTCACACTGCAGATTTTTCCTGATCAGGTTCGATCAGGTTCGATCAGGTTTGGGTGCCAAAACTTGAAGTGTCTCCAAAACCCAGAACAGTTGTCAATCTTTCAATTATAGCTTTTCTCTGCAAGTTTCACTCCTGGTTTTGGCACACAAAAACTGATGAACCCTGATTAGGAAAAAAATGCAGTGTGAAAGCAGCCTAACAAAAGCTATTTGTTTTATTACTGGACCCAAAAAACGGTGCAACAACGTTTTTGGGTGCAGTAAAAAAAAACGGATCCTTTTTTTAACATTGGGCCCTATGGAAAATGAATCAGTTTTTTTGGTGCCGTAAAAAAACGGATCCATTTTTGCCAGCATTTTTTGGCAAAAAATGGCAAAGTCCAAAAAATGCATAGCTGCACAGGAGGCTCAAAAAACAGCCAAAAAAAATGGATTTGTTATTTAAACCAGTGGAAAAAACTGATTGGCATATGTGACCCTAGCCGAAGACCAGGGCCAGACTTGCATCTGCAATCCAGTTACTTGATCCAGTTTTTAACATGTGGAAATTTTGAAAACCGGATCAGGTAATGCACCCATAGAATCCAATGCAAAAACCGGATTGCATCTGTGCAATCCGTTTACTGGATTGGGTTTTTGAGAAATCCATTTTAAATAGGGTCTGCAACAATTTTTGGTGCATCTTACAAAACGCATGCGTTTTTTTTAACAGGGGGGTCTATGGGAAAAGCTTGTACATTGGTGTTTTTTCCCTGATGAAGGGGCCAGAGTGCCTTGAAATGTGTTGAGGAATAAAAATCACTATCAACTGCAAAAGAAACTTTTGATTTTTTATATGGTGGCGCGGTCAAAATTCCAACTTTTCTTTTAATTTAAGGTTGTACCTGTTTTTGGAAGAATGCTGCAACCATTTGGATTGGATGTATATGAGCATATAGTGGTTGTGACTCTCACAACCACATGAGGTGAGCACCATATTTTATTTTAGCCCCTTCCCGACCTTTGACATTATAGAGAAGTCATGAAAGTCGGTGCGTTTCCGACCCATGACGTCTCTGTAACATCATGGCTTCTTTGCGCTCCTGCAGCCCCGGTGACAGTGTCAGTGACAAGTCACCGGAGCTGCAGGATCGCAAGAACCTGTACTTTAGCCCAGGGAGGTTGAAATTGAAACTGCCGATCAGAGCGATTCAATGAGATTCACCCCACCAGATCTGATTGGAGCTCTCTAATCAGATCTGGAGATGTGGATCGGCAGGTGCCCTCCCCCTCCTTAGACCCCTCCCACTCTGGAGCTGATCAGGGCCCCCACTTCACTCAAATTTGGCCCCCGCCCCTCCGATCATTAGCTATCTGCCGCTGCACCCACCGGTCAGCCTCATCATCCCCGTCCTGTACTGCTCATCTCCACTCCCCCCATGTCCTGTCCCCCCCCCTTACCTCTCCCGGCGGGCTGCACCCGACGGTGCATCCACCAGTCATCCTTCTCTGCTAAGGTGTGGTCCCCTCCTCCTCTCCCAGGCTCTTCCTCCTCACCGGAGGATGAGGTAAGTATGAATGAATGGATGGATGGATGGATGAATGAGTGCATGGATGCATACATGGGTGCATGCATGGGTGGATGCATGGGTGCATGGATGCATGAGTGAATGGATGGATGGGTGCATGCATGGATGGATGGATAGGTGCATGGGTGGATGGATGGGTGCATGGATGTGTACATGCATGGATGTGTACATGCATGGATGTGTGCGTGCGTGGATGTGTGCATGCGTGGATATGTACATGCGTAAATGTGTGCATGTGTGGATGTCTCTGCATGCGTGGATGTGTGGATGTATGTCTGCGTGCGTGGATATCTGCATGCATGGATGTCTGCATGCATGGATGTCTGCATGTGTGTGTGGATGTGTGCGTACATAGATGTATGTTTGCATGCGTGGATGTGTGTGTGTGTGGATGTGTGCATGCGTGGATGCATGTCTGCATGCGTGGATGTCTGCGTGCATGGATGTGTGAATGCGTGTGTGGATGTCTGCATGCGTGGATGTCTCTGTGTGCGTGGAAATTTATGCATGCATGGATGTGTGCATGCATGGATGTGTGTGTGGATGTGTGCATTTGTACATGCGTGCATGGATATATGTGTGCGTGTGTGGATGCGTGCATGGATCGATGCGTGCGTGGATGTGTGCATGTGTGGATGTGTGCGTGTGTGGATGCGTGCGTGGATGTGTGCGTGAGTAGATGTGTGCATGCATGGATGATTGTGTGCATGTGTGGATGTGTGTGTGAGTGGATGTGTGCATGAGTGGATGTGTGCGTGCGTGGATGTTTGTGTGCATGTGTGGATGTGTGCATGTTTGGATGTGTGCATGCATGGATGTGTGCATGGATGTGTGCGTGCGTGGATGTGTGCGTGCGTGGATGTGTGCATGGATGTGTGCATGCATGGATGTTTGCATGGATGGATGTGTGCGTGTGTGGATGTGTGCCTGGCTGGGCCAAAAATATGGCGGAGCCCCACTTCATTTTTTTCCCTAGAATTAGTTCTAGAAATAAAAAAAAATTGGCATCACTATATTTTTGGTTGCCAGCCAGGTACAACGAGGCAGCTGGTGGTTGGTGGCAGTCTATAGCTGCCAAGTTGTACATGGCTGGACTAAAAATATGGCGGAGCCCCACACCATTTTTTTTTTCTAGAATTAGTTCTAGAAATAAAAAAAATGGGCTTTACTGTATTTTTGGTTGCCAGCCATGTACAACGAGGCAGCTGGGGGTTGCTGGCAGTTTGTAGCTGCCAAGTTGTACCTGGCTGGACCAAAAATATGGCAGAGGCCCACGTCATTTTTTTTTTCTAAAATCAGTTCTAGAAATAAAAAAAAAAGGTCTTCGCTGTATTTTTGGTAGCCAGCCAGGTACAAATTGCCAGCTGGGGGGCTGGAATCCTCAGCATGGAGAGACCTAAATGTTGTGGGCCCCCCACGCTGCAAATTGCAATCCACAGCCACCCAAGAAAATGGTGCATTCATTAGAGGCACCATTTTCTGGTGCTGTACCCCAACTCTTCCAGTTGCCCTTGTGCTGGTGGCACACGGGTTCTTTGTATGCGACATGGTGTCCGCTAACAATTTCAGTGGAAAATTAGCCCCATTTGTTAGGGGAAACCATGTCGCGTATGGAGAGCCCCTCCTTGTGTGCCTGAACATTGGAGCTCCCCCTCAAGTGACCCCATTTTGGACACTAGACCCCTCAAGGAACTTATCTAGATGCATAGTGAGCACTTTGAACCCCCATGTGCTTCACAAATTAGTCCGTAAAAGGGAAAAAGAAGATTTTTTGTGAAATAATTTTTCATTTTACGGATCAATTTGTGAAGCACCTGGGGGTTCAAAGTGCTCACTATGCATCTAGATACATTCCTTGGGGGGGTCTAGTTTCCAAAATGAGGTCACTTATGGGGGAGCTCCAATGTTTAGGCACACAGGGGCTCTACAAACGCGACATGGTGTCCACTAACAATTTGAATGGAAAATCGGCTCAAATTGTTAGCGGACACCATGTCGCGTATGGAGAGCTGCTGTGTACCTAAACATTGGAGCTCCCTCACAAGTGACCCCATTTTGGAAACTAGACCCCTCCAGGGAACATCTAGATGGGTGGTAAGCACTTTCAACCCCCAGATGTTTCACAAATTGATCCGTAAAAATGGAAAAGTATTTTTGTTTTCACAAAAATTTTCTTTTAGCCTAAATTTTTTCATTTTCACATGGGCAACTGGATAAAATGCATCCTAAAATTTGTTGGGCAATTTCTCCTGAGTACACCAATACCTCATATGTGGTCATAACTCACTGTTTGGGTTCAGAAGTGAAGGAGTGCCATTTCACTTTTTAAATGGAAAATTTGCTCCAAAAGTCAAATTGCGCTCCTTCCCTTCTGAGCCCTGCCATGCACCCAAACAGTGGTTTATGACCACATATGAGGCATCGATGTACTCAGGAGAAATTGCCCAACAAATTTTAGGATCCATTTTATCCTGTTGCCTGTGAAGCACCTAATAATCTTCTTGTTTGTAGTTTGGAGTAGCTTGAGGGTGTTTTCTGTCATGTACACCCCTCAAAGGGACTTCAAATGTGATGCGGTCACTAAAAAAAAGGGATTTGTATATTTTGCTGGAAAAATGAAAAATTGCTGAAGAACTTTGAACCCTTATAACTTCCTACCAAAAAAAATGATTTTTTTCCAAAATTGTGCTGATGTGAAGTAGACCTGTGGGAAATGTTATTTATTAACTATTTTGTGTCACATAACTCTCTGGTTTAGCAGAATAAAAATTAAAAATTTGAAAATTGCCAAATTTTTTATTTTTTCACAAATAAACACAAAGATAATCGACCTAAATTTAACACTAACATGAAGTCAAATATGTCACGAAGAAACAATCTCAGAATCACTAGGATCTGTTTAAGCGTTCCATAATTATTACCTCATAAAGGGACACTGGTCAGAATTGACAAAAATGCCAAGGTCTTTAGGGTCAAAATAAGCTGGGTCCTGAAGGTATTAATATCCAATTGTGAAAAGAGTAACACTCTATGGTGGCGCCATATTTTTCCTTTTGCAGCTTTGTACCCATTACTGACTAAGACAGTGGTTGTTCTCCGTATGTGGAAGGCCCCCTTCCTCTCCTGGATAGGAAGGAAAAACTTGATGAAAAGTAATATTTTTCCGAAATATCTTTATATTTATCAGATGTTTCCATTATGCATCACCAGATACCTCCTAAACAAAGCAAACAGAATTATTTTTAATTATATCTGTGGTGGACGTAAACCCCTCATCAATGCATTGACGTTCTCACTGCCCAGAACCAGGGGAGGAATGGGGGCCCCCAATATCATCCAAAATTACCATGCCTCAATGCTTATCAGAATGGTGGAATGGCTGAGAAGACGCCTAGATAAGGTTTTAGATTTAAATAGAAGAACAAATGTCCATTATACCTCTCAGGAGCTTTCTTTTAGGCCCCCCAAGCTCCAATATCCAGGTGGTTGTCCCTAATGAACACACCAGAGTTGGCTTGATGCTTTGGCAGCAATCATGCCTTCCCTGGATTATTGCCACTAGAGACCCTTAGTTATCTGCTAGCCTCACAAAAGTATGCTTATGGCCAAAACATGGAACATGAAATTGGGGTGGATAAATTGTTCCTAGATAGTGCCCTGCTCCAATTTTCTGAAGTAAGCTCCATCTCTTGCCTAACAAACTTCTCCTTCCTACATTATAAAACAATCCAAAGCATCCTGAGGAAAGTTAAACCCACATTGGATTTAGCCAGACCCCTAACCCTATTTGAAATTCTTGGTGCACAATAGGAACCGCTGAAGAAAGTCCTATCCCAATTATACCACTTCTTACTCAAGAAAGATCTCACTTCTAAGAGAGCCTACATCCGAGAATGGGAGAAATACTTGGAAGAGGTCCTCACCCCAGAACTGGTATCAGTCATTTTTAAACACTCACACGGTCTCTCCCCTTGTATCCAACTCCCAGGTAACTTCGTATAAATTGGTATCGAGATGGTTCCTAATCCCCGCAAAAATACACAATTGGTAACCCCAACTCCCAGATCTTAGATGGAGATGTGCAAATGGCATAGGCTCTTATCTCCACATCTGGTGGTCCTGCCCCCATTTTAATGCATTTTGGAAGATCATTTCAGATCTTATTTCTGAAGTCCTTCATAAGAAGGTCACCCTGCATCTAAGACTGCCTTACTACGCTTCCCGATCTGGACAGGAGACAGATTGGCCTCAGTTTTAGCTTCTAACACTCTCTTGGCAGGGAAAGCCTTGCTCCCTGCTTTCTGGCGATCTCCCTCGGTACCCTCCAAAAAGCAAGTTTGCCTCAAGATTGACCAATGACTGTGAGCAAGACAGACTGAACGAACCTGTCCACTATGCTCATCACAGCACCTGATCAACATGAATTCTGACTCTGCTCCATTCCCTTTGTTCAGTCCTACTCATTCTCCCTCTGCGCCAAAGCAGCCTTGTTCCTGCTACGCCTCCATCCGAACTACAATTTCCCACCAGCCGAGCAATAACCCTCAACCACCTCTCTCCTTGATTCTAAGACCCCTCATCCCCACCCCTTTCCCCGCATCCTCCCTTTCCCCCTCTCATCTCCTCTCTCTTTTGTCTCTACTCTTTTTCTCTTTCTCTTCTCTAAGACATAGCAGAAGATGACTCCTTTTATCTTTTGACATTGCCACCACCCTATACAACACCACAATAATAAACGCCCTCGACCTAGCCGCCCCCCTCACTCTCCATGCTCCACGCATTAACAGGCAACCCTGGCACACCACCCTCACTAAAAACCTGAGACGGGCGTCCAGGGTCGCCGAGAGGAGATGGAAAAAGTCCCGCACCTCCGAGCACTTTGCTCTGTTCAAACAATACCTCACTGACTTCAAGACGGCACTTGCTACTGCCAAGCAAGCATTCTTCTCAACCCTAATAACCTCTCTGTCCCGCAACCCCAAACAGCTCTTCAAAATTTTGATTGTGTGCTGCATGAACCAGTGGTTGAGGTCTTGTCAGCCATCCAAGATGTTATTTGGTCTTGCTCTTCCGGCCTCAAGACACGTTTAGGTTGAGTACTTGAAAATTTAGACAGCAGAAAGGTGGATCGATCATTCCTCGTCTGTCTACCTGTACCAGTGCCTTGTTGTTCACGACTGCTACGGCCACGACCTCATCCCTGTCCCTTTGCAAACTCTTTTTTGGGCATTTGGTGTTTTTGAGACATTGTTGACAAGTGAAGATGGTTGCGTACAGAATCAGATGACTAATTATCAGTGAAGAATTCCTACTAGGATAAATATGAAGGCTACAAATGCGTATTCGCAGAGCAGGAAGGTAATGTGTCTGCTATTAGCTTGTAGCAGATAAGAAACGCACTGTCCCTCCAAAAAATTAGTTATGTGGCAGAATCAGTCACCAATAAGGACTTTGGTACTGTCTGCGTCACGGCAGAGAGGTAAAGTGCGTGCTATCACTTCGCAGAGAAGCAACGCACTGTCCCTCCAAAAAATTAGTTATGTGGCAGAATCAGTCACCAATAAGGACTTTCGTACTGTCTGCGTCACGGCAGTGAGGTAAAGTGCGTGCTATCACTTCACAGAGAAGCAACGCACTGTCCCTCCAAAAAATAAATATTAGCTCAGCTAAGCCTCTGATTTTAGCTCTAAGGAAGGTTTAGTGACTAAGCTAAGCTCTGAGGTCGGTGCTGTATGCACTGCAAGGCTGCTCCTGCCTGCCTGTCTTCCAGCCTTCAGTGCTGTACACAGCACTCCTCCGTCCTGTTAGCTCTCACAAGAGCAGTTTGGGTTATATGTGAGGAATCTTGAGGTGATTTTCCTACACTCACTGACAATCCCTACCTCTGATCTGCTCAAAGTCTCCCTACTCACCCTGCAATAGCTCAGATCGTTACAGGAATGTGCCCAAAATGGTGGGGGCAAGCCTTATATACAGTCTTAGGGAAAAAAGGTGTGCTGTAGTCCGCGCTGCCAGGATCACTCACTCCAATAAATACGAGTAGAAAATCTTCATCAAAACCTCCTTTATTTTCCTACGCGTTTCAGTGCCCTCCTGGCACCTTCATCAGGGATTCCTGATGAAGGTGCCAGGAGGGCACTGAAACGCGTAGGAGAATAAAGGAGGTTTTGATGAAGATTTTCTACTCGTATTTATTGGAGTGAGTGATCCTGGCAGCGCGGACTACAGCACACCTTTTTTCCCTAAGCATTGTTACAACCTACACGTGAGTGTGGCCGGTGGGAGTCCAGCAGCAGCCATCAGGACATTACCAATAAGCCTTCAAACCAGTTGTGGGTCTCACAACTGGACCAGGTGAGCAGATTTAATTACTCACCATTACACCCATCAGTGTCTAGTGATAAGGGCACTATTGCGCCTCTTGTCCCCCCCCCTTTTTTCTTGTTTTACTATATACAGCCTTGACTGTCATACATGACATAGGCATCACGATGGACAGCAGCCAATCATAGTAATGCCACAACCAACATGGCTGCGGCATTACTGAATATGATTGGCTAACATGCTTGTCCATCTCCACAGTTTTCTCACCTAACATGCTAGGCTGCTAACATGCTAGGCTGTCTCGGAACATTAACATATTCTGTATTCAGCGAGTCCAGAATACAGTATACAGGACTCGGAGTCGTAGACTCGCTCAGCCCTAGACTCGCTGCTGACAGCGGGTATCCGTGAACCTGTGCGAGTGTTTAAATGATTTGGGGACAATCCAGCTACATAGACAGCGATGTGATAGTGAGTTTAGCGACTGAGAAACATACTGAATGCAAACTCTGACAAAACTAGGATTGCCATTGATTTGCATTGGACTCGTTACTGTGCGAGTAATCGCTTGGAAACTCGCAGAGTACCGACTCCTGCGAGTTTCTTACTACTCCCAGAGTAACGAGTCCTAACGAGTAGATTCGCCCATCACTAATACAATACAATCAGTGCAAGTTTCTACACACATCTAACAACAAGGGAGTTATCTTGTGAAGTAATCATAATGACTGACTCCAAAGTCTTGAGGGGAATTCTTAAAGCCTAAAGCCGCCGTCACACATAACGTCGCTCCAGCGATACCGATAACGATACGACCTGCCCGGGATCGTTGGTGCGTCGTTTTCACATCGCTGGTAAAATGTCAAACAGGTATCTCACCAGCGATGTCACCAACGACTTCTGTAATGATCCAGAATAATGCTGAGGTCGTTGAGAATTGTCACTCCATAGCGTAGAATTGAGATAATTGGTCATTGTCCCTTTCAAGCACAACGATGTAGTGCTCCCAGTGGGAGCGCAACGACATAGAAATGACCCAGAGCAGTATGTAACGATCAACGATCTCACAGCAGGGGCCAGATCGTTGGTACGTGTCACACATAACGACATCGTTAGCGGGATCGTTGTTACATCACAAAATCTGTGACGTTACAACGATCTCGTTCCCTTTATATTCATATGGCAGTATTTATGTGTACGTGTTTCGGGGTAAACCCCTTTGTCAGGAATACCACAATATTGGGATAACATCCCATTATTGTGGGTTTCCTGAGGAAGGGGTTTACCCCGAAACACGTACAAATAAATACTGCCATATCAATTCAAATAACCCTTGATTCTTGGATTTTGTTGGAGCCGGAGCGCGGCCACAAGTCCATATTCTTATATCTGTTTTCCTGGACTAAATGAGAAACCTGCAAGTCATTGGTGTTTATCTGGTACCTGGTGCTAATTTCGTTAATTATCTAACAAACCCTATTTAACTAGCAGCCTAACTTTCCAGTTTACACTCACTTTGCAAAATGATGTGCCATTCCAAAGTGACTGAAACCCTCCTGGAGCAGGTTGTCTGGATAAAGGCCAAATGGGTCACCCTATCAGCCATAGCCTAGGGTCACACAGAGGGGTGGATTAAGGGTAGCCAGGGCCCAGGGCTGTTTAGACTCTATCGGCCCCCCCAATGTGATGGGTCATGTGACGGGTCAGACTTTGCTGAAAATAAATTAATAAATTTAAGTGCTACGTTTTCCATGCAAAAACGCAGCACTAAAATGGAGCAACCACACCCAGTCTGAACATTGCCTTAAGTCCCTGTTACACGTAGAGACGCACCAGCGATCCCGACAACAATCCAACCTGGTCGGGATCTCTGGTGCATCTCTACGTGGTCGCTGGTGAGATACTATACAGGCAGACTTACCAGTGATGACCCATCAATGCGCCGACAACGGTCATTGGGATCCGTCAGGTTCCCGACCGCAGAATGGGGATCGCTGGTGTGAGGCACCGCCGGCATGGTCCCCATGGCCAGGGCGCATCACATGCGGGATCAGGGTATGATCCTGTTCATACTGGCCGGTTTTATAGTGCATGACTCTGTATGAACTTGTCCAGAACACAAGGAGTTAAATGTGATAGTGTGTGCTGTAAAGCTGAGACATTCATGTGACTAGTGAGCGGCTGTGAGTGGCTGTGAATGGCTCATGAGATCGATGAGGCCCTGAGGAATGTAATGGGTACTGATTGCTGACAGCCCAGGGAGAGGTGTCAGGTGGGTGTGTCCTGAGGAATAGCAGCCCAGCTAGATGAGTCAGAGTGGGAGTGGCAGGCACGATAAGAGCCTGCCAGCTGATTGAGTGAGAGATTCATTCAGAGACTGGAGATCGTGCTGAGACCAGCCTGAGTGCAGAGCAGTGCAAGGCTCTGCGTGTGTGTACTAGGGTGACCACAAAAAAATCGATGTCGGAATTTTGTCCATCTGGACCCCACAAAATGATTCCCCTTTCCAGATATTGAGATAGCCAAAATTTGAGCTCGATCAAACGACGTTAACCCGTGCCGCTCGTCGCTCAAAGTTTGAAAAAATCCACATTTTTGGCCAAAAAGCTGACATATGGAGCCATAACTGCAGAACGGTAAATAATAAAAACACTCTTAATATCTCAAAAGAAAGCTAATGTTGTTCTTCAAAATTTATATTTTATACATAATTGTTATTTTAAGTCAAACTGAGTTACAACAGCTTTTAGCCCCAAGAGCGTGACATGGTACCACTAGGAGCATACTTCGTATATTTTGTTATTAAGTGATAAATTTTGTTTTTTTTTGGTATATTTTTGAGTTTAAAGTAGAAATATAATAAAAAAACAAGTAATACTGATAAGTCTAATGACATTTTTTATTTTAAAATATAAAAATGAGGTATATAATACATACAAAACAGACACAGAAAAGATACAGACGTAGTACCTACATTAGTTGATAATTTTACATAGTTATCTAATCTATTCTAGAGCTTTTGTTAACCCCTTCACCCCCCGGCCTATTTTGACCTTAATGATCAGGCCATTTTTGTCAATTCTGACCAGTGTCCCTTTATGAGGTAATATCTCTGGAACGCTTCAACGGATCCTAGCGATTCTGAGATTGTTTTTTTGTGACATATTGGGCTTCATGTTAGTATTAAATTTAGGTTGCTAATTTTTGCGATTATTTGTGAAAAAATTAAAAATTTGGCAAAATTTTTGAAAATTTTGCAATTTTCAAATTATAAATTTTTATTCTGCTAAACCAGAGAGTTATGTGCCACAAAATTGTTAATAAATAACATTTCCCACATGTCTGCTTTACATCAGCACAATTTTGGGAAAAAAAAAAATTTTTGTTCGGACGTTATAAGGGTTCAAAGTTCATCAGCAATTTTT
The DNA here is from genome assembly GCA_033576535.1 of Allobates femoralis. Classification (NCBI taxonomy): domain Eukaryota; kingdom Metazoa; phylum Chordata; class Amphibia; order Anura; family Aromobatidae; genus Allobates; species Allobates femoralis. The sequence continues at coordinate 447,772,683 of JARQOC010000003.1, forward strand.
CATTTTTCCAGCAAAATTTACAAAACCATTTTTTTAGTGACCACATCACATTTGAAGTCCCTTTGAGGGGTTTACATGACAGAAAACACCCAAACGTGACACCATTCCAAAAACTGCACCCCTCAAGCTACTCAAAACTACATTCAAGAAGATTATTAACCCTTCAGGTGCTTCACGGGAACTAAAGCAAAGTGGAAGGAAAAAATGGTCATTTTAATTTTTCCAACAAAAATGTTCTTTTAGCCTCAATTCTTTCATTTTCACATGGGCAACAGGATAAAATGGATCCTAAAAATTGTTGGGCAATTTCTCCTGAGTACATCGATATCTCATATGTGGTCATAAACCACTGTTTGGGTGCATGGCAGGGCTCAGAAGGGAGGGAGCGCAATTTGACTTTTGGAGCAAATTTTCCATTCAAAAAGTCAAATGGCACTCCTTCCCTTCTGAGCCCTGCTGTGTGCCCAAACAGTGGTTTATGACCACATATGAGGTATCGGTGAACTCAGGAGACATTGCCCAACAATTTTTAGGATCCATTTTATCCTGTTCCCCATGTGAAAATGAAAAAATTTAGGCTAAAAGAAAATGTTTGTAGAAAAAAAAGTACTTTTTCATTTTTACAGATGAATTTGTGAAGCACCTGGGGGTTCAAAATGCTCACCACCCATCTAGATAAGTTCCCTTGGGGGTGTAGTTTCCAATATGGGGTCACTTGTGGGGCAGCTCCAATGAGTAGGCACACAGGGGCTCTCCAAACGCGACATGGTGTCCGCTAACAATTTGAGCTGATTTTTCAGTCAAATTGTTAGCGGACACCATGTTGCATTTGGAGAGCCCCTGTGTGCCTAAACATTGGAGCTCCCCCACAAGTGACCCCATTTTGGAAACTACACCCCCCAGGGTACTTATCTAGATGGGTGGTGAGCATTTTGAACCCCCAGGTGCTTCACAAATTCATCCGTAAAAATGAAAAAAACACTTTTTTTTCCATAAAAATTTTCTTTTTTCATTTTTACAAATTAATTTGTGAAGCACTGGGGCGTTCAAAATGCTCACCACCCATCTAGATAAGTTCCCTGGGGGCTCTAGTTTCCAAAATGGGGTCACTTGTGAGGGAGCTCCAATGTTTAGGCACACAGGGGCTCTCCAAACGCGACAAGGTGTCTGCTAACAATTTGAAAAATTAGCTCAAATTGTTAGCGGACACCATGTCGCGTTTGGAGAGCCCCGGTATGCCTAAACATTGGAGCTCCCCCACAAGTGACCCCATTTTGGAAACTAGACCCCCCAGGGAACTTATCTAGATGGGTGGTGAGCATTTTGAACCCCCAGGTACTTCACAAATTCATCCATAAAAATGAAAAAACACTTTTTTTTCCATAACAATTTTCTTTTTTCATTTTTACAAATTAATTTGTGGAGCACTGAAGCGTTCAAAATGCTCACCACCCATCTAGATAAGTTCCCTGGGGGCTCTAGTTTCCAAAATGGGGTGACTTGTGAGGGAGCTCCAATGTTTAGGCACACAGGGGCTCTCCAAACGCGACATGGTGTCCGCTAACAATTTGACTGAAAAATTAGCTCCAATTGTTAGTGGACACCATGTCGCGTTTGAAGAGCCCCTGTGTGCCTAAACATTGTAGCTCCCCCACAAGTGACCCCATTTTGGAAACTAGACCCCCCAGGGAACTTAGCTAGATGGGTGTTGAGCATTTTGAATACCCCGGTGCTTCACAAAATAATCTGTAAAAATAAAAAAAGAAATTTTTTTGTGGAAAAAAAAAGTACTTATTCAATATTACAGATGAATTTGTGAAGTACCTGGGGGTTCAAAATGTTCACAACCCATCTAGATACCCATCTAGTTTCCAAAATGGGGTCATGTGTGGGGGAGCTCCAATGTTTAGTCACACAGGGGCTCTCCATACGCGACATGGTGTCCGCTAACTATTGGAATCATTAGCGGACACCATGTCGTGTATGGAGAGCCCCTGTGTGCCTAAACATTGGAGATCCCCCACAAGTGACCCCATTTTGGAAACTAGACCCCCCAAGGAACATATCTAGATGCATAGTGAGCACTTTGAACCCCCAGGTGCTTCACAAATTGATCCGTAAAAATGAAAAAAGAAAATTTGTGTGAAAACAAATGTACTTTTTCCTTCTTACGGATCAATTTGTGAAGCACCTGGGGGTTCAAAGTGCTCACTATGCATCTAGATGCATTCCTTGGGGGGTCTAGTTTCCAAAATGGGGTCACTTGTAGGGGAGCTCCAATGTTTAGGCACACAGTAGCTCTCCATACGAGACATGGTGTCCGCTAACTATTGGAATCATTAGCGGACACAGTGTCGTGTATGGAGAGCCCCTGTGTGCCCAAACATTGGAGCTCCCCCACAAGTGACCCCATTTTGGAAACTAGACCCCCCAAGGAATGCATCTAGATGCATAGTGAGCACTTTGATCCCCCAGGTGCTTCACAAATTGATCCGTAATAAGGAAAAAGTACATTTGTTTTTCATTTTTACGGATCAATTTGTGAAGCACCTGGGGGTTCAAAGTGTTCACTATGCATCTAAATACAGCGAAGCCCATTTTTATTTTTTTTCTAGGACTAATTCTAGAAAAAAAATGGCGTAGGGCTCCGCCATATTTTTGGTCCAGCCAGGTACAACTTGGCAGCTATGGACTGCCAGCAACCCCCAGCTGCCTCATTGTACCTGGCTGGCAACCAAAAATACAGCAAAGCCCGTTTTTATTTTTTTATAGGACTAATTCTAGAAAAAAAATGGCCTGGGGCTCCGCCATATTTTTGGTCCAGCCAGGTACAACTTGGCAGCTACGGATTGCCACCAACCCCCAGCTGCCTCGCTGTACCTGGCTGGCCACCAAAAATACAGCAAAGCCCTTTTTTTTCTTCTAGAACGAATTCTAGAAAAAAAATGACAAGGGGCTCCGCCATATTTTCGGTCCAGCCAGGTACAACTAGGCAGCTGGGAGCTGGAATCCGCAGCATGGAGAGGCCCAAGCGTTCTGGGCCCCCCATGCTGCGAATTGCAGCCCGCAGCCGCCCCAGAAAATGGCGCATTCATTGAAGCGCCATTTTCTGGCGCTGTGCCCAGACTCTTCCAGTTGCCCTGGTGCCGGTGGCAAACTGGGTAATAAAGGGGTTAATGCCAGCTTTTTATTGGCAGCTGGCACTAAGCCCGAGATTCATAATATAGGGCCAATGTTAGACCCGCCATTAGGAATCTCTGGTAAATAGTCAGAAAATACACACAGAGAAAAATCTTTTTATTTGAAAAAAAAACACAAACAAAATTCGGACTCCATCTTTATTATAAAGATCCGACGTAGTCCACAACGAAGGTCCCACGACGCTCGATCGCCTATGACGTAATCCACAACGAAGGTCCCACTACGCACGATCGCCTCCGACGTAGTCCACAACGAAGGTCCCACGACACTCGATCGCCTCTGGTCAATCCAGAGACTGCAGCAAGGGATAAAGTGTCCTCTTTCTACAGTCTCTGGGTCAGAGTTATGGTGCACTGTATGACAATGACCTGTCATACAGTGCACCATGACTATGATCCCTGAGACTACAACAAGAGGACACTTGATCCCTTGTTGCACCCATCCATCCACCTATGCACCCATCATCCACGCACGCACACAACCACATCCAAATCCACGCACGCACATCCACATCCACACACGCACACATCCACGCACGCACGCTGACATCCACGCACGCACATCCACATCCACGCACATCCACACACACATCCACGCACGCACATCCACGCACGCATGCTGACATTCACGCGCACTGGCATCCACGCACGCTGACATCCACGCATGCACACATCCACGCACGCTGACATCCACGCACATCCACGCACACGTCTACGCACACATCCATCTATGCACACATCCACGCACACGTCTATGCACACACACATCTATGCATGCACACGTCCACACACGTGTCCACACACACACACGTCTACGCACGCACACGTCTACGCACACTCACGTCCACAAACGCTAATGTACGCTCACGTCCACGCACGCACACGTCCACACATGCACCCCCCATCCATCTATCCATTCACCCATCCATCAATTCATTCATTCATTCATACATACATACATAGATACATACATACTACAAGATACATAGATACATAGATACATACATAGATACATACATACATAGATACATACATACATAGATACATACATACATAGATACATACATACATACATAGATACATACATAGATACATACATACATACATACATACATAGATACATAGATACATACATACATAGATACATACATACATACATAGATACATAGATACATACATACATACATACATACATAGATACATACATACATACATACATAGATGCATACATACATACATAGATACATACATACATACATACATACTTACCTCCCTCATTCCACCGATGAGCAGGAGGAGGCCGGGAGAGGAGGCGGGGCCACAGACCGGCGGGCCGGGCAGAGGAGGTGCAGCAGCAGCGGCAGCGGCGGCGGCAGGGCGGCAGCAGCGGTGGGTGCACCGAAGTGTGCAGCCCGCCGCAGGAGGTGAGGGGGGGGCCAGGCACAGGGCCCGGAGGTGGGGGCAGCCTGGGGAGGAGCACTGGAGCAGGGGAGCAGGTAGTGTTGCCGGCGGGCGCACGTGGGTGCAGCCCGCCGGCAGATACATTATAATAGAGGGGGGCGGGCGGGCCGGGGGGAACGGGGGGGCCCCCTGGACAGTCCTGGAGCTGGAGGGGGGTGAGGAGGGGTAGGCACTTGCCGATCCGCCCCTCCAGATCTGATTGAAGAGCTCCAATCAGATCTGGAGGGGTGAATCCCTATGATTCCCTCCGATCGGCAGTTTCACTTTTAAACTGCCGATAGGAGGGGTCCGGGCATGGGGGGGTTAATCCACCCCCTGTGGGGTCATCTACAGGTTGTCACAGAGCAGCAGCATCTGTGACACCTGAGCGACCCCACTCACAGGAGCTGCAGCAGCTCAAATCTGCCAGGACGTTGTGCAACGTCCTGGGTCGTTAACAGGCAGAAACACAGGACGTTGCACAACGTCCTAGGTCGTGAAGGGGTTAAAGTAGTTTTTGGAACGTCAGAATATAATGCTCGGCATTTGCTTAAAACTTGCAGGACATATTGCTTTTGTTCTTCATCTTTTGTCAGAAGGTCGTTAAAGTCGGTTATTAATTTAACACCACGCTCAGCCATATCATTAACTACTTTTAATGTTTTGACAATTTTCAATCCTTCTTGGAAGTCATTATTTTGAGGCCAGGTGTTTGGATTTTGTCTTAGGAAATCTGTTTTTATATTAAATCGGTCAAAGAATGTAAACGTTTCTTTGGTCAGTAAAAAAGCTCTAGAAAGATTAGATAACTATGTAAAATTATCAACTCATGTAGGTACTACGTCTGTATCTATTCTGTGTCTGTTTGTATGTATTATATACCGTACCTCATTTTTATATTTTAAAATAAAAAATGTCATTAGACTTATCAGTATTACCGTATATACTCGTGTATAAGCCGAGTTTTTCAGCCCAAAATTTGGGCTGAAAAGTCTCCCCCACGGCTTATACACGAGTCAATACGGGGGGGGCTGTGTCCGGGGCTGTGGAGGCTGCAGGAGGCGGGGGGGGGCTGCTGTATGAGCGGCCCCGTCACGTGGGGCCGCTCATTAAATGTGCACTGCTTCCCCCTGTCAATCAGCGGCAGGGGGAAGCAGTGCATATAGCCCCCAAATGCTGGCACTCGCCCCCCCTTGTAAGGGCCCCCCCCCCCCCGATGGTTATATTACCATTCCGGACTTCTGATCCGCACCGCTCCTTGGTGCTCCTCGCTGCTCCGTCCGTCTTCTACATCCGGAATCTCCGGCCGTCGCAGGCATATGACGTCATCGCGTGGCCGGGGATCCCGGATGTAGAAGACGGACGGACGGAGCAGCGAGGAGCGCCGAGAAGCGGCGCGGATCAGAAGTCCGGAATGGTAAGAGAAGCGGGGGGGGGGGGCCCTTGCAAGGGGGGGCGAGTGCCAGCATTTGGGGGCTGCTGGGGACCCCCAGGGGGCTGCTGGGGACCCCCTGGGGGCCGCTGTGTACTCCCAGGGGGCTGCTGGGTACCCCCAGGGGGCTGCTGTGTACCCCCTGGGGGCTGCTGTGTACCCCCAGGGGGCTGCTGGGTACCTCCTGGGGGCTGCTATATGTACCCCTGGGGGCCTGCTGTATACCACTGGGGCTGCTGTATACTACCACTGGGGCTGCTGTATACTACCACTGGGGCTGCTGTATACTACCACTGGGGCTGCTGTATACTACCACTGGGGCTGCTGTATACTACCACTGGGGCTGCTATATACTACCACTGGGGCTGCTGTATACTACCACTGGGGCTGCTATATACTACCACTGGGGCTGCTGTATACTACCACTGGGGCTGCTGTATACTACCACTGGGGCTGCTATATACTACCACTGGGGCTGCTATATACTACCACTGGGGCTGCTGTATACTACCACTGGGGCTGCTGTATACTACCACTGGGGCTGCTGTATACTACCACTGGGGCTGCTGTATACTACCACTGGGGCTGCTATATACTACCACTGGGGAGGCCTGTATACCACTGGGGGGGGGCCTGTATACCACACTGCTGGGGGCTGTGTACCTGTGCTGGGGTCCACCCTCGGCTTATACACGAGTCAATAGGTTTTTCCAGATTTTTGGGGCAAAAGTAGGGGGGTCGGCTTATACACGGGTCGGCTTATACACGAGTATATACGGTACTTGTTTTTTTATTATATTTCTACTTTAAACTCAAAAATATACCAAAAAAAAACAAAATGTATCACTTAATAACAAAATATACGAAGCATGCTCCTAGTGGTACCAGGTCACTCAGTTTGACTTAAAATAACAATTATGTATAAAATATAAATTTTGAAGAACAACATTAGCTTTCTTTTGAGATATTAAGCGTGTTTTTATTATTTACCGTTCTGCAGTTATGGCTCCATATGTCAGCTTTTTGGCCACAAATTTGGATTTTTTTCAAACTTTGAGCGACGAGCGGCACAGGTTAATGTCATTTGATCGAGCTCAAATTTTGGCTATCTCAATATCTGGAAAGGGGAATCGTTTTGTGGGGTCCAGACTAACAAGATTCCGACATTTTTCCCCCCCATATGAGATCCAGTCACTCTAGTCTGTACAATGGGAGCATGCTAGCTCCATGCCGAGGCTTAGGACCAAGGTCGTGACAGCGCCTGGAGTGGGGAAGCCGTGGCTGAACCCGGTGGATACTGGTCCGGGCGTGGGGTGAAACACGTCCGGGAAAGGAGCCCTTGGGGGATGCCTGGTGGAACCTGTGACACAGGTAGCGAGACCTGGATCCGTGCCCGGTAAGAAAAGCAGTTCCTGAATGCTTGTGTGAACTGTGCACCTTGTGTGTAAAATCATGCTAGGCGAGCGTAGCCACCATTAGGTCCAGTGAAGGACCTGTTGAACCTTTATAAGTATGGTATGGCTTTTTTAAAAGACCCAGCGAGTGAATGTAGCCCTGTAGGGGCAGATGTATAAAGTGTGCCAGGCGGGCATAGACCGCCCTTGGGACCGACTCAGTGTAGTCAGTTAAAGGTCCTGATGAACCGGAATGTATGTAGCCTTTGGGAGGCGAATGTGTGTAGCGCTTTTGGAGGCGATTTTATGAAGTGTGCCAGGCGGGCATAGACCGCACTTGGGACCGACTCAGTGTAGTCAGTTCAAGGTCCTGATGAACCGGAATGTATGGAGCCCTTCGGGAGGCGATTGTATGTAGCCCTTTGGGAGGCGATTGTATGTGGCCCTTCGGGAGGCAATTTTATGAAGTGTGCCAGGCGGGCATAGACGGCATTTGGGTCCGAATCAGAATAGTCAGTTAAAGGACCTGATGAACCGGAATGTATGTATGTACTAGAGGTCAGATGCAGGGATTAATAGGGCTCCTATAGTAGGGTAACGGATGGTTGTCCCGGATACTAAGGTTTGCAAATCCCTGTTCTGAACTCAGATGTGCCACAGTCCATGGATGTCTATATGATGGGCTGTGAGCGTGTGAATGGACGCGTGTGGTCCATGGTGGCTTATAGGATGGATCACATACTGTATGTAAGAACCCGGTCAGGCTGGAGTCCTGATTCTGGGGTAGTATGAAGCTGGGGAAATAAAGCCAGGTGGCTGGTTCCGCCATTGGGACCCATAGGGCCCATTGATATGGTAACTGATGTATTGTTAAATGTATGTGAAATGTAGATAGGCCGGAGGCAATAGCCACCACAGGAGCGGTTGTTAGAGTTCCAATGGGGACAGAGAGGTGGTTAAAGGTCCCGGGTAATTATAAGATGTTATGTGCAATATAAGTGTTATGTAATGTTATATGTAAATATATGGTGTATTTATGTATGGTGTTTATAATCAACTAGATGGTGGCCCGATTCTAAAGAATCGGGTAGTCTAGAATCCATATATAGTTTATTTACTATCAGTTAGGGGAGTGCGGTGAAATGAATTGTGTGTATACGGTGGCTCAGTGGTTAGCACAGTATACGGTGGCTCAGTGGTTAGCACTGTATGGTGGCTCAGTGGTTAGCACTGTATATGGTGGCTCAGTGGTTAGCACTGTATGGTGGCTCAGTGGTTAGGACTGTATATGAAGGCTCAGTGGTTAGCACTGTATACGGTGGCTCAGTGGTAGCACTGTATATGGTGGGTGAGTGGTTAGCACTGTATATGGTGTCTCAGTGGTTAGCACTGTATGGTGGCTCAGTGGTTAGCACTGTATATGGTGGCTCAGTGGTTAGCACTGTATATGGTGGCTCAGTGGTTAGCACTGTATACGGTGGCTCAGTGGTTAGCACTGTATATGAAGGCTCAGTGGTTAGCACTGTATACGGTGGCTCAGTGGTAGCACTGTATATGGTGGGTGAGTGGTTAGCACTGTATATGGTGTCTCAGTGGTTAGCACTGTATGGTGGCTCAGTGGTTAGCACTGTATGGTGGCTCAGTGGTTAGCACTGTATACGGTGGCTCAGTGGTAGCACTGTATATGGTGGGTGAGTGGTTAGCACTGTATATGGTGTCTCAGTGGTTAGCACTGTATACGGTGGCTCAGTGGTTAGCACTGTATGGTGGCTCAGTGGTTAGCACTGTATGGTGGCTCAGTGGTTAGCACTGTATATGGTGGCTCAGTGGTTAGCACTGTGTATGGTGGCTCAGTGGTTAGCACTGTATGGTGGCTCAGTGGTTAGCATTGTACGGTGGCTCAGTGGTTAGCACTGTATATGGTGGCTCAGTGGTTAGCACTGTATGGTGGCTCAGTGTTTAGCACTGTACATGGTGGCTCAGTGGTTAGCACTGTATGGTGGCTCAGTGTTTAGCACTGTATACGGTGGCTCAGTGGTTAGCACTGTATATGGTGGCTCAGTGGTTAGCACTGTACATGGTGGCTCAGTGGTTAGCACTGTATATGGTGGGTCAGTGGTTAGCACTGTATGGTGGCTCAGTGGTTAGCACTGTATGGTGGCTCAGTGGTTAGCACTGTATATGGTGGCTCAGTGGTTAGCACTGTATGGTGGCTCAGTGGTTAGCACTGTATATGGTGGCTCAGTGGTTAGCACTGTATATGGTGGCTCAGTGGTTAGCACTGTATACGGAGGCTCAGTGGTTAGCACTGTATATGGTGGCTCAGTGGTTAGCACTGTATATGGTGGGTCAGTGGTTAGCACTGTATGGTGGCTCAGTGGTTAGCACTGTATGGTGGATCAGTGGTTGCACTGTATATGGTGGTTCAGTGGTTAGCACTGTATGGTGGCTCAGTGGTTAGCACTGTATGGTGGCTCAGTGGTTAGCACTGTATATGCTGGATCAGTGGTTAGCACTGTATATGGTGGCTCAGTGGTTAGCACTGTATACGGTGGCTCAGTGGTTAGCACTGTATATGGTGGCTCAGTGGTTAGCACTGTATACGGTGGCTCAGTGGTTAGCACTGTATATGGTGGCTCAGTGGTTAGCACTGTATATGGTGGCTCAGTGGTTAGCACTGTATACGGTGGCTCAGTGGTTAGCACTGTATATGGTGGCTCAGTGGTTATCACTGTATATGGTGGCTCAGTGGTTAGCACTGTATACGGTGGCTCAGTGGTTAGCACTGTATATGGTGGCTCAGTGGTTAGCACTGTATATGGTGGCTCAGTGGTTAGCACTGTATATGGTGGCTCAGTGGTTAGCACTGTATGGTGGCTCAGTGGTTAGCACTGTATGGTGGCTCAGTGGTTAGCACTGTATATGGTGGCTCAGTGGTTAGCACTGTATATGGTGGCTCAGTGGTTAGCACTGTATATGGTGGCTCAGTGGTCAGCACTGTATGGTGGCTGAGTGGTTAGCACTGTATGGTGGATCAGTGGTTAGCTCTGTATGGTGGCTCAGTGGTTAGCACTGTATATGGTGGCTCAGTGGTTAGCACTGTATATGGTGGCTCAGTGGTTTTCAGTGTATATGGTGGCTCAGTGGTTAGCTCTGTATGGTGGCTCAGTGGTTAGCACTGTATATGGTGGCTCAGTGGTTAGCACTGTATGGTGGCTCAGTGGTTAGCACTGTATATGGTGTATATGGTGGCTCAGTGTTTTTCAGTGTATATGGTGGCTCAGTGGTTTTGACGGTGTGAAGGCTTAGTGGTTTGCACAGTGCGGTGGCTCAGTGGTTTTCACAGTGCGTTGGCTCAGTGGTTAGCACTGCGCAGTGGCTGAGTGGTCAGTGCAGCATGAAGGCAGAGTGGTATTCGCAAGATGGAGGCAGAGTGGTGAGCGCAGGATGGAGGCAGAGTGTTGAGCGCAGGATGGGGGCAGAGTGGTGAGCGCAGGATGGGGGCAGAGTGGACAGCGCAGGATGGAGGCTCAGTGGTCAGTGCAGGATGGAGGCTCAGTGGTCAGCACAGGATGGAGGCTCAGTGGTCAGCACAGGATGGAGGCTGAGTGGTCAGCACAGGAGTGAGTGGTCAGGACAGGAGTAAGTGGTCAGCAGAGGAGTGGTCAGCACAGGATGGAGGCTGAGTGGTCATCGCAGGATGGAGGCTCAGTGGTCATCGCAGGATGGAGGCAGAGTGGTCATCGCAGAATGGAGGCAGAGTGGTGATCGCAGGATGGAGTCAGAGTGGTCATCGCAGGATCGAGGCAGAGTGGTCATCGCAGGATGGAGGCAGAGTGGTCATCGCAGGATGGAGGCAGAGTGGTCAGCACTGGATGGAGGCTCAGTGGTCAGCAGAGGATGGAAGCTCAGTGGTCAGCGCAGGATGGAGGTTGAGTGGTCATCACAGGAAGGAGGGTCAGTGGTGAGCGCAGGAAGGAGGCAGAGTGGTCAGCGCAGTATGGAGGCAGAGTGGTCATGACAGGAAGGAGGCAGAGTGGTCAGCGCAGAATGGAGGCAGAGTGGTCAGCGCAGGAAGGAGGCAGAGTGGTCAGCGCAGGATGGAGGCAGAGTGGTCAGCGCAGGATGGAGGCAGAGTGGTCAGCGCCGGATGGAGGCAGAGTGGTCAGCGCAGGAAGGAGGCAGAGTGGTCAGCGCCGCATGGAGGCAGAGTGGTCAGCACAGGAAGGAGGCAGAGTGGTCAGCGCAGGATGGAGGCAGAGTGGTCAGTGCAGGATGGAGGCAGAGTGGTCAGCGCCGGATGGAGGCAGAGTGGTCAGCGCAGGATGGAGGCAGAATGGTCGGCACAGGACAGAGGGTGAGTGGTCAGGCAAGGACGGAGGGTCGGTGGTGAGCGCAGGACGGAGGGTAAGTGGTGAGGCCAGGACGGAGGGTTCGTAGTCAGGGCAGGACGGTGGCTCTGTGGTCAGCAGAGGACGGAGGCTCGGTGGTCAGCGCAGGACGGAGGGTCGGTGGTCAGGCGAGGACGGGGGCTCTGTGAGTCAGCAGAGGACGGAGGCTCAGTGGTCAGCGCAGGACGGAGGGTCGGTGGTCAGGCGAGGACGGGGGCTCTGTGGTCAGCAGAGGACGGAGGCTCAGTGGTCAGGGCAGGACGGCGGCTCGGTGGTCAGGCGAGGACGGGGGCTCTGTGGTCAGCAGAGGACGGAGGCTCAGTGGTCAGGGCAGGACGGCGGCTCGGTGGTGAGTCTAGGATGGCGGCTCGGTGGTCAGCAGAGGACGGAGGCTCGGTGGTCAGCAGAGGATGGAGGCTCAGTGGTCAGCACAGGACGGAGGGTCGGTGGTCAGGCGAGGACGGGGGCTCTGTGGTCAGCAGAGGACGGAGGCTCGGTGGTCAGCGCAGGATGGAGGGTCGGTGGTCAGGCGAGGACGGGGGCTGTGTGGTCAGCAGAGGACGGAGGCTCAGTGGTCAGGGCAGGACGGAGGCTCGGTGGTCAGCAGAGGACGGAGGCTCGGTGGTCAGCAGAGGACGGAGGCTCAGTGGTCAGCGCAGGACGGAGGGTCGGTGGTCAGGCGAGGACGGGGGCTCTGTGGTCAGCAGAGGATGGAGGCTCGGTGGTCAGCGCAGGAAGGAGGCTCGGTGGTCAGCGCAGGAGGGAGGCTCGTTGGTCAGCGCAGGACGGAAGCTCAGTGGTCAGGCCAGGATGGAGGCTCAGTGGTCAGCGCAGGCGAGGTGGGCGGAGCCAGGCGGGAGCCCCGCGAGATGGGCGGAGCCAGGGGGAGCCCCGAGAGATAGGCAGAGCTTGACGGGAGGCCGGGGGAGGTGGGCGGAGCTTAGCAGGAGCCCCGGGAGGTAGGCGGAGCCTGTCGCGAGGGCCGCGAGGTGGGCGGAGCCAGGGAGAGCCTTGAGAGATAGGCGGAGCTTGACGGGAGCCCCGGGGAGGTGGGCGGAGCTTAGCGGGAGTCCCGGGAGGTAGGCGGAGCCTGTGGCGAGGGCCGCAAGATGGGCGGAGCACGGGGGAGACCCGAGAGGTAGGCGGACCTTGACAGGAGACCTGGGGAAGTGGGCGGAGCTTAGCGTGAGGGCCTGGGAGGTGGGCGGAGCCTGTCGCGAGCCCCGCGAGGTGGGCGGAGCCTGTCGCGAGGTGGGCTGGAGCGGTGAGTGCAGAGGCGGCTGGGACAGACAGGAACGTTCCTGGCCGGAACGTTTCTCCGCGGGTCCCTGTAGCCGGGGGCAGCCCGGCTACACTGCACTTGGTGACGTCACCAGCCCTGGGCGAAGACCATCACGGAAGTGGGCGTGGCCCTTTCCGGAAGTGGCCTTCGGGTTTTATATATAAGATGTGATATGTGTCAAACATGTTACCCAGGTTATGTTATTACATGTGAAAAATAAACGGGTAGACATTGGTTAAATTATAAACACGTGTTCTTGTCGTTATGCAAGCAGGTTCCCCGGGTGCTACCTCACACTGGTCATTGACCATGTCACACACAGCAATCCAGCATGCCCAGCAGGAAATTGCTGATCAAAAAATGGTCCAAGCCATTCGGTAACGATCAGTCATCTCACAGTGGGGGGCCGATCGCCGCTAAGTGTCACACACAGGGATATCGCTGGCGAGGTCGCTGCTACGTCATAAAACCTGTGACGTTGCGGCAATGTCGTTAGCGATATCGCAATGTGTAACGGGGCCTTTACATGTTGTCTCTTTAAAAAATGCTGCAAAAACCATGCTGTGTTCCATTTCAGTCAAAAAAACAAATAAAAGCAAATGAAAGAAATAGTGAAAAACCATGCCAAATAGGTGCTGCGTCTTGGACACAGTGCCTCTGGACCTGAAGGAATCCGAGGGTGAATGCAGGGAGATCGCATTCGTCCTGTACTCACTATCTGCAGCGGGTGCAGGGCGACTTCTCCCTGTGTGCACTTGATGATAGCCGCTTCTGACTCCGCAGCATGAATGAACATATTGCGGAGGAGTGGTATGCTGGCAACCTGCACTGCAGCCGAAATTATTCTGTGATCGGGTGAAGCATAGTGAGGATGAGATTTCTACTAATTCCATCCACTGTGCTTCTACTGCACAATGCAGCATTTTGGATGCCGTGTCCAAAATGCTGTGTTTACTTAGGCTGGCTTCACACCACAGCATAATCCGATCCGGGGCTGTCCGGTGTAAACCAGACAACCCCGGACCGGATTTTGGTCCCATAGAATCCTATGGATCTGGGGCAATCCGGCGCTCCCTAACATTGGAGCCTATGGGGCCGTATTGTGTCGATCCGGGAACCAGACACCTGCGGGCTGCACGCTGATGTAATTTCAGGACCGCGGCTAGCTCCCAGCAAGCCATGGTCCTGAATTATCAGCAGCGGCAGCTATGTCTGTCTACACACCGGACCGGAGGGCATATTAGCGCAGCCCCCCGGTTCCGTGTGTTGATCCGGTCTGGGGATATCAGGTTTATCTCTGACAGCCCCGGATCAAACCGTGGTGTTGAAGCTGGCCTTATCGTGACTATGCAGCCTAAGGCATTGTTCACACAGGATGTTTTTTATGCAGCAACACCTGATCACTTGGCAGAAAAAAATAGATTCAGCTTTTTATTGGCATGTATTTGATTTAGCCAATGAAAAAAATAAAAAAACACAGTAAAAACGCCTTGTGTGAACATAACTTAGCAAAAACTGAGGTAAAAACTCATCAAATGCTCAGCGTGTGCGCAAGACCTTACAAATATGGAGGCAAAACCTCAAATAATCAGTGTGTGCACAAGGCCTTACAAATACTGAGGTAAAACTCCCCAAATACTCAGCATGTGCACGAGGCCTTACAGATACTGAGGTAAAAGTGACCAAATGCTCAGCGTGTGCACGAGGTCTTACAAATACTGAGGTAAAAACTCACCAAATACATGGTGTGTGCATGTGGCCTTACAAATACTGAGGTAAAAACTCACCAAATACACAATGTGTGCACTTCCTCCTGTGTATTTGCCCCTGACAGGGGGCCCCTGTGCACAGCTTCTCTGTTCTTCCTCCTAACCTGTGTATTAGACCTGACAGGGGAACCCATGCCTCCACTGTCTTCCCCCCTAATCTGTGTATTTGCCTTGTACCCCAACTGCTCTGCCTCCAGTGTATTTTCCCTGACACTGGCCCCTGTGCCCCCCCTGCTCTGACTCCAGTGTATTGCCCTTGCAAGGGCCCATGTTCCCCCTCACTCTTTTTCCTGACTGATGTTTTTGAAGACGCTGATAGCAGTGGCCATCTGTACAGAGGTGGCAGATCTCTATGACCTCCAGCACTTCCTGCAGCAGTAGATAAAGATCTCCAGCTCTGTACAGCTGACCACTGCTATCAGCGTCTGCAAAAACACAGGTCAGGAAAAAGAGTGAGCGGGTGCAGCACACAGGAGAAAGTAGGGGAATACGGGCCCCTATAAGGGCAAATACACAACGCTCAGGACTCAGAGCCCATCAGCAGTTGCCTGGGTGGTGGGTGCTGACACCGGCCTTGGTGAGCAGCTGTGAGCATAGAAAGCAGGCTGAATGAGCAGCAATTGATTGGCACACAGTGAAGTAGGCAGGCCGCATCTGTTTCCTCCAGCACCTGCAGTCTTTTTGCTACATCCTCCTGCATGTCATGATGACATACAGCAGAGGTTCCCAACTCCAGTCCTCAAGGCACACCAACAGTGCAGGTTTTCAGGGTTTCCATAGTATTGCACAGGTGATAATTGAATCACCTGCACTGGGGATGATTCCAATTTCTAAGGAAATCCTGAAAACCTGCACTGTTGGTGTGCCTTGAGGACTGGAGTTGGGAACCTCTGACATACAGGAGGAAAGAGGGGGGGCGGTAGCTCTGGCATCAGCGGTGCGGACTGTCAGTGGCGGATTATAATTGGGCAATTTACCCTGGGCTGCTGGGCCACCCCCAGAGCATTTGTCCCAGGGCTACAGCCCATATTGACCTCATTTTAATCAGCCACTGGTCACACATAAGCCCTGCATCCGTTATTTGCATTAGTTTTTCAACTTTAGAATTCTAAAGTCCAAAAACTGATGCTGTTAACGGATCCTGGACTCAAGTGTGACTGCTCTGCTATGTGTTTTTTAACAATTAAAAGCATTTGGACTGAAATCTAACTTTGCTGTCACCAAACTTCTCAAAAGGCTAGGTGTGGACAGAGGAGAAGTGGTCTACAGTTCAATATAGTGATAAAAGCAAGTTTAATTTATTTGGGTCAGGCCATTGTACCCTTTATTTGGCCTCAGTGTGCCGTGGCATCTGTTGGGTCCGGCAGTCTCGATAGGGTCATAACCCTCACTGTTACCCATCTGAATGCACAGTCATGATTTACAGTGTCATCTAGGGGATCAAATAGTTGCCATCAGTGCTAAAACACACCTATATACAGCTGATAAATGTTATGTTTTTGCTCGTCAAGGGTGCTATATACTTAATCTTAAACACTGTAAATATTGTAAATGTCTCTTATATATTACAACTATAAACATTCTATAAATGTAATTTAGTGGCCTTAGAAATGTATTTATTTCATCACCATTAGGATTTTTGTATTGCATTTCCTTACTAAATACTTTTGGCCAAATGCCAAAGGTGTATTCAAATGGAAGTGTGTGAATGAAAACAGTGTGCATTAACAGAAAACCATAATTACTCTCAGTGGGTTGCTCACTTCATGTTGGGTCATAAATCCAATAGCCCATCAAGGGTAAAGAGGAATTATACCACATTGGACCTGCAAGGAAATTCTATTCTGTTGTGAAATACTTTAAGCCACTTCCATTTATCGTGCAAGCAGAAAATTCAATATATTGTATAGCATGATGTACTTACAGCATGTACATATGCACATTCAGGAGCATTTAATAT
Organism: Allobates femoralis; assembly: GCA_033576535.1. Classification (NCBI taxonomy): domain Eukaryota; kingdom Metazoa; phylum Chordata; class Amphibia; order Anura; family Aromobatidae; genus Allobates; species Allobates femoralis. Next base: position 447,789,551 of record JARQOC010000003.1, read on the forward strand.
TCCCTTAACATTATATTAGGTGAAATTAATAACCAAAACTTATAGAGTGCTCATTAATGGAAAATATTTTTTACTCCGTAACATATATTAAATTGTTCTTCATAGGGGCTGACAGACCAAGGGAATAAGTGCAAGACTTATTGAAAGTCAATCATAATTTTATAAGTCAATTTAAAATTCTTGATGCCAAAATGAGAAAAATACATAAGATTAGTGATGAGTGAGTGTATTTGTTACTATTCGATATTCGCACAAATAGTACGGTATTCGCATTACTCGTTATTCTGCGAACTTTCGTGTACTCGCCTCGCTATATTCAGATGTCCCGTCCTGCAGTTGTGGCATCTCCTTTGCAGTCACTAAACATGCTGGACTTCTTAATCAATCACAGTAATGCCGCAGACATCTTGGTTGTGATTGGCTGGCCGCCCAGCATTATAGGGTCTAATTAAAGAGTACCTGTCACCCCCCTGCTATATGGCAAACTAAATGCAGCACTGAATACAGCATTTCTGCTGCATTCAGGGAAGGGGTCCTGTCGAGCCCAGGCTTTGGGTTACTCGGGTATCAGGCCTCGAAAGGGTTAATGGTGTCACGGTGGAATGGCGGCTGGGCCTGAGCCCGTGTCCTAGGCCTATCTTTGAAAAGGGGGGTATTTACAGGGAGTTATGTACAAAGTTTGTCGTGACGCCATCTTTAGTTTCCAGTGAGGATTCACCGGCGCCACCACAGTCTGCCAGAGGTCGATGGTATTGCGGCTGAGTTGGTAAAGTCCTCCACAAGTAGGACTGGACCTCCGGGGCAGCGTTGTGGGAAGGGGGCAGTTTGCAGAAGGGGTATGGAGTGTTGGAGCAGAATATGAGGGGTGTCGGGAACGGAGAGGAATGACACACACACTGTAAAGTCTCTTTTACCTTTTACTGGTGGTACGCAGGTAAGATGTCCAGGGCACTGACAAGTCACCAGGTTGCACAGTGGGTTCCCACAGCAAGTGGGTATAAGGCCTCCTCAGCTACTTTGTAATTGTTGAAGCATAGCCTGCTTGCAGTCAGTCTTGCCTCTTCTCTCATCCTGACTCTGGTGTCTGTCTCTTTAGTCACTGCAGGGGGATACTGCTGTTGCTGGCTCCCTCTATCTGACCCCCAGGGAGACCGGGTGACTGAAGTCTCCATGGTGTGACGGGGTTCTCTGTGGTCCTGGAGTATCCCAGAGGTGCGGATCCCCTGTGTCCGGTACATCCTAGGGTACCTTTACACGCCGCGTGGGAATTTAACGTGCGCGTGCACGTTCTTCATGGTTGCCTAAGATCGCCGAAGTCGCTTTTACACGCTGCAATTTCACCCTCAACCTAAGGCTATGTGTCGCCCCGGAAGTCACCACACCAACAGCATCCAGTAGACTCCCATCGCCGCTTCACAAGCCGCAATCTCCAAAGGAATGTGGGCGTACATGTTCAGCACTGCGAAAACTTAGGTGTTGTAAAAATTGTTATACGCCGCGCCCCAAACACGCTCATTGGACAACGCAATAGCATCATGATAGGCCAGCCTGCGCTGGAAGGCTGGCCAATACGTGACGCCATTGTCTCAGAGTTTGGAATACACGCTTGTGTCGTTGAAAGTGGCTGCTGCGACACACTTTTGAGCTGCTCAAACGTCACACAGGAGCGGTTTTGTGCAGGACAGTGGCCTACACTACACAATGGTTTGCTATGTGTGCGTCTGCAGCTGATGGTGGGAACATACACACAACACTATGCTCATATGTGCCTACATGGGTCCATGCAATGGCACAGCTGCCATGGCACAGATGAACTATGTTTGTGTACACATGTTTGTGTGTGTCATGGACTGTACCTACATCCCCCACAAACACCATTGCTTGCTCCATGTCTGTGGGCCCAACACATCACAATGGATATGTACACACAGTTGAGCCATACACTGTGGTCCAAAGGGTTGAACCTGTGTACTGCATATTACAACACAACGTGTCACGGACCCATCCAAAGCATTTTACAGATCAAATACCTCTGAACACAGCCTAAAGCTATGTGCAACTGCCCTGTTTCCCAAAGTAACGACACAGATTGTTTTTTGGACCATTTTTTTTAGTTTATATTGTAGTGCACAAAAAAAATAAGTACAACAAGACACACAAAATAACATAAAACACAAGTGTTGACATCACACAAACAAATGCAACATGATGAGAAATAATGGGAAACAAAATACATGTCAAAGTAAAAAACACAAAAAAAACACACTAACTAACTAACAAACTAACTAACTAAAGAATGTGAACACACAAAAAGCCAACCCAAATCCTCATGGCGCAGCCACCCTGGTGACTCCACCCTCCTCATCATGTTGTTGCATGACAACACCAGCCACCCTACACCTGCTGGTACTGCCTGGCCACTGCCCCAGGGCTATTAAAGTAGGAGCAGTATGCGTCTCTGCTGTTCCTGGCCTCCGGCTGAGTCCGACCCTGGCTCAGCGGCTGGAGTGGCGCCACACCATGGTCGGTAGCACGACAATACCCGGGACGGACCTCCCCTGTTGTGGGGTCCACTGAATGCACATAACTTGCCGGCGTGTATGATGACCAATCCCTACGGCGCAGGAAGTTATGCAGCACACAGCAGGCCAGCACTACCGCATCAATAGATTCCAATTTCATATGCAGACGTGTATGAAAAACCCGGAATGTATTGGCCATGATCCCGAACACATTTTCAACCCCACGGCAGGCCCTGGATAGCTGGTAATTGAAAATGTGCTGCTCAGAAGTAAGCATCCTCTGGGGATATGGCCGTAGTAGGTGTGCCTGACGTGGAAAGCCTTCATCCCCCACAAACGCAAAGTTAAGATGATGGGTTGTCTCATCATTTGAGGGCAAGTTCAGCACACCTGTCCTTAGGTCTTGTCTTGGACCAAGGAGCAGTGTGCAAACACACCCCCATCTGAGATACGCCCGTTCATTCCAACGTCCACGTAGAGGAACTCATAGTTTGTGTCCACCAGGGCCATGATGACCACACTACAATATCCTTTGTATTTATAATACAAAGACCCAGAGTTGGGGGTTTAGTGATCCTCACGTGCTTGCTATCCAATGCACCACCGCAGTTTGGGAATTGCCAACAGTACTCAAATCCTCTGGCCACATCCATCCATTTTGCGGGGTTGTTGGAAACTGCATATAGGATGGCAGCAGACTACTCCAGATGGTCTCACACGTCTCATGGATCAGGCGGCTCAGCAGGGACAGTGATACACATGAAGTGAATTGCAGGTCAGTCCTTGAACGACCTATTGCCAGGAATCGCAAAGTAACAGCCAAACACTCCTCAGGTGGCACAGCTCGACGCATCACAGTGTCCTGTTGGGCTATCAATGGCCTTATCTGTTCCAAGAGGAATGTGAAAGAGTCCTTGGATATATAAAGGTAGTTCCTGAAATGATGCGGACTACGATCCTCCAGCTCACGCACCAGCTGCATGTGGCTCCTGGTAAATTGCACTGGTCTACTTCTTTGGATTTTTCTGCTCAAAACTTTGCTCCTGTGGCTATTGGTGTTAGCTAGGGATGGGCGAATCTACACGCTAGGACTCGTTACTCGGCGAGTAGTAAGGGACTCGCAGGACTCGGTACTCTGCGAGTTTCCCAGCGTTTACTCGCACGAGTCCAATGCAAATCAATGGCAAACGCTGACAAAACTAGCATTGCCATTGTCTTGCATTAGACTCGGCTACTGTGCCAGTGATAGCAGGGAAACTCGCAAAGTAAAGAGCCGAGTCCAGCTGTCTGCTCTGTGTGCTGGCTGCCGCAGCTCCAGGGTCCTAGAGCCCGCCTGCTCACAGAGATGATGTAGCAGTGCTGAGATTGTTCTCAGTCTGCTCATTCCCTGTGCATAGACATCTATATCTATGCACAGGGGATGTAGCAGAGAGGACATCGCGTTTTGGACTGCGTCGGACAGAAGAGGATTTTTTTAATTAAAGATGGAGTCCCTAATGGATATTTTTTTTTATTTCAAATAAAAAATTTTCTCTATGTTGTGTTTTTTTAACCCTTTATTGGAGATTCTTAGTGGCTGGGTCAAACATGGCCTGACATTAAGAATCTCGGGCTTAATACCAGCTTGTATAACAAAGCTGGTATTAACCCCTTTATTACCCAGCGTGCCACCGCCACCAGGGCCGCTGGAAGAGCGGGGTTCAGCGCCAGAGGATGGCGCTTCAATGAACGCGCCATCTTCTGGGGCGGCTGCGGCCTGCAATTTGCAGCGGGGGGTGCCCAGAAAGCTTGGGCATCCCTGCACTGCGGATTCCAGCCCCCAGCTGCTTAGCTGTACCTGGCTAGACATAGAAATTGCGCGGAGCTCCACACATTTTTTTTTTATTATTTTATGAAATTCATGAAATAATTTAAAAAAAGGGCTCCCCTATATTCTTGTGTCCGGCCAGGTACAAATAGGCACCTGGGGGTTGGGGGCAGCCCGTCGCTGCCTGCTGGATCCGGCTGGTTCCACAAATACGGCGAAGCCCACGTGAAATTTTTTTCTGACAAATCCATAAAACAATGTAAATAAAAGGGACTGCATCTTTATTAACCCTGGACCATGGGCGAGGGGTTAATAAAGATGCAGTCCCTTTTTTAGGATTGTTTTATTGATTTTTCAGAAAAAAAATTACATGGGCTTCGCCGTATTTCTGGAACCAGCCGGATCCAGCAGGCAGCGACGGGCTGCCCCCAACCCCCAGGTGCCTATTTGTACCTGGCCAGACACAAGAATATAGGGGAGCCCTTTTTTTTAATTATTTCATGAATTTCATGAAATAATTAAAAAAAAAATGCGTGGGGCTCAGCGCAATTTCTATGTCTAGCCAGGTACAGCTAAGCAGCTGGGGGCTGGAATCCGCAGCGCAGGGATGCCCAAGCTTTCTGGGCACCCCCCGCTGCAAATTGCAGCCCGTAGCCGCCCCAGAAGATGGCGCGTTCATTGAAGCACCATCCTCTGGCGCTGAACCCCGCTCTTCCAGCGGCCCTGGTGGCGGTGGCACGCTGGGTAATAAAGAGGTTAGGGCCAGCTTTGTATTATCAGCTGGCGCTAAGCCCGAAATTTATGGCGGTCACGCCAATATTAGACATGACCGCCATGAATTTCTATTAAATTGTTTTAAAAAAAACACAACACAGAGAAAATTTTTTATTAGAAATAAAAAAAAAAGCCATTAGGGACTCCATCTTTAATTAAAAAAATCCTCTTCCGTCCGACGCAGTCCAAAACGCGATGTCCTCTCTGCTCATCCCTGTGCATAGATATAGATGTCTATGCACAGGGAATGAGCAGACTGAGAACAATCTTAGCTCTGCTACATCAGGCAGCAGGCGGGCTCTAGGACCCTGGAGCTGCGGCAGCCAGCACACAGAGCAGACAGGACTCTTATCTGTGCGAGTTTCCCAGCAATTACTTGCAAAGTAAACGAGTCTAATGCAAATCAATGGCAAAACTAGGATTGCTTCAGGCTGAAGCTTCCGAGACACATCTGTGATTTGTAAATCACACACTACTCGCTATTACTCGCTTCCCCATTCATTAACATTGGACTCACTAGACTCGCAACGAGTAGCGAGTCCCGGGCTCGGACTCGCTAGAGTCAAGCGATTCCGAGTAATTTAGGATTCGCCCATCACTAGTGTTAGCCTTGGTGAGATTAGCTCTATGTTTGTTTGGGTGTTTGGTTGTGGTATTAGCTTCAATTACATAGCAACATGTGGCTGATGTTGTTTTTCTTTTTGTTTATTTTTCAGGCCCCTCGGGAGTCTGGCTCCAGTGATGAGGCGGCAGCAGCTGGCGAAGCTCTCCCCTCAACATCTGCGGGAGAGCCAGTGCCTGAGCCCAGTGGTGGGGGGCCAGGCCCAGGGCCCAGCTCTTGAATCCGACGTAGAAGACCACCTGCCCCACCCAACACGGAGCTGGGTACCTGGGCGAAATGAGTCCTCCGAGATCGAGAGAGGACCCCCGGCTCTGGGATCGGGTGCATCGCCAGCGAGATGCTGGCCCGCATGGAGCCAGAGCAGCGTGACATCGCTGAGCTGGCCATCTTTCATGTCCTGGAGGCGGGCGTGGATGGGTCCCTGCAATGAGGGGCGTCTTGGACATTCACCCGGAAGACAACCCCAGGGCCCACTGCCCCCGCAAGACGCATGGTGAGGAGGCGGCAAAATCGTGATACTCCACCTCCCCCCAGAAGACAGCCCAGCAGAGCTGGCCCATCACATGGCAGCTGGGTATATGAGGAGGAGGGGGAGGCACCATTGTCTGAGCCAGCAGAGGAGGAGGAAGAACAAGAGCACTACTAGCCAATGCACAAGCTTGGCCAACAGACACACATGTTGGATGGGCAGGTGTGGACGCTTTTTTTAAAATTATTTATATTAAGAAAAAAAAAACAGAAAATAAAACATTAATTTAGCCACAATTCTGTCCATATCTGTGTCACGGTCACCAGTATGTTTGTGTGTGTGTGTTTGGTACTGTGGGTGTCATATAGTAGACATTGATCTAATATAGGGGTGCATGGCGGTTGGAATGGTCCAGTATGGTGACATGTTTGCAATGTCACACCATATACCGCTAGATAAAGCATGGCCCCATGTGGTTGGTGAAATGTAACCTCACAAACGTAACCCTGTGTGTGTAGCACCAAGGGATAACACAGGATGTAGCTGGCCAGAATTTTATTACAGACCAACATTTTTAACAAACATTGCCAACACAATCCGAAAACCTTGTTCAGGTTAGGAGTAGCCAAGACACACTACCCACTTTCCCAATGTGGGACACTATAAGAAAAGAGGCCAACGTGGCCAAAAAAACAAAGGTGCCAAAATGGCAACAGGGAAAAAAACAAGGGTCCAACATGGACAACAATTAGTAGGGGAGTCTGGTCCCATTATTGGGTGAGGGGTGATGGAATAGGGCCCCTGCCGGACTGGGCTGTCTGGATGGCGTGTATTATGGCTCCCAAACGGGCAAGGTGTTGCTGCCCTTCTTGGTGTGCCCTCTCCATGTGCTGCTGTGCCTCCTGGTGAGCCAGCAGCAGCTCCTTAATGGTTGGTACTCCTGTATGGGAAAGAAGGACATTAGTGAATTACCTGTGTATGTGTAGGTGGGTGTTTTAGGGAATTGTAATTGATTATACGTACGCAGCACATCACCATCCCGGGTGTCATCTGGAGGAGATGGGGATGGGCTGACAGCCCAGCCTGCAGCACGTGCTCGTTCTCCTTCACGCAAACCAAAAAAAAAAAAACATGAGGACTCGCTCACTGATATCTGAAGCACACAACAGTAAGTACATTAGCAAGCTTGTAGGCCTTAGCTGACACTTACCACCATACACAGCACCAGCAGGCTCCAGGTGAGGGTGTGGCGACCACATCACCCCAGGGCTTCTCTGGGAGCTGGAGATGCTGGGGGGGTGTTGCCCCTGGGCTCAGTGTTTGTGGCCACAGGATGGGGCTTGGTGCTCCCAGGGGTCCAGGGCTGGCTGCAGCCAAGGCTTGAGGCCCAGTTGTTGAGGGATTGGCTGGGCCCTCTGGGGCTGGGGCTGCTGGAGTCCCAGGTGGGGAGGGAGTGGCTGGGCCCTCCGGGGAATGTGGTGGGGGTGTCCCGGGTGCCGTTGGGGACTGTGGACCGTCCCCAGACATGGAGTCCTCGTCATCTGTAATATCAAACATTATAACAGAGAAATTTAAGAAAAGGAACACAACATAGGGAATGCACCTTGTGTCTGTATGAATCTCATGAGGCCGTGAATGGTACGGTAAATGTTTATGGTCGGCGGCTACCCTATGGTGAGGACCCATTCTGGTTTGGGATATGAGTCCAACACCAGTGGCCACATATTTTGAATGTTAGATAACCTTTGGCTTTGCATGGTAGGTATTTGAAACTTGAACACAAAAGCAGCCAGTAAGCATCAGGTGTTTGCACCATGGGGGCCAACACATAGCAGTAAGATTGTAGTCAGTGTTCTGTAATGTGATCAATGTGTAGCAAAATAGTATGTGTCACAGGTCACACATATGTGCTGAAAGGTGTCAAGTGGGTCTTTAACATCGCAGTCATATGTTGTTGTTACCTTTACAGTCAGGACACAACTATTTTTGCCACCACACAGGTCATGGACCACTATAGCCATCACCATTTGGATGACAAATGATTGTTTTGTACACCTTCATGTTGCAGTGTAACCAACATGCAGATGCAGATTGGTGACAGCTCCACATGGTGGCTTAGTCCACATAATGTGGCATGGCACAATACCACATGATGTTTGTGTAGTGTTTTGAGTATTTTGCTTCCCATGTGTGTGTTTGGCATTGCCACATACTCACCACGCAGCCTGGCAATCATGACACAAAGATCCACAATGCGCCCTGGGGAATTGTGTTTCAGGTCCGCAATTTTTTTCTGGATCTGCTTGCAGGTCCTCTCAACCCCCAGTTTGTGGAGCAGGGCCCGCTGGATCCTTCTGAGGATGCTGCGCTTGCGTAGCCGTGGATGCCGGTGACACTGGTGACACCAATAGTCATGGCGGTCACATATGTATATGAGGAGCATTAGCTCCAACAGACCCCATGTGGCAGCGCGCTGTGCGGCGGCCATGACTCTTCTCCTATGTGCAGGGGAGGGGTAGACACCTGGCAGGCAGGGAGTAACGAAAACAAACGTCATGACATAACCACGCACACTGATGACGCCAAACAACATTGAGGACGCTAACAAGTTAGCCGTCCGCGGAGCGGGAGTAGCGTAATCTAGCCATCAGCGTCACCAAATTTGCAAACGATTGCTGTGCATTGCCCATGGCACCCATGTGCGATATGTAGGCCAACATCTGAGCTATCATGCGTGGCAGTATAGTGAACACAGTGAAACTTCCAATACACGTGCCCAGCATAGCTTGCGCTATTGAATACGCGCGTAATTAGACCAATGTAGTGGGCTACAATAGTCCAGTAACTGTAGTCTTTTTAAATTTGTAAAAGTTAAAAGTTCAAAAGGGAAAAAGTTCAAAGAGTCTATACAGTAAATCATCTGTATGCTATAGGTAAGAAAAGGGAAGGTCTTTCAAAGCTCAGCAGAGGGGTAAGAACTGCAACACCAACCATCACTACAACTCCCCTCATCCCCATACTTCACTGCTGCCCTAAGGTAATAGCTCCATCTGTATGGAGCTGGACCACACTCTACTGCACCCACCATCACCTCAGCGGCCGGCTTGCAGCACCGGTACCATATTACCGGGAACTACAGGTGGCATCACGATCCCCCTGTAAATACTCCCTTGCCCCTCCACCATCTACTCAAATGACAACCAGGGCACGGAACTGGGATCCCGACCACCCGTGAACTCCCCCACCCAAGCTGCCAGCAGTCCCGATGTCCGAGTACCCCCTAGCCCTGGCGTATCACATGCCAATGCTGTTAGTTATCTAGACTTATCGTTGGTCTGGCCTAATAGGACACCGGACAATCCTCATTGGGCCCCCGTCCTGGATATAGAGGGAGCCACTGGTAACCACCGTCATTAGAGCCAATTAGAGGCTGCACACTGAGGCGAGTGTCACATACAGGTGATTTTAAAAAGTCCGTAGCCTATCAAAGTCTGGCGGCCTTTGAACTTCACTGATAGCACCATGCACTGACATCAGTACGCGGTGCATTTCAGTTATGTTTAATGGATGCCTGCCCATCAGAGGACACATGTTGAAGCATGCGGCCCTTGAAAGGGACGTGTAATTTTAACTTCACTGCTATGAACCGCACCAGGTTTCTGATGGGTATGCGGCCATTTTATTGACTGCATCAGATATGAAGACGAAATAGAATGGTGGGGAGCGCAGGAAGGTGAAAAGAATATTCCCTCCTTATATATCGGCATGGGATAGAGTAACAAAAGGCATAGAATAGGAGACATTATATGGGTCTAAATAAGGGGACATTATTAAATAAAAGGGACTATATGATGAGTATTATTAAAAGAAGGGGCACTATATGGAAAATACTCCTAAATAAAGAGGGCCAGGATGTGACACATTAGTAAATAAAAGGGGCGACATAATTACTATATTGGAGCCAGAATGAGGAACATAGATTATTGGGTAATGGAGATAAGTGGGGGACATAATTAAGGTGACATAATTACTTCTGTTATATATTTTACTATTGAGGAAAGTGTCTTCCATAAGGGGAAAAAAGGAAGGTTCTATACCTGTGCAGGGCAGAAGTATGTCATTTTTTTTTCTACTAGCACAGTGTAGATGTCAGGGAAAAAGTGGGGATCATGAAGTAGAAGTGATCAGCTCTAGATAACTGTGTGTTATTTTCTGCAGAGTCAAGTCCTGGCTGTAAGAAGTATTAGCAGTCTACACTAGATGAAAAATAAAAGCAAAGATTAATAATTTCACCTACAGGCATCATTGGTAAGACAATGTATTACATGAGGTAAAAAATGTTTATACCGTGTTATCCGGTAGATAGAAAAATATTACAATCTGAGAGTCCTCAGTGGTTGATACCACATTTTCAGTTAGCCATTAAAAGGGAAGTAAAGCAAGGTTTCAAGACACTAAGGCCTCTTCATTAGGCTGATAATGACACAAATTCTGAAGACACACACATGTATACATAAGCAGGGTGAGATGATGCAGTAAATACGACAGGTGAAATAAAGCAGAGTCAGGCTTGGGAGGGGGAAAGGAGCTGGAGAGATAAAATAAAAATTCTGAGATCAGAGGAACAGATTGTATTATCGTTCTATGATTAGTGGCCTGTGGAGACCTGAAAATTCCTCAGTGAGCGTAAAAAGCTATAAATCCATGTGAGACAGTTCACGTAAGAAGTGTCAAAAGTTCATTGTCCTCTAACTGGGGTTTGTTGGAAGATGTAATATCCCCAAATGCCCTTTCAATAGATATAAAAACGCATGAATCCATGTGAGACATTCAATCCTATTTTGAATGTGTTAAAGGTCGTTATCAATTTGTATTCCCAAGTTCTTCTCGCTTTCTGAGATTTGAAGTTACTTTTTAAAATGAGCAGACTGATGTCTGTTACCCTGTGGTCAGAGCTGCACAAATGCTTTGCTACAGGTAGATCCATATGCCTTTCTTTTATTGTTTGGCGATGAGAATTAATACTTGTTCTAAATTTTTGCCTGGTCTCCCCTACGTACATGCCACCTGTTGGACATTTGATAGATAAAATTATATAACATTGCTTGTGGTGCAACTGAAGTTACCTGGTATCTTGTAGTCTTGATCTGTCCTGGGCAACTATATCTTGTCCATTGACATTTTAAATGGACAGGTTTTGCACCTGTTCTGGTTGCAGGGAAAGGTTCCTGTTGCTGCAGGAGAGGACAGGGTGCTTCTGACAATAATGTTTTTTATATTCGGAGGTTGCTTAAAACACAAGAGTGGGGGATCCAGAAATATTGATTTTAGTTGGCCATCTTTTTGTAAGAGTGGTTGCAGTTTCCTTGCGGCTCCTCTTAGCTCTTCCAGACTTGGATTGTAGGTGACTACGAGAGGAACTCTGTTGTTTTCTTCTCTAGTTTTGTAATGTAGGAGATGATTCCTTGATATTATGGTGGCTCTTGTAATCTGGTTTTTAATTGCTCTTGGATGGTAGCCCTGGTTCAAAAAGGTATTTTTGAGGTCCTCAAGGTGATTGTCTCTATCTGTAGGGTTAGAACATATCCGATAGTATCTGATGGCCTAGCTGTACACAATGGAGTTTTTAATGTGTTTTGGATGAAAACTGTCCCATTGGAGATATGTTGGACGGTCAATTGGCTTCCGGTACAGGGATGTTTCTATTTCAGTGTTCCGTAGCTTAATGATGGTGTCCAGAAAGCTGATTTCAGTGCAGGAGTAGTTGAGTGTTAAGTTGATGGTGGGACAAAACTGATTAAAGTGTTCATAGAACGTCTCCAGCTGTTGCTCAGACTCTGTCCAGATGATTAAAATGTCATCAATATAACAGTAATAGGCCAGAGGCCTGATAGGACAAGAGGATAAAAAGTCACCTTCAAGCTTGGCCATGAAAAGATTTGCATATTGTGATGCCATTTTGCTTTCCATTTCTGTGCCAGGCTCCTGTAAATATATGCTGTCGTCAAATGTAAAATAGTTGGTCGTGAGGATGAATTTTGTAAGCTTCACCACAGAGTCAGCATCAATCCCTGTGTTTTCCAGGAAGGTTTTGCAGGTATTTAATCCATCCTGATGTGGGATGTTGCTGTACAGAGATTCCGCATCCATGGTGGCGAGGATGGTTCCTTCTGGTAGAGGACCTCTTGCTGACAGTTTATTCAATAGGTCAGTTGTGTCCTGAATGTAGCTGGGTGTGTTCTGAATGTAGCTGGGTGTCTCTTACCAGGGGTTTGAAAACAACCTCTACCCACCCAGAAATTTGTTCGGTGAGGCTGCCGAGACATGAAATCATTGGTCTTCCTGGATTTCCTGATTTGTGAATTTTGGCAAGCATGTAGAATGTGCTTGTGAGGCACCCTGGGGTCCAGTAGCCACAATACAAGCTTGGAAGCAAGGCAAGGCATTCACTAGGTAACACACACACATGCAAACACCTTCCTGACTCGAGGCCAGAAGGAAGAGCTCTAAAGCCCGGGTTCAGGGCAGGTTCCCTATGAATTCTGGTCTGGGAGTGGGAGCAGGCAGTTCAGTTCCTGGGAGGCACTGGAAGACATCCTAGAGACCGGAGCCAAGCTAGGCCCATCCTAGGTGACTGACCAGCCCGTGTGTGAGACCCGAAATGAGGGTCTAGAGAAGTAGAGGACTAGGTCTGGGGAGTGGAGCCAGTGCCGGTTCACCCCAGTATCTAGTGCAGTACGGTCACCGGAGACTGAAGTCGCCAGGGATTCTATATCCAGCAACTAAACCCAGAGGGTGGGTGAATCTAAGTTGCCTGTCCAACCTGAGGCTAGGAGATACAGCCACACTACAGAGCTCAGGAGACTCCGAGAAGAAAAGGGTACCCCCAGAGAGCTTGCGTCGCCTGTCACAAAGCCAGAGCAAACCAGAGGAGGCCTCAGCACAACTACATGCAGCTAGGGCCCACAGACACTAGAGCAGTAGGTAGACCTCAGAACTTGCCTGGAGTGGGTCGCCCCAACTTGTTTTCAAGCCCGGATCCCTGATAACAACTGTCAACAGTACCCGGACAATCCTACTGCACAGTAAAAGAGAATCGTTCCCTCTGTGTCTGTCTGTTCTTCTATGCACTGAATCCTGCACCCCTACATAGACTGCTCATCCTGTGCCTGCAGAGACGCACACTGACTTTTGCAAACTGGCAGTGGAAACTGCTTGAGGGGGCTGGGAGCCTTGCATTAACACTATCAATACCACAGCTCTGGGGAATAGCCCTGCCCATGGAGGGCATAGCATACCCGCTGCCTTATATCACCATCATCCCCAGAGGCCTGGACAGCAGCAGTGGCCCTTATTGGCCACAGACCACGGGTGGCTTCACAACATCTTTCTTATTGTTTTTTATTTTTCTTTTATCCCTTTTTACAACTCCCCTTTTTACTGTTCACCTGACGAGGGGATCACGGACCAGGTCACATCACCATGACACCCCACAGCCTGCAGACGACGAGTGGGCCCGGTTCCAAGTACCCTAAAGTCCCTGCCAGAGGTGAGACACCTGTTCTTGGACTTTCTGGTATTAAGTCATCAGCTCTTAAAAATATGTCAGGTAGAAAAGAAATTAGCCTGTTTAATTCCTTGTGATAGCCCTGTGTGGCGTCAGACTCCAATTTCTTGTAGTAGCGTGTTTAGTCAGTTGTCTGTTTGCTTCCTTCAGGTAGTCAGATTTGTTCATCATGACTATTGCGTCACCCTTGTCTACAGGGTTAATGATGATTTCTTTGTTGGTTTCAGGGACTGTATGGCCCTTCTCTACTGGGCCTTGACGTTGGATGGTTGACTCTTGTGTGTATCTAAGATAGTGGATTTTACCAAATGTCTGAAAGTGTCTATATAGTTATCCAAATGGGAGTTGTGCTCAGGTTCAGGTGTCCAGTTTGACCTTTTCTTGGATGTAAGGATCCCTCTTCTTTCTGCCCAGTTGGGTTCAAATCCTCTTTATCACTGTAAAGTTCCCTTAGGCATAACCTCCTGAAGTAACCCTCCATGTCGCTGTGCAGTTCAATTTTATCCAGAGCTTTAGTAGGACAAAATGAGAGTCCCCTAGAAAGCACAGCAAGTTCCACTTTGTTTGGTTTGTAATCCGAAAGGTTGATGACACAATTAGATGCTTTTTGATCGGAGTAGTTGTCCAAGTTTTCAAGATTTGTGTTTGTTTTTTTGATATTGAATCCTGAATTGAAGCGCAGTCTATGTAATTTAATTTCCTTGTTATGAATCAGAAGAGTTTGCTGTTTATGATAATATTGTTGTAATTTCTGTTCCATGCTTTTGTAAGTGTGTTCCTCCATGTTTCCAATTTCCATGGATGTTAAGTTTGATTTATGTTGATTCATGTAGAAGACATGCAAAAGGTGGTTCCTTAGTCTCTCAAAGGTCCTGTGACAAAGGTTTCGTGCATACTGAGTATTATAGGTATGCAGAAGTGGATTTGTAATCCAGAGTCCTTTGGGAATCAGATTCTCCTTCTTGCATTTGGATAGGAAAAATATGTCACTGTCCAATTGTGCACGTTTCTTCAGAAGTGTCTTTAAATCTATAAAGATTTGGTACATTCCGGTATCCTCCATTTTGATAAGGTAAAAAATGTTTACGTGTACCCTTGGAGAAAAAGATTGCTTGGCACTATTGTGTGACCTCTATCTCTTACACGGATCAGTTTGGTCCTACCTAAAACACCTTAAGGGTGTCACCTGGCCACCTGTGTTGCACAGTCATTAAGATTTGTTGATAAATTTGTGCGTACCCATCGCTGTACCCTCGCAGAGCAAACATACGAAAACGCTCCCTACCTTTTAGCCAGTTCATCTGAATAAATAGGACCAATAACGATGAAAAAAATTTGAAACACAAGCGGATACACTAAAAAATAGCTTTCCTGATAGAGGCTATCCATATAAAATGATAGAAGAAGCTAAAGAAAAAGTACTGTCATATAAAATAGAAACAGAAAAGAAATACAATCGATGGGGAAATCATGAGCATAGAAAAGGTTTACTTTCTTGTTAAAATACAATAACATGTTTAATAAGATAAAAAATGATTATTTATAAACATTGGTATGTAATCGAATCGAGTAGGGAACTTAATTCCACAGGTAAAGGTCCTCCACTTGTAACATACAAAAGAAGCCAAAATATGAGAGATCTTCTTGTGCACAACCGAATAAAAACAAAAAAGATAAAAGATGTGGCTAGATGAAAGGAGACCAGTAGGTAATTATAGATGCAAAAACTGCAGTTATTGTAAATACCATGCAACTGAAAATCCAATACAGATAGGACAAAACTTACAAACAGTGAAGACATACATCTCATGCAAAACTACATGGGTTGTATATGCGGGTTTATGTCCATGTGGACGTTTTTATATAAGAAAAACGATAAGACCGCTATGGGTTAGATTTAAAGAACATTTTAAATCAATACCTAAAGGAAAAGGCTGTTCACGGTTGATTAACCATATAAAGGAACACCATAAAAATGATCCTAGTTCACTCTCATTTGTAGGTTTGGAACAAATTACACCGTCATTTAGAGGAGGGGACACGCATAAAATTCTACAAAAAGAGACGCAATGGATAATTGAGTCGCAAGCCCAAGGGACAGCAGGTCTTAACGATAAAAATCACCTTGCAGTGTTCCTATAAAAAGTATATTTTTGCACATGATAATATCTTATAAATATCTTCCACTCCTTCTGATAGAGATATCTGCCACCTTTAGTCATGATATATATTTTCTGGCTATAGGTACACATAGACAAATTTGTTAATGCATATATATATTATACAGTAGAATGTTAGCCACACCTGTTTGGTTAATGGAATATTTCCAGCTGTAACTTAATGCAGAATTGCTTAATCATTTAAGTTGTAAATGAAAATTATTTCGGAGGACATATAAAAACTACAAAACACCTAATATATACAATAGACAGTGACCTACATATATATATATATATATATATATATATATATATATATATATATATATATATATATATACAATTTTATTTAATTGATATCAATAAAATCAGCATTTAGTGTTACTATGTTTATCCACATAATTCTTAAGGTACCTTTACACGCACCAACTTTGCTAGGAATTTCACTGGCAACTTACTGGTTGCAGTGAAATCATGGACACATTGTTCCATTTGTACACAGCAACAAGATAGAACAATGTGTCCATGATTTCACTGCAACCAGTAAGTTGCCAGTGAAATTCCTAGAAAAGTTGCCACGTGTAAAGGTACCCTTACAGAGATTGATAGAGTAATCCTGGTTATTAGTCTAATACATATGTTTGTGATCTGTAAGATTAATGCAATGATTTTCTCCTTGTTATTTTCTTTGTGTTGAATGTGTTTTTAATTACACGTCTTGACGTGCACGGGTCCGCCCTTAAAGAGGCTGGATCTGACGACACTAGCTGAGAACAGTCCCGTGGAAGTGGAATCTACCGCAAAACAGTGCCATCGTCTGCCCCATCACTCCCTCCCCGCACCCCTGATATAACCTGAAAAGGAATTAAAACAGAGCAACTACAAACTGGTGAGTGGCGTCTTTTTTTCTTTTTTGCACAAATTTATCACAAATTTTTTATACCTTGTTAGCCAGTAGATAGAAAAATATTAGAATCTGAGAGTCCTCAGTGGTTGATACCTTTTAATGGATAACTGAAAAGATGGTAAATTAAGCAAGCTTTTGAGACACTAAGGCCTCTTCATCAGGCTGGTGAGTATTACATGTACACTCACACTATACACTATATACAAAGCTCCAGTGAAAATTGTCACTGGTGATCACTATATTACCTGTACACTTACATTATATACAGATCTCCTGTGTGTAATGTCACCAGTGTTCACTTCATTACCTGTACACTATATAGAGTGCTCTAGAGCTCCTGTGTATAAAGTCACTTGTGATCACTGTATTACCTGTACACTGACACTAGATACAGAGTTCCAGTGTATGATGTCACCAGTGATCACTTTATTACCTGTACACTATATACTATATACAGAACTCTTGTGTATAATATCACAGGTGATCACTGTGTTACCAGTACACTATATAGAGAAAGACTGTGTATAATGTCACCAGTGATCACTGTATGTACCTGTATAGTATGCAATATATACAGAGCTACTGTGTATAGTGTCACCAGTGGTAATTTTTATGTTATTAGTATTTTTTTTTAATTAATGCTCAGTATTGTAGTATACGGTCATTATGCGGTAATAATGTGTTGTCTGAATATGGTGTGGTGGTATTTGTTCAATATATGTGATATTAAATCTCTATGTGTGGTAATATATGACCTAGTCATAGTGTGGTGGTATTTGTCCCCTGTCAGTGGTATTAATTGGACACTCATTATGTGGTGGTATTATATGATCTAGTCATAGTGTGGTGGTATTTGTTCCCTGTATGAGGTATTAATTGGTCACTCACTATGTGGTCTATTCATGATGTGGAGATATTTGTTCCCTTTATGTTGTATTATTTGGTCACTATGTGGTTATTATTAGGGATGAGCAAGTATGCTTGTCACTACTCGGTACTCGCACGAAAATCTCGGTACTCAGGGTACTCGGCGAGTACCGAGTAATCTCGCGATACTCTTGCTATGCTTGGGGTCTACCTCTCTGCATGTTGGCGCTCTTTACAGAACCAGCCCGCATGCAGATATTGGCTAACAGCCACTGTAAAGCCACAGCCCTGTTGGTTGTGGCTTTACAGTGACTGGCTGGCCGCACAGCGTGATCAAGTCTTTATAAGACCTGACCACGCTATGCTCGTCACTCTGCTCCACAGACAGGCAGTGTAGGGAGAGGTGCTGCTAATTGAGGGACAGATTTGTGGCCTTTCAGCTAGTGTAGGCACAGGTCTGCTAATCTAATTACCACAACAGTCCTTCTGAAGACTAATACAGCTGTATACAGGCACACAGGGAGGCAGGGTACATAGCAAACTTCGCTGTGCCAGTATACCAGCCTGCATCACATCTGGGGCTGGTGGACCGGCTGGAAATCTCATCCATCCCAAAACAGTGCTTTTAGGGATTCATTTAGCTCTCTATAGGCAGGAGTGGGTTGTAGCGTAAATTAGGATATGCCAAAACACTCTGTATTCTCGTCAGATTTGTGTCTGAGCAGTCCACCTGCTGGGATTTAACCTCTAATCTCTAATCTCAGTGTCCAGCTGAAAACCAACTCTTATCTGTATTCATTTACCATTTTTGTGCGGCAGGAGTGGGTTGTAGCGGAAACTAGGATACACCAAAACACTCTGTATTCTCGTCAGCGTTTGCGTCTGATCAGTCCACCTGCTGGGATTTAACCTCTAATCTCTAATCTCAGTGTCCAGCTAAAAACCAACTGTTGTCTGCATTCATTTACCATTTTTGTGCAGCAGGAGTGGGTTGTAGCGGAAATTAGGATACGCCAAACCACTCTGTATTCTCGTCAGCATTTGTGTCTGACCAGTCCACCTGCTGGGATTTAACCTCTAATCTCTAATCTCAGAGTCCAGCTAAACAACAACTCTTGTCTGTATTCATTTACCATTTTTGTGCGGCAGAAGTGGGTTGTAGAGGAAATTAGGATACGCCAAAACAGTCTGTATTTCGTCAGCGTTTGTGTCTGACCGGTACACCTGCTGGGATTTAACCTCTAATCTCTAATCTCAGTGCCCAGCCAAAAACCAACTCTTGTCTGCATTTATTTACCATTTTTGTGCGGCAGGAGTGGGTTGTAGCGGAAATTAGGATACACCAAAACACTCTGTATTCTCGTCAGCGTTTGTGTCTGACCGGTCCACCTGCTGGAATGTAACCTCTAATCTCTAATCTCAGTGTCCAGCTAAAAACCAACTCTTGTCTGCATTCATTTACCATTTTTGTGCGACAGGAGTGGGTTGGAGCGGAAATTAGGATACGCCAAAACACTCTGTATTCTCGTCAGCATTTGTGTCTGACCGGTCCACCTGCTGGGATTTAACCTCTAATCTTTAATCTCAGTGTCCAGCTAAAAACCAACTCTTGTCTGCATTCATTTACCATTTTAGTGCAGTAGGAGTGGGTTGTAGCTCCAATTTGTGTACGTCAGAACACTCTGTATACTCGTGTCAGCGTTTGTGTCTGACCGGTATAGCTGCTGTAATTTAATCTCTAATCTCAGTATGCAGCTCAAAAACAACTGGTCAACATTTTCAGTTGACAGACAGGTGCCTTTATCAGCACTGATTCCACCTGCGGCAATAAAAATACGCTCTGACAAAACGCTAGCGGCAGCGCAGGCCAGGACTTCCAAGGCATAGAGGGACAATTCCTGCCACGTGTCCAGCTTGGACACTCAATAATTATAAGGCACAGAGGAATCTAGGAGCACCTTTGCACATTGGGAAAAGATGAGCCTGGGCTGTGTGTAATCACCTCATATGGTTTATTGCTCCAACTCATCGTGCTGCGCCTGTAATGCATCATCTTTGATTTTGAGCAGACAGCGTTTTAGAATACAGAGAAGCGGGACGGTGACGCTAATGATGGCGTCATCGCACCTTACCATCTTGGTGGAGTCTTCAAAGTTTTGGAGGACGGTACATATGTCGGACATGCATGTCCACTCCTGAGGTCTTATGTGTGGAGTTTGAACTGTATACCGACGGCGTAGTTGATTCAGGTAGTCAACAACTGCCCTCTTCTGCTCACAAATCCTGACCAACATGTGCAGTGTGGAATTCCAATGTGTGGGAACATCACACACCAGTCTGTGAGACGGAAGCTGCAAACGCTGCTGAAAGCTGGCAAGGAAGGCTGAAGCAGTAGGTGACTTTCTAAAATGGTCACACAGGCGGCATACTTTTACGAGCAGACCCGACAGCAGCTCCGGGTAGGATTTAAGAATCCGCTGAACCACGAGGTTGAGCACATGGGCCACGCATGGAACATGTGTCAGCTCGCCTCGACTCAGAGCCGCCACCAGGTTCCAGCCATTGTCACACACGACCATGCCTAGCTGTAGGTTCAGCGGTGGGAGCCAGTGATCTGCCTGCTGTTTCAGAGCTTTCCACAACTCTTCAGCATTGTGGGGTTTGCCACCTACGCATATTAGCTTCTGCACAGCCTGTTGCCGCTTAGCCAAGGCAGTGCTGCAGTGCTTCCAGCTTGAGACTGGTGTAGAGGGTAAAGTGGAGGAGGAGGCTGAGGATCATGATGTTCCGGAGCTGTACACTGTGGGCGAAACCCTGACAGAGTTAGGGCAATCCTTGGTGTCTGAAGGACGTGTTCCGTCCCAAGCTCAGACTGGGTCCTGGCTTCAAGAATATTAACCCAGTTATAGACAGCGAGATGTACCGCCCCTGCCCATAAGCACTTGTCCACGTGACCGTGGTTAGGTGGACTTTTTCGGAAACTACATTGTTAAGGGCATGTGTAATGTTTTGTGACACGTGCTTATGTAATGCGGGGACAATACACCGGGAGAAATAGTGGAGGCTGGGAACCAAGTAACGTGGGATGGCCGCCACCATCAGGTCGCAGAATGCTTCCATCTCCACTAGCCTAAAAGGCAACATTTCCAGCTGAAGCAGTCGCGAAATGTGCAAATTTAGAAGTGTGGCATGTGGGGCGTTGGCAACGTATTTGCGCTTGCGTTCCAAAGATTGGGGTATGGATAACTGAACGCTGCGCTTGGACAAGGACGTGGTTGATGATTGTGCTATTTCAGCATGTGCAACTACAGGTGCAGGACAGGATGCATCTTTGCATGCAGTGTGGACAGAGTATTGACTTGCATGCACAACAGTGGAAGATGCAGTGGTGTCACACGCAGACATTGCTCCTGGACTCTGGTGTACATCGCACAAAGTCAGGTGCTTTGCTGACATGTGCCTGATTATGCTGGTCGTGGTCAGGCTGCTAGTTTTCCTACCCCTGCTGATGCTGGCATTGCAGGTGTTGCAAATGGCCTTTTTGGAATTATCTGCAGACACCTTAAAAAACAGCCAGACTTGGGAAGACCTAACAGTTGTACTGGCAACTTCTCTCATGTTGTTGTTCCGGGGAACGGTTGCCTGCCTTCTGCCTGCGGCCACCACCCTGCTTCTTCCGGCCTGTTGTGATGCTATGTCTCCCTCCCCCTGTGCACTGCTGTCCTCGCTCTGCATGTCCTCCTGCCAGGCTGGGTCAGTTACTGGATCATCCACCACATTGTCTTCCACTTCTGCACCCTAGTCATCCTCCTGACTTTCTGCCAATTATGTCTTATCATCGTCCACCTCTTGTTGAAACACGTTCCCACCATTGCCTTCGTGAGACTGTGGCTGCTCAAATATTTGGGCATCGGTACATACGATCTCCTCATGACCCACTTCAAGTGGAGCTGGCGAGAGGCCAGAATCTAAGAATGGATAAGTGAACAGCTCTTCAGAGTGTCCAAGTGTGGGATCAGAAGATGATGGGAAAAAAGGTGTGTCACGATCCGCGCTGCTCAAGTCCAAGAAAACTCACAGGAGAGTCAGAGTTTCATAAAGCAGATTCTTTATTCTTCTACTCCAGTAGAAGCGGAGTAGAAGAATAAAGAATCTGCTTTATGAAACTCTGACTCTCCTGTGAGTTTTCTTGGACTTGAGCAGCGTGGACCGTGACACACCTTTTTTCCCATCATCTTCTGGATTTCACCACGTATGAGTGGTCGGTGGCAGCTTGGAGTACTGATGCTCTTTTAACCAGTTGTGGGGATCACAGCTGTATAAAGTGAGTGGGTCCATAGCACCACCTCAATATCTTGTAGTGTCTCTAGTGATAGGGCACTATTGCGCCTCTTGTCCCCCACCCCTCTTGTATTTATACAAGTGTGGGATCAGTTATGTTCGGGGCCGGGCAGTCGGCATGGAGGGAGGAAGGAGAATCAGGGTGTGGAATGTGCGGTCCAGTCTCACGGCTACTGACACTTGACTGTGTGGAAGACAGGGTGTTTGTGGTGGTGCCAAACTGACTGGAAGCATTATCCGCTGTCCAACTAACAACCTGTTGACACTGATCTTGGTTTAATAGTGGAGTACTACTGCGGTCCCCTACAAATTGGGACAGGAAGATCAAGCGAGATGATGTGGGCATTTGTCGTGGTGCAATTCAAGCTTGCACATGGCCTCAGCCTCTGCATGCACCACCATCACGTCCAGTTCCTTGTCCCTTGCCACCGGCCTTGCGCATTTTCAATGGTGTGCTGCCTGTATACAGCTAAATGAAGGCGTCCAAAAGATGGCTTTTAGCTGGACACTGAGATGACAGATTAGAGATTAAATTACAGCAGGTATACCGGTCAGTCACAAATGCTGAGATGGGTATACGGAGTGTTTTAGCGTATACAAATTGGAGCTACAACCCCGTCCTGCCTTGAAAAATGGTAAATTAAGGCAGACAGGCTGACTCTGATCAAGATGAACAAGGATTGGATTGGGCCTGACTTCACCACACCACCACCAAATGATAGCGTAATTTAAAGTCATAGGCATTGTATTTTTTGTGCCGATAAATTGCCATGCCCCTCTTCACACCCACACATGGGTACACACTTCATGACTTTGGCTACTTGATGTACTGTTCCTCCTTCCCCTCATCTGCCATCATCATATGATTAGTGCAACCGTGGTCCATGATGCCACGAAAACATAATTTATATACACTCATGGCCAAAAGTTTTGAGAGTGACACCAAAATTATATTTTCACATGATCTGCTGCCCTCTAGTTTTTATTTGTGTTTGTCTGATGTTTCTATCACATACAGAAATATAATTGCAATCATATTATGAGTACCAAAAGGTTACATTGACAGTTAGAATGAGTTAATGCAGCAAGTCAATATTTGCAGTGTTGACCCTTCTTCTTCAGGACCTCTGCAATTTTCCCTGGCATGCTCTCAATCAACTTCTGGACCAAATCCTGACTGATAGCAGTCCATTCTTGCATAATCAATGCTTGCATTTTGCCCGAATTTGTTGGTTTTTGTTTGTCCACCCGTCTCTTGATGATTGACCACAAGTTCTCAATGGGATTAAGATCTGGGGAGTTTCCAGGCCATGGACCCAAAATCTCTATGTTTTGTTCCCTGAGCCATTTAGTTATCACCTTTGTTTTATGGCAAGGTGCTCCATCATGCTGGAAAAGGCATTGTTGGGCGCCAAACTGCTCTTGGACGGTTGGGAGAAGTTGCTCTTGGAGGACATTCTGGTACCATTCTTTAATCATGGCTGTGTTTTTAGGCAAGACTGTGAGTGAGCCAATTCTCTTGGCTGAGAAGCAACCCCACACATGAATGGTTTCAGGATGCTTTACAGTTGGCATGAGACAAGATTGGTGGTAGCGCTCACCTCTTCTTCTCCGAATAAGCGATTTTCCAGATGTCCCAAACAATCGAAAAGGGGATTCATCAGAGAAAATGACTTTACCCCAGTCCTCAGCAGTCCACTCCCTGTACCTTTTGCAGAATATCAGTCGGTCCCTGATGTTTTTTCTGGAGAGAAGTGGCTTCTTTGCTGCCCTCCTTGAAACCAGGCCTTGCTCAAAGAGTCTCCGCCTCACAGTGCATGCAGAAGCACTCACACAAGCCTGCTGCCATTCCTGAGCAAGCTCGGCACTGCTGGTAGTCCGATCCCGCAGCTGAAACAGTTTTAAGATACAGTCCTGGCGCTTGCTGGTCTTTCTTGGGCACCCTGGAGCCTTTTTGACAACAATGGAAGCTCTCTCCTTGAAGTTCTTGATGATGCGATAGATTGTTGACTGAGGTGCAATCTTTGTAGCTGCGATACTCCTCCCTGTTAGGCCATTTTTGTGCAGTGCAATGATGGCTGCACGTGTTTCTTTAGCGATAACCATGGTTAACTGAAGAGAAACAATGATACCAAGCACCAGCCTCCTTTTAAAGTGTCCAGTGGTGTCATTCTTACTTAATCATGACTGATTGTTCCATTAACACAGGTGTGGATGTTGATGAGGACAGGGCTGGCGATCAATCACTAAAACGATGTTAGCTGCTCCTTTTAAGGCAGGACTGCAATGATGTTGAAATGTGTTTTGGGGGTTAAAGTTCATTTTCTAGGCAAATATTGACTTTGCAAGTAATTGCTGTTAAGCTGATCACTGTTTATGACATTCTGGAGTATATGCAAATTGCCATTAGAAAAACTGAAGCAGTAGAATATTTGTATCATTCTCAAAACTTTTGGCCATGACTGTACATCATATTTATGATGATGATGACCCTAACTGTTAAAAAGTTAGACATTAGTTTCATGTATACCCCCCAGGGGTAAATGTTTTAGTCCATACTTAGAGAATGGGCATTACAAGTATAGGAGACCCGCTCCTTTGTAATGGGAACAATATTTAGAGGCTCTACTCCATGTTTCTTCCCATGGGCATCGCAATGCCTCCCAATTTTTTGCAGCCCTTCATAGGGAAAACTATGGAAGACCCACTTCCTAATAATAGGAACCATATTTAAGCAGACCCTCATCCACGTCTCTATCCAGGGGCATTGAAGTGCCTTCCAACTTTTGGCAATTTCAAAAGGGTAGTGATAGGCTCACCTTTACCGCATGGTAAAGGTGAGCCTATCACTACCCTTTTGAAATTGTACTCTTTTTTGGTAGAGATCCCAGTTTTCCGCCATGGTTTTTCATACTTTTTCATATAATGAGAAAGATACATCTTCGATTTTAACACGAGTCACAAGATCTAATGAGTTCCTCTCGACTCCAGCTGAAGAAGCTCGTTCGGTCACATACGAGAGAGAATTGAAAAAGCAGACGGCTTTTGATTTACATTATGTTACCTTAGCCGAATATCATAAGGCTCAGAGATTACCGAGGGGTCTACTACGTGTTTCTTTAAGGCCAACTCTTTTTTCGGAAAATGAGGAGTATTGTAAGAAATTTGAGGGTATTTTAAATAGATGCTCTATGGACGTTATGTTATTAACTATAGAATATTTACATGATGAATTGGAGACATTAAGCCAGAGTATTCCATCATTGGAGGAACAACTACAGGATTCTATGTCTAGCACCGAATTTGAGAAGGCAAAGAAGAAGGCTGTAAAGTGGGCAGTTGCCAAAGCTGCCACACCAGGTGCAGGAATCCAGGAGGATATGGGCGGTGGAGCGGCCTTTTCCCTTTCCCTTTCCCAGTGAATGAAAGAAGAAGGCTAACCATTCTAATAATGAATTTCGTAAGACGTTGGAAGCAAGAAAGAAGAATAAATTCAACAGGGATAAGGAGGACTATGAAAAAGAGAGTGTATAGGTGGAAATCTACTGAACCTTTACCAATTAGGCCGGTATATTATTCATCATCTGGATCAGAAGGGGAATATCCACAATATCCTCAATTTCCGCCTCAATATCCGGTGCAGCCTTTTTTAGGACAAAGACGTTCAAAAAGAAGACCAGGCGGAGCAAGAGGTGGAGGTGGACCTTCCCGGATGACACTAAGATCTCAGGTAGGTCCCAACTTATCTACAATATTTCTACCTACAGTTTATCCCCAGTTGAATATAGGGTCTTACAGAAGGGGTTATCATTTAGCCCAACACCAGTTTTCAACTCCTTTTGTTTAGAACAGGAATTGAAAAGATTTTATAGGACTTTGAGACTTAAGGCACACTTCGCTGAAAATCCCAACATTGATATTTCCACAGTATCACCAGAAGGGACGTTCTTTTTAAAAAAATTAGGACTTAAAACCATCAGCAAATATAATCCACCAAAGAAATATCATCCGGTTGAGACCTTTGTCTCACTGGTTGATCGAGATATCAAGAAGGTTCATGAGGACATTAAGAAGGGGAGTTTACATTTGAGACATAATTTTACTGTGGAGGAGTCAAGGGCCATAAAATCCCTTAAAAATAATAAATCCATCATTATAAAACCAGCCGACAAAGGGGGTGCTATAGTTGTCATGGATACGTCTTATTATCGTACTGAAATTTTGTCACAATTATCTGATAATACTACATATCAGTCAGTACAAAAGGACCCAACATCTGATATCAGGAGAAAGATTAGGAGAGTAGTTGATGATTCATTGATGTTTAAGGTAATTGACCAAAAATTGGCTGATTTCCTTATTAAGGAACATCCAGTGACACCAGTGTTATACACCCTACCCAAAATTCACAAAAACTTAAGGAAGCCACCTGGTCCTCCAATTGTGGCTTCCACTGAGTCAATATTATCTCCATTGGCCATGACCTTGGAGAAGATTCTGAGCCCTCTAGTACCACGACTGAAATCTTACATTAAAGATGCCAGTGACTTTTTGGATACTATCAGGGAAACTCATGATGTCCCTAGAGGATGTTTGTTGGTAACAATGGATGTTAATAGTCTGTATACAGTTATAGATCATCAAATGGGAATCACTGCAGTTCGTTGGTTTTTGGACTTACATACGACATTATCTAATGAACAAAAGGAATTTTGGATAACAATACTTGAAATAGTTTTGAGAAATAATTTTTTTCTTTTTGAGGATACATTTTATATTCAAAGACAGGGAACTGCCATGGGTTCCAATATGGCACCTCCATATGCCAACATATTTATGGGGAAGTTTGAGGAAGATTATATCTATAACCATCTATCTGTAATGACGCACGTTAAATTGTGGCGTCGATATATTGACGACATTTTTATCCTTTGGCATGGGACCGTGGAAGAATTAACAACATTCCTGGTGGACATCAATTCCTTGGTACCGACACTCACATTCACAGTACATTATGATGAACATCGAATACATTTTCTGGACACATTGGTGATGGTGAACTCTGTGGGCGTGCTGTCTACTGATCTCTTTACCAAGGACACAGATAAGAACAGTCCATTACATTATCGTAGCTGCCATCCGCGCCATATCAAGAGGTCTCTCCCAGGGTCACAACACACGAGGATAGATCGTATTGTTTCAGATCTTAATCAATGTAAAATTAGACATGATGAGATGACTTCCAGATTCACAGACAGGGGTTATCCGATACAGATAGCTACAGGACAGAGAGTCAGAAGATCACAAAGACAGGATTCGTGTAGGATACCATTCGTTTCAATATATCATCCATTGGTTAGATCTGTGATATTAAAACATTGACCTTAACTGAATCAGTTACCCCACCGTTAGTGAATTTGGGAACCAACCGTTATTCTGTTACAAAAAAGCTCCGAACTTGAGACAGAATTTAGTAAGAGCTGATATTGGTTCAAAGAGCAAGATGTCGCAACAATTAACTTTATCAACACTGAAGAAAGGAACATTCCCTTGTCTGAATTGCAATCAGTGCAATAATATCATCAAAGGAGAATATTTTGTACATCCAAAAACTGGCAAACGATTTCCTATTCGCAGGTTTTTTACATGCAATTCAACATTTGTTGTTTATTTTTTTTTAAACATTATGTTTTTATTGGAAAGTTTCAGGTACATAAAATAGTGGATGAAAATAGGTACATATCCAAATAACAGATTACAATGGGGTACATAACAATCCTTCAAAATACAATAGATTAAAACAGTAGGGAACATGTTTCATTAAGACAGACAAGGAAGGGAAAAAGAACTTAGGGAAGTGGTGGGAAGGGGAGGAAGGGGATAGTGTTGGTGGGTCGGCCAGATAACCCGGGATATATAATTTTGGCTTTGGTAATATTTTTACTCAAGTAAACTTTATCACGTATTTCTTTACAAATGTGCTTAGGTCGTTAGTATTACATTGTTATGCGGCGAGCTCACCCATGTATCCCACCAAGCAATGATTTTCTTACGTTTAGACGCCTCTGAAGCCAATACCAATTCGTAGTGTAAATGCAGATTAAGTTGAGAGATTACTTCTTGTATAGTCGGAAAGGAAGGTTTTTTCCAGTGCCTAGTAATGCAGTAACGGGCTGCTATAAGTATATTAGAAATTATTGGTCTTAGGCCTCTTGGTAAGTCCTGAATGTCCAGGCCCAGTAAAGCCATCTGTGGGGTCAAATTGAGGTTGAGTCCAGTGGTTGTAATTATCAATTGGTTTATTTGTACCCAAAAGGAACGAATGCCCGGACAGTGCCACCAGACATGTGTCATGGTTCCAACCTCTCCACAGTGTTTCCAACATAAGTTTCCCCCTGATTGGGGAGCCCTTCTGAACCTAGCAATTTTGTCTGGAGTTAGGTACCATCCAAATTGGAGCTTTTTTGCCTGCTCATGATGGTTCAGGCAGGATGTAAAAGAGAGAGCGTGTGAGGATGCTCTCCTCCATTCCTCCATAGTCGAGGCAAACGATAGCAGTGTCTCCCATTTAGTCATGAATGGGAGTTTCAATCCTGCTTGTACGTCTGACAAGGCCCTGTAAAAGATGGAGATCCCTCCGCTGGCAGCCAACTTTTGTTTAAAAATAGATACAATCTGCGGGAGAGTATCCATCATATTCTCTATTGGTATAACTACAGTTCTTAGAAAGTGTTTTAATTGTAGGTAAGAGAAAATTTCAGTATTTGATAGATTGAATTTGTCTCTCAGAACTGTAAATTGCTGAATTTTGGTATCGCACATCACATCCGTCAACTGTTTAGCGCCTGCCCTCCGCCACTTCGCCAGAGAGAAGGCTGGGGAGTCTATACAGCATTCCACAGCCCTCAACGTTATGTACCTGTACAAACATTTCAAAAGCGAGCAGCTGACCAGTGACCAAACTCCTAGCACAGCTTGCATGGATTTCAGGAGTAGGTTTCCAGGCCCAAGGCGGAGGAGACGCGATTCCAGCAATAGACGAGTAGAACATTGTGGGGCATACCAGGATTCTATTTGAAGCCATAAGGGCAAGGAATTTGTTTCAGAGTTGGTGATCCACCATAATTGTGAAATCTCCAAGTTAACCGCTCTGTAATAAAGGTGTATGTTAGGGGCACCCATCCCTCCCATATTGGTCGGTAGCGTCAATGTTGTGGAGCTAACTCTATGTGGTTTATTTAACCAAATAAATTTGCTTAACGTGGATTGAAAAAGGTTAAGGATCTTTCTGGGAAAGTGTATCGGAATGCAGCGGAGGAAGTATAATATTTTTGGAAATAAGATCATTTTGGTGATTTGAATTCTGGCAATCCACGATAATAGCATGGGGGAATATGATTGTATCAAAGAGCGCAGTTCTTTAATTAGAAGATCGGCATTTAATTTAACTATATCTTTAGTGTGAGAGATTTGGATACCCAAATACGTAAAGCTTCGGGAGATCCAAGTGAAAGGCATCGTATGGCGCAACTGTAATTGGTCGTTTGTTGGAATGTTTACCGGGAAGAAGGAGGATTTGGTTAAGTTGAGTTTATAATATGAGGCTGCTGTAAATTCTTCCAAGATATTCATTAAGGCAGGGACAGTTTGTTTAATATGGGTACAGGTGAATATCACA
This sequence comes from Allobates femoralis, assembly GCA_033576535.1. NCBI lineage: Eukaryota > Metazoa > Chordata > Amphibia > Anura > Aromobatidae > Allobates > Allobates femoralis. The sequence continues at coordinate 447,819,264 of JARQOC010000003.1, forward strand.
TCATCTGCATATAGATTGATTTTATGTTCTACTGGTCCTACCCACACCCCCGAGACCTCCGCCGTGTTGCGCACTATGGATGCCAAAGGCTCCATAACCAGGGCAAAGATCAATGGAGAGAGGGGACAGCCCTGTCGTGTGCCATTAGTAATGTCAAATTTTGATGATGTAAAGCCAGAGGCACGGACTAAGGCTGAAGGTGATGAGTATAAGGACATTATGGAGTCCCTAAACCTCCCCACTATATGGAACCTAGCCAGGACTTCACTGAGGAACCCCCAGTGCACTCTATCAAACGCTTTTTCTGCGTCGAGTGAGAGTAGTGCACCGGGGGCGCCCCCCCTCTCCATGATCTCCAACAGGTTTATTAGTCTTCTTGTGGCATCCCTGGCCTGACGACCCGGAATGAAGCCCACCTGGTCTTTACCCACTAGGTCAGGAAGTACTTTCATGAGTCGAGTGGCCAGGATCTTGGCGAACAATTTAGTGTCACAATTTAATAAAGCTATCGGCCGGAAGTTGCTCGGGGTTGTGGGGGGTTTACCTGGTTTGGGGAGGGTAGTGATCACAGCTTGTAGTCCCTCCTCTTTTATTTTACCTGTGTCTTGCCATAATCGAAACATTTTAGCTAAATATGGAATCAATAATTGGGAAAAGGAGTTGTAATATTTATATGTATAGCCGTCTGGGCCAGGGGCTGTGTGTTTTTTGGATGTTTGAATGGCCTCTTGGACCTCTATTTCAGTTATGGGGTTATTTAATTGGTCGATTTGTTGTGGATTCAAAAAAGGTAGAGTGGCCCTATCTAAGAATTTATTAATTATTGTTTTTGTGGGTTGCTGGGTGGTGAAATCTGTTTTTAGATTATATAGAGATTCGTAATATGTTTTAAACTGATCAACAATTTTTATGGGGTGTCTTATTTTAGACCCATTGGAATCCAATAAGTAAGCTATTTTAGTGGTGGCCATGCGTTTGCGGACTCGTCTAGCCAATAATTTGCCCGCTCTATCCCCCATTGAGTAAAATTGGGCTTTAGATCTGGTCATATCTTTTTGGACTTTAAGTAGAAGCGTAGTGCGGAGTTGCCTACGTGTCTCTATTAACTCGGCTGTTAGAGTTGACGAGGGATGGGATTTTTGTTTATATTCCAACTTTTGGATGCGGGATGTGAGTGAAGTAACTGTGATGGTGTGTTGTTTTTTCACCCATGCCGACATCTTTATTAGTTTACCTCTGAGAACAGCTTTGTGTGCCAGCCAAAGCGTTTCCGGGGAAATATCTCCTATGTCATTTAGGGAAAAATATTCTGTTATGAATCCTGAGATCTCTTCTAGGTGTGCAGGTGAAGAGAGAAGATATTCATTAATTTTCCAAAGGCCAATGGGGGAGACAGCTAGAGCGTCTTCCATTGTTATTGAAACGGGGGCGTGATCTGTCCATGAAATGGAACCCACATCAGCCGAAAGACACAGAGGGAGCAGAGCAACATCAGTTAGGATGTAATCTATTCTTGACCAAGAGCCAAATCTAGGTGACATATAAGAGTAGTCTCTTTGTTCTGGATGGAAGCATCTCCATACATCATAGAGTCCAAATTGTGTAAAAGTAGATCCCAACTCGGCTCTGTATGTTCCAGGTCTGGAGCAGTCAAGTTTTTTGTCCGCCGGAGCGTTTAGGTCTCCGGCTATGATTTTTTTCCCTATTGATTGTGGGAGTAGGAGTTCCAGAGTTTGAGTTAAAAATTTATTCTGGCCCACATTAGGGGAGTATAAAGACATTAGAGAATATAATACATTATTTAACTTGCAATTAATTAAGATGTAACGTCCCGCTGGGTCGACTATAGAGGAAATGTGTTCAAAAGCTATTCTCTTGTGAATTAGTATAGCTACTCCCGCTTTTTTGACCTCTGCGGAGGCAAAGAAACTATAAGGATATTGGGGTGACCTCATTCTGTGTACGTCAGCTGCCAGCAGATGGGTCTCCTGCAGGAATAAAACATCATACCTGAGTTTTACAATTTGTTTCCAGGCCAAGGAGCGTTTCTCTGGACTGTTAAGACCATTAACATTTATTGAACCACATGTGATACTCATGGTGGATCAAAGCCATCTAATTGTCGTACTCGAAGATCACTATTGGGCAATCGGCCGACCTGGGGAGGGAAGAGGGGGTGAGAGAGGAGGGAGGAAAAAACAGTAGGATAATTAATGCAACAATACATAGCAATAAAAGCATTAACGATCAGAACGCTCAAACAGGTGAAGCCAGTGTGCCTCATATCCACAGTCTCGTGGTCGGGGCCACTGAAAAATAAAAAAAAGAGTGCCAGATGCAATGCACTCACGGGGCAATAAAATCCCAGATTAGCTAGAGTTGTAGAGATAGATAGATCAGGGAACATAGGGGTCAGAGGACAAGGGGAAGTGAGAAACCAGTAGGAGATTTTAGAGTGGAGGTATTTAGAGAAAGGGGGAAGATGTAGTTGTAGTGCGAAGTAGGAATATGCCACAAGATGGCGAGAGTAGAGAGAAGAAAAAAGGGAGATGGGATGGGATTTAGGGAGAGTGTGAGGATGAGTAAGAAAGAGCAGAAAAAGGAGTGAGAAACTCTATCCGGGATTGTTTAGCTCCAGGATATTGATAAACAAAAGAGTGGTTTCAGGAGCATAAAAGAACAAGAGTTCCCGACCACCCCCGGGTTATCAAGCTGTGCGAGCCATTATGAAATCACACTGTGAACCACTCGGGATCAATTCTGGGTCGTCCTCCTCGGTTTTTCTTTCCATCCAGGCGAGCTTGCTTGTTGAGCCCGTCGGAGCCATTCTCAGGGGGAGAGGTCATCAGTCCCCACTGTCTCAGAAGTCTTTCTGCGTGGGCAGGAAGCCAGCAAACATAAGGTTTATCTTCCTTTTTGAAGATGAGCTTTGTAGGAAACCCCCATCTGTAAGGAATGTCATTGTCCCTCAGGACTTTGGTGCAATGCTGGAAAGCTTTACGCTGTAGTAATGTTCCTGGTGAAATGTCCTGATATACTGCAATATGTGCAAATTTATCTGGTAGCTTAGGACGAGCTCTCAGTGCCCTGAGAAAGTCATCTTTCACTTCAAAATAATGCACTCTAGCAAGAATATCCCTGGGCAGGGAGGAATCCAGATTTGATGGTTTTGGGATCCTATGTATCCTGTCGATTTTGAACTCTCTGGGGTCTACTTCAGGTAAAGCTGCGACTAAGAATTCTTGTAGAAAGCTCCGAAGCTCTTTGTTTTGGACATTTTCATCCACCCCCCTCAGCCTCACGTTATTGCGACGTGATCTGTCCTCAAGGTCCAAGTTCTTGCTCTGGATCCTTGCAATATGCTCTTCTAACTGCTCGTTAGTGTCCAGCAGATCATTATGAGAGGTTATAAGCTCAGTGAGCTTCCTTTCTAGTGAATCTGTGCGAGCACCCAGTTCAGCCATTTCACCCCGCACCTCCGCCACCATTTGCATCATGTCGGCGTGGAGGGAGACCCGGAGCTCCGCCAGCAGTTCCTTCATGCTGGTATGTGTGAGGGGGATCTCGGGAGCCCGGTTCCCGCCAGCCGCTTCTTGTGATTGCGGACCTCGTTTGGCCGCTCGCGCCGCTCTGGGGGAGGGGGGCGCCATGTTGGAGTCTGAGAGTGTGAGGGGCTGTGGGGCTGCAAAAAAGTCAGAAACCCGCCTGGGTGTTAGTCCTGTGACCGGTTTCGTCTTACCCATCGGTGCGGGAGACAATCCGGTCTTTTGTGTCACCGAGTAGGGCGTCAGAGGAGGCTCGGGATGCTGATTATTGCCGTTTCTAGGCCCGGGAAGTCAGGAGCTCAGAGTTATGCGGCCTCCACCATTGCCAGTCAGGCCACGCCCCAACATTTGTTGTTTATATCATTAAATGCCCTTGCGGTCGCCTATATGTTGGGGAAACCACTCAGCATATACGCGACGGCATTAGCAAGCACAAATCTACCATTAGGTGCAGGCATACTCTATTGCCTGTACCTTATCATTTTGTGCAACATGATCATAGAATTTCACAGTTGCGCTTTCAGGTTGTTGAGAGCGTGCCTCCAATGAGAAGGGGAGGTAATAGAATTCAGAAGCTCAAGGAGCGAGAGGCCTACTGGATCCATACTCTACAGTCCTTGGAGCCAGATGGTCTAAACCAGGGGTCTCAAACTCGCGGCCCACGGGCCTCATGCGGCCCCTGGGGCTTCCCTGTGCGGCCCCCGGCACCTTGGACAATTGACCATGCTGACCGCGGTCCAGTGCATGGGGCCGCCGCGGTCTCTGCTATAATATTACTTCCGGCCGCTGCCCGCTTCACTCCGATGCTCTCTTTGCCCCTCTGTAAGTTCAATGCAAGCCGTCAGCCAATGAGAGGCCCGCAGGTGACGTCATACACCGAGGTCACCTGCGGGTCTCTCATTGGCTGACTGCGGCTTGCATTGAACTGGAACATCAGCAGAGCGAGCGGCAGAGTGAAGCAGGTGGAAGTAAGATTATAGCAGAGACCGCGGTCAGCACGGGACCGCGGTCAGCATGGTTAACATAGCAAAAGTGTGTGTGTGTTAATGTGAGTGTTAATGTGTGAATGTGTGTGTCAATGTGAGTGTTAATGTGTGTGTTAATGTGTGTGTTAATGTGAGTGTTAATGAGTGTGTTAATGAGTGTGTTAATGAGTGTGTTAATGTGAGTGTTAATGTGTGTGTTAGTGAGTGTGTTAGTGAGTGTTAATGTGAGTGTTAATGTGAGTGTTAATGTGAGTGTTAATGTGAGTGCTTGTGAGCCTGCCTGTGTGCCTGCCTGTGAGAGTGCCTGTGTGCCTGCCTGTTAGCCTGCCTGCCTGTGTGCCTGCCTGTGTGCCTGCCTGTGAGCCTGCCTGTGTGCCTGCCTGCCTGTGTGCCTGCCTGTGTGCCTGCCTGTGTGCCTGCCTGTTAGCCTGCCTGCCTGTGTGCCTGCCTGTGTGCCTGCCTGTGAGCCTGCCTGTGTGCCTGCCTGCCTGTGTGCCTGCCTGTGTGCCTGCCTGCCTGTGAGCCTGCCTGTGTGCCTGCCTGTGTGCCTGCCTGTGTGCCTGCCTGTTAGCCTGCCTGCCTATGTGCCTGCCTGTGTGCCTGCCTGTGTGCCTGCCTGTGTGCCTGCCTGTTAGCCTGCCTGCCTATGTGCCTGCCTGTGAGCCTGCCTGTGTGCCTGCCTGTGAGCCTGCCTGCCTGTGTGCCTGCCTGTGAGCCTGCCTGTGAGACTGCCTGTGTGCCTGCCGGTTAGCCTGCCTGCCTGTGTGCCTGCCTGTGAGCCTGCCTGTGAGACTGCCTGTGTGCCTGCCGGTTAGCCTGCCTGCCTGTGTGCCTGCCTGTGTGCCTGCCTGTGAGCCTGCCTGTGTGCCTGCCTGTGAGCCTGCGAGTTTGTACAGAAGTGTGAGATTATAACAGAAGCACAAGAGCACAGGAGGCACACGTTTAATCACCTTTAATATACCACAACGCGTTTCCTTGGCAGTGCGCCGTCTTCATCAGGTGGATTTACGTGATGAAGACATCTGACCGCTGTGGAAACGCATTGTGGTTTATTAAAAGTAATTAAACGTGTGCCTCCTGTGCTCTTGCGCTTCTGTTATAATCTCACACTTCTGTACAAATATCATATCCCCATCCTAGGGTTGCAGCAGGAGCAGCTGTGAGCCAAAGTCACCGCTAACAGAATCCAAAGGACCTGCAGTGATGTAACCGAGAACGTCACAGGGGCAGGTGATCGGCTGCTCGAGTCACCTGACCGGAAGAAGGAGCTGCTCATGGAGGAAACCCCGACCGCTGGAGTCCGGAGCCATCCACTGCGATACGCCGAGGGTGTGCAGGGTTGCACAACCTCCAAAGGTGAGATGCGAACCCCCCATATCTGTTATTGTCGCCCCCACTAGACCACCAGGTACCGCTCATCGGTTGTGGTCCCCCCCCTTTTGTTCCACATGAGTGAGTGTGAGTGAGTGAGTGTGTTTGATAAGAATCCAGACCAGGTTGGGGACATCAGTAAAAAAGGGGTCCAGCATAGGGGACATTACTGCACTATGGGGGTGAGGATGGTGACATCACTACAAAAGGCACCAGAATGTGGACATTACTACACTGTGGGGGCCAGGATGGGGGACATTACTACAAAAGGGGACCAGCATGGAGGACATTATTACAAAAGGGGACCAGCATGGGGAACATTACTGCAAAAGGGGACCAGGTTGGGGATATTAGTACAAGAGGGGGACCAGGATGGGGACCAGGATGGGACATTACAACAAGAAAGGGACCAAGATGGGGACATTACTACAAGAGAGGGGTCAGGATTTTGACATTACTACATTGAGCAAAAAAATCTGGTATTACTAAAAATGTCACTTAGGCTGCTTTCACATCACGTTTTGCGCTGTTCGCGGCAGTTGCGGTGAAAAAAACGCAACTGCCGTGATTACCGCATAATGGCCGCGATCGTGGCACACTTGCGGCAAGCCCCATACAATGTCTATGGGGCTTGCGGTAAGTGTGCGGCAGGTGCGGTTTCGGCACTTGCGGCAGGTGCGGGCGCGAAAAAACCGCGGTATGCAGCATTTTTTTTTGCAGCCGCAAGTGCTGAAACCGCACTTGCTGCACACTTACCGCAAGCCCCATAGACATTGTATGGGGCTTGCCGCAAGTGTGCCACGATCGCGGCCGTTATGCTGTAATCGCGGTAGTTGCGTTTATTTCACTGCAACTGCCGCGATCAGCATTTACCGCTGATGTGAAAGCACCCTTAGTCCTACAAGCAATGCGGCCCCCCGATATCAATATTTTTCTATGTGCGGCCCACCAGCCCAGCCGAGTTTGAGACCCCTGGTCTAAACCGTGAATATGAAACCTATGTTTAATAAAGTTTTGTCACCTACAATCATTAATTATATCTTTCTACCATTAGATACTAACTAATATAAAATGTTACATTCTCATTAGATTATTAATCTTTTTTTCATGTATAATTTTTCTCATTTATGATTCATAAGAATAATGATTAAATAAGGTGTCTCTTATTTACATTATTAGATTATGGTGGTGATGTTCTAATGGTATAATATCTTTTTGCATTTCTCTTAGATGGGAGCTCTGTTCCTTTTATCCTTTTCTCCTTTTTTTTTTCGTTTCCTTGTTGCAATATAAAAAATTTTCATTATCTATTATAAACTACTATTTGTCCCAATTAGGAGGATGAATTACCGTATATACTCGTGTATAAGCCGACCCGTGTATAAGCCGACCCCCCCTACTTTTGCCCCGAAAATCTGGGAAAACCTATTGACTCGTGTATAAGCCGAGGGTGGACCCCAGCACAGGTATACAGCCCCCAGCAGTGTGGTATACAGGCCCCCTCAGTGGTAGTATACAGCAGCCTCCCCAGTGGTATGCAGGCCCCAGCAGTATATACAGCAGCCCCAGTGGTATACAGCAGCCTCCCCAGTGGTATATACAGACCCCAGCATTAATACAGCAGCTGCCCTACAGGTATACACAGCAGCTCCAGGGGTATACAAAGCAGCTCCAGGGGTATACAAAGCAGCTCCAGGGGTATACACAGCAGGCCCAGGGGTATACACAGCAGCCCCAGGGGTAGTATACAGCAGCCCTTAGATAGTACACAGCAGCCCCAGAGGTATATACAGCCCCACAGGTATATTGCAGCCCCACAGGTATATTGCAGCCCCACAGGTATATTGCAGCCCCACAGGTATATTGCAGCCCCACAGGTATACACAGCCCCAGCAGTGCTGTATACATGGCCTTCCCCCCCCCCCCCCCGCATGCAGCGCTGCGCATATACATTACCAGGATATCAGCTGTCACCCTCCGGTGGCGGATCGCGGCTCCCGGCTCTGGCTTCCATCTTCATCTCTTTCTTCCTGCTTTGTGGCCGCCGGGCTCATCGCGATGACGTCATCGCGACGCCGGCCGGTCATGTGACAAGCAGGAAGACAGAGATGAAGATGGAAGCCGGAGCCGGGAGCCGCGATCCGCCACCGGAGGGTGTCAGCTGATATCCTGGTAATGTATATGCGCAGCGCTGCATGCGGGGGGGGCCATCATGTGAGGTGGGGGCGCCAAAAAGTGAGGGGGTCCCGTATGACTCAAGCATAAGCCGAGGGGGGGACTTTTCAGCCCAATTTTTGGGCTGAAAAACTCGGCTTATACGCGAGTATATACGGTATACTATATATTAATTATTGCCTCTTTGTTCCAGATGCACTACTGATTACTCCATGTTAAAGAAGATGTGATGGCAATATGATCGCTCTCCTGCATCTGGCAATATGCATAACGCTGTTTTACTTTCGTTTCTAGCTTTACTTCCTCTTTTCTTATTGCGCATGCGCGGGCGTGCATGTCACTCTCTTATGCGTTCCAAAGGGCGGATGTGATGTTGTCGCTATATCCCGCCTTCTCTCTATTTACATCAGCGCTTCACGTAGTAGCGCCGCACACCACTTTGGACTTCAGACTGAACACATCAGGTAGATATAGGGCGGTATTCTGGCCACATAACTTGATTGGAACATTTGCATTGATATTTATGATAGAACATTTTCTTTATAGGTTCGCTGGGCATTTTCCCCTAATCATTGGTATGTAGTAATCTTTTGCTTCTGCTATGTTTATTAACATTTGTACAGTGTAGACATTTGTCTAGTTGAGTGAATAATAGATGGGGTACAGAGATTTCTTGAAAATTTACACATTATTTATGAGATAGCATTAAATGATTTCTTTATATATAGATACTGGATTTCACTACAAACCACCAGAGGGTTCACTATTTTTGACAAACATCAGGTAAAGACCTTTTTGGTACTTTTTTGTTTCTTTTGTATCATGGGATGATTGAGATTAAGTTTTTTTCATATGAGGTGTCATTTTTCATATGAGGTGTCATTCTTCATTGGTGTTTATGGAGATTAGGATTTTCTGATTCTGTTGATCATGGGTAGTGCCATGGTGGTCTTACTTTTGGTTGTGTTACATATTCTTCATAACAATATTATTTAATACATATGAAGTTTTTTTGCTTGAATTATAGGTCATGTTGAACTTGGCTTATGGTGGATATGTAGTGATTACTACATAGGTAATGTGGATTGAATTTTTCTTCTAATTTTTCTTCTATTTTTTCTTCCCTTTTTCTTCTTTTTCTTCTCAGTTTTACCTGTCATTATATCCTGTACACTATTTTGGAGTTTTGGTATAATTTTTTTCCAATTTTCCTTCTGTACATTCTTGAGACGGACTTTTGTTTATGTCTTGTATTGATGTCACGTTTGATGATTATATGTTACTTAACATGAGTATTTTGTAATAAGTACAATATTATGTGCATTTTTTGTTCTGTAAAAAAATCTTTTTTGTTCTGTACATATGATACTTTGTATATTTTACTTTTTACAATTAAGATAACTGAGGAAGGCCGAAAGAGCCGAAACGTTAACGTCTTGTTTTCAAATACTTGATGTGAGAAAGTAACTAATAAAAGACTTATATACACAAAAGAGATTGTTTTCTGATGAAAACATTTTTCTTAATTACTGGTGTGCCTAGCTAATCTTATATGCTATTCCAACTTTTGGCAGCCCTGCCTAGGGCAATACTACAAAAGACCCACTTCCTTATAATGGACACATTATTTAAAGAGGCCCTCATGCACGTCTCTATCCAGGGGCATTGGGGTGCCTCCAATTTTTAGCAGCCCTTCCTAGGAAAACTATTTAAGACCCTTCCTAATAATGGGAACCATATTTAAGTAGACCCTCATCCATGTCTATATCCAGGGTATTGAAGTGCCTCCCAACTTTTGCAGCCCTGCAGGGCAATACTACAAAGACCCACTTCCTTATAATGGGCACATTATTTAAAAGGCCCTCATGCACCTCTCTATCCTGGGGCATTGAAGTGCCTCCCAACTTTTGGCAGCCCTGCCTAGGGCAATACTACAAAAGACCCACTTCCTTATAATGGGCACATTATTTAAAGAGGCCCTCATGCACGTCTCTATCCAGGGGCATTGGGGTGCCTCCCAATGTTTAGCAGCCCTGCCTAGGGCAATACTACAAAAGAACCACTTCCTTATAATGCACACATTATTTAAAGAGGCCCTCATGCACGTCTCTATCCAGGGGCATTGGGGTGCCTCCCAATGTTTGGCTGCCCTGCCTAGGGAAATACTACAAAAGACCTACTTCCTTATAATGGGCACATTATTTAAAGAGGCCCTCATGCACGTCTCTATCCAGGGGTGTTGGGGTGCCCCCCTATGTTTACCAGCCCTTCGTAGGGAAAACTATGGAAGACCCACTTCCTAATAATGGGACCCATATTTAAGTAGACTCTCATCCACATCTCTATCCAGGGGCATTGAAGTGCCTCCCAACTTTTGGCAGCCCTGCCTAGGGCAATACTACAAAATACCCACTTCCTTATAATGGGTACATTATTTAAAGATGCCCTCATGTACCTCTCTATCCTGGGCCATTGGGGTGCTTCCCAATGTTTAGCAGCCCTGCCTAGGGCAGTACTACAAAAGACTAATTTCCTTATAATTGGCACATTATTTAAAGAGGCCCTCATGCACGCCTCTATCCAGGGGCATCAGAGTGCCACACAATTTTTGGCTGCCCTGACAAAGGGCAATACTACAAAAGACAAACTTCCTTAAAATGGGCACAATATTTAAAGAGACCCTCATGCACGTCTCTATCCAGGGGCATTGAAATGCCTGCCAATGTTTAGCAGCCCTGCCTAGGGCAATACTACAAAAGACCCAGTTCCTTATAATGGGCACATTATTTAAAGAGGCCCTCATGCACGTGTTTTTCCAGCCGCATTGGGATGCCTCCCAATTGTTGGCTGCCCTACCAAAGGGCAATAACTAATAAAAGACTTATATACACAAAAGAGATTGTTTTCTGATGAAAACATTTTTCTTAATTACTGGTGTGCCTAGCTAATCTTATATGCTATTCCAACTTTTGGCAGCCCTGCCTAGGGCAATACTACAAAAGACCCCCTTCCTTAAAATGGGCACATTATTTAAAGAGGCCCTCATGCACATCTCTATCCAGGGGCATCAGAGTGCCACACAATTATTGGCTGCCCTGCCTAAGGTAATACTACAAAATACAAACTTCCTTAAAATGGGCACATTATTTAAAGCAGCCCTCATGCACGTCTCTATCCAGGGGCATCAGAGTGCCACATTTTTGGCTGCCCTGACAAAGGGCAATGCTACAAAAGACCCACTTCCTTAAAATGGGCACATTATTTAAAGAGGCCTTCATGTACGTCTCTTCCCAGGGGCATCGGAGTGCTACACAATTTTAAAAAAAAGAATCTTTCATGTAATCTAAAAAACTAACATACACCAACTCTGTCTCAAAAGTGGGTATGAGCCCTTAATATTTTTTCCAGGAAAATCCGTTTTGGTTTCATTTTGTAACGTTTTCTTGACAGTCCGTAAAAGTGGCGTAATACTCTGACAACATTGTTCACAGCAGTGACCTTGGAGTCTGAAATGCTTACAGGGGGTCTTACCCATGCTGTTCCCATGTCATTTGAGCACTGTTCTGATACTTTTATGACATTTTTAGGGTTTATCTATGCTGTCGGGGGTCATGCCAGAAAAATACTAGGGTTTCCCATAGGAAAACATTGGGCTCAGTGCTCAGGCCGAGTACACCAGTATCTTGGGATGTTCGGCCCCAGCTTCGAGCACCTGAGCATTATAGTACTCGCTCATCTCTAGTTATTATATGTTGTCTGGTCATGGTGCTGTGATATTTCTTCCTTGTATGTGGTATTGTTAGGTCATCATGGGGTGGTAATATGTGATCTGGTCATGGAGTGGCAGTATTTGTCCCTTGTATGCAGCATTATTTGGTCACTATGTCGTGATAATATGTGGTCTGGTAATGCTGTGGTGATATTTGTCTCTTGCATGTGGTATTATTCAGCCACTATGTGGTGGTAATTTGTGGTATAGTCACAGTGTGGCAGTATTTCTCTCTTGTATGCTTTGTTATTTGATCATTATGTGGTGGTAATTAGTGGTTTGGTCATGGTCTGATGGCATTTGTCCATTATACAGTATGTGGTATTATTGATCTTGGTATAGTGGATAGTGTTGAGTATGGAGTTCACTTGTCCTATCTGATATCAATAAGGGGAAGATTTTTTTTTATTTCCAATAGATATTAATTACTTGGATGTTTAACACCTCACTTTTCTGTTACACAGTAGATAATATGCACTTACAGATGTTCACCTGAGAAAACAAGTAATCCCTTCTTCTAAGGCCTTGTGTACACATTGAGTACTTGGTCAGTATTTTACATCAGTATTTGTAATCCAAAACCAAGAGTTGGTGGAAACTGTATAAGTGGTGCACTTTTTTTTATACTTTTCCTCTTGGCATACACATGTTGAGATAATATACTGACCAAATAATCATTGTGTGCATGTAGCCTAAGTATAAGTGATTGGTGGGTGTCTGAAAGCAGGGAACTACACCGATTGGAAGAATGTGCAACTTTTATCCCCATTAGACTGGAGCTTATGTATGACCCGACCACTGAGCCATTCATTCCCATAATGGCTGCCAATGCTGCATTTGACTTTTTATGCAAACCCCGAAGAGGGTGAATGGAGCCATGGTCACACATTCGACCTGCCACTCCATTTTACAATGGGGATAAAATTGTCCTGCCAGGGTTAAATAGTTCCTTATTCTAATTGGTGCAGTTTCCAATGGTCAATTTCTATTGATTAATACGTTATCACCTACCTAACCTGTGGATCAGTGATAACTTGTTTTCACCAGAGAACCCCTTTAATGCAAACTATTATAATTGTCTATCACAGATAAGGTATGCAAACAGTAGATGCATAGGAGCCTCCTGTGTTTTACAGTTGATGGTCCACTATAATCGGTATAATGGCTAACAAGTATTTGCATATAGCTAAAGGGTGGGCCCATGGAGTCAATTCCTGCTGTGGGCTCCAGACACCCCACTCTAAGCCTGGCCAGCCTGATTGGAAGGTTAGAGATGCAAGAGCCTATCATTCAGTGGTCAGAGACAACTGACCTGGGTCCTGTGAATTCATCTACCCATTTCTAGCATTTACCACTTTGCAACATTAGCAGTTATATAGGGCCCCTGCAGATAATAGGACCCAATTTCGTTTTCTCCTAGACTTCATATAGAGCAGTGAGCTAGTGAAGTTCATGGGTTAAAATGATTGTTAAATTAGAGAGACATACTGTAAGTACCCTGTTTCCCCGAAAATAAGTCACCCCCGAATATAAGTCAGGGCAGGGCTGGCGCAGAATTTTCCAATATAAGTCATACCCCGATTATAAGACAGGGTGACTTATTTTCGGGGAATATAAGACAGGGTACCGCTAAAGTGCCATTTTTGCCCATTGCATGGTTTACCTGTGTCCCCGCTGTCCCACTGGCCCCGCTGTCCTCCGTGGGCTCCCCTCTACCCTCAGGTGCAGCCGCAGGTCCGCTGTCCCCCGTGGGCTCCCCTCTGCCCTCAGGTGCCGCAGGTAACCCCGAGGGCATAGGGTTAATCTTGTGCGCCTGTCGCCCCGGCCTGACGTCACCGCTGCCGGCAGGAGCTTCTGATTGGCCAGCGGCTCCCCAGCATCTCGAGCGCTGATTGGCTCAGCAGCTCGAGTGCTGATTGGCCAGAAGCTCCTGCATGAAGAAGCATCTGGACAACGCCCTGCACCGCAGAGGAATCCATAGCCCGAGGCCGCCATTACCCTAAAAAGTAAGGATGTTTCCTTGCCGACTTGCCCATTAAAACCGCAATGTACGGTACTGTATGGGACACTTGCGGCAAGGTGCGGTTACCGCACCTTTGCCGCACTTTACTGCAAGTGTCCCATACAGTACCGTACATTGTATGGGGACCTGCCGCAAGTATGCCGCAAGTGTGCCGCAAGTCGGCTGTGCGGCGGAATTGCGGTTTTAACGGTACTGTGCTGGGGGCTGCAGTGGCATACTGTATGGGGCTGGGACTTTTCATTTTTGTCATTTTTTTTTAATATAAGTCATACCCCGAATATAAGACAGGGTGGGACTTTTGGGGGTAAAATTATTAATATAAGACAGTGGAAACATATCAGGAACCAAGGAATCAATATTCTGCTCATGATTAGGAGACCTGTCATTTTATATGACTGTCTTTTCCAAATATAAAGTTTACATAAAGTTCAATTAAAATAATCACTGACTTTGATAGGGTATGTTCAGACAGAGTTTTTAAGTGGAAATGGACCAACATCAAAACTCACATCTAATAATAATAATAATAATAATAATAAAGCTTTATTTATATAGCGCCAACATATTCCTCAGCGCTTTACAATGTAGGGTACAGAAAATATACAGTAAGTAATTACAGTAAAGAACAAATACAGTACAATAATTGGATACAAAACAATAGGCATAGAATCAATGTAATAAAGAAAATACAATAAATAAAGCAAGAAATGAAGGTGACCCTGCTCAAAAGAGCTTACAATCTACAACGGGATAGGGGTTGCACAAGGTACAGGGGCTTATTGCACTGATGGTCCAGGCATCTTGAGGAAATGGGGCATAGGACTAAGCTTACATGGATGGTCATTATACAATCTGTGTAGACCTTTTTGGTTTGGTGGAGTTTATAGAAGAGTAATGTCCAGAGGGATAGCCCATTCACTGTCTACAGTACAAAGGACTTCTATTAGGGAGTATGATAGGCCGCCTTAAAAAGATGCATTTTTAGGGATCGTCTGAAGCCATGCAAGTTGTCGATAGTCCTGATTTCTTGGGGTAAAGCATTCCAGAGGTTTGGTGCAGCTCTGGAGAAATCTTGGAGCCGGGAGTGGGAGGATCAGATTAGTGCAGATGTTAGTCGAAGGTCATTTGAGGAACGTAGAGAACGGGTGGGGTGATAGACAGAGATGAGGGAGGAGAGGTAGGGGGGTGCTGCACTGTGAAGAGCTTTGTGGGTGAGAACAAGCAATTTAAATTTGATCCTGTAGTATACGGGCAGCCAGTGCAATGACTGGCACAGAGCACAGGCATCTGAGTAACGATTGGCCAGATGGGTGATGCTGGCTGCTGCATTAAGGATGGACTGGAGAGGAGAAAGTCTGCTGAGGGGGAGGCCGCTTAATAGAGAATTGCAATAGTCAAGGCGGGAATGGATTAGGGCCACGGTGAAGGTTTTTGTTGTTTCCATGGTGAGAAAGGGGCGGACTCTAGAGATATTCTTCAGGTGTAAGCGACAGGAGCGGACGAGAGATTGTGTGTGGGAGGAGAAGGAGAGATCGGTGTCAAACATAACACCCAGACAGCGAGCCTGCTGCCTAGGCGTTATCGTAGTGCCACAAACTGAGAGAGAGATGTCCGATTTAGGGAGGTTAGTGGATGAGGGGAGCAGAAGTAGTTCAGTTTTGGAAAGGTTTAGTTTCAAATAGAGAGCGGACATGATATTGGAAACTTTTGCTAGACAGTCATTGGTGTTCTTTAATACCGCAGGGGTAAGGTCAGGGGCTGAAGTGTATAGTTGTGTGTCATCAGCATAAAGATGGTACTGAAAGCCAAATCTGCTGATGGTGCGTCCAATCGGGGCTGTGTAGAGAGAAAAGAGGAGAGGGCCAAGGACTGAACCCTGAGGGACTCCAATAGTGAGAGGAAGAGGGGAAGAAGTGGAGCCAGCAAAAGATACACTGAAAGAGCGGTCAGAAAGATAGGAGGAGAGCCAGGAGAGAGCAGTCTCCTTTATGCCAATGGAGAGCAGCATAGAGAGTAGGAGATGATGGTCGACAGTGTCAAAAGCTGCAGAGAGGTCAAGAAGAATAAGCAGAGAGTGGTCACCATTACATTTTGCTGTCAGAAGGTCATTGGTCACTTTGATGAGGGCAGTTTCTGTAGAGTGAAGGGGGCGGAAGCCAGACTGTAATGGGTCTAGAAGAGAGTGAGCGGTGAGGTAACGGGTGAGGCGGGAATAGACCAGGCGCTCCAAGAGTTTAGAGATGAAGGGGAGATTGGAGACTGGTCTGTAGTTATTTATGCAGGTTGGGTCGAGAGTTGTTTTCTTTAATAATGGGGTAATGATCGAGTGTTTGAAGGAGGAGGGGAAGATGCCAGAAGAGAGGGAGAGATTGAAGATTTTGGTTAGATGAGTGGTGACGACTGGAGAGAGGGACTGGAGCAGGTGTGAGGGAATGGGGTCAGTAGTGCATGTGGTGGGACGAGAGGAAGAAAGGAGCCTGGAGACTTCTTCTTCTGTGACTGGGTCAAATGTGGAGAGTGAACCGGAGGAGGTGTGGGGAAGAATGGGGGTGGCAGCGCTTGGAGGCTGAGAGCTGATTTCCTGGCGGATGTTCTCTATTTTCTCCATGAAGTAGGAAGCCAGGTCATCAGCACAGAGGTCAGTGATGGGAGCCTGCACTTTAGGACTGAGGAGAGAGTGAATGGTGTCAAAGAGTTTTTTTGGATTGTTGGATAGTGAGGAGACCAGGGTGGTGAAGTAAGTCTGTTTGGCAAGGTTAATTGCAGAGTTGTAAGTTTTGAGCATGAATTTATAGTGGATAAAGTCTCCTTTTGAGCGAGTTTTCCTCCATAGATGTTCAGCACTCCTAGAGCATCGCTGGAGGAATCGAGTTTGTGGTGTGAGCCAGGGCTGTTTTGTTCTGTGTTTGGTGGTTCTGAGGGTGAGGGGCGCTACTTGGTCCAGGGTGCTTCTGAGAGTGTCGTTGTAGTGATATACTGCCTGATCTGGACAGGAGATTGAAGAGATTGGGGACAGTGATGAGATGAGGGAATCTGTGAGTGCATGAGGGTTAATGGCCTGTAGATTTCTGGATGTGTGATAGGTAGGATTGGGCTGTGGTGGCGGAGGGTTAGTGAGTGAGAAGGAGAGAATGTTGTGGTCAGAGAGAAGAGTTGAGTTATCCAAGGGGGAGGATGAGCAGAGCCGGGTAAAGACCAGGTCAAGGGTATTACCGTCTTCGTGCGTCTCAGAGGTTGAGAGCTGTGAGAGGCCGAGAGAAGTAGTAAAAGATAGGAGCTGGGATGCAGATGGGGAGATGGGGCTGTTTATAGGAATGTTAAAGTCTCCCAGAATAAGGGTTGGTAAATCTGAGGACATGAAATGTGGGAGCCACGCGGAGAAGTGGTCGAGGAACTGGGTGGGTGACCCTGGGGGGCGGTATACCACTGCTACTTTGAGGGGGAGGGGATGGAATAGCCGAATGGTATGGACCTCAAAAGAAGGGAATGAGAGTGATGGGGCTGGAGGAATGACCTGGAAAGTACATTGTGGGGACAGGAGGAGGCCCACTCCACCACCACGTCTGTTCCCAGGTCTAGGGGAGTGAGAGAAATGTAGGCCACCGTGAGAAATAGCAGCTGGGGAAGCAGTGTCTGAGTCCTGGATCCAGGTTTCTGTGAGGGCCAGGAGGTTAAGAGAGTTGGTAAGGAAGTAATTGTGAATGAAGGGAAGTTTGTTGCATTTAGATCGTGGATTCCAGAGCGCGCAGTTAAAAGAGGGAGATGAAGGAGTGCAAGTGATGGTAATAAGGTTAGTGGGGTTTCTATGTGTGGTGGAAGAGGGTTTGAAGTTAGAGGGTGGACCAGGGTTGGGAGAGATATCACCTGAGAGGAGCAGCAGCAAAAAGAGGAAGAGCAGATAGTTTTTAGATTTTGGACTTGGTTTGTTATGACAAATGTTAGAATATGGTGGGCTGAGAGTCTTCAGCAAACTGAAGATGGCGTGGGTGCTGTACATAGAGTAGGGCAGGAGAGAGGGGCTGATGTGGATGAGTGGTGATGGAGGGGGGATAGGGTGATATAAGTTGGTGGTGATGGCACATAGAAACACAAACAGTGCAGTTAAAGACATGGTAATGATTAGTAGAGGATAGAGTAGTAGACATTGTTTGAATGGCTATGTGACACCTTCCAGTCTATCCCAGTCAATTCCGGTCCATTTCAGGTCTATTTAATTTCTGTGCACTTTAGAACATACACTTTCGCAGCAGACACGTCTGCAGCAGACTAGGCAAGGCTCCTTATATGCTCAATGATACTGATTTCAGGTGTGGGGAGAGGGGGAGGGAACTGGAGTCCATTAAGCCATGGCCAAGCAAGGCTGCACCAAATGGTCACTCATGGGCATATTTGAACAAAGGATCAAAAACAGGCATTGGGAGGGGGGCAGGGGGAAGGACAGTTCCATTGATGCTGGAATCAGATATTGTCAGCAAACAGAATACATAAAAAAAGCATTAAAGTTCGGTGCTAATCCATATGCTCAAACATACCTGTAGAGAAACACAGAAACAACATGATGATTAGGTCATGGTCAGAGCAGTGCAGATGAATTATGATACAGGGCGGATGATGGAGCCCGGATGCTTCATATCATTTCAGGTCTATTTATTTCTGTGCACTTTAGAACATGCACTTTCGCAGCAGACACGTCTGCAGCAGACTAGGCAAGGCTCCTTATATGCTCAATGATACTGATTTCAGGTGTGGGGAGAGGGGGAGGGAACTGGAGTCCATTAAGCCATGGCCAAGCAAGGCTGTACCAGATGGTCACTCATGGGCATATTTGAACAAAGGATCATAAACAGGCATTGGGGGGGGGCAGGGGGAAGGACAGTTCCATTGATGCTGGAATCAGATATTGTCAGCAAACAGAATACACCAAAAAAGCATTAAAGTTCGGTGCTGATCCATATGCTCAAACATACCCCAGATATTGTCAGCAAACAGAATACATCAAAAAAGCATTAAAGTTCGGTGCTGTATCCATATGCTCAAACATACCCCAGATATTGTCAGCAAACAGAATACATCAAAAAAGCATTAAAGTTCGGTGCTGATCCATATGCTCAAACATACCCCAGATATTGTCAGCAAACAGAATACATCAAAAAAGCATTAAAGTTCGGTGCTGATCCATATGCGCAAACATACCCCAGATATTGTCAGCAAACAGAATACATCAAAAAAGCATTAAAGTTCGGTGCTGATCCATATACTCAAACATACCTGTAGAGAAACACAGAAACAACATGATGATTAGGTGATGGTCAGAGCAGATGAATTATGATACAGGGCGGATGATGGAGCCCAGATTCTTCATATCATTTCAGGTCTATTTCATTTCTGTGCACTTTAGAACATGCACTTTCGCAGCAGACACGTCTAAAACCACTTCCAATTCTAAGGTGGATCCAGTTTAAAATCCCTATAGAAAAACTGGATTTGGATATTGCCATACAGTACTAATTCTATGTGACTTCATTAAGACTCTTTTGGTAATAGTGTCATAGCTTCTGATGGTAGTTGAGCCAAAATCGAAATCAATGGCTTCATCAGCTTTACTTTGCAGAATTTGTTTTACTATTTTTGCTTTTGTGGAAAAGAATTTGTGAATTTGAGAAGGAACATAATGAAAGTTTGAATAGGAATTTAAACCACACGTAAAACTTAAAGAGGACCTGTCACCCCCCTGCTGCATGGCAATCTAAATGCAGCACTGAATGCAGCATGTCTGCTGAATTCAGGGAAGGGGCTCCCCCATGTGTCTGTGTGCTGTGTACCCCGAGATATAGCCTTTGTAAAATTTACAGTTACAGTCACTGTGGCTGGAGGAAGCTTGATTGACCGTGGCCATTCCATCCCCCACTGCTTCTCTGTGCTGCTTCTGCTGTGCTGGCTCTGCCCTCCTCCTCTCTGTCACTCACAGTATGCAAATCATTTGTCCTGAAGTCAGCTCCAGATTCCTGCCCTGACAAAGCATACACAACACAGCAGGAGGCGGCACACAGAGAGGTAGACAGGGAGGGAATGGTCACAGTCAATCAAGCTCACTCCAGCCACAGTGACTGCCTCAATGGCTACTAACTGCAAGTTTTACAAAGCCTAAATCTCAGGGTACACAGCACACAGACACATGGGTAACCCCTTCTTTGAATGCAGCAGACATGCTGCATTCAGTGCTGCATTTAGATTGCCATGCAGCAGGGAGTTGACAGGTTCTCTTTAAAGGTCCAAACCTGTCCCAGATAAAAACAAACCAATAAGAGCTTATTTTTTAATGCACTAGAAAGAGGAACTGTTTATGATTTGGTATCTGTAAGTATGTATTATATTTGTTTTCTTGACCTGAATAATATATTTTGTTTATTGTTTGAATAAAATAAGCTATGTCACGTTCTAGCACTGTCACCTGAAAATACATGACTTCAAAAACCTACTCACCAATGATGTTTGTCACTATAAAATAGTAGATTTTTTTTGTATAACTTTAACGTGTTTAGTAATAAATCAGTACAAATTATGTTTCATTAAATAAAGAAACTTTGACCTTTGGCTGATAAAGACTGTAATTCATGAAGAATATGTCTATTAACAGCATTATCCCGCAAATATATTCTATTGGCAGATTTCTAAGAGACTGTCTTGAAAACACAATGCTTTGTGTATTGCTATTCATATCTATTTAATTATGATTTATGATACACGACAGCTGTCAGAATTTTAGTGTTTGAGGAAGCATAAAATCATTTCACAAATGCTGAATTTCATCTTTCATAAGACATGAGTGAAGTAAAGTGACACTACAGTGAAGTGCTCTCGGAATCTAAATGTGCAAACTACAGGCTGCAGGGCATGGGCCTTATCAATCTTTCTGGGTACTGTGGAAGTAAGATTTGATAAAGGTACATTTTCATCTAGAATCACTCAGTTTGATGGAAGAACTATCAAATTAATACATCATTCTATGTACAGTAAAAATCGAAATATATATATATATATATATATATATATATATACTAGATGGGTGCCCGATGCACAATGCATCGGGATTCTAGCAGAGCGAGTCTCTGACTCGCAATGGCCGCTTCGCGGCCAATGCTTCGCGCTGCTAAGGCGACTCGCCATGCCCGCTGCGCGGGCATAGCGAGTCGCCTTAGAGCGACTCGCAATGGCCGCTGCGCGGCCAATGCTTCGACTCGCCATGCCCGCTGCGCGGGCATAGCGACTCGCCGGCTCGCAATGGCCGCTGCGCGGCCAATGCTTCGTTCGTATCCACATGACGACAAAGGGGCACTCGCAGCATTCGCAATTATATAATAGATATATATATACATATATATATACATATATATATATATATTTTTTTTTTTATTTGCCTATACACCGCCACAAGTTTTCACAGACATCAGCATCAATTTCACAAATATATATATACTAGAAATAGGCCCAATGCTATTGCATCTGGAGGGCAGACTCTGTGCCAGTGTCCTCTTGTGCGTTCTCTCCTGTCTGTGCGGTCTCTTCCCCTGTGCGCTCTGTCTTACTTGTGCCTTTCTCTTCACTCTGTGTGCTCTCAGCCCCTGTGTATGCTGTGTCTCCCTGTGTGCACTGTCTCTCCCTATGACTCTGCCTCCAGCTGTGCCTTCTACCTCCCCTGTGCCCCTGCCTCCTCTGCACCTTCTGCCTCCCGCGTGCCAGCCTTCCATCACTGAGCCACCATACAATGCTCACCAGTGCCAACATACAGTGCTAACCACTGAGTCACCATACAGTGCTAACCACTGAGCCAACATACAATGCTAACCACTGAGCCACCATATACAGTGCTAGTCACTGAGCCACCATATACAGTGCTAACCACTGAGCCACTACACAGTGCTAAGCACTGAGCCACCATGCAGTTCTAACCACTGAGCCACCACACAGTGCTAACCACTGAGCCACCATACAGTGCTAACCACTGAGCTACCATATACAGTGCTAACCACTGAGCTAGCATACAATGCTAACCACTGAGCCACCATACAGTGCTAACCACTGAGCCACCATACAGTGGTAACTACTGAGCCACCATATACAGTGCTAACCACTGAGTCACCGTATACAGTGCTAACCACTTAGCCACCATATACAGTGCTAACCACTGAGCCACCATATACAGTGCTAACCACTGAGCCACCATACAGTGCTAACCACTGAGCCACCGTATACAGTGCTAACCACTGAGCCTCCATATACAGTGCTAACCACTGACCACCATATACAGTGCTAACCACTGAGCTACCATATACAGTGCTAACCACTGAGCCACCATACAGTGCTAAACACTGAGCCACCATATACAGTGCTAACCACTGAGCCACCGTATACAGTGCTAACCACTGAGCCTCCGTATACAGTGCTAACCACTGACCACCATATACAGTGCTAACCACTGAACCACCATATACAGTGCTAACTACTGAGCCACCATACAGTGCTAACCACTGAGCCATCACACAGTGCAAACCACTGAGACACCATATACAGTGCTAACCACTGAGCCACCATATACAGTGTTAACTACTGAGCCACCACACAGTGCTTACCACTGAGCCACCATATACAGTGCTAACCACTGAGCCACCACACAGTGCTAACCACTGAGCCACCATATACAATGGTAACCACTGAACCACCATACAGTGCTAACCACTGAACCACCATACTGTGCTAACC
This sequence comes from Allobates femoralis, assembly GCA_033576535.1. NCBI lineage: Eukaryota > Metazoa > Chordata > Amphibia > Anura > Aromobatidae > Allobates > Allobates femoralis. The sequence continues at coordinate 447,841,893 of JARQOC010000003.1, forward strand.
ACTGAGCCTCCATTCTGTGCTAACCACTGAGCCACCATGCAGTGCTAACCACTGAGCCACCATATACAGTGCTAACCACTGAGCCACCACAGTGCTAACCACTGAACCACCATACAGTGCTAACCACTGAGCCACCATTCCGTGTTAACCACTGAGCCACCATACAGTGCTAACCGCTGAGCCACCATATACAGTGCTAACCACTGAGCCACCATACAGTGCTAACCAGTGAGCAACTATACAGTGCTCACCACTGAGCCTATGTACAGTGCTAACCACTGAGCCACCATACAGTGCTAACCACTGAGCCACCATTCAGTGCTAATCACTGAGACACCATATAGTGCTGACCACTGAACCACCATACAGTGCTAACCACTGAGCTACCATACAGTGCTAACCACCTGAGCCACCATATACAGTGCTAACCACTGAACCAGCTTTAAATCTCCCACCAATACTGCGCCACTTTGCTCACTGGTTGCCGCTGGCCGCTGTTTAAATGATGCTGAGCGCTGCTTCTCTGATTGGTCATCGAGCGCCTTAGCAGGAGAGATGAATTCATATCTCTCGCCAAGGTGCCAGTTGCTTCTCTGATTGGTCGCCACTGACCGCGCAGCGACCAATCAGCGAGGCACCTCGCGCCTTGGTGGGAGATGTGAATCCCCTCTGTTCATTGGCTGAGCGGAGCAAGATTCAAATCTCCCACTAAGGCGCGAGGCATGATTTTAATCAGGCGCCAAGGGTGCTTTCAATCAGTGCTCTCGGCGCGTGACTTAAATCGTGGCTCGCTGATTGGTCGCCGCGCGGTCAGCGGCGACCAATCAGCAAGGCACCTCGTGCCTTGGTGGGAGATTTGAATCCTGCTCTGCTCATTGGCTGAGCGGAGCGGGATTCAAATCATGTGCCAAGAGCGCTGATTGGTCACCGCCGGTGACCCCGGCTTTGGCGGGGGATTTGAATCCCGGACGCTATATCGGATTACCCATAACTTGGGTGTTCCAATATGGCGATCAGGGCACTTCCGCTCAGTGCGGCTCTCATCTCACGGCTGCTTTGGAGGCGCACTCCGAGGTGCGGGAGGTGACTAGCGACTACCGTCGGAAGCAGTGGCGCCGGTGTCACTTTCTCCTGGGTTTCACATAAGAAGTCCATTCAGTTTATTATATAGAATAGTTACCACGGTCTGGTGGGCGCTCTAAAGTAGATCCGGGATCCTGAGACCTCAGACCTGTGCGATGTCCTGTGCGAGGGCAGGACATCGCACAGGTCTGAGGTCTCAGGATCCCGGATCTACTTTAGAGCGCCCACCAACCGTGGTAACTATTCTATATCCTATATCTCCCTGGAGGGCACGGCAGGCGCGGCTCATTGTAGCTAAAGGACCTTTGGTTGCCGAGGCAACGTCGTTACTAGAAGATTTGAGGACCTTCCGCGTCATTGCGTTTGGTCACGTGGACGTGAGGGGGCGGAGTCCGGAAAAACACACTAGGTGAGCGAGGACGCTGCGACTGTCTGGAGCCGCAGCTCACCGCCGCTGCAATTTAACACCCGGATCAGGAGAGGATCCATAAAACCATCAGGCTATTACCATAGTTGTGCTTGGAGAGCGCAACTATTATAGGTTAGTAACTACGGCATATTTACCCCTGTAAATCACACGTGGATATCGCACCATTGCGCCCCCTATCTTCTTTTTGTTTTCACATTCAGTTTATTAGGCTTCATAAACCAAATCCATATGTATGCCTTCCTTGGCTTTACAGGGAATGCAATACATGGCTATGTTACAGACCATTAACTCCGGGTGTGGATACACTTCTACTGACGTACCCCAGCCTTCACTCACTCAGGGTCCTATTGTCAGCCCACCCAGGGCCCATGGAAGACTGCTTCTTACACAACGGTGCACTTCTGCTCCCAGCCCTGCACCCTGCAGACTCTCTATATCTCACTCTCTGTCAGTCTCCCACATGTCAAACACAGACTCCATTAAACATTGTGAGACACACCCTTATCTCCAGCAAGTTGCAAGCCTAATGATGTTGTTACACGATAGGATATCGTTAACAATATCCTTAGAATGATCACGTGACAGTGACAGTGATCGTTCCGACATCGTTAGTGCGTTGTCACCCACAAGGATATCGTTAACGATATCCCATTTGGCAACGCACCAGTTAAATAGGAGAGCAAGGACTGAACAATCTATTAAAGCGGCAGGAATAGGAGAATTTTGAACGACATCGTTCAAAAAGGTGTCACACTGAACGATGTAGGCTCTTCAAGCAGTGTTAATTGGACGACGAACGATAGATTTGTGGTCAGGATCTCATTTTTTGGATGGATGTTCCAACGATTTTTCAATCCTACATCATTTGTTTACACGCAAGGATGCACAAATGATATCGTTAGAACGTTCACAAATCTGTGACGTTTCAACTATATCGTTAACGAGATCCTAGAGTGTGAAGCAGCCTTAACTCTTGCAATGCAGCTAAGCAGACTTTGGCTTCCAGGTACTGACGAGACATTCATAAAAACATCGCAGCAGACTTATGCCTGTGTGAAACATATTGGCCATGTATAATGCCCCAATTCACTACATCACTATATATATACTGTGTATATATGTATATATATACATATATATATCGCTCAAAAACATAAAGGGAACTCTAAAATACCACATCCTAGATCTCATTAGTTGAAATATTCCGATTTCAAATCTTTTTTCATTGCATAGTGGAACGTGTTGAGAACATGAAAATTATCCATGCATATCAAAATAAATATCCCATGGAGGTCTGTCTCTGGAATGATATTAACAAAATAAAGAGTTCCGCTGCAGCACTCCATTAGGATGTCGTCTCATGCCTTTATTGTGGCTCCAAGTACAGGGCACGGCTACGTTTTAGGCTCCCTCGCATTTTGTCAAGGAATCACAAGCTCTATAGCATTACAACATCCATTAATCAATTTACATACAGTATAACAAAAGTGCTTATGTGCTTACATATTGATTACATGTGTTCATTAGTGCCTCTTTTTATGCATCTTTTTACAGTTTTTATATTTATTTTTATCAAAGATGATATATAATATACTGCTTAATATATTGATAAGGGGCCTCTCTCACATCGGTATTAAATAACCGCCTTAATTGATTACAAAATTAACATAGTATACACAGGACGCCATTACCTTGCTTTTCCATGTGTAGTGCGGGTCTCAGCATTGCGGAAGTTGCTACTGCACATGCGCTAGTTCTCCTGTTTACAATTGCTATGGCAACGGGGGGAGTGTCACTACGCACCATCTTGGCGTTTCTGCACCTGCGCGTTCTCCTCCACCCCTACTGTGCCAGTGATTATAAGGAGTCCTTAGGGCTATAGCATTACTGGAATAGGTTTAGTGTTAGAAAAATTATTTTTAAAGTGACATGTGCTTAATAAAATGTGATATTTATTGCTCTTGCGTTTTCTTAATTTTATTTCTCTTAAGGAAAACCCATCACTTTATCTCTAAGCTGCTTCCCTCACATGTACATACATACTGAACTTTGGCTCCTCATTAACCCCTATCATGGAAATGAATATGATCTCTAACCCATATGGGGTGTCTCAAGTAACTCAAGACTCTCCCATTTTTTGGGAATTAGTTCATTCCATGTACACTGCAGCTATTAAAGGACTTTAGGGTATTTTTCCTATTGAGATCCATTGTTTATCTTGTGAAATAAATAATTAAAAAATAAAGTTTTCAGTTTTTTATTGTGCAGAAAAAATGTTTTCATTATTCAAATGTTTTTCATCAAAGTGCTCTTTAGTGCATAAATATATACTTTTTTTCTAAAGTGTTTTTAAACATTAATCAATTGACAATGGCGCTGTAGACTATGTTGTATACGGTGGTATTTTAGAAAAAACATTCATTAATAAAACATATAGAAAAAACTTTTTCTTTGAAGAAAGCAGAATCTTTCGTGTTCGAGGTCCCAAATCTCAATTTTCATTGCAGTATTCACCTCTAGATGTAAATCAAAAACAAAGAGACAAAAAGACGTATTATTCATCATTATACAAATTTTAACCATTATAAGGTGGACAAGGTGATCTTTCGAAAGAGTATGACTAAAATGTACATACTTTCTGGATAAGGACGGATTATTAAGGTTTTATGCCTTTAACTAGAGTACCACACTTAAAGAGGACCTGTCACCAAACCAGGCATGGTGATCTAATTACAGCGGTGGGCAGATTACACATGTAGGGGGTGTGAATCTGCCCTTTGGTTGCAGCCTCTAGCCACCTCTTTTATGGCTGCACAATGTAAGTTTTCTAAGAGTATTTACTCGGGGTACAGGGTGGCTCAAGTGCTGGGGGACCCCTTGCCTGCATGCTGCAGACATGCTGCATTAAGTGCTATAATTAGATCACCATGCCTGCTTTGGTGACAGGTCCTCTTTAATTTATAATCGACGTTCAATCCGAGTGGTTTTAGGGTCCCTAACTTATTTATCCATGTAAGCTCTTTTTCTTTAAGGGTCTTTTCTCTATCTCCCCTCTTCTCATTTGGGGTACCATATCAATGATCCTCCATTTTAAGTCTTTTTCTGTGTATTTCGCTTCTATCCAATGTTTTGGGATAGGTAATCCTGTGAGCTTTTTTCTAATACTATATCTGTGTTGACTTAATCTTATTATTAGCTCCAATGTCGTCTCACCTACATAATAGAGCTTGCACGGGCATTCTAATAAATAAATTACATGATCAGATGAGCATGTCACAAAATGGTTGATGTTATAGCATTCTCCTGTTTTATAATGTATAAAGCTGTCATCTCCCAGGATTTGTTGGCATGCTGCACAGCCTTCACATGGAAAACACCCAACTCTTTTTTTACCAGTCAAGGTTGATTGGACAGTTTTTTTGGCACTTCCAATATCTGCATTTATTAGTTGTTATTTTAGTGTTTTCCCTTTTCTATACGTAATCAGTGGGGGATTTTTAAATTCCTCCACTTCAGGATGTGCATTTTTCAGGACTAGCCAGTGTTTTCTGACTATTTTTTGGATATCTTCAGACTCCTCACCATATTCCATCACCAAAGCTATTCTTTTCCAGTATCCTTTGATTTTATCCTTATTTATATAGTTGGCCTTGTTTTTTTGCTGTTGCAGGATATTTTTCAGGTAGCCTCTGTGTTCAAACTTTTCCAATAGTAACTCCACTGCTTTCTCTTTTTCTTCTTCTTCACTCACTATCCTTTGGACTCTTGTTATTTGTCCTAATGAGATTGCTTTTTTTGCTTGAAGTGGGTGGTTACTTTTAAATGGAGTAATTTCTGTCTGTTTGTTTTACATGTCGATTTGTTTGAATTTTCCCTTTCAGTAGCTTTATATTGACATCTAAAAATTGGATTTCTGATTTTGAATGTACTACTTTAAATTTAATAGTACGGTCCACTGTATTCAAATAAGTGTGGAACTCATCCAGCTGTTTCTGTGTTCCTCACCAAAGGAGAAACACATCATCTATGTAACGGTTCCACTGTATCACATGTTTGTAGTCATCGTTAGATTTGCGTAAGAACATGCCATGTGCGCACCCATGGCTGTCCCGATCTGTTGTTTATAATATTTGTCTTCAAATAGAAAATAATTTTCTCTGAGGCATATTTCTAACAATATTATTATCAACTCTTAACATTCAACTGTATAATTAGTAGAATTTAGTTTTTTCTTTACAGCTGCAATTTCCATATCATTTTGTATCGTGATATAAAGTGCCGTGACATCAAAAGATACTAGTGTGTCATTTTCTTGAGGTGTCAGTTGTGATAAGCTTTGAAGGAAATAGCCAGTATCTTTTGTATATGACTATGTCTCTCTTGCTAATGGCGCTAATATTTTTTCCGGGAAGATTCCCACGTTGCTGAAAACGGAATCAATTCCAGCAACAATGGGTCTTCTCGGTGGTTGTGTTAATGACTTGTGTATTTTAGGAACTAAATACAGAACAGGTGTTTTGGGATGTTTAATCATTAAATAGTCATGCATATCCTGGTCTATCAGGCCTCCCCTCATGGCCATTCCCAATACATTTTTAAGCATATGTTGTATGTCGAATTTTGGGTCTTTTTGTAGTTCCTTATATACCTCTACATCTTGTAGTTGTTTTCAGCTTCTTGCATGTACTAAGTTCGGTCCATGACGTCGACGACCGCACCCCCTTTATCAGCGGGTTTTATTACAAGGTCGCCGTCATGGACCAGCTCTTGCAATTCTTTGAATTCTTGGGAAGTTATATTAGGTTTTTTTAAGGTTTTTACCATATTTGATTTTAAATCTTTTGTATATCTCTTTTTACTGACGTTATAAACGTTTCTATGGCTGGACTGACTTCTGGTAGAGCAAAATCACTCTTTTTATATAACTTCAAATCTCTCAATGTTATTTCACTTTCTCTCGGTTTTACACTAGTTGAGTTATAATAAAGCCATTTTCTTAATTTAACATTTCTGAAAAATTTGTACATGTTAACGTCTACATCAAACCAATCTACATGTCCAGATATAATAAAGCTTAACCCCTTATCTAGCAGTTTTATTTGAGAGGTAGTTAGTGATTTACTTGATATGTTCACCACTAGGCCTGATCCTTCCGCTTCGGCTGTCTTTGGTGTGGTCGGTGTTTGTCTTTTTTCTTTCTGGCTCTTGTTGCGGTGGCTCCCTCCTCTTCATCCTCTATTGGACTGTTTACGTCTGTGGAAAGAGTCAGATTTATATACATTTTTCACATTATTATATGAAAGTCTTTTGGGCTTTTAATAACCTTTCTTTTCCCATTTCAACTGTTTGTTACTTTACCATCCATAAATTTGTCCACTTTTGTAATCTTCTGCGTCTCTGGCCCATTTTTGACGTTTTGTCTCTTCCAATTCATGTCTCATCTTCTCTAATTTTGTGTGCACTGTTTCTTTAAATTTTGTGAACTCTTCTATTTTTAATAAACTTTTGAGTTCTGCCTCCATGTCATTATTCTCTTGCGTTACTTTAACTATTTCATCTTGTAAAAACTCCATGTTAACTAACATGATATCCATTGCATATTTGTTAGATACAAGCTGAAACTTTTCACAGTTATTTGCATTATACATAAACAATGTTGGATGGATATTAGATCTTAGTCCTCTCGGTATACGTCTATTCTTATAATATTGTCCGACCATTAATAAATGTAATTCCATAGACAATACCTTCTTACTCCCATTCTCATATTTGCGCCTCAATATAAAAACTGTTAAAAGATGCATAAAAAGAGGCACTAATTAACACATGTAATCAATATGTAAGCACTTAAGCACTTTTATTATACTGTATGTAAATTGATTAATGGATGTTGCAATGAAAGTAAAGAGGTAACATGTATAAATATCTGGGCTATAGAGCTTGTGATTGCTTGACAAAAGGCGAGGGAGCCTGAAACGTAGCAGTGCCCTATACTTGCAGCCACAATAAAGGCATGAGACGACATTCTAATGGAGTGCTGCAGCGAAATTCTTTATTTCGTATGTATACCTAGCTGTGAAGTAAGCTAAGCTGAAACTGCACCCACAGGCATTGCTGCTCAGAAAGCTTTGGAATGGTACTAAACTATAAAGTGGATAATCAAATTACCGGCTGATCCAACCTCGGTGGAAATGCCTCAAGACAAGGAAATGAGGCTCAGTTGTCTGTGTGGCTATCTCTATGCAGTGACTGGGCAAGGTCCTAATGAGGCGGCAGATGTTCTCCTGAGGGATCTCTTCCTAGACCTGGATTAAAGCATTAGTCAACTCCTGGACTGTCTGTGGTGCATGTAGCATTGGTCGATGGAACAAGACATGATGTTTCAGATGTGTTCAGCCACATGAGGTCTAGCAGTATCATGAATTAAAAGGAGCCCAGGGCCCCCTACACCTGCATAATGTCTCACAGTAGGCCTGGGGATCTCTTGGACACATGTATGTGTATGAGGTATCAGAAACATCATCACGGGTGGTGCCATCTGAATTATTAAAAGATGGGTTGGTATCGGTAAAGCTGACTTTTCTATTAAAAAAATGACCATGAGTGTATCTTTTGTTCTCATTATATTTTAAGATAGACTTGGATTTATGAAAATTACTTTTCCAAAATACTAAAATGCATTCTATGTGAACCAGTTAGATTTATAGCTTGAAAAGCATGAACACTGGGTAGGATATTATCTCCTAGTTTATATCCCAACAATGAAAAAATCTCTAAAAAATCATGGTTACATACAAAAGATTTTTTTTAAAAATGCAGTCACATGATTTGTACATGTTGCAAATACATAAAAACTACTCCAACATTTACTTCTGCAATTATACACAAAACTTATAACGTTAATAGTTTTATTATAAGAAGTTAATTTCTTAACATCCAACATGTAAGTTGAATGATGGGATCCTTGAAGCTCTGCATAAGGCTAGCTTCACACCACGGTGACATCCGATCCGGTGCTGTCAGGGATGAACATGACAGCCCCGGACCGGATCAGCACACATAACTGAAGGGCTAATATGCCCTCTGGTCTGGTGTGCAGCCAGACGCATCTGCCGCTGCTGATAATTCAGAACTGCGGCTCGCAATTACAGCAGCATGCAGCCGCAGGTGTCTGGTTCCCGGATCCTACCAGATCGCGGCAATCTGGCCCCATAGGCTTCCATGTCAGAGAGCGCCAGATTGCCCCGGATCCGGGAGGATCCGGGAGGATCCGGGAGCATGCAGGAGGATTCAATTTGGGGAGATTTTTCTCTCCGGACACAAAAATGGTGCATGCTCCGATTTTGTGTCCAGGAGAAAAATCCGATTCCTCCTGGCAGAGAGCTCCCATCAGGCTCCATGCGGCCCCATAGGATACTATGGGCCAAAATATGGTCCGGGACTGTCCGGTTTACACTGGATCGGATTGTGCCGTGGTGTGAAGCCAGCCTTAGATGACATCTCTCTGTTGCGTCTAATAAAATGTCTTTAATGCTATTTCATCTCAAAACATTTTTCAGTCAAGCACAATGGTAAAGTTACCTCCTATAAAATAACAGGGATAGAACAGGTTAATAGACCACTCAGGGGAGGAGATCACAGGTGAAAGCTCCTGATCCTGGAATCCTGGTGAATTTATCAACTACAGATAAGGATTCCATTAGGTATGAATGTCGGACTGAATGTTAAATACCAATATGAATGAGATTTTTGATGAATAAGTTTATTTGTTTTTGTGTTTATTCTTATTTCTTTATGCTAAGTGGGAACTGACGCCCCTTCAACTGATCAAAGTTCTAATTTACATATCATAAATCGACTTTAGAAATATTTTTTGTAAAGATCTGTTTATGTATGCAAATAAATAAGGAGATCACAATCAAGTCACAAGGCCGCCAATATGCCTGGGAAATGTGGCAATCTCTGCTGGCATGTGTTAGATCACGCTGTAAAGGCCATGTTACACACACAGATATCTATTCATATATTGGTCACAGATCTCTGGTTGCAGTGAAATCATGGACACATTGTTCCATTTGTACACGGCCACAAAATAGAACAATGTGTCCATGATTTCACTGCAACCAGAGATCTGTGACCAATATCTGAACAGATATCTGTGTGTGTAACATGTCATTAACAGTTTGACAGTGGTCGTAAATCAGTGGCCTGTCGTTCAAAATCCACATAATTTGAGCATACACTACGTAGCCGCAAAAATTGACCCATAGGTACGGATCGAATCATATATTCGGGATGTGCAGATGGCAATAGACTGTTGGTCGATGTTGGTTTGCAGTATAACTGGGTCTGTAAAAACCCCCTATCATCTTTTCGCACCGTCACATCCAAAAAGTCAACAAGTGTATCTGAACACACATATGTCAAGTGAATATTGTTGTCGTTGGAGTTCAAGCCATTCATAAATTGATTCAATTCACAGGTACTACCCTGCCAGATGAGGAAGACATCGTCGATGTACTGTGCCCAAAAAGGGACGCGGTCCACCGACACTACCCCATCCGGCAGGAAGAGGTCCCTCTCCCACAGCCCCAGGAACAGATTTTCATATGCTGGTGCGAAAGAAACACCCATAGCCATTCCTTGGAGCAGCAAGTAGAAGGACCCCTTAAACATGAAGAAATTGTGTGTTAGCAAGAACTCCAACAAAACCAATATCAATTCGACTGGCCACTGATTTACGAGCCAGATTTATTGAACGTGGCTACAGTAAAAGATCTATTAAAAAAGCGTACAATAGAGCCAAACATTCTACACGCGACCAACTATTATATTCAAATATAGATCAGAAGGCATCAAACCCCATACGATTTATTACTGAATATAACTATGCATTAAAAATAGTAATATAAGAGAAGCATGGGAAAAATAGTGGCATATCCTGCAAGCCGATTCTGCATTGGCTAAAATATTACTACCTCGTCCACAAATGACCATCAGACGTGGCAGAAATCTAAAAGACCATTTGATCAAGAGCCATTATGATGGTTATGATAAAAAAATGTTTTTTAGTGGTCTTTCGTCCCCAACTGGCTGCATACATTGTGGCAAATGTGTTGCCTGCCCCAATATTGAGAGGTCTAACACATTCATGGATTCAGCTGGATCTAAAACTCATCATATTAAACAACGTGTAACCTGCGAATGCAAGTGGGTGATATACTATGGTGTGTGCCCTTGTGAGAAAATATACGTTGGCCTGACTAGTCGTCAGTTAAAAGTCTGTGTTAGAGAACATATATTGGGGATCGAAGCAGCCAAAGACAATGAGGATAAAACATCAGTGAAAACAATCCCCAGGCAGTTTAAGAGATTTCACAATTGTGATAGTAAAGGATTTAGGGTGCGGGGGATTGAGATGATTGATTTAGGAATTCAGGGTGGTAATGCTACAGCGAGGTTATCTCAGCTTGAAACCTGCTGGATTTGGACGTTGAAAACTGTCCAACCAGATAGATTAAACGAGAATATTAGTTTTGTGCCTTTTCTATGAGCCTCCTTTTGGTGAATCTTGTCTCAATATGTGAGGTGTTAAATAGTTGTTTTTAATTATTAATCCCTGTTGTTAATAATCTTTTTATTTATAGCAATTAGGTATGAATATCTGTTCAATCATTGTGGATGTCAATAATATTATATAACGGATGGATCTGCCAAAGATGAGGATATGATAAAGAAATACACATACTGTATATGGAATACTATGGCTGAATGAAGCGAAGACACCTTATCCTATATGCTGATATAAGATATAACCCTACATGGATATACATGGGAGTTATAGACTTTATGTCCTATAGTAATATGTATAAGCGAATTGTCACTAATAGTGATGAGCGAGTACTAAAATGCTCGGGTGCTCGAAGCTCGGGCCGAGCATCCCAAGATACTCGTGTACTCGGCCCGAGCACCGAGCCCAATGTCTTCCTATGGGAGATCCGAGTATTTTTATGAAATGACTGCCGGCAGCATGTAGAGACCCTAAAAATGTCAAAAAAGTCTCAGAAGAGTGCTCAAATGACATGGCAACACCATAGGGAAGACCCCTGGAAGCATTTCTCACTCAAAAGTTACAGCTGTGAACAATGTTGTCCAAGTTTCACGCCAGCTTTACGAAGCCACCAGAAAACCTTCCAAAATGACACCAAAATGAATATTCAGGGTGGAAATGTTAAGGGCACATACCCAATAGTGAGATACAGCTGGTGTATGTAACTTTTTGTGATTACATGAAAGATTTTACGTGAAAACATTGTGCGGCACTCCGATTACCCTGAGAAGAGACGTACATGAAGCCATGTTTTGACATAATGTGCCCATTTTGAGGAACTGGGTCTATTGTAGTATTTTCCTTTGCCAGGGCAGTCCGAAATTGGGAGGTTCACCAATGCCCCTGGATAGAGATGTGCATGAGGGCCTGTAAACCTGAAGTGCCCATTGCAAGGAAGTGGGTGTATTGTAGTATAGCCCTTTGGCAGGGCAGCAAAAAATTGGGAGGCTCCACATTGTCCTTGGATAGAGGCGTGCAGTAGGGCCTGTAAACCTGAAGTGGGTGTATTGGAGTATAGCCCTTTGGCAGGGCAGACAAAAATTGGGAGGCCCCACATTGTCCCTGGATAGAGACGTGCAGTAGGGCCTGTAAACCTGAAGTGGGTGTATTGGAGTATAGCCCTTTGGCAGGGCAGACAAAAATAGGGAGGTTCCACGTTGTCCCTTGATAGAGACGTGCAGTAGGGCCTGTAAACCTGAAGTGGGTGTATTGGAGTATAGCCCTTTGGCAGGGCAGCCAAAAATTGGGAGGTTCCACATTGTCCCTGGATAGAGACGTGCAGTAGGGCCTGTAAACCTGAAGTGGGTGTATTGTAGTATAGCCCTTTGGCAGGGCAGCAACAAATTGGGAGGCTCCACATTGTCCCTATATAGAGACGTTCAGTAGGGCCTGTAAACCTGAAGTGGGTGTATTGTAGTATAGCCCTTTGGCAGGGCAGCCAAAATTGGGAGGTTCCACATTGTCCCTGGATACTGACGTGCAGTAGGGCTTGTAAACCTGAAGTGGGTGTATTGTAGTATAGCCCTTTGGCAGGGCAGACAAAAATTGGGAGGCTCCACATTGTCCTTGGATAGAGACGTGATGTAGGGCCTGTAAACCTGAAGTGGGTGGATTGGAGTATAGGCCTTTGGCAGGGCAGCCAAAAATTGGGAGGTTCCACATTGTCTCTGGATAGAGACGTGCAGTAGGGCCTGTAAACCTGAAGTGGGTGTATTGTAGTATAGCCCTTTGGCAGGGCAGCCAAAAATTGGGAGGCTCCACATTGTCCCTATATAGAGACGTGCAGTAGGCCCTGTAAACCTGAAGTGGGTGTATTGTAGTATAGCCCTTTGGCAGGGCAGCCAAAAATTGGGAGGTTCCACATGGTCCCTGGATACTGACGTGCAGTAGGGCTTGTAAACCTGAAGTGGGTGTATTGTAGTATAGCCCTTTGGCAGGGCAGACAAAAATTGGGAGGCTCCACATTGTCCTTGGATAGAGACGTGCAGTAGGGCCTGTAAACCTGAAGTGGATGGATTGGAGTATAGGCCTTTGGCAGGGCAGCCAAAAATTGGGAGGTTCCACATTGTCCCTGGATAGAGACGTGCAGAAGGGCCTGTAAACCTGAAGTGGGTGTATTGGAGTATAGCCCTTTGGCAGGGCAGCCAAAAATTGGGAGGTTCCACATTGTTCCTGGATAGAGACGTGCAGTAGGGCCTGTAAACCTGAAGTGGGTGTATTGTAGTATAGCCCTTTGGCAGGGCAGACAAAAATTGGGAGGCTCCACATTGTCCCTGGATAGAGACGTGCAGTAGGGCTTGTAAACCTGAAGTGGGTGTATTGGAGTATAGCCCTTTGGCAGGGCAGACAAAAATTGGGAGGCTCCACATTGTCCCTGGATAGAGACGTGCAGTAGGGCCTGTAAACCTGAAGTGGGTGTATTGGAGTATAGCCCTTTGGCAGGGCAGACAAAAATTGGGAGGTTCAACATTTCCCTGGATAGAGACGTGCAGTAGGGCCTGTAAACCTGAAGTGGGTGTATTGTAGTATAGCCCTTTGGCAGGGCAGCCAAAAATTGAGAGGCTCCACATTGTCCCTGGATAGAGACATGCAGTAGGGCCTGTAAACCTGAAGTGGGTGTATTGGAGTATAGCCCTTTGGCAGGGCAGACAAAAATTGGGAGGCTCCACATTGTCTCTGGATAGAGATGTGCAGTAGGGCCTGTGAACCTGAAGTGGGTGTATCGGAGTATAGCCCTTTGGCAGGGCAGCCAAAAATTGGGAGGTTCCACATTGTCCCTGGATAGAGACGTGCAGTAGGGCCTGTAAACCTGAAGTGGGTGTATTGTAGTATAGCCCTTTGACAGGGCAGACAAAAATTGGGAGGTTCAACATTTCCCTGGATAGAGACGTGCAGTAGGGCCTGTAAACCTGAAGTGGGTGTATTGTAGTATAGCCCTTTGGCAGGGCAGCCAAAAATTGAGAGGCTCCACATTGTCCCTGGATAGAGACATGCAGTAGGGCCTGTAAACCTGAAGTGGGTGTATTGGAGTATTGCCCTTTGGCAGGGCAGCCAAAAATTGGGAGGTTCCACATTGTCCCTGGATAGAGACGTGCAGTAGGGCCTGTAAACCTGAAGTGGGTGTATTGTAGTATAGCCCTTTGGCAGGGCAGACAAAAATTGGGAGGCTCCACATTGTCCCTGGATAGAGATGTGCAGTAGGGCCTGTGAACCTGAAGTGGGTGTATCGGAGTATAGCCCTTTGGCAGGGCAGCCAAAAATTGGGAGGTTCCACATTGTCCCTGGATAGAGACGTGCAGTAGGGCCTGTAAACCCGAAGTGGGTGTATTGGAGTATAGCCCTATGGCAGGGCAGGCAAAAATTGGGAGGCTCCACATTGTCCCTGGATAGAGACGTGCAGGAGGGCCTCAAAACATTTTTCCCATTGAAAAGGAGCGGATCTCCTGTCGTTGTAATGCCCATTCTAAAAGAATGGGCGAAAAAATTTACCAATGGGGGTATACCTGAAACAACAGCCTAACTATTGTAACGGTCATCATGGTGGCACATGAGGAGAAGGAGGAGCAGTCCAGCGATTAGCCAAAGTCCAGAAGTGTGTACCCATGGGTGAGTGGAGGTACATGGCAAATTCCCAGAACAAAATTTAAATTCCGCTGTCATTTGTTGGTGGTGTGGTGAAGTCTGGCCCAATCCAACCCTTGTTCATCTTGATCAGAGTCAGCCTGTCAGCATTTTCAGTTGACAGGCGGGTGCGTTTATCAGTAATGATTCCACTTGCGGCACTGAAAACACGCTCTGACAAAACGCTAGCGGCAGGGCAGGCCAGGACTTCCAAGGCGTAGAGAGCCAATTCATGCCATGTGTCCAGCTTGGAGACCCAATAATTGTAAGGCACAGAGGAATGTCGCAGTACAGTTGTTCGATCTGCAAGGTACTCCTTCATTATCTGGCCAAACTTAGCATTTCTTGTGGCACTACCCCGCACCTCTGGGGCAGTGGTACGTGAGGGGCTGAGAAAACTGTCCCACATCGTAAAGACTGTTCCCCTACCTCTGGCGGATTGGACTTGTGCCTCTCTCGGCCGTACGCCTTGGTTGTCCACCGATTCCTGACCTATGCCGCTAGCGTTTTGTGAGGGGAATGCTTTGCCTACTTCTGTGACTATGGCCTTCTGGAACTGCAGCATTTTGGCTGACCTCTCCGCCTCAGGAATGAGAGACATAAAGTTCTTCTTGTAGCGTGGGTCTAAGAGTGTTGCCAACCAGTGCTGATTGTCGGCCAAGATGTTCTGAACGCGAGGGTCACGAGCCAGGCAGCTTACCATAAAGTCAGCCTTGTGCGCCAGACTCTTAACAGCCATCACTTCAGTATCCAGACCAACACAATGACTGAACATGCTGTCCTCCTCCTCCTCCTCATCTTCCCTGTCCTCTGGCCAGCCACGCTGAAGCCAAGGTATGACTGGTGTGCATGTCATGTCCTCAATTTGGCCAGAGAGTTGCTCTATGTCTTCATCCTCCTCCTCCTCCTCCTCGTCATAGTCCTCCACTGCACATTCTGATGAGATGAGGCTGGGTTGTGTGTTATCACCCACACCCACTACTGTTTCTTGCTCAAACTCATCGCGCTCCGCCTGCAACGCATCCTCTTTGTTTTTTCAGCAGAGTCCGTTTTAGAAGGCAGAGTAGCGGTATGGTGACGCTAATAATGGCGTCATCGCCGCTCACCATCTTGGTGGAGTCCTCAAAGTTTTGGAGGACGGTACATAGGTCCGACATCCATCTCCACTCCTCAGGTGTTATGTGTGGAGTTTGACCCATTTCCCGACGGCTTAGGTGATGCAGGTACTCAACAACTGCCCTCTTCTGCTCACATATTCTGACCAACATGTGCAGAGTTGAATTCCAACGTGTGGGAAATCACACACCAGTCTGTGGGCCGGAAGACGCAAACGGAGCTGAAAGCCGGCAAGGCCAGCTGAAGCAGCAGGTGACTTGCGAAAATGTGCAGACAGGCGGCGAACTTTTACCAGCAGATCAGACAGCTCTGGGTATGACTTTATAAACCGCTGAACCACCAGGTTGAGCACATGGGCCACGCATGGAACATGCGTCAGCTGGCCTCGCCTCAAAGCTGCCACAAGGTTCCGGCCATTGTCACACACGACCTTTCCTGGCTTTAGGTTCAGAGGTGTGAGCCAGTGATCTGCCTGCTGTTTTAGAGCTGTCCACACCTCTTCTGCATTGTGGGGTTTGTCACCTATGCATATTAGCTTCAGCACAGCCTGTTGCCGCTTCGCAGAGGCAGTGCTGCAGTGCTTCCAGCTTGGGACTGGTGTGGAGGGTAAAGTGGATGAGGATGCGCAGGAGGAGGAGGAGGCTGAGGAGCATGACATTCCGGAGCTGTAGAGTCTGGGTGAAACCATGACTGAGGTTGGGCCTGCAATCCTTGGTGTGGGAAGGACGTGTTCCGTCCCTCGCTCAGACTGGGTCCCAGCTTCCACAATATTAACCCAGTGTGCCGTCAAGAAGATGTAGTGGCCTTGCCCAAAAGCACTTGTCCACGTGTCTGTGGTTAGGTGGACTTTGGCTGAAACAGCGTTGTTCAGGGCACGTGTGATGCTTTGTGACACGTGGTTATGCAATGCGGGGACGGCACATCTGGAGAAATAGTGGCGGCTGGGGACCGAGTAACGTGGGACAGCAGCCACCATCAGGTCGCGGAATGCTTCCGTCTCCACCAGCTGGAAAGGTAACATTTCTAGCGCAAGCAGTCGCGAAATGTGATAATTTAGGACTGTGGCATGTGGGGCGTTGGCAGCGTATTTGCGCCTGCGTTCAAAGGTTTGCTGAATGGATAATTGAACGCTGCGCTGGGACAAGGACGTGCTTGATGGTGGTGTTATTTGTGCGTGGGCAACGTCAAGTGCAGGGCCGTAGGCTTGTTCACGGCCAGCATGGACAGGGGATTGGCTCGCACGCACAACACGCGAAGACGTAGCAGTGACATCAGCAAGCACCGCTCCTCGACTCTGTTGTACTTCCCACAAAGTCGGGTGCTTGACTGACATGTGCCTGATCTTGCTGGTCATGGTCAGGCTGCTAGTTTTCGTACCCCTGCTGATGCTGGCATGGCAGGTGTTGCAAATGGCCTTTTTAGAGTCATCTGGAGCCAACTTAAAAAACTGCCAGACTCGGGAAGACCTAACATTTGCACAGGCACCTTGTGTCGTGTTGTTGTTCCGGGGAACGGTTGCCTGCCTTCTGCCTGTGGACACGAACCTGCTTCTTACTGCCTGTTGGGATGCTACGCCTCCCTTCCCCTGTGCACTGCTGTCCTCGCTCTGCATATCCTCCTGCCAGGTTGGGTCAGCTACTGGATCATCCTCCACGTCGTCTTCCTCTTCCGCACCCTGATCCTCCTCCTGACTTCCTGGCAATTGTGTCTCATCATCGGCCACCCCTTGTTGAGACACGTTGTCAACGTTCCCTTCGTGAGAACGTGGCTGCTCAAATATTTGAGCATCTGTACATACCATCTTATCACCCACTTCAACAGGAGCTGGCGAGAGGCCAGATTCTGCGAATGGATACGTGAACAGCTCTTCCGAGTGTCCTAGTGTGGGATCAGTAATGTCCGTGGACGTGTACGCGGCCTGGTGGTAGGAAGGAGGATCAGGTTGGGAAATGTGCGGTGCAGTATCACGGCTACTGACAGTTGACCGTGTGGAAGACAGGGTGTTTGTGGAGGTGCCCATCTGACTTGAAGCATTATCTGCTATCCAAGTAACAACCTGTTGACACTGGTCTTGGTTCAAGAGCGGTGTACTGCTGCGGGCCCCAAGAATTTGGGACAGGACGTGCGAGCGAGTAGATGTGCCACTTTGTTGTTGCGAAATTAGTGCTTGCACACGACCTCGGCCTCTGCCTGCACCACCATCACGTCCACTTCCTTGTCTCTTGCCAACGCCCTTGCGCATTTTTCCTGTATACAGCGACAACAGTCTGGTGACTGTTCAGGTCACAGGAAAGATGGATTTTAGACCCTAACCTGTATAAAGCTATCAAGTACAACAGTCAGGTGACTGTTCAGGTCACAGGAAAGTTGGATTTTAGAACCTGCCTGTATAAAGCTATTAAGTACAACAGTCTGGTGACTGTTCAGGTCACAGGAAAGTTGGATTTTAGACCCTAACCTGTATAAAGCTATCAAGTACAACAGTCAGGTGACTGTTCAGGTCACAGGAAAGTTGGATTTTAGACCCTAACCTGTATAAAGCTATCAAGTACAACAATCAGGTGACTGTTCAGGTCACAGGAAAGTTGGATTTTAGAACCTGCCTGTATAAAGCTATTAAGTACAACAGTCTGGTGACTGTTCAGGTCACAGGAAAGTTGGATTTTAGACCCTAACCTGTATAAAGCTATCAAGTACAACAGTCAGGTGACTGTTCAGGTCACAGCAAAG
The DNA here is from genome assembly GCA_033576535.1 of Allobates femoralis. NCBI lineage: Eukaryota > Metazoa > Chordata > Amphibia > Anura > Aromobatidae > Allobates > Allobates femoralis. The sequence continues at coordinate 447,860,483 of JARQOC010000003.1, forward strand.
TTGGATTTTAGACCCTACCTGTATAAAGCTATCAAGTACAACAGTCAGGTGACTGTTCAGGTCACAGCAAAGTTGGATTTTAGACCCTAACCTGTATAAAGCTATCAAGTACAACAGTCAGGTGACTGTTCAGGTCACAGGAAAGTTGGATTTTAGAACCTGCCTGTATAAAGCTATTAAGTACAACAGTCTGGTGACTGTTCAGGTCACAGGAAAGTTGGATTTTAGACCCTAACCTGTATAAAGCTATCAAGTACAACAGTCAGGTGACTGTTCAGGTCACAGCAAAGTTGGATTTTAGACCCTAACCTGTATAAAGCTATCAAGTACAACAGTCAGGTGACTCTTCAGGTCACAGCAAAGTTGGATTTTAGACCCTAACCTGTATAAAGCTATCAAGTACAACAGTCAGGTGACTGTTCAGGTCACAGGAAAGTTGGATTTTAGACTCTAACTTGTATAAAGCTATCAAGTACAACAGTCAGGTGACTGTTCAGGTCACAGGAAAGTTGGATTTTAGAAACTGCCTGTATAAAGCTATCAAGTACAACAGTCTGGTGACTGTTTAGGTCACAGGAAAGATGGATTTTAGACCCTAACCTGTATAAAGCTATCAAGTACAACAGTCAGGTGAATGTTCATGGCACAGGAAAGTTGGATTTTAGACTCTAACTTGTATAAAGCTATCAAGTACAACAGTCAGGTGACTGTTCAGGTCACAGGAAAGTTGGATTTTAGAACCTGCCTGTATAAAGCTATCAAGTACAACAGTCTGGTGACTGTTTAGGTCACAGGAAAGATGGATTTTAGACCCTAACCTGTATAAAGCTATCAAATACAACAGTCAGGTGACTGTTCAGGTCACAGCAAAGTTGGATTTTAGAACCTGCCTGTATAAAGCTATTAAGTACAACAGTCTGGTGACTGTTCTGGTCACAGGAAAGCTGGATTTTAGACTCTGCCTGTATACAGCTAGTCAATTTTAACAGTCTGGTGACTGTTCTGGTAACAGGAAAGCTGGATTTTAGAACTTGCCTGTATACAGCTAGTCAATTTTAACAGTCTGGTGACTGTTCTGGTCACAGGAAAGCTGGATTTTAGACCCTGCCTGTATACAGCTAGTCAATTTTAACAGTCTGGTGACTGTTCTGGTCACAGGAAAGCTGGATTTTAGACCCTGCCTGTATACAGCTAGTCAATTTTAACAGTCTGGTGACTGTTCTGGTCACAGGAAAGCTGGATTTTAGACCCTGCCTGTATACAGCTAGTCAGCTCCAACAGTCTCCTGAGGACTGTTCTGGTCACTGTAAAGCTTGGACTCCGATCTGGATCACCCTGCCTATATCCTCCTAGATTAGTCCTGAGAAGGACTGTTGTGGTCAGCAGCAGTTTGCAGCCCTGCTCCGGATCTACCTATGAGGGCCGCAAATCTGTCCCTAAGCAGCAGCAGACACTCTCCCTACACTCACTGTCTGGATGGCTGTGTGCAGAGCACATCGTGGCCGGGTCTTATAAAGGCTCGGTCACGCTGTGAAGGCCGGCCAATCACTGCAATGCCACAACTAACAGGGCTGTGGCATTGCAGTGGTCTGCCAGCCAATCCCTGCATGTGGGCTGGCTCTCTAAAGAGCGCCAACATGCAGGGATGAGGACCACGAGCACAGCACGAGTATCGCGAGATTACTCGGTGCTCGCCGAGTAGCCCGAGTACAGTGATACTCGTGCGAGTACCGAGTAGCGAAGAGCATACTCGCTCATCACTAGTCACTATGTGATTATGGTTTCTGTATATGTATGTGCTGCACTTATTAAAAAAAAGCAATAAGGAAAAAACTGTTTACGTGATAGATATATATGTACATAAAATATATTGTATATATACATATACATAAAATATAAATAGAATGAATTACAGTAAAGAATACATACCATATGTTTCTAAACTATGTGTAGTGTAGGTTTAACAATGTTAAAGTAGAAATACAAATATATATGAACATGTATGTATGTTCCAATGTGTGTATCTATATGAAGTAGATCCACAGAAGGAGATATGGTGAACAGCCGCCCACCCTTCTCTATAGCTGTTCACAAAAAACCTACCCAAATAAAAGACAACTAAGTGTCTCAGCATCTTTGACAGAATATTATCAAAAAATGGTTTCCATCATCAACTATGTAACAGTTGATGATACATATCTGTCCTGTGATGATGTTAACTAATAGTATATGTAGAAATATATGGAGAAACACAGAGTTTACTAATAGAATTAATAATATGTCCTTAATGTAATGTATCAGGTCTATGTGTACTATGTAATATGTACATAAAGACATGTAAGGTTTATAGTAATATTGCTAAATGAGTACTGATGTTATATGATACTATGTGTATATTAGTGGTAAAAGTGAAGAGGAACTTTACTGTAAAACATTTTTATAAACAACATTTATAGTGAAGACTTTATCACTACCATGCAACAACTTTCCTTGCAATGGTGTATCTAATACTTTGACTTTGACATGAGAACGTTGTTTCACTCGTGAGAAAGCAACATAGAGCTGTCCATGGCCAAACACTGGTTGAGGTAGATAAATCCCAACACGATTGAGGGTCTGTCCTTGTGCCTTGTTAATTGTCATAGCGAAAGCTGGCTTAACAGGAAACTGTCGTTTTCGTAGTTTGAATGGTAATCCAGTTTCAGATGGACACAAATCAATGCGTGGAATTAAAACCCAAGTGTCCTTGGGCTGATCCAGAGATGACCTTTGCCTGAATGATGTTAGGATTTAAGGATGTTATAATTAGGCGAGTTCCGTTACATAATCCTTTTTTTGTATTCAGGTTGCGCAGTAGCATGACAATAGTTCCTATTTTTAGTTGAAGGCGATGTGGTGGCATGCCAGATGGAGTGAGAGAATGTAAAAATTCAATGGGGTAATGTTCTGTTTCATTAGCATCATCAGTATCAGCGGAATCATCACTTGTATATAATACATATTGGCCACTTAATCGGTCTACAGTTACAGAATTGAGAAATTCCACATCCTCAATTTTTGGACAGAGTATTGTATGTGATGCAGCATACAAAACACTTTCAGTGTCGTTAACATTAATATGAATGTTTGTGCCAAATATGTCTGTGACTAAACAGGCACAAGACAGCATGTCTGGAGGAATTTGAATCACATCCTCTCCAAGATTGTAGTCATTTGAGAGCTGACCATTGCCTAGAATAAGTAACCAAGTGCTATAATCTGGATCCCTGGATCTCATGTTGGTATATAGCGGGTGTCGTTGGAAGTGTTGCCATAGTTGACAATATTTAACACAAAAAAGAAGAAAAAAAAAATGTTTGGCCTCTTAAAAAATATACATTGCATTTAGCAGAATACTGTTAGCCCCTCTTAGGGGATAACCCATGTCTCCCAACACCGATACTCAATCTCCTACAACCCTGGCACGGGGGCGATTGTAGCATCTGCGTCCATCCATGCCACAAGGAGGAAACTGGTGGTATTACTGGACACGAGGTCACCTCAGGGCGGCAGCCACTCCAGGCAATGTGAAACATAGTATCAGAGCACAGCCTATTAATGACACCCAGCTGTTAAACAAGGCGGGCTGGTCCGCACCAAAATATGCTCCACAAGTGAATGACGCCCCCTAGAGGGCCCAGCCTCAAACTGCAGAAAGATAAAAAAATGCAATAAACTTTTTTGAAAAAAAATGTGAGGAGTTGGTTTGATATTTTGGACCAAAATAGCGTAAGCTCGTAGCCCCCGTCACGGGCCCTCACGCCTACGAGTACCTAGCCATATGTTAAACCATATGTATAATCTAAATTGAGAATTCACCGAATAGGTTACATAATTATCAGAGAAGAGAAAAAAAATCATTTTTGGCCATTTACAAAATATCCATTGCATTTAGCAGAATGTTGTTAGCCCCTCTTAGGGGATAACCCATGTCTCCCAACACCAATGCTTAATCTCCTACAACCCTGGCACGGGGGCGATTGTAGCATCTGCGTCCATCCATGCCACAAGGAGGAAACTGGTGGTATTACTCGACACGAGGTCACCCCAGGGCGGCAGCCACTCCAGGCAATGTGAAACATAGTGTCAGAGCACAGCTTATTAATGACACCCAGCTGTTAAACAAGGTGGGCTGGTCCGCACCAAAAATATGCTCCACAAGTGACTGACGCCCCCTAGAGGGCCCAGCCTCAAACTGCAGAAAGATAAAAAAAATGCAATAAACATTTTTTTGGAAAGAAAAATGTGAGGAGTTGGTTTGATATTTTGGACCAAAATAGCATAAGCTCGTAGCCCCCGTCACGGGCCCTCACGCCTACGAATACCTAGCCATATGTTAAACCATATGTATAATCTAAATTGAGAATTCACCGAATAGGCTACATAATTATCAGAGAAGAGAAAAAAAAACATTTTTGGCCACTCGCAAAATATCCATTGCATTTAGTAAAATGCTGTTAGCCCCTCTTAGGGGATAACCCATGTCTCCCAACACCGATGCTCAATCTCCTACAACCCTGGCACGGGGGCGATTGTAGCATCTGCGTCCATCCATGCCACAAGGAGGAAACTGGTGATATTACTGGACACGAGGTCACCCCAGGGCGGCAGCCACTCCAGGCAATCTGAAACATAGTGTCAGAGCACAGCCTATTAATGACACCCAGCTGTTTCAGTTCTGGTGGCATGCATAATAACAGGAAGGCATTGGCGGAAATCTCCTCCAAGAATGAAAACTTTTCTGCCGAAGGGAACGTTATTTTTGTGATCTACATGTATAGTCATAACATCACGTAAAAGTCTATCAATGACACTCAAAGAATGGTGTAGTGCCATAGTACACTCATCAAGTATAAAAAGTGTAGTATTTTTTAACTTGTTGGCAGCGTTAGTGTCCGTTGTAATTCTGGAAACAGATGTTTCATTAATTTGAATAGGAATGCCATACAAAGAATGCATAGTTCGTCCTCCTGGCAGTAAATTTGCAGCTATTCCAGTAATGGCAGCAGGTGAGACCACATCTCCTTGTCCTCGAACAAAATGTATAAGAGCATGATATAAATATGTTTTTCCACTGCCGCCGGGACCATCAATGAAGAAACACTTAGGTGTTGCTGTGTTGTTTTCTAGAGCATCTACAATGGCATTGAAAGCAAATAGTTGATCAGGATTTAGGTTTTGTTTCATTTCAGTAGCAGTAGCTAATTCATAGGCCTGATCAAACACGTTTTGAGGCAAACATATGTACATGGCAGGGCGTGGTAAATTAAAATCTAAGTAAGATTTGCCATTAATTATGAGGACATCTTGAACCTCTTTCATGGCGTAACTTTTGCAGTTAATACAGAGATCACTGTGGGGATGGTATTTGTAACAGTAGTCTGGAATAAAATGTGGCTTAAATTCAATCCATAAATCAATGGGAGTAGTAGGTGTTCCAAAAATGCAGATGTAAGCAAACATCTCCCAAAGTTGTGTAGGCATGTTCATCACAATGGCATCTAGTATAGTCTTTCTCCAGACACTATCATCAGTTAATAAACCAAGAGCTAAGGCAGCATCACGAAAGGTGTGATGTATAATTCCATTAACAGATTGAAGGTCCTGAAAGCTTGTAGCTCCTTTCAGATATTACAATAATAGTAAATAATAGCGTTCTTGGTCTTTGAGACTGACTGTATACATTCTTCCAATGACAGTGTGGCCTCTTTTTTTTTCTAGGTTCCCATATGCCACGTTTGAAAATGTAGTGTTCTGGAATGTCTGTGTAGTAATATTGATGAGCATTAGGGTCAGTCTTGTTAAGGTTAAAGTATGCCATGAGTGTTGAATTTTTTTGTAGTTTTTGTTGAATGTTGTTGATGGCATCATCTTGATGGAAATATAGGGGTTGAGAGTTGGGTAGATGAACTGCAAGGCGAATAATGGTATGTGATTGTTTATGCATGGGAAAAGTGAAGATTCTCCATACAGCCTCGGGTGCAGTAACATAGCGTGAATCGACAAAATGGTGAGTTTCATCATGTTAGAGAAGGAAAAAAAAATTTTTTTCTGGTTTGAATTCAAGCGCTACCAGAGGGATCACAGGGATGGCAAATTATTCCAAAATAATTTCTTCTTGATAAAAGAAGAAATTATTTTGGAATAATTTGCCATCCCTGTGATCCCTCTGGTAACGCTTGAATTCAAACCAGAAAAAATTTTTTTTTTCCTGCACTTCAACACAAGCCTCCCTCTGGGCGACTTGCTTCTCTGGGAACAAGCAGTAGGCCAGGAGATCCAGGAAATATTCCTCTGTAGGATTATATGCGAACTGCACAAGACACCAGAAAGGTGAGCACAATACCTAAGAGCAATTGTTGCTACTAATACACTGCACTTAGATCTGCGCCTTCTCTTTTCTCCTCTATCCCTAGTCTCGCTGAACTCACAGTCTTTGAAGACACTCTTTGACTATCATGTTAGAGAAGAGTTTGCACTATTTCAATATTAGCCTTGTCATGTCCTTTATATACATATTTACATAAATACTTGACACTTTTGATGCTGGCACAAATTTCAACATTAATGTGGCATTTGTACTTTTTTAGCAAATATGGGTTATAAGGGACAACCCATGTATTGTCAATTGTTGTAGAATTATGTAGGTATGTAGTCGCATTGTGTCTCCGGTAAAGTAGATAGCCATTACTTTCTTTAAGGGTATGTTGTTGGAGTTTTTAGGAAACCCTTTTGTACATTGTCCATGATCCATACAGGGAGAGTGTGGATTGGCCTCATCACAGGGACCATGAATCATGTGTTTTTGAACAATCTCGTGAAGAAGAGGGTATGTTGACTTGTCAGGGATTTCAGCCCATACAATGTTGTCAATCTTTTGTTCTGTTCGTATTTTAGAATTGTTGTTCAGTATGATTAAAATATGTGCATGTGGGAGACCACGTTTTTGAAACTCAATGACATGGAGTATAGCACAGACGTGTCCAAATAAGGCCATTGTGAATTTCAGCTAACAGAGAATCGAGTTTAAGTTTAAATACACATGCAACCAAGTCAGGGCGATGTTCCACACATTGCCACGGTTGTAAATTTTCGGTAATTTCCCTCCACTTTGGATTACATGTCATGGTGACAGAGAGATCGGGGCAACCATATTTAGTGATGATAGCAATGGCATCTTGGTATCGTTGCTGCATATTTCGAGGACTGCCTTCAAAAGAGGATGGTAAGATAACAGTTTTTCCAATAGGGATGCCCTTTTCAATAGATTTGTTAATTAGATGTTCTTTAGTAAACAATAATCCTCAACCTTTAGATCTTTTTGATGTTGTTTAATGAAATTTAGTCTATTGGCTTCAACTTTGACTTAGGCATCTACCCAATATTGTTGTGTGAGTTTGCCTCCATTGAGTAGAGGATTAAAATCCTTTCTAACAGCCAAAAGATAGCTGTAATATTGTAGTTGTGTGACCCTTCGTGCACTAAGTCCTTGTTGTTGTAGAGCATCATGCCAGCCTTGTTCTCCATATGGATAAAATGTGGGATACATGAGGGCATCTAAATTACTGTGTAGAATACTAATTCTTTGTGTTTTTGGAGCCAGAGGATTCAGCGGATCTGGTTTCAAATGAATTAAGATATCGCGTTGAAAGGGAGGTTATCCATCCTGATTTTGAAAGATGATGGCTACCTCACTGACAGTTGGTTGATTGTATCGCCTGTGATCCTGATTGCAATCATGTTTAATAGCCATAGTAATTATTGGCATAACAGTTCCATTTTGTTGGGCGTTGATAGTTTCTTGTTCTTCGACATCAAGGAGCATGCGATAGGCTGCAGTGAAAGGATTAATGTCTTGCAGTAGCTCAGCAATAATGGCCATTAAAGAAGGGTGACATTGGAGATTTTCTTTTGACTGCAGGCGTTGTTGATTGCCGTGGGTGGTATCAAGTATGTAGAGCTGTGCATATTTGGGAGTTTCTTGGTCAGGAGGATGGAGTGTGCCAGTTCAATGATAGATCTGGCCTTAAATGTGAAAGCAGTAAGGGCCATAACCTGGAGGTGGTGATACACTTGCTCCCATTGAGGCAAAACCAAAAGAACTGTTGATTGAGCGAATGTTTTGTAGGGAATTTTTAGAGTATTCATGTTGTCCTGTTATCAACCTTGTCAAGACATGGGGTTATTTGATAGTTGGTAGAAGTACTTTACCTTTTTTTTTAAATCAGTAGATTTTTATTAAGGTTTTATAATACAAAATCATACCCAAACAGTGGGTCCAAGACAATTATGAACAAATAACAGAGGAAAATAAACCTGATCAAGACAAATAGAGTAGGAAGGAAGAGGTGCAAGGTAGGCAAAAAGGGAGAAGGGGGAAGGGGGGGAGGGGGGGAGTTGGGGGAACATAGTTAGCAGGCCAGCCGGAAATCTCCTGACAGTGGAGATTGTTATAGACAATAATTTTAGCAATCCTATTTTGCTTAATGAAACATTTCTGCCGTTTCAGGTTGCAGAGTTAATTGACTTTAATTATCCCACCAAGGATACTGTATTATGCGGCGAATTCACCCATGCATCCCACCATGCAATGATTCTCTTGCGTTTGGAGGCCTGTGAGGATAATATTAGCTCGTATTGTAAATGGAGGTTGAGTTGTGAGATTAGATCTTGTATGGAAGGCATAGTGGGGTTTTTCCAGTGTCTAGTTAAACAGTAGCGAGCTGCTATAAGTATGTTGGAAACCATTGGTCTAAGAAAGCGTGGTATGTCTGGTATTTCCAAACCCAATAAAGCCATCTGCGGGGTCAGATTGAGACGGAGTCCAGTAACTTGGAATATCAAATGATTGACCTGTGACCAAAAGGATTGAACACTTGGACAGTGTCACCAGACATGTGTGGCGGTGCCCACACCTCCACAGAGTTTCCAACACAGGTCTGACCCCGCCGGGGATCCTCTTCTGAATTTAGCAATCTTTTCGGGGGTCAAATACCATCCAAATTGCAGTTTTTTTGCTTGTTCGTGATGATTTAAGCACGAGGTAAAGGATAAAGCATGTGAGGAAGCCTTCATCCATGCTTCCAAAGATGTTGTAAAGGATAAAAGTGCTTCCCATCTTGTCATGAAAGGAAGTTTTGACCCAGCATTAATCCCCGACAGAGCTCTGTAAAAGATGGAGATCCCCCTGTTGGCAACAACGGTCTGTTTGAATAAAGATTGAACCCGCGGGTCACCCCCCTGGGCATCCCCCAACGGGATAATGGTTGTTCGGAGAAAGTCTTTTAATTGCAAATAAGAAAAAAAAGCGTTATTTGATAGATTATATTTATCTCTCAGGACGTTAAATGGTTGTATTTTGTTGCGAAACATCACATCTGGTAATGCTCTGGACCCCGCCCTCCGCCAGCTTGCCAAGGAGAAAGCCGGGGAGTTTACACAGTACTCCACAGCCCTCAGAGTGATATATCGATATAAACCTCCCAATAGGGAATGGCTCACAACAGACCAGACTCCGAGTACAGCCTGCATGGACTTTAAGCCCTGGGGCAATGGCTTATGGCGGAGAAGGTGGGCCTCGAGCAGTAGGCGGGTAGAGTTCTGAGGAGCGTACCAGGACTCTATCTGCAGCTATAGGGGTAGAGAGTGCGCATCGGAGCAGGAAATCCACCATAATTGTGAGACCTCCAAGTTGACTGCCCTGTAATAAAAATGAATGTTAGGAGCTCCCATCCCACCCAATGATGTGGGAAGAGTTAAAGTTGAGGAACTCACTCTGTGTGGTTTGTTTATCCAAATAAAAGATCCTAGTGTTGATTGGAATAAGTTTAGAGTTTTGCGAGGAAAATGAATAGGGATACAGCGGAGTAAATATAAAATGTTCGGGAAAAGTATCATTTTAGTGATTTGAACTCTGGCAATCCACGATAACTGAGAAGGGGTGTAGGATTGTATCAAAGACCGTATATCTTTAATTAGGAGGTCAGCGTTTATTTTGATTATATTCTTGGTATAAGTGATCTGAATCCCCAGGTATGTGAAACTTCGGGAGATCCAGATGAAGGACAGGGTCTGGCACAAAATTAATTGCTCGCTTGTAGGGATGTTAACCGGGAAAAAGGAGGACTTGGATAGATTAAGTTTGTAATATGAGGCCGCTGAGAATTCCTCCAGATTCGACATCAGCGTTGGTATAGTTTGCGAAATACGAGTGCAAGTGAAGATCACGTCATCCGCATATAAACTAATCTTGTGTTCCACTGATCCCACCCACACCCCCGAGACCTCCACTGTGTTACGTACTATAGATGCCAAGGGTTCCATGATAAGGGCAAAAATCAAAGGAGAGAGAGGGCAGCCCTGTCGTGTGCCATTATTGATATCAAATGTTTCTGAAAGGAAACCAGAGGCACGGACTATGGCTGTGGGAGACGAGTATAGGGACATAATAGAGTCCTTGAATCTTCCACCAATATGAAATCTATTTAGGACCTCACCAAGGAACCCCCAGTGCACCCTGTCAAACGCCTTTTCTGCGTCAAGTGACAGGAGTGCACCAGGAGCGCCCCCCCTCTCCATGACTTCGAGCAGATTAATTCATCTTCTTGTAGCATCCCTGGCTTGACGGCCTGGGATAAAGCCTACCTGGTCTCTTCCAATGAGGTCCGGGAGGACCGTCATGAGTCGACCAGCCAAGATCTTGGCATATAGTTTAATATCACAGTTTAATAGCGCGATTGGGCGGAAGTTGCCTGGGGATGTGGGAGGTTTGCCCGGTTTGGGGAGAGTAGAAATCACAGCCTGGAGACCTTCCTCCCTAATTTTGCCCACGGATTGTCAAAAGCCAAATGTCTTAGTCAGGTATGGGGTTAACAACGGGGAGAAGGAGGTATAATATTTATATGTATAGCCATCAGGGCCTGGGGCCGTATGCTGTTTAGATGTTTGAATAGCTTTTTGAACCTCCAGCTCCGTTATGGGGATGTTTAAAGAGGCACTCTGCTGGGGGTTCAAAGATGGTAATGTTGCTTTATCTAGGAACTTGTTAATTATTGACTGTGTAGGCTGTGGGGTACACGAGTTGTTTTGTAAATTATACAGATCCTCGTAATAAGAACGAAATTGGTCTACAATTTGAATAGGATGTCTAATTTTTGCTCCCTTTGCGTCAGTAAGATGGGATATTTTAGTAGAGGCCATGCGTTTGCATACACGTCTCGCTAGTAATTTTCCTGCCCTGTCTCCCATGGAATAAAATTGGGCCTTGGACCTGGTCATATCTTTTTGTACTTTTAATAGTAAAGTTGTTCGGAGTTGTCTGCGTACATCTACCAAGTTTGCAGTCAGTGCTGGTGAGGGCTGAGATTTTTGCATTAATTCCTATTTCTGGATTTGGGATGTGAGTGACCTGACCTTGGTTGTATATTGTTTCTTTACCCAAGCTGCTATCTTTATAAGTTTACCTCTCAGGACAGCTTTGTGTGCCAGCCAGAGTGTCTCTGGGGAGACATCCTCTGTGTCATTTATTTTGAAGTAGTCCTTAATGTGGCCTGAGATTTCCTCCACATGACCGGGAGAAGAAAGAATGTATTCATTAATTTTCCACAAATTTGTGGGGACCACCGCAAGGACATCCTCAATCGTTATTGATATAGGAGCATGGTCTGTCCAGGAGATGGAGCCGATATTAGCTGAGAGGCACAGAGGGAGCAAGGCATCGTCAGTCAGGAGGTAATCTATCCTTGACCACGATCCATATCTAGGGGACATGTATGAGTAGTCTTTCTGTTCTGGGTGGAAACAGCGCCACACGTCATGTAGCCCAAATATGTGAAAATTGGTCCAAGCTCCGCCCTGTATATCCCAAGCGCAGAGCAGTCCATCTTTTTATTAGCTGGAGCGTTTAAGTCTCCCGCCAATATTTTCTTGCCAATTGAGTGGGGAAGAAGATTCTCCAAAGTTTGATTTAGAAATTTAGTTTGGCCCACATTGGGAGAATATAGGGATATGAGGGAATATACAACATTATTTAGTTTGCAATTAACCAGTAGATAGCGTCCCGCAGGGTCAACCCTAGATTAAATAAATTCAAAAGACAAACGTTTATGTATTAATATTGCCACACCTGCTTTCTTCACATCTGCAGAAGCGAAGAAGCAATGGGGATAATGTGGCGACTTCATTCTATGTACATCTGCCGCTAACAGGTGGGTCTCCTGCAAGAACAAGACATCATATCTGAGTTTAACAAGTTGTTTCCAAGACAAGGAACGCTTCTCCGGACTGTTAAGTCCGTTAACGTTCACTGAGCCACATGAAATACTCATGTTGGATCATACAAAGACGATTGTAGCAATTGCATGTCATCATTAATTGTCCGACTGACCTGGAAGGGAGGAAGGGGGGTAGAGGGGGAGACACAATAGGAAATTTGGAAGAACATGTAACAGCAACAGAAGCACCAGAAACAATGAAGCTTAAACATGAAGTCAGAATACACAGATAACCAACAGTAATGTGGTAGCCACCACATTTAGATAAAAAAAAGAGTGCCAAAAGTAACGCACTCATGGGGCATTGCATTCCCAGGGTAAATTGAGGTCTAGAGATAGGTGGATCAGTATGAGAAGAATATAAAAGAGAGGTACGAAGGAAAGGGAAGAAATAGAGATAAGAAAGGTAAGGAGAAGATCAGAGGAATCCCCAGATGTAAGATAGTCTGGAGATCTGGGAGGGAATGAAAGGGGTGATGTGGGAAGGAGTGTCAGGAGATGGTAAGAAGGGGGTGGGGGAGAGAGACAGAGGCGAGAAAGGAGAGAGAGGGGGAAGATTAATTAGGTGAGAAAGGGAAAGAGAACCGATAAATCTATCTGGGAATGTTTAGAACCAGAAAAAAAAGGAATAAATCCAGGTGTTGAAAAAAAAAAAAAGGAAATTTCCTGGATAGCTCCGGGCAACCATTCTATATGAACCTGCTACAGAGTCAGACAGTGGACCACTCTGGGTCAATTCTGGGTCTTCCTCCACTCTTCTTTCCGTTAGGACGGGCTTGTGAGGTGGAAACATCCGGACCATCCGTAGAGAGCGGCTGCATTAGCCCCCATTGTCTTAGAAGTCTTTCAGCATTTACAGGAAGCATGCAAACAATGGGTTTGTCATCTTTTTTTATTATGAGTTTTGTGGGAAATCCCCATCTGTAAGGGTACCTTTACACGCGGCTACATTTCTAGAGTGGCTACAGGTAACTTACTGGTTGCAGTGAAATCATGGAGACAAGGTTCTATCTTGTTGCTGTGTACAAATGTAATAATCTCTCCATGATTTCACTGCAACCAGTAAGTTACCTGTAGCCACCCAAGAAATGTAGCCGCGTGTAAAGGTACCCTAAGAGATGTCATTTTCTCTCAGTATTTTGGTGCAGTGATGAAAAGCTTTACGTTGTAATAGAGTTCCTGGAGAGATATCTTGGTAGACTTCTACATGAGAGAATTTATCTGGTAGATCAGGGCGAGATCTGAGAATGCTGAGAAAATCTTCTTTTATTTCAAAGTAATGCACCCTTGCTAGGATATCTCTAGGCAGAGAAGGATCCAGATTAGTAGGTTTTGGAATCCTATGAATCCTGTCGATTTTAAATTCTCTGGGGTCTATGTCTGGGAGTGCTGCAGCAAGGAACCCCTGCAGAAAGACCCGCAAATCTCTGGCTTGTATACTCTCATCCACCCCCTCAGCCTTATATTATTGCGGCGTGATCTGTCCTCTAGGTCGAGGTTTTTGACCTGGACCTTTGCAAGCTGATTCTCCAGGGACTCGTTTGCATCCAACAGGGCATTATGAGATGCTATCAGCTCTGTGAGCTTCCTTTCCAGAGAGTCTGTGCGTGTGCCCAGCTCCACCACCTCTCCCCGCACCTCCGCCACCATTGTCCTCATGTCTGTGTGCAATGAAGCACGGAGCTCGGCCAGCAAGTCCCTCATGCTGGCGTGGGTGAGCGGTATGTCAGGAGGTGAGAGCCCGCCCGATGCTCCCTGTGTCTGCGGGCCGCGTCTGGCCGCACGTGCAGCTCTGGGGGAGGAGGGGGCGCCATGTTGGGATCCAGCAGGGAGACAGGCTGAGAGGCTGAAAAGAAGTCCGATACCCGCCTGGGAGTGAGTGTAGAAGCCGATTTGGTCTTACCCATCGGTGCAGAGCCCGTTCAGGTCAGTTTAGGTGTAGAGGAGAGAAAGTTTGTAAGCACAGGATGCTGATAATTGCTGCTTCTTTGCCCGGGCAGTCAGGAGCTCTGGATTATGCGACCTCCGCCATTGCCAGGTAGGCCACACCCCCCTACTTTACCTTTTTGACAGCATTGGGTACATTTTTTATCCTGAGGCATCTCATTAGGAAAATGGAAAGCTAGGCATTGGTCACAGATCTGGTCCATGGCCTGACAGAAGTGTTCTTGAATGGTTTGTTCATCGTGTGTAAAAGGTTGTTGTTGTGGTAGTAGTAGTGCTGGAGTAGTGGAAGAGTGAAATGTTGTGATTGGATGTGAAGTAGATGAATCGTGTGTTTTCTAATGGCAGTAGTGTGGGAGTTTGGTGGTGCTGTGAGTAGGGTAGAGTATTATGTAAGAGTAAGGCTAGGGTCACAGTTGCATTTTTCACAAGCGTTTTTGGAGACCTGCGTTTTCAAAAACGCATGTAAAAAACGCACCCATAGGCCCCCATGTTAAAAAACGCATGCCCTAATAGCAAAAAAGCATGTGTGACAGTACCATGCGTTTTTGGTGCATTTCCAAAAACGCATGCGTTTTTTAATATGGGGCCCTATGGGAAACGCATGCAAAAACGCATGTACAATTAGTACCATTCAAAAACGCATGCGTTTTCCATAGGAGCCCATGTTAAAAAAAAGCATGCGTTTTAGAAAACGCATGCGTTTTTTTTAACATGGGCTCCTATGGAAAACGCATGCTTTTTTGAATGGCACTAAATGGTACTAATTGTACATGCATTTTTGCATGCGTTTTCCATAGGGAACCATGTTATAAAAAACACATGCGTTTTCTATCAAAACGCACCAAAAAATAGTACATGCACTATTTTTGGGTGCGGATTTCAAAACGCAGCCAAAAACGCAGGAAGCCATCACACACCTTAAAAAACTCATGATGACATGAAAAACGAATGTAAAAAAGCATGCGTTTTTAAAAGGCACTAGAAAAACACATGCCAACTGTGACCCCAGCCTAAGACAGAAGTAGGGGTTGGAGAGGTTGAAAGTGTGGTGTTTTGTAGACATGGGGATGTGTGAGCCTGAGGTAGTGGTGTAGAGGTGGTATGTGTAAGTGGAGTGTGTGAGAGTTGTTGTTGGGGAAGAATCAATGTATTGGTGTTTGTGGGATGAGACAGTAGAGAAAGGCGACATAGTCTATTAGCCTTATGTTTGTCTAGGCGCATGCGCCTATGGGCAGGACTTTTGTTGGCATGGCATTGTCTGTAACGAAGTGCGCGTGCCTTGTTTCTGTCTTCCTTATTTTGATATATTTTAGGAGGAGCCACGGTGTGGATGGTGCGTAAGGTAATATAAAGAGAAAAGGTGGGCAAAATAGGTAACTAATGTGAAAAGGTATCAGAGTAGTGTGTTGGTAATGGGGCAGATATGATGGAGATTACTGTTAAAGTATGTAAGGGGAAAGGAAGTACTGAGAGCAGAAATCTGTAGCGGGTGTGCGAAGGTAAAAGAGGTTGTGTAGAGGGTGACAGTGATGTCCAAAGGCATGTAATATGGGATACTTAGAGTTTGAGGTTAAAAAGTACGTAGAAGGGGCGTGGCTTGGACATGGCTGAGACCACCAGCACCTAAGTGGAGCTCCTGTGCCTGGAACCCATCCACGGCCATCATAGGCGACTAAACGCAAGATAGAGGGACTGGGCCGAAAGCGTGGACCCCCAGAGCGGCGGAGAACAACTGCAGCACCTCAGATGCCTGGCAAAACCGACATCACGCAGTTTTTCTCCTCCACAGGCGCCCGCTGCGCCTCCTCCCGCTGCGCCTCCTCCCGCACTGCCTCAATGGCCGCCGCTTCTATCATGTGAGAGGACTAGTGATGGGTGAGTCATAAATTACTCGGAATCGCTTGACTCTAGTGAGTCCGAGCCCGGGACTCGCTACTCGTTGCGAGTCTAGCGAGTCCAATGTTAATGAAAGGGGAAGCGAGTAATAGCGAGTAATGTGCGATTTACAAATCACAGATGTGAGAAAATCTCGCCCCCATACAGCACACGGTGCGAGTTTGTAGCACCATGCTACAATAGCTAAATCATGTTTTATAGGCTCCCGCTGTTACTTCCGGGGCCGCCTATTAAGCTCATTACATATTCACTGCAAACTGCAACTGACTTGTAAACTGCTTGAAGAAGTGAGAGTAAAAGACACGGAAAACCCTGAATTGGCCTCTCTTGTCAGTCTCTACCTGCAGACTATTCTTCCCATACAGGTTGCAGCAGATTCCCACCTACAAAGCTACAAGCCTGTCAGCACCAGCAAGGAAGAGAGATCCTGCAGCGTCTGCACAGTAAGTGTCCTGGACAATTCCACAACCCTTAACTCTTACAGCCCAGGGGGATACAGTTCTTCCCACTGGAACTATAACATCTCCGCTGCCATTCCATCACCCCCGGAGGTTCTGCAGCAGCGGCGGCCCCATCACTGGCCGCATCAAGTGGGTGGCGTCACGAGTGATATTCCCCCTGTAAATATTTCCCTTTTATTTGCCGAGCCCGGGAGAATGTCCGGACCAAGCCACCCGTGACTTCCCCGGTACCATCCGGTCCGGTACCGAGTACCCCTGTCCCGTGGGGCCCAACATATACAGGCAGCTGCGTGGGTAGCAGAGTATATACAGGTAGCTCTGTGGGTAGCAGAGTATACAGTCAGCTGCGTGTGTAGCAGAGTATATACAGGCAGCTCTTTGTTGGTAGCAGAGTATACAGCCAGCAGCATGGGTAGCAGAGTATATGCAGGCAGCTCTGTGGGTATCAGGGTACACAGCCAGCTGCGTGGGTAGCAAAGTATATACAGGTGTCTCTGTGGGTCGCAGAGTATACAGCCAGCTGCGTGGGTAGCAGAGTATACAGCCGGCTGCGTGGGTAGCCGAGTATATACAGGCGGCTCTGTGGGTCGCAGAGTATACAGGCGGCTCTGTGGGTAGCAGAGTATACAGGTGGCTGCGTGTGTAGGAGAGTATACACAGGCAGCTCTGTGGGTAGCAGAGTATATACAGGCAGCTCCATGGGTAGCAGAGTATACTGCCAGTTGCGTGGGTAGCAGAGTATATACAGGCAGCTCTGTGGTTAGCAGAGTATACAGGCGGCTGCTTGGGTAGCAGAGTCTATACAGGCGGCTCCATGGGTAGCAGAGTATACAGCCAGCAGCATGGGTAGCAGAGTATATTCATTCAGCTCTGTGGGTAGCAGAGTATATAGCCGGCTGCATGGGTATCAGAGTATATACAGGTGTCTCTGTGGGTCGCAGAGTATACAGACAGCTGCGTGGGTATCAGAGTATATACAGGTAGCTCTGTGGGTAGCAGAGTATACAGCCAGCTGCATGGGTAGCAGAGTATATAGGCAGCTGCGTGGGTAGCAGAGTATATACACAGATGTCTCTGTGGGTCGCAGAGTATACAGACAGCTGCGTGGGTAGTAGAGTATATACAGGTGTCTCTGTGGGTCGCAGAGTATACAGACAGCTGCGTGGGTAGCAGAGTATATACAGGTAGCTCTGTGGGTAGCAGAGTAAACAGTCAGCTGTGTGGATAGCAGAGTATATACAGGCAGCTCTGTGAGTAGCAGAGTATACAGCCGGCTGCGTGGGTAGCAGAGTATATACAGGTGTCTCTGTGGGTCACAGAGTATACAGGCAGCTGCGTGGGTACCAGAGTATATACAGGTAGCTCTGTGGGTAGCAGAGTATAGAGTCAGCTGCGTGGGTAGCAGAGTATATAGAGGTAGTTCTGTGGGTAGCAGCTTTGTGGGTGTGATGGCGACCTTAATGGGCGACCCGGTGGGTGGAGAGGTGATGTGACGTAATGGCTGTCACCACCGACTTGTTCTATGAGAGCTGCGTACTTCCAGATTGGAGGAGAGAGGGGCGTGTCCTTGCTGTGAGGTAAATTTCGTGAATGCGCATGCACGGTGACGGATGGTTACTGTGGTCGTGTGGCTGTGAATGGTGACGCCAGAGTGGCTGGCCTGACTGCGGCTCTTGGTGGGCGCTCGTGGGACTGTGAATGGCGTCACAACTGTGCCTGTCGTGACTGCGGCTCGTGGAATCAGATGGCTGGGAGAGATCTGGCCAATCAGATGCCGCCACATCACAATGACGTAATCGCTACCTGAGAGGACATTTCCATCTGGCCAATCAGGTGGCTGCTAGCAATCACGTGATTGTGACGTGGCGGCATCTGATTGGCCAGATCTCTCCCAGCCATCTGATTGGCTGAGAGAGTGAAAGGTCCTTTTCCATGAATAGACGTGCATCAGCCGGTCCCGGTACAGCCGTCGGTTAAGGTGAGTATCCGATTTTTTTATTTTTTAACCACTTTCTCTCTCTTTTACAGGACTTTTGCAGTGTATCTATTGATACACTGCAAAAGTATTCGGTACTTGCTACTCCCGAGTCCTAATTTACTCGGCGAGTAGCGAGTGCATGAATACCGCTACTAATCGGCGAGTGCCGAATAGTAGCGAGTATACTCGCCCATCCCCAGTCTGTGACACTGTTTTAACCCTCCCCTTCCCCCTCACTAACACGCCCCTTGATGAAGGACTAATCCGAAATTCGCATTGGGCATTCGCTCTAAGTACAGCAGGATTGAGGAAGTGTTGAGCCCCAGGCTTTGGGGTACTCGAGTATCAGGCTCCAAGGGGTTAACTGTGTCATGGTGAGTGGTGGCCGCGCCTGATCCCGTGTCCTGGGAGACTTCTTTGAAAAGGGAATATTTAAAGGGGATGCTATATACAAGATGTTGTGACACCAACTGTAGTTTCTGGTGAGGTGTCACCAGCGCCGCCACAGTACGCCGGAGGTAGATGGTAATGCGGCAAGTTGGCAAAGTCCAATAAAGGTAGGGCTGGACCTCCGGGGCAGCGTTCCTGTATAGGGAACAAGTTAATCTAAAGTAACATAGGCAAAGGCAAAGTCACTTTTCCTTCAGGTACTTTACTGTTCACTTGCATTAGCATCATACAAAGTTACAGTTCAGCACTTCTGATGTTATGAGGACAGGTAGCTTATCGGGTGGCTGCAGGCGGATCCCAGGTGGTATAGTGGAACCCTTGGTGTGCCTTCCTTCTCTTACCCCGTCTGTTCTTTCCTGCTTTTCAGTTTTTGTGTCAAGCCTGGTGACTTGGAATCAGCCTGACCTCCTTTTCTCTCTCACCTTCGCTGCCGTCGGGTAACCCTTTACTGGCTGGCTGCTCATTCCTTTGGCGGTGCCTGGTACCCTCTTTTGGTCTGCTCTGGTGCCCGGGAGAATTGAAGACTCCACGGGAATCCGGATTCTCTGACGTGCTTGTAGCTACCGCAGTCTGTGGGCTCCGGTGCCCGGTAAGCTGTCTGGGAGAACCTGACAATGGCCCCTCTTCCCAAACCAGCTGCTCTCCTGAAAAGCTCCTTTCTCTTTAGACCCTCTCTTCCGCGTCCATCTCTCCCTGGTCCTCAGCCGAGAGACCTAGCAACAAAAGCTTAGGTGTGTGGCACCCTGTGCAGGTTACCACAGGATCTCTTGGGACATGGATGGAAAGTACACAGCAAGCAGACCCCACTAAGAAACAACACCTTTCACCCCAGACCTGTAGGGGGAGCTCCACTGGCCACCTTAAGCCAGTTCCCCCTATAAATACTGGTCCTGGAGGGAGAAACACCAGAGTGTGCAGTCACTACAGAACTGTAAGCAGCTGAGTGAGCTGACCTGGTACTGGAGCCACGCTAGGCTCATACCAGAGACACCTGAGAACAGTGGTAGATCCTCAGAGTAAGGGTCACAGGAACAGGAGAGAAGCAAGTACCAAATAGGGGCAGAGGAGTCATCCTGACTCACCCTAACAGAGTTCCGGTCACTGGGTCCGAGCTAAAAGGACACAGTATAGACCTTGCAGGGAAACCAGCACTACAAATAGGGGGTTTAGACACCCGAAGCACCACCAAATGAGATCCCGGAGTGTAAGGCCTGACAGGAATCCCATAGAGTGCCCTCAGTGCAGCAAATCCGGGTGTGAAGAGTCACACAAGAAAGTGCAGTAACGGTTTGGTCGGGTTTCATGCCTGCCAGACTTCAGCAGAACAACGGATACTAGGAAGCCTACAACCCTGCTTGATGTGGAAAGTCTTGAAGTGTTTACCTCATCTCCGGTCGAGTGTACCCGTCAACATCAGTAAAGGTACCAAAAGACTTTATGTGTGCGTGTCCCTCCTTCCAGCCGCACTACACCGACCGCGCTACCCTATTCCCCTTAAGTCCATTAACCGCCCTGGGGTCCCCCCGCTTGCCCTGTAGGGAGCAGTCCCATCTAACTGCCGCACATCACCCTGGAGGTCTGAGCAGCGCTGGTGCCTTCACCGGACACCTACAGGTGGTGTCACAAAACAAAACTTTATTCTTACTTAACCGTGCATTGACCATCGGGCCCTTACAGCCTCAGGCACCAAACTGTGACCGCAGCCAGCGCCTGAGACCTGAGAACCCGGCAGCGGTGAGTCAGGAGCAAAGACCAACTTCAAAAGCCCTTAACTTTGAGGCAAAGACCTCCTTGTTCCCCCTAGAGGTGTTTTTATTCCCTCCCGGGTAACCTTCCACCATGTAAACTAATGTGGGAGTGCTGGCTATGGGTCCTACCCATCATCCTAGGTTCCACTTGCAGCTGGAGCATCTGCACCTCTTTTACAAGTGCAGTACCCCTCTGTGACGCCTGTTTGGCGGGGCGCCACATACCCCCTTGATTGAATATAATCGTCCGCGAGTATCTGTACCTGTTACCGGGAGGTGAAAAGCATTTTCTTTTATACTAATATTAATGGGTAAACTATATACAATTAAAGGGATCCTGTCACCTCCAGAACACCACCTAAGCTAGCAAAACACATCCCTGCAGAATCCCATCACTGATCTCACACTTCTTTTGTCTCCTAAAAGCATCCTGTGAAAGTGCATAAAAACGTTTTAATACTTACTCATTAGTGATTATAATTAGCAGGGGCTATATTCTTTAGTCACCAGGGCGGGCTGTTTTGCAGCCTTGAGGATCCAGCCTCTCTCTGTCTGTTTGCTCTGCTTGTGCAGGCTTTACCCTCCCCCTCTTTATCACTCACAGAATGCAAATCATTAGTCCTGCCTTCAGCTGCACATCACAGCCGCACAGACAGAGAGAGGGTGGATCATTCAGGCTGCAAAACAACACCCCCTGGTGACTACAGAATATAGCCCCTGCTAATTATAATCACTAATGAGTAAGTATTAAAACGTTTTTATCTACTTTCACAGGATGCTTTTAGGAGACAAAAGAAGTGTGAGATTAGTGATGGGATGCTGCAAGAACATGTTTTGCTAGCTTATGAGGCATTTTGGAGGTGACAGGATCCCTTTAAGCATATTTAGATTTCTTCCGATCGCTGGGAGGCACTTTTCTTTGAACATTACACATATACACACTACAGTAGTTAGTATTATCAGACCCTACGGCCCTCGGGTCACCTGTTGGCAAAGTTATTACTCTCCGGTTGCAACTATCTGCATAAAAAGACATTATTAACTTGGCCCAACGGGGACAGGTACTAACTACGCGGGCCCAGTGGTAATGCATTGTCCAGCACAGTCCAGTGTGTATTATCACCGCTGGGCCGCTGCTCACACAGCACACATCATCAATAAAACAGGGAAAAGTTCAAAATAAAAGTCTCTGAGTCTTCAGATGAAAATAAACGGGGACTCACTCTTCATTCAGGGGCTTGCAAAAAGGGGAAAAGCAAAAATAAAAGGGCATGGTTGCTGGAAGGGGCTATGTACAGTGCGATGTCTTAGCATGGGAGTCTATTGCTGGTGCAATGTCTCTACAACGGGAATCTATTGCTGGCGGGAAATTCTTATGGAGAACCAACCAAATGGGCCGGGGTACCGCTCATAAGTCACCTGCTCACCTCAGTATAGGTCTCTGTCCAGATGTCCTCGCCGCAGGTAGGATTCTACATCACGTCTGGTGAAAAATACATCGTCTGAAAGTCTGGGTTCCCGTAGTAATCCCCAGCCTTCGTCCTGGTACACGGAGATGACGGTTCCTAGGCGGCGTAGTTCTACTGGAAGCGGGGGCTGCAATCTTGCCTCGTCCCGTAGTCACCTTGCTGCCTGCTCTTGCTGGAACCACTCCTCTCGGAGCCTTTGTCTAGCCACCTGGTCTCTCTCATTTAAGGCTGATTGAGACCGCTGGAGTGACTGGTACTGTGGGGGTAGTGAGTTGCCGGTTGGGACTCTGGATACCACTCTGGTCTCCGCTGAACTCACTATGGCGGGGGCTCCTTGCTGCTGCCACTGCCATGCGGTCCACCACGCAGCTTCTGGGGTGCTCCCTCCCGAGGCTCTCTCTACGTCCTCCGGTTCCTTGTCGTCTGTTTCGTCGTACACGTCCTCGACGATGATATTTGGTTCTGTAGGGGACATCCGCGCTGCCTCCAGCCGTAAACAACTGCTGGCATGGGAAGATGATGTTGTCGGGCGTTCCATCTGAACTCCCGTGTCCTGGGTCTGAACTGGTGGTGGTACGGGTGGTAGAGAGGTGCAGTATTCCACAACTGCTCGCTCTGCTACTAATGCCTCTTGCACTTTGCGGTCGGCTTACATGGACGAAAGTTCATAGGTCCGCTCCACGCTCCACCGTCAGCACACCCACACCAGGGCTTCTTCCATGTCCTGGCGGAGCCGTCCAAACGCGTCACACCAGTAGTCAGAATCCCCCTCTAGTGTTAAGAGGGATGCAGCTGCCGGGTCGCCTTGCGCAGCTCGAACCTGTTCTTCGAGCTTGTGCACTACATCTCTCCAGCGGGGTGCCGCCATGCTACCGGGTATGAAGGAGCCTTGATATTTCTGTCCTTCTCTTCCGGTTTGTCAATTTATGGGTGGCTGCTACTGAGGAACTTCCTGTGGGCCGCCCCATGGATTGATTGATGGCAATCTGGGCGGCCACACTTTTTGGCGCCTCCGTCTTGGCCCTCCTTCTTCTAGGGGCTGAGGCACACCCCCGGGCCTGCACATGGTGTTTAGTACATGGCTACAGTGCCATCTTGGGTCCCCCTGCAGTAATTGCGGGAACCCATTTTTGGCGCCAAGCAATGGTGGAAAAAGTTGGTTTCAATAGTCTAAGTCCAAGGCGCACAGTACCCGGTGATACCGGGCACGATATCCTGTTCGTGATGCCAGAAAAGATATGTCGAACCCCAGGCTTTGGGGTACTCGAGTATCAGGCTCCAAGGGGTTAACTGTGTCACGGGGAGTGGTGGCCGCACCTGATCCAGTGTCCTGGGGGACTTCTTTGAAAAGGGAATATTTACAGGGGATGCTATACACAACTTGTTGTGATGCCACCTGTAGTTTCTGGTGAGGTGTCACCAGCGCCGCCACAGTCCGCCAGAGGTAGATGGTAATGCGGCAAGTTGGCAAAGTCCTTGACAGGTAGGGCTGGACCTCCGGGGCAGCGTTCCTGTATAGGGAACAAGTTCATCTAAAGGAACACAGGCAAAGGCAAAGTCCCTTTTCCTTCGGGTATTGTACTGTTCACTTGCATTAGCATCATACAAAGTTACAGTTCAGCACTTCTTATGTTATGAGGACAGGTAGCTTATCGGGTGGCTGCAGGTGGATGCCAGGTGGTATAGTGGAATCCTTGGTGTGCCTTCCTTCTCTTACCCTGTCTGTTCCTTCCTGCTTTTCAGTTTTTGTGTGAAGTCTGGTGACTTGGAATCAGCCTGACCTCCTTTTCTCTCTCACCTTTGCTGCCGTCGGGTAACCCTCTACTGGCTGGCTGCTCGTTCCTTTGGCGGTGCCTGGTTCCCTCTTTCGGTCTGCTCTGGTGCCCGGGAGAATTGAAAACTCCACGGGAATCCGGATTCTGTGACGTGCTTGTAGCTACGGCAGTCTGCGGGCTCCGGTGCCCGGTAAGCTGTCTGGGAGGACCTGACAATGGCCCCTCTTCCCAAACCAGCTGCTCTCCTGAAAACCTCCTTTCTCTTTAGACCCTCTTTTCCGCGTCCATCTCTCCCTGGTCCTCAGCCGAGAGACCTAGCAACAAAAGCTTAGGAGCAAAGACCAACTTCAAAAACCCTTAACTTCGAGGAAAAGACCTCCTTGTTCCCCCTAGAGGTGTTTTTATTCCCTCCTGGGTAACCTCCCACCTTGTAAACTAATGTGGAAGTGCTGGTTTGGGTCCCACCTACCATCCTAGGTTCCACCTGCAGCTGGAGCATCTGCACCTCTTTTACGGGTGCAGTACCCTTCTGTGATGCCTGCTTGGTGGGGCGCCACAGAAGCAGGTATGGATTTCCAAGTGGTGTGTTAATAGTCTAGCTTTGGTAATAGGTGCTATGGTTTCAGGCGATACCGCAACATATGTTGAGCCCCTGGTGGAGATGTGGTTGTCTATATGATACCCATAGTGGTGTTTGATTAGGGAGTTACAACAGGCATTAGGTACACAGTGAAACATCTGATATAGGTGAGCTGGTGTAGCTCTCTGATACAATGATATGTGTATAGGTGCATATTTGTGCACATATGTACCTGATCATAAACCCCCCCCCCCCCTTGTTTTATGTTAATGTTGGTTATGTACGGCAATAGTGACTAAAATAACGGGCTGATATAATAGTGAAAAATTATTTCGGAGATTGAGTGTTATTGTTGAGTTTCAACCTGGTTTTTTAGTTGTATGGGACATAGTGCAATATTATGAACCAACCAGTATCTCAGGTGGGCAAATCACAATAGGGCTGTCTGATTGCACATTGCCTACAGAGTTGTATAAATAGCTTGGTATGTGTGTATATATATGAATGTTTATACAAAAATCCTCATGTAAACCTGTTTATCTATTGTGCTACGGGATTATCACGTTACCCCCACCCTTTGTACTGCACTTATTTATTAATAAAATTTGCACTATTTTGACATAAATTGTAGACTTTAGAATCGTTTTTCCTTTTCCCTTAGGGGATTAGTATGAGTTGTCTAAGTACGATTAGTCCCTATATAATTAAGTCCAGTATAATCCCCAACCTATATAATAAATGGAAGTACTTATACTAATACATAGGATGGGAGGGAAGGTGTTACTGTGGTTGTGTCTAACTAGAAATCCATGTCAGAATGGTTGTATAATTTTGATATTAAAATGAGAATTTTATGATTGAAGATAAAGTGTTAAAGAGCTCCTGAGCTACCAAACTGCATTGCTAACTACAGTTTGTACTGAGCATTGTGAAATCTTAGGCCCCCTTCACACTGCATGATTTCACTGATCAGTGTCCATCAGTGTTTGGGTGCCAAAACCAGGAGTGTCTCCAAAACACAGAACAGGTGTCAATCTTTCAATTATAGTTTTTCTCTGCCAGCTTCACTCCTGGTTTTGGCTCACAAACACTGATGGACACTGATCAATGAAATCATGCAGTGTGAAGGGGCCTTAGGATGCTGTCACACGCTTCAATTTTATGAACGATATTGTTAGCGATCACATGCACGCGCGATGGCTAAGGGTACCTTTACACGCCGCTACAACATAGTAGAAACAACCGGGTAGATGAGAGAAATGTATCTTGCCCCGCCAAATCAACCAGAGGTAGCGGCGTGTAAAGACGGTTGTTTCCACCCGTCACTTGCAGCACCTGTTTCAGAGCCGAGCTCTAAAACAGGTTGATTTCAACCTGGTGGTAACAGCGTGTAAATACGGTAGGGTAAGGTTTATTCGTCACCTAGATAACTCCCCGGGGCATGACACAGCCTCCGGGAAACCACCCCCCTTCAACGATCATTGGAGGAAGCTCCTGCGTTACGATTGGTAGACGCTGCATAGGGCGGCATATTTAAGGAGCTGACCAGTCACACTACACAATTGCTCGAGCGTCATGTATTAGTCAGCCTCCTGCGCTGGCTGCCCAATCATGATGCTATTGCTTTGTCCTATCAGCGTACAAAATTCTCGTAATCCACAATTCTGTCATGCCTATGTGTTGTCCCTGCTGCACCAGGTCCTCCCATATTACCTTCTGTTACGGCGTGTAAATGAAGTAAGGTGTTCTACAGAAGGTAACTTTAGGCACCCGGCGGTGCATCCAGAGATAGATTCAACCTTCTGTAGTGCACCTTATAGCGGCGTGTAAAGGCGATGTGGGTACCGTTTGTAACCGTTGCTGCGTGCTCATGCACGTGAAGCACCAGGTTGTTTCTACCATGTTGTAGCGGCGTGTAAAGGTACCCTAACAATATCGTTCAGATCGCTGGTGAGCTGTCACACAGACTCACCAGCGATCAATTGACCAGAAACATCGTGGAAACGATTTAAATATCGTTTCCACGATGTCTTGCTCCCGCTGCCAGCCTGCGGTAAGCGGGAGCAGGCTGGTCTCCAAGGTCCCTAGTTATCCGCTGTGTACCTTAGATACCAGTCGGTGAGCGGAGGAGGCTGGTAACTAAGGTACACATCGGGTATCTAGGCAGCGCGCGCTGCCTAGATACCCGCAGTTTACCTTGGATACCAGCTGCCAGCGCTTGTGAGAGGCGCTGGGAGCTGGCTTATCAGTCGTCTGCTGCTGTCACACGCAGCGATGCTGCATGTCCACCGGCCGACCAAAGACAGATTTGTGAACATGTTCACAAATCTGCGATCAAACAATCAAGCGACTTTACATTGTAAAATCGCTTGATTACATGCAGCGATGCAGAAACGATATCGCTTAAGCGATCTAAAAAGCAGATTGCTCAATCGATATCGTTCATAAAATTGAAGCATGTGACATGGCCATTAGCAGTAAGAGGAACACTGAGGTGCTATCAATCAGACTAGAAGGGTGGAGTTTTAAAGGCCAAGTTAGGGTAGGGTCACATTGCAAACATGAATTGCATTCACCGCATCCGGATCCGGATGCGGTGAATGCAATTCCGGTCACACACATTTTTTGTCAAAAATGTGTGCAGAATACCGCACTGCGGTAACCGGATGGCTCAGGATGTGTAATCCTGAGCCATCCGGTAACTGCAGAGTTTGCGGATCCCGGCTATTGCCGGGATCAGCAAACTGTCCTCTGCCTATTCAAGAGTTAAATTTAGTAAGTAAAGTACTGTTTGAGGTCTGTAGGGGGGGCTAAGACCCCCCTACAGACCGGCCGCCCACTCCGGTGGGCTTCTACTACAATTTCCTATGGCTCGGGGCTCGGATGAGCCCCGTGCATGTCTCCAAACCTCCCGCCCCCCCGTATCACTATACAGGGGTGCCTGCACCCCTCTTGTATAGCGATTCCTGCATGTGGCCCTAAAGTTAGAATACAGAACACATGTAAGCTCATACTTACATGTCATCGTCGGCAGTGTAGTGTGAAATCCCTGGGCGGGGCTGTTTGCTGCAGCCTCCGCCCCCTCATTCCTTATGGCCGCCCCCTCTGTGCCTCATCCAGTGATGTGAGGGCGGCCACGTCATGAAAGGGGCGGGGCTAACCGCGGCACATATTTAGCCCCGCCCCTTTCATGACGTGGCCGCCCTCACATCACTGGATGAGGCACAGAGGGGGCGGCCATAAGGAATGAGGGGGCGGAGGCTGCAGCAAACAGCCCCGCCCAGGGATTTCACACTACACTGCCGACGATGACATGTAAGTATGAGCTTACATGTGTTCTGTATTCTAACTTTAGGGCCACATGCAGGAATCGCTATACAAGAGGGGTGCAGGCACCCCTGTATAGTGATACGGGGGGGCGGGAGGTTTGGAGACATGCACGGGGCTCATCCGAGCCCCGAGCCATAGGAAATTGTAGTAGAAGCCCACCGGAGTGGGCGGCCGGTCTGTAGGGGGGTCTTAGCCCCCCCTACAGACCTCAAACAGTACTTTACTTACTAAATTTAACTCTTGAATAGGCAGAGGACAGTTTGCTGATCCCGGCAATAGCCGGGATCCGCAAACTCTGCAGTTACCGGATGGCTCAGGATTACACATCCTGAGCCATCCGGTTACCGCAGTGCGGTCCCAGAAACGCTGCGAAAACTGCTGCCTGCATGATTTAAAACGCAGGCAGCAGTGCCGGATCCGGCCACCGGATGGCTTGTGAAGCCATCCGGTGTTTTGCATAGGCTCCTATGAGGAGCGTTTCCTGGTCCGGTTTGGAGCTTTTTGAAAGCTCCAAACCGGATCAGGATTTATAAAACAAAACGCAGATGTGACCCTAGCCTTACACACACAGATCATTGTGCAGAGATTGTTCGCAGATCTCTGGTTGCAGTGAAATTATGGACACATTGTTCCATTTTGTGGCCGTGTACAAATGTGTCCATGATTCCACTGCAACCAGAGATCTGCGAACAATCTCTGCACAATTATCTGTGTGTGTGACGTGCCCTTATGTTTAAAATATCAGAAAGGATTATACACACGTTCTGAAATGTTTACCAAAACTAAGTTTGCCAACCTTATCTTTTGTGAAATCTGATGGCAAATACATTTTTAGTAGTTTGTAAAGTAGGTAAATTTTTAGACAAGTTAAGTGGTTTCCACTCCACTTTTTTTTTTTGTGGAGAAAGGAAATTGACAACTTGTCACTCTAAAGGTGGAAGCCATGCAGCTTATCATGAGTGTTGCTCATCCTTTTGTCACCTGAAAGGGACCTGGGGTTAGTAGGTCTCAGCTTTTAATCAATAATAGGTCTTCTGTAGAGCTTACTTGACTATTGACTTGCTGATGTACTTACCCTTCTACAAGGACCCCTTGCCTACTGGCTTAGAATTCTCTTAGCCTTCATTTTAGCTGTAGATTGTGATTACCTCTCCCTTCCACTTTATACACCTGCTCCTGGTTTAACTTCATGGCGAATATAGAATTTCTATTCTGACCACGGTGGAGAAGCTCATGTCTGTTAAATCAGAGGTAATGATTACATGAGCAGCAGTGCAGCATCCAACGGAACATCCAGGAGCCTTTTTTTTTACCTCTTTTCTGCCCAAGATACTTGTGTGTTTCTTTGCTCTCCTGTCCCTTCACTCCCTCGGGGGGGTTGTCGTACACCTACAGGCAGGTGACTCATAACCAAGAGTTTAGCTAGATTCAATACCCAGGCACTGTTAGCTTCAAGAGTAGTTGTGGGGACAGGGATTACCCTAGGGACCACTAGCCTGAGGGACAGCTCTGGTGCACACTGTCCCTGCTACCGAACCATCACCTAGGTGAGTCATATCCAGGAAGTTAGCAAGGTAGGAGACCCAGGCAACATCACCTTAAAGGTACCTTCAAACACAGCAATTTTTCTAGGCAATTTCGGTGGCAATTTGCTGGTTGCAGTGAAATCATGGACACATTGTTCCATTTGTACACAGCAACAAAATAGAACAATGTGTCCATGATTTCACTGCAAAAAGGAAATTGCCAGTGAAATTCCCTAGCAAAATTGCTGTGTGTGAAGGTACATTTAGGGGAATCTTAAAGAAAGGAATAAGCTTATGGACTCCAAGTCTGAAAGACAGTTCATGTGCACAATGTCCCTGCTACTTAACTGTAATTAGCGTGACACTGCTTGACAATTATGTACTGCAGATATATTAATGGAAAATCCTTTTTTTTCTTCTTTTTACTGAGAATGAAATGGGAACGATGATTTAAAAAACTGCATAAATGAATGGTATAGGTATACACAAAAAACTACTAGACAACAGAAATTGCGCAGCAGCTCACTGCTTTAAGTCCAAATAAAATTTTCCAGGTTTATCAGGGTGCAGTGCACAGACAAGGAGATCCTGGGCCCACTCCCAGGTTTAACAAGGCATTGCAAAGATATAAGAAGTCCATCCACCGATACATGAATGAGGAAGATGTTAGGCTATGTCCACTAAAACAAACATTTATTGATAATCCATATAAAGAAAACTTGCTTACGCATTTCAAGCCACCAAGGGCTATTACTCATAGCAAATGGTAACAAACACATAATCTTGTTTAAAGAATAGACAGAATGAGACAGGGCCAATCACACAGAATCACAATTTGCTCTAATTAATTACATTTGTGTTGCATATTTAATACATTACAACAATATACATACGGTATATACAATGGAAATAATAAAAAAGCATATTTACACATTAAAATATCTTATATATAAAACCCGAAGGCCACTTCCGGGCAATTCAGCCAACTTCCGTGATGGCCTGTGCCCTGTGTAAAACACCGGAACCGGAAGTAGCAGACCCACGAGAGGTGAGCGCTTAGCGCTCACCGTGAGCCGCTGTCAAAACAGCACAGCGGCTCGCGGTGGGCGCTAAAGCGCCACCACTCGCGGCTATCCTGCCACCGGCCCCGCACTGAGCCCCGTGTGCAGCCGCCGCTATCCTGCCACCGGCCCCGCACTGAGCCCCGTGTGCAGCCTCCGCTCTCCTCTGCCACCGGCCCCGCACTGAGCCCCGTGTGCAGCCTCCGCTCTCCTCTGCCCCCGGCCCCGCACTGAGCCCCATGTGCAGCCTCCGCTCTCCTCTGCCACCGGCCCCGCACTGAGCCCCGTGTGCATCCTCCGCTCTCCTCTGCCCCCGGCACCGCACTGAGCCCCGTGTGCAGCCTCCGCTCTCCTCTGCCCCCGGCCCCGCACTGAGCCCCGTGTGCAGCCTCCCTCTCCTCTGCCCCCGGCCCCGCACTGAGCCCCGTGTGCAGCCTCCGCTCTCCTCTGCCACCGGCCCCGCACTGAGCCCCGTGTGCAGCCTCCGCTCTCCTCTGCCACCGGCCCCGCACTGAGCCCCGTGTGCAGCCTCCGCTCTCCTCTGCCATCGGCCCCGCACTGAGCCCCGTGTGCAGCCTCCGCTCTCCTCTGCCCCCGGCACCGCACTGAGCCCCGTGTGCAGCCTCCGCTCTCCTCTGCCCCCGGCCCCGCACTGAGCCCCCTGTGCAGCCTCCGCTCTCCTCTGCCCCCCCAGCCTCCACTCTCCTCTGCCCCCCAGCCTCCGCTCTCCTCTGCCCCCCCAGCCTCCACTCTCCTCTGCCCCCCCAGCCTCCGCTCTCCTCTGCCCCTCCAGCCTCCGCTCTCCTCTCCCCCCCCAGCCTCCGCTCTCCTCTGCCCCCCGAGCCTCCGCTCTCCTCTGCCCCCCCAGCCTCCGTTCTCCTATGCCCCCCCAGCCTCCGCTCTCCTCTGCCCCCCCAGCCTCCGCTCTCCTCTGCCCCCCCAGCCTCCGCTCTCCTCTTCCCCCCAGCCTCCACTCTCCTGCCTCCGCCCTCCTCTGCCTCCGCTCTCCTCTGCTCCCCCAGCCTCCGCTCTCCTCTGCCCCCCCAGCCTCCGCTCTCCAGCCTCCGCCCTCCTCTGCCTCCGCTCTCTTCTGCCTCCGCTCTCCCCTGCCTCCACTCTCCCCTGCCCTCCAGCCTCCCCTCCGCTCTCCCCTGATCCCCTGAGCCACTGAGCCACCGTGCAGTGCTGGCCACTGAGCCACCGCGCAGTGCTGGCCACTGAGCCACCGCGCAGTGCTGGCCACTGAGCCACCGCGCAGTGCTGGCCACTGAGCCACCGCGCAGTGCTAACCACTGAGCCACCGCGCAGTGCTAACCACTGAGCCACCGCGCAGTGCTAACCACTGAGCCACCGCGCAGTGCTAACCACTGAGCCACCGCGCAGTGCTAACCACTGAGCCGCTGTATACTGTGCTACCCACAGAGCCGCTGTATACTGTGCTACCCACAGAGCCGCCTGTATACACACAATTCATTTCACCGCACTCCCGTAACTATTAGTAAATAAACTATATATGGATTCTAGACTACCCGATTCTTTAGAATCGGGCTGCCATCTAGTATTTTATGTTTATACAAAAAAACACGAAAATAATTCCTTTTGTCAATTGCCAAATATACACAACTCCTGACTTAAAGGTCTTCTGACATAATGGTTGTATTCCTTATTTAATGTAAAGTAATGTTTTTTTGGAAATCAGTAGGTTGTAATTAAGGCACTCTTCATATCACGTTTTTTGTGGATCCGTGTCCATCTGTTGTAAAACTGATAGCCACAGATCCAATTTGGCCTCCATGTGTCCCTATGGACACCGATGTGCACGTATTGCTCCCTATTGGCATCTGATTGTGTCAGTTTTGTGATGGATCTGTTTGTGTCAGCTGTTTTCCATCCCCAAAATCAGAGCCTGCTCATATTTTGGCCTGGCTTGAAAAAATCGGATAGAAATGGATTTGTTGCAGTCCGTTTCAACTAATATGGAGCTTTATGGTGATGGATCAAAACGGATCCGACAAAAAATCGGATCCGTAAAACGCGTGCTCAGAAGCAAGCTACAGCCCTATCTCTGCTAACTGATGGATTGGATCCATGGAAAACACGGATCCGTGGGTATTAGTAGCATCTGTTGGCACAGATATGTGCCTGTCCGTGTGATCATTGAAATTCAAGGATCACCACAGATGTGCAAAGAACGTGATGTGAAGGGGGCCCAACAATGGAAGATGAAAACTACCAATGATATTACAAAATATTACAGTACGGTTACTCATATTAGATTACAAAAATGTAACTATTTAGGAAGACATATTTATTTCCAATCAGCAATATAACGTATAGTGCAGTATACCACTTATAAAAATATAATAGATCAGTCTTGTAGTTTAAAACCCATAGTAAAGCTTGTATTTAATTTTATTATCCAAAACAGCACATGAGCCCGCAACAAAGAAATTGCCTAATATAGCTTATCAGAGACTTATGCTACTTTTCCTTAAATTACCGTCACACATGGAAATATGTCCAGCAACATCGCCGGCAACTCAGGGGCATTGCCATTTTGAAGTGACATCGCTGGAGAGTTGCCCTATTTAACAGGGTGATATCAACGGCGATAATTGCTTCAGCAACATCGCCTGGTTTCAGGACAATGTCCTGAAATCTGGCAATATTGCTTAAGCGATCTGCCTGAATTGCCCTGTCTGACACTGCAATAGCGATGTTGCAAGCAAATTCTCCCATTGAATCCAATGTTAAGGATTGCTGCCAGGGTTGATTTCAACCCTGGCAACAATAGTTGCTTTCAACACCGCCGCTGCATTACTGGTGATGTCTCCTCGTCTGACAGCTCACCACCAGCGATCTTGGCCAGCGGCCAAAAACGTGCGTGCTCCCGTCAGTTGCCGGCGATGTTGCCAGGGATGTTTCCACATGTAATGGTACCTTTATGGCAACTTTACATGTCCCGATATTGTTGTCCAACATAAAAAGTTACGTGGTTCGTGCGTTGGCACCGATATCGTTCGTGCATTGTGTGGTGTAAATGAACAGTTCGATGCAAGAACGATGCAAAACCGATATCGGTGGGGAATTGGGCAGGCTCTCCAACTGCCCAATATTGGATGGACGATCTGGCAGGATCGTGCTGTGTGACGGCCCATCGACGATTTGGAGCACAACTTCCCCTATTCACTACCATGTTAAATGGTCATTTCCTGGGTTGCTCGTACGAGGCGGCGTATACATCGCAGTTGCGTTGCCTGCCTATATCTCCCTGTGTGACAGCTCCTATGCAATCCTGGACTACTGCCAAAAATGTGCGCGCTCCTGTGCCGTTGTATACAATATCGGGACGATATCGGGATGTGTAAAGCGGCCATTAGACTTTTCCTTATGAGAAACCTGTGCCACTCCCATCTGCCTCCTGAACTCACCATTCACTCTAAAATTAGCTTAGCTCCATGGACATTAAACAAGTTTGGCTGCCAACACAGTGAGGTATCAGGTGACACTGCCTATTATACTCTATAGAGAGGGGAGGGGGAGTGGAAGTGAGAAGCATGGTAAGTAAACAGGCAGAGTATTAATAACAATAATATTTTTTTCATTCATATAGTGCTATTAATTCCACAGCACTTTACATGTTTTCGCAAAACTGTCCTCATTGGGGCTCACAATTTAAACATCCTATCAGAATGTCTTTTAAGTGTGGTAGGAAACCAGAGTGCCCGTGGGAAAACCAGACAAACACTGGGAGAACATACAAACTCCTTGCAGAAGTTGTCCTTGGTGGGAATTGAACCCAGGACCCCAGCACTAAAAGGCTGCAGTGCTAACCACTGAGCCACCATGGTGAAACGAACATGTATGAAAATCATCACTTATTAATTTTACTGTAAATTTTCATCTATTGTGCTGCTTTTGAGTGTTAAAAGAAAGAATAAAGACCAGGAATCCATCTCTATATGTGCTGAACTATGTATGGGAGAGATTACAGCAAATATGCTCCTCCTACTTTTCAGATGAAACATGGATCAGCAATGACAATGACTACAGAATAGCAGACAAGAAGAGCAGGAAACATTAGAAGACACAGATCCAAAATTGTAGATGCACAAAGGACCTGTAGACAGGACTTGCAACAAATAAATTAAAGATAGAGTTGTAAACTCCTAGTATACAGATGGTCTTTGGCAGGGATTAAGGCAGCAGTGGTAAACAGGTACACTGAATACTTGCTTGTAGAGAAATATATACTGTTGCAGCAGGGTTTATAGTTTGAACAGAGCATATTTTTTTATGCTTGCAGCAGATGATTGGTTAATCAGCAGGTCTGACACAAGAAGTAAACGCGGACAGTAGTGAAAAAAACAAACATTTGCTGAAGAGATTATTACTATCCGAGAAAACTGAATGATAAGTCAAATTTCTATGCATCTGTGACTGAACACAGAGCATACTGAATACTCACACTCATTAACCTTTGTCAGGCTGCATAATTTTGCAATGTTAACAGGCTGCAGAGGTACAATTGTACCTTCATATATTATTATTGAAATTTGGCCAATATATTTTGGACCAAAACTGCAGAGATGTCACGAAATTTCAGCCCTCTACGGCTTTTCTAAAAGAAGTTATTGCAATTTTAAAAACGGAATAGTTACAATTGTACCTACTCAGCCGGACGAAGGTTAAAAATGTCACAGAAATTCACCAGGCTTCTTGAAAAACTAGTTGTGGACCACAGCAAATGGTAGCAGTCATAGGTAGATGTAATGAGGGCATCCTGGCAGATGAGTAATAAAAAGAATCAACTAGTAAAAATGAAGGATGCTATTCATATAAAGTACAGAAAAGCACCGCTTTCTCTTCCTGTTTTTTGCCAGGGCAGGTTCTTCTATTTGCGTGACAGCTCTAGTGAGTAGCAGAGCTGTAGTATTAATAGAACATTTGCGCTCAGCAGACGTTTTGCTGTAACACATTTAGCTATCATGGTTTGTTCTAAGTGTCCACTGTATCACTGTATTTATACATAGAAATAACGAGATCCAAGATGGCCGCTGCATAGAGAGGACGCACTTCACAGTGCCCCTTGTCATTTCCTCTCATCTGCGCCATCCTACCCCAAGGAACATCCGCTCTGCCACCATCTGGGCTCTGTTCCTGACCCCCAACACTGAGGACCCCAAAAATCCAAATATAGTGCCAGCCTGAGCCCTGCATTCAATTTTCCAGGTGGGTTCTATCTGCGCCTCCTCCCCTGACACCAGAGCGTGCCTCATCCCAAGCGCCCTGGACCCTACCAGAACCCCTGACGGGCACACCCCTGGGAGCGGGAAACAAGCTGTCTCCGCCACTGACCACAGAGAGTGAGTAGGTGAGGGGGACTGGTGCACTTCCGATCCCGCCGCCATTAGTGTGCAGAGCTGCACTTCCCCGACGGGCCCTCCACTCGCCTGCAACTGCCAAATCACGGAATCCCCGCACCAAGAGACTGCCTGAGCTCCCTAAACACTGTGGGGAGAAGCAGGAGGGCCGACACCGCTACAAACTGTGCAGGCGAGGGAGAGAGAGGAGGTGTGCGCTCTTCCGGCTACGTCACCATTACAGAGCAGTGCTACCACTTCACAATGATAAAGCACACAAGCAGGAGCGCTGCATGATTTGGGGAGCGTGGACCCCCACACTAATAAAGTGAACTCAGTGCTCCACACACTCTGGGCATATGGTACAATACCCCTGTTTGGACCACAACGGCCCTTGCAAGCTGCTTCCACCTGTCTCCACCTCAGGGCTTAAACATCTGTGGGAGCCACAAAACACATATATTACAACTGGATTGGACTTGGCCCACAA
Organism: Allobates femoralis; assembly: GCA_033576535.1. NCBI lineage: Eukaryota > Metazoa > Chordata > Amphibia > Anura > Aromobatidae > Allobates > Allobates femoralis. The sequence continues at coordinate 447,896,868 of JARQOC010000003.1, forward strand.
TAAATCTATCCCTATAGCGGATTGACCTGCGCTTTATCTCCACTGGAGCCTGGTAATTTACACCTACCAGGAGGATCTCCCTACCATCCTGCTAAGTCCCTTATTCTATAACATTACCTGCTGAACTGTGCCACCTTTCGCCAGCAGAGGGGGATATTGCACTATAACCACCTACTTCTCACTGTGAAGTTTCAATCTACAAGACTCTACTGTGAATAAAAATCATGTCTACTTGAGTTCATCACATGTAGACTTGGGGAGACCCAATACAAATTATTTCAACAAAAATTCTACAGTACCATCACTAATTATGGGGAAAACCGTTATTAAAACCCCCCGCACATTGTCTAAATCCACTAACCCTGTCACTGATGCCGATGTGGATAAATTCCTGATAAAACAAGCTGACCTTACTGACTATCCCAAACCCCCCCAAACGTATAGTCCCGCTAATGGACGACGACTCTGAATCCGAGGCTGAGAGTGACTCTGACACAGGAGTAGGACCAAGAGACAACAAAGTCACCTGCTCCTTCATAAAACGAATCCTGCCAAAAGCACTAGAATCGATAGGAAAAGAACTAGCTGAGATCAAACAGGACTTAGCACAGCAGGGACATAGGCTAGAGATAGGAGAATGTAGCTAAATGACCATGACACAACATACTAACAATTTGCTTGACTGCTTAAGCACCCACAAAAAACAGCTATACGCCATCCATTCCACTCTCGAGGACCACGAAAACCATGAGTGAAGAAACAACATACGCATAAAAGGCCTCCCAGAATCTGTTGCCTATGAGGCCCTACCCTCAGCAGCAAGAGAAATCTTTAGTAAATTGTTACGAGACGATGACCCCAAAGACATGGAGCTCGTTAGAGTCCATAGGTACCTGCGTCCCAAACCAAACCACATTGATCCTGCACGTGACGTGCTCTGTCGCTTCTTGGACTACAGGACGAAGGACCTCATCCTACAAAGGGCCCGAGAGATTTAAAAAATTAATTCTGAGAACTCTCAACTAAAATTATTTCAGGACATTTCTGCCATAACCCTAAAAAAGAGACGACTGCTCAAGCCCTTTACTGATATACTAATACAAAAGGGCTTTCGCTTCCGCTGGCTCTTTCCTTTCGGCATCTTCATAACAGCTGGAGAAAACAATCTAACTGCTAGAACATCAACGGACATTAAACAAGCCTGCAAAATACTGAATGTTACCTTGGCGACATACCCTGACCTGGAAGCCTTCCACTCGGCGTCTCTCCAACAACCCCTCCAAATCCCACCTCCATGGCATCTAGTGGAGACTCCGAAATCCCAACGTCTAAAGAAGAAGTTGGCCAAAACACCACCTTCAAAAGACGGAGTGGAAACAACATGAACTAACCACTCCTCGATACAACTGTCTCCCACTTTCTTACTAACTGTTCATTAACATTGGATCTACTGGACGCGTGTATTAGTCACTGTCGTGAATTAGAATACGCTAGACCTCGCACACTAGTATCTTGTACCCCAAATCGAGTAACAATCCCTTCCCAAACCCTCTTCTTCCCACCCTCTCCACATCCCCTCCCACCCCTTCCCCCCTCTCCTCCCCTCCCCTTCCCTATACCAACCCTATCACAACCGCCCCCACGCAGCGCACAGCTGCTCATATGAATACCTACCCTGTTGATTGTACATTGCCGCAACCGTTCTTTTCTGATGTAGAGCCAAGAAATAATTGCTCCACTAACTTTTCTATATTATATTAAGTCTGTTTTTTAAGTTACTTTTCCAGTTTGTATTGGAATCCACCCAGGTTTACAAAAAGTTGTGACCTATATACAAATCTTAGGCACCCCAAGATATGTGCAACCTCCCCCCTGTTTTCCCCACTTTTTTACCCCCCACCCCCCAACCTTTCCCTCCTCCACCCAACCAAGTTAACAGGTAATACCTACCTACTGTAGAACAAGACTGTTAACATCCCCGAATAGTCTGCAAAACTGTGATGCTATTTGATGGACATGTTGTACTATGTTAAATTAAACTTGTTAATAATGTCTTTCTCTTTCATTCCATTCTTTTACTCCCCCCCACAAATCCCTCTATCTTTTTCCTCCACTTCATCCCCTACCCTGGACATGAGGATGCAACCAAGAACCCATCGAACTCTAGATCCGCCTCTTCGATATAACCTTCATACCGATGGACCCACAACATAAGGTATACACTTTTGCAACACTTAACGCAAATGGACTAAATTCACCCATACCCAGGCGACATACACTGGACCTACTAAAGAAACATATTCTATTAATACAAGAAACTCACTTTATACCCACAAAACCTCCCAGCTTTGAACGTGCACACTATGATACCTGGTTTCACGCAACCTCTCTGCAGGCCAGATCGAGAGGAGTTTCGATTGCGATAGCGAAGGGAATCCCCTTCCAAGTCAGGGAAAAACTTCTAGCCACAAATGGTCGCTTCATTTTTCTCTAAGGCCTATTGGCTGGCAACTTGGTTACAATTTGCTTTCTCTACGCCCCTAACAAAAAACTTCTAAAATGGCTTTTGTCGACCTTGAGGAAAATTGAAGATTTTTGAGAAGGCACTCTCATAGTGGGAGGGGACCTTAACGTCGCTCTCGAACCATTGATCAACACCACAAAAAGAAAAGTGTATTTTCACAAACAGTTCTTAATAAGATCAAGGCTCAACGCCGAGACCTACAATTATTAGACGTCTGGAGGTATTTACACCCCAAAGATCGTGATTACACTTTTTATTTCCACCCACACACATCCTATCACAGACTATCTATTCATTCCAAAGAGCACCCTCCCTAGAGTGAGATCTACCAAAATAATGCCCAACAGATTTTCACACCACTCTTTCGTGGTATTGGAGATGACGTCACAAAAAGTCTTCCTTTCCTATAGATCCTGGCAACTCGACGGGTCAGTGTTGAATAACCTCACCACACACACATGCATAACCAAGGTGCTGAATCAGTACAAAATAACAACGGGGTGAAGAAGGGGTTCAGCGTCGACACTTTGGGAGGCCCACAAATTGGTGTTCAGTGGAGAATTTATCCCGATTACTGCATATATTCATAAACAAAAAAAGCTCCAGATTAATTCGCTCTATGAGGAAATATATGACCTAGAAAGAAAACACAAGATACTGATCACCCCTCAAATACTAACTCTTACACGTCCAGACAAAAATAACCAAGAGACAATGATCAGGAGACAAAAAATTAAATCCTTTCTATCCTGAATAAACCTCCCAAGCTTCACACTCCAACAACAACAACTACTAAACAAACACTTTGGATTTGATGAACTCAAGTCTGCCCCCCTGGCAAGGCACGGGGTCCGGATGGATTACCCAGTACATATTATAAATCCTTCCCCTCGATTCTACTACCACACATGCTGAAAAACGCAGTGATAAAAAGGTGACTGGTTCCCAATTCAAGCTCTAGAGGCAAAATCAACATTTTTTTGGATTTAAAAGGAGGGGAAAGATCAGGAACCATGTAGCAGCTATGGACCGATCTCCTTATTAAACGTAGATTTGAAACTATTTGTCAGTATGATCGCTCGACGTTTGTCTGCTTCCCTTCCGAAAAATATATTTTTGAGCCAAGCGGGTTTTGTTGGTGGAAGAGAGGGGACGGACAATGCACAAAAAATACTCCATCTCATACACTATGTGAACCGGCAGAAGCTCCCATTAGTCCTCCTGGGAACTGATGCAGAAAAAGTCTTCGACAGGGTAGACTGGATCTATATAGAGGAAGCTCTCCTCGGCTTTGGTACCCCAATCCAATTAGTCGAGGCCATCTTAAAAATGTATAATAACCCAACCGCATGCATCGGCATAAACGGCTCCCTAACGGACGCTTTCACCATCCATAATAGAACAAGACAAGGATGTCCGCTGTCCCCACTATTATTAATTCTAGCATTGGAACCCCTATTGACTGATATCCAACTCAATAAAGATGTGCATGGCATTACACTGGGGGACACACATCATAAAATAGCTGCTTTTGCAGATGATCTACTTATACTTATGTCTAATCCCTTTAAAAGTTTCCCCACCTTAATAAAGATTTTTGAACCTTGTCCAAACTTAAAACATTGTACGTGTTTTCATGGTCCAAAACTTGCATTACCTATCTTGGTATCAAAATAAGTAGATCCCATAAAGACCTAATATCCCTTAATTATTATCCCCTGCTAGACAAAATACTCCCACACCCTGTCACTTCCAAGAGGTCAGGGAGGAATGGGCGCACCACACATCAAAACTTACTACTACTCGGTGGTTATGTCCCGCACAGTTGACATCATACAGAACTCACGAAACAAACTATGGGTTGACATAGAAAACAGACTATTATCTCAACCCCTTAGATCACTATTACTTACCCATACCGATGGCAACCCATATCCACCTCAAAATAACCCCATTGCCCAAATGATGCTCCACGTATGGGCGAAAACATGCAAATACTTAACACCACCATCGTCCTCTCTCCTCACACTGTTTGATATCTTAGCACAATTTCTATGTCCAGCCAGGTCCAGCTAGGCAGCTGGGGGCTGGAATCCGCAGTGCAGGGAGGCCCAAGCCTTCTGGGCACCCCCGCTGCAAATGGCAGCCCGCAGCTGCCCCAGAAAATGGCGCTTTCATTGAAGCGCCATTTTCTGGCACTGAACCCAACTCTTCCAGGGCCCTGGTGAGGTGGCTCACTGGGTAATAAAGGGGTTAGGGCCAGCTTTGTATTATCAGCTGGCCCCAAGCCCGAAATTCATGGCGGTCACGCCAATAGTAGACATTACCGCCATGCATTTCTAGTGAATTTGTAAAAAAAACACAACACAGAAAAAATATTTTTATTTGAAAAAAAACAAAAAGACATACAAAGACTTAGGGTAGTCCAATCCAGGGTTCTTCTTTAGGTCTGCTACATCTCTGGTAGAGAACCTCCACCAGAGATGTAGCAGAGCTGTGCACCCTGGGAAAGTTCATGTGAAATCATGCAGGCAAGCATGAACTCACATGAACTCTGCCAGCACTGCTACTTCAAATGAACATCAGGTCAGCTGTTCATTTGAAAATCCAGGCGGGAAGGTCAAAAATAGAAAACCTGATTAAAACCGGATTGCACCTGGTCAGGTTGCAATCAGGGACCATAGAGCCCCCATGTTATGGGGCGCCGGATTGCACCCTGATCGGTACAATCCGGGAGAATCCTGTTTTCAGTGATATTTCCCTTAATTTACATTGGACTCGTTACTGTGCGAGTAATCTCCTGGAAACTCGCAGAGTATCAAGTCCTGCGAGTCCACTACTACTCGCAGAGTAACGAGTCCTAACGAGTAGATTCGCCCATCCCTAATCAACTCAAATACCCACCCTCCAACTACTTGTGGATAAAACCAATCAATTATATAATATGGCGAAATTAATAGCTGAGGTGAACCATACGCAAACACCTTTTAGGGAACATTGGCGAACCTGGTTGCTCTATAGAAATGACCACAACATTAGTTCGATATAACCTCACGCCTAGACTAATCATGTGAGTTCTCACTAACCCCCTCCTTTTACCCAGACCTACTCTACCCACCCCTCCACCTCTTTCTCTCTTTGCTTCTTCTTATACCCCCGTCTTGTTAAAACTTTCCACTTTACTCTCAAACTGAGATGTATTTTTTTCAGTATATTACTGTATTTCTCTTTGTTTCCAGGGGCAACATGCTCACTGACCTCTACATGTAAAGCTGACCTAGAACGCCTCGATTTTTACTTTGTAACATTACCATTGCTTGTATTTACCTTTGTAAAGCAATAAAAATAATTTTTGAAATGAAATTAAATATACATAGAGATAACAGGGCATTTGAGCTAGCACACAGCTCAGGATGTTGAAAGTCGTGATTGAAAGACTTGATCCGTAAAGGAAGGGTACAAATATAATAATCGATTAAGACATGAATTGGCTGGGGATTAGAAATTAATCCCTCATCTGTAATGTAATTACTGTGCAATCTTGGTCATGGTATGGATAGACACTGATGGTCAAGCTCTATGGAAACCCACTCTACACTATGAAAGATAACAGCTTTCAGAGCAGAAGAGTAACTGCTCCTGTTAAAAGAAAGTAAAAAAAAAAACTTGCTTATTTTCATTCTGTCTAATTAAAAAGATTTGATATTTTCCACTTTTAAACACTAGGTGGAGCAGCTGCTGAAATTTGCCATGAAACTAAAGGTACCGTCAAACGTCATGATGTTAAAATGATGTTGGATATGATCTCATGAGCGCCCGGTCGTTTTTGACATCATTTCAACATCTCTGGTGAGATGTCACACGTCTAGATATCGTGAACAACTCACCAACGATGTTGTGAGCAGGTATTGTTCGCAAACCCCGCGAACGATCTCTGCTCATTGCTGTCAATGGGCGAAGTCGTCCATGACATCGTTATCGCGGTGTCACACAGAACGATGCAGCAGGTTGCTTGAGTTGAGATCATCCGGTTTTACATTATGTTGGTAAACCTGTCAACTCCGATCCAACGATTTATCGTTACAACTTGCCAGAGTCACACACAACAAGGTTGCAACAACGTCGCTGGTACGCCTCCAAACCCGTGACATTTCAGGGATGTCGTTAACGATGTTGTGCCATGTAACAGGGCTTTAAGTTTACTGTTAGCTCAAATTACGACTTCAGCAAATAGGGGCTGCATCTGCTCAGATGTGTTCTACATCATTCCTCTCCTCCCCTTCTGGGCATTTGCAAAAGGATAAGGGGGATAAAGTTTGGGATCCAAGTGCTGAGATATTTTATTGGTGACTGAAATTTGATACTTACAAGTAGACAGTGTTACCAAAGATCAATATAGAAAATGGTCAACAGCATTCAGTGGATGAATAGGGATATAGTTTATCCCAATTAGTGGCAGACTTCAACTCCAAGGAGTCTTCTTGTATTTAAGCAGACATGGAGAAGTAAGGACAGCATCTCACAGGTTGGTGAATTAAATCACTTCTTTATTCCACCTTCAGCAGAATTTCAATCCATCATATGGATCTGTATCAAGTTCTTAATTGGGGGATCATATACCAGGATGGGGAATCATGAACCAGAATGGGGATTCATGTATCAGAATAGGGGATCATGTACCAGGATGGGGATCATACACTTGGATGAGGATTCATGTACCTAGATTAGGAATCATGTACCAGGATAGCAGGTCATGTACGAGGATGACAGGTCATGTACCAGGATGGGGAATCATGTACCAGTATGGGGGATCACATACCAGGATGGCGGTCATGTTCCAGGATGGTGGACATATATACCTAGAAAAGGCTCAGGAAGGGGATATTAATACAGATTTTGGGGACATTACCCCATAGAAGTGTCAGTAGCAGATCCCCACCCCCATATAATAGTGAATCATGACATCATTTTTTGCTGAATTTTTTCCCCATAAATTCCTCCTCTAAAACCTAGGTGCGTCTTATGTTTGGGGCATTTTATTGTCCGAAAAATAAAAAATTAAAATGGTGGCGCTTTCCCTTTAAAGCAATTTAAAAACTTAAGAACACCCCCTGAAGTGTGCATTTCATCCCCAGTTCTAAGAAAAATTTACACCTATGTCTATACAGTGTTTAATATACTGTATTATCAGAATTTTTTAACTAGTTAATAGCATTTGTCTTTTGTTTTTAGTACAAGTTTTGTGGAGGTATTTTTTAAAGGTTTCCTTCATGGCACAAGAATTTCAAAGCTAGAGCTAAGAATCTGCCAGTTATAACATATAACTATAGAAAATGGGAGACATGTGGTCAAGAGGCAAATCTCAATTTAGGTGCACTTTTCATAAAACGAATTCCTCTTTGCAGTATTTTCGGTTTAACAAATGACATATTTGAGCCCTAAACATGACATAATATTTGGATGTGGCTATATAACACCACAAGATCTGCTATGAACAATCATTTTTTTCCTCTTCAAGAGCCTTCTGAGGTGCAAGGACCCTTGAAGACCCTGTTATATCAATGAATCTATCTTACACGACTATCACTTTCTGCAGTTTTACGTTTTGCAGCACTATTTTTGAGACACACAGAGATGCTGGAAATATCTAAAGATTGAGAAACAGACAAGGTGCAATAGGGTATTATCTTTCTTATGAGTTGAAAAACAGTAGTGATTATCACTGCTCACCTGAGGCGGTTGTGTGACACACAACTAGTTTATGTGCTTAGTACAGCTGCCACTGGATCCGCACTCCATGTGCACAGTGGTAGAAAAACATGAATCCAGAAGGACGGGGTTTCTATGATCTGCGCTATGCTGTAAACGAACAAGGACCACAAAGGATCTGGAGACAGTGGTGTTTTATTATGGAATTAAAACACCACTTAGGCTGGGGTCACAGTACCATTTTTCACATGCTTTTTTGGAGACCTGCGTTTTCAAAAACGCATGTAAAAAACGCACCCATAGGCCCCCATGTTAAAAAATGCATGCCCTAATAGCCAAAAAGCATGTGTGATTGTCCCATGCGTTTTTGGAGCATATCCAAAAACGCATGCGTTTTTGTAGAAAACGCATGCGTTTTTATAACATGGGTTCCTATGGAAAACGCATGCAAAAACGCATGTACAGTTAGTACCTTTTAGTGCCATTCAAAAACGCATGCGTTTCCCATAGGAGCCCATGTTAAAAAAAACGCATGCGTTTTTCAAAACGCTCAAAAAAATACTACAAGCACTATTTTTAGGTGCAGATTCAAAAACGCAGCCAAAAACGCAGGGAGCCATCACACACCTTACAAAACTCATGCTGACATGAAAAAAAGCATGAGTTTTGTTAAATCACTTAAAAAAAACGCATGGCAACTGTGACCACAGCCTTACTCCAGATCCTTTGTGATCCTTTTCCGTTTACGGTATAGCGCAGGTCATAGAAGCACCGTCCTTCTGGATTCAGAGATGCTTTAAAGTTATATTGGTTAAGTCTGATGTTTTATGTTGGCTGCTTCATATGTAGTGAAGTAACATTTTGACTATCCAGGTAAAAAATGTTTGTACAATGTTAGCCAGTAGATAGAAAAATAAATATTAGAATCTGAGAGTCCTCAGTGGTTGATACTTTTTAAAGGCTAACTGAAAAGATGGTGAACATAGCAAGCTTTCAAGACTCTTTGGCCACTTCATCAAGCTTACTAAGCCTGACGAAGAGACCATAGAGTCTCAAAAGCTTGCTATGTTCACCATCTTTTCAGTTAGCCTTTAAAAAGTATCAACCACTGAGGACTCTCAGATTCTAATATATATTTTTAATTATCCATGCATTTATGTAGCACCAACAGAAAAACTTCATAAATTTAAAATTTTCATTTTCTGGAAGCAAGATATTTAGTAATCTCAGCTAGTTAGATGATTATCAGACTGATATATTGGTAAATTGTCTTCAGCTCCATAACATGATTTCACCTCTTTTTCAGTCTTTGTCTAGAACATCTATTGATTGCCAAAATGTAGAAAGAGTAAAGACAAGTATAAAATCTTGACCTTTAGAAAAAGTCCCCTTGTTCCTACAACATCTACATCAACTTGTGCCTTGGCATAAAAATACATAGAGGGAACATTTCCTGCAAATGTATCCTTGTGAAAAGGTCCTTACTTTATGTAACATATGTTCCAACACCATTCAGGTTCTACTATTAGTCAAGCTGGAATCTGTCACCAATTCATGGCAAGGTCATGTGCAGTAGTAACTTGTCCAATTTGTACACCTAGTTCAGCATTAAATAAACCTTTTCTTGGAACTGTTATACACATTTACTTGTCACTGTTTCATTTCCCTGCTGCTTTTTTTTGCATGAAGAAAGACATTTTCTCATGCCTGGAGAGATCAGCAGCAGACACAAAAAGACACTGTCAAGAATATTCGTAGCAGAAGTCATTCTGAGCCACAGGCAATAAATCAAGGGTATAGGCAAAAAATCAGGTAGAAATAGAGTTCTTTTTACTGTTAAATGATTTTTTGTTTACAATGCAATGATTTCCCATAATATAGATAATGCAAGACAAAATGATCTAGTCGCTCTTAGGATCCTTTAGGTTTAAGAGTTACACAGTGGGAGATTTGCAGTTGCTGAGATACATGAATGCCTAAGCTAGTGCCCTAAAATATAGTGGTGATTCATCAATGGGATTTTTGTGGCCTCAAACTGGCATAAATCACTTTTAAAAGTTCCAACATTTTTTCACATTGTGAGGTTGCACAAAAAAAAAGTCAGACCTAGTGGTTTTATGCCACTTTTGATCAAGTCTACCAAAATGGGCATCACTGGGAGTGTACATGGCATGGTGAACCATGGCATTATGATAGAAATCATATTCCAGTCTACAACTAAAAGGCACAAACCACATTTCAAACTTGTTTGATTGCTTAAGAGGTGTGCATCTCTTAAAGCACAGTTAAGTTACCTTCACCGCTTCAATCAGTCTTCTTATGTTTGTGACCTGCTCCAGTGTTTAATGGAGTGTGCTGGAGGACATTCTTCCAAACAAGTCTATGAGAGCCTCATTCAGGCATTGTTCTGGCTCTCACTGACTTCTACTGAGAGGTTGTGACATAACGTCTGACTTCCGGACAGTCAGAAGTCACAAAATAGACCTGGGGCAAAGGAGCAATGCTGAAAAAAAGGTGAAGACACCAGAGCGTAAGTGTAAGACAGGAGCAGGGGACTTAGATTTAAAGAACAATTCAAACGCATAGAAAAAAACCCTGAAATATTCAGGCAAATCTTATTGCAATACTCCCACTTGCATGCAACGTTTTGGGCTGCATTTGCAAAAAAGCATGTGTATCGCCCTCAGGGCTATGGGTTACTCAGGACCGGTCCTTATTCTCTGCTTACAGGGGGATGTCTCGGTGGTGGCCGTGGACTGGTTCTGTAGCCCTGGAGGGACCGCAATTAAAAAGGGAAAAAATAAAAATACAAATATGAGTTTGTCAGTGACGCCACCTGTGGGATGCGGCCGAATATGACCACCGCTGCTTATCTCAGCTTCAGGGGATGATGTTGGGATGCAGCAGGATGATAAACCCTCCACAGGTAGGGCTAGGATGATCCCTGAGCTGGTGATAATAATTGTTATTGGTGTTGATGGGGATGCAGGAATTAGCTCAAACAATGATGTGGAGACACAAGAGTAATAGTCTTTTCTTTACCTTTAATGGTGGAACTCAGGTAGTACCAGGTACTGCTTTCTAAAGTTCACAGGTTCCGGAGCTCGGAGGCAATTTTAGGCTTTCCATGCCAGGCAAGTCCTGAGGCTTTCCTTTTAGACTGTGTCCGTTGGGCCCTAGCTGCAAAAAGCAATGCTGTGACCCTCTTTGTTATGTAATAGCTGTAGGACAAGCAGCATGAACCCTTCTCTTGGCTGTATTTCTACTTAGCTCTCCTGGGCTCTGTAGTGCAGCTGTGTCTCTTTAGCTTTACAGTGAACTGGGCAGTGTATAACTATCTATTCTCCGGATTTGGCCGCTCGGTGTATAATCCCTTATGATCTCGGTCACCAGTGACCTTACTATACTTAATTCTGGGCTTGCTGGCACTACTACCACTCCCAGATCTTCCTTCTCTCCTCCTCAGGCCCCCTATGGGCTCCACACACTGTCAGTTCCCTTGGACCGGCCTAACACAGCTCCTGTCCCCAAGATCACTTTCCTCTCCTCCTTCTGCTCTGCTCAACTGTCTCCTCAGCTCTCCTGACAGGAACTGACTAGCTGCACCCCCTGCACCTGTATATCTAGTGGACCTCTACTGACGTCAGCAACTGACCTGACCTCAGCTGTTAGAGCTCCCCTACAGGCCCAGGTTGGGATATGTTATATGTGTGCTTCACCTGGTGGATGCCTTGCCTCCAACTTGTAATGTGATTATTGGACCCATGGGTGCCACAGTTGCGTTCTGCGTTTTCTCAAAATGACATGCTTTTTGAATTGGATTTTCAATGCGTTTTGCATTGAAATCTATGGGTGCGTTTTTGGATGAGTTTCCATTGCGTTTTGCAGTAAACAGGCAATGGAAAGGTAAACACAGCCAAACGCAGGGCAAGCGCAGATGTCAAAAGACCCTATCTGATCTATTATTTGCTCAGTTCCAGGAGGAAGAAACCAAGCATTTAGTAATAGAATATTTCATTTAAAATGATCCTCTACTGTCGGACTGAAAAGGGATTATACACTTCTTACTTGATACTATCCATTGGCCTGCAGTTGCCTCCTCCTACTTACTTTCCTCTTCTACTCCTCTTGCTTCCAAGATATCTCTGCTTTACAATGGTAAGGTTAAACCTAAGGGTACCATTACACGTCTCAATATCGTTCCGATATCGCATACAATTTCACAGGAGCGCGCACGTTTTTGGCACTTGTCCAAGATTGCATAGGAGATGTTACACAGGGAGATATTGGCAGGCAACGCTACTAGGATGTTGTACGCAACTTTTGTGCGCTGGTTATGAGCAACCCAGGGACCGAGCATTAGCATTGTAGTGAATAGGGGAAGTTGCAAACAAGATCGTAGTTGCGCCGTCACACAGCACGATCATGCCACATCGCATATGCAATATTGTATGGTTGAAGAGCTTGCACAATCTTCTTGCAATATCGTAGCTGCGACTTTTTTCCCGTCGCATTGCCCATTTACACGACACAACGCATGAACGATATCAACTGCAATGACCACACCACGTGACCTTTTGTCGATGTTGTATTGCGATATTGCGACGTGTAACGGTACCCTAAGAAAGCCAGAGAATGCATGGTAGAATTACCACTTCAGATTGATCTCATACCAAGAAGTCAATAAACAAATCAATCAGTTAATGATAAAAAATAACAGAAAAATTAAATTATATATCTAAAATTGTAATGACTCCTTAAAACTTTTATATATCCAAATCTCACATAAAAATGTATTTAAATTAACAAAATTAGTATTAATTATAGTTTATCCAAGAACCAATTAATTAAATATTTCTATTAAAAAGCAATCGATTTGCCTTGCAATTTATTATTAAAATAATTGGTGTTAACTCCTTGCATTCAATTATCTGACCTTTTCTGTATTCTATGTTTTTGTATTTTTGTATCATACAGCAATCACCCCACCTATTTATAGCAAAACACCTATTCAGTACTCCATTTATTTCTCTGACATTCCCCAGTATTTTATCTATCCTTCCTTAAAGGGAACCTGTCACCTGGTTTTTGCCATCCCATCTGAGAGCAGCATAATGTAGATGCAGAAAGAAAAAGAAAAGGGCGCATGTGTAGACACACAGGGCTATTTGTATAAATAAAAAGTGCCAGTGCACTCACCTATAATGGTTGTGTACGTCTACACAACCAAGATTAAACGTGTGGGTGATGGGGCTCCGGGTTGCCTCTTTCTATTAGTGCTGCCGTCCTGCCGGTGTTTGCGTTCACAATTCCGTGCTCCGCGATTTTCACGTAATCCTACCGGACCGGATACCGCGTCACCGCAGGTCCTCAGTATGTTTATCCCGGTAATTAGGTAACCACAGGTCCTCAGCACTCCAGATATTCCAGGCTGCTCCTGCCGCTTTGGCTCCGTAGAGAGAACTCACATAAAAACAATAGTACAGCGGTCTCAGGGAGCGCCAAAGGAATACTGGACAAATTAATGGATAAGAACCGACCTTTATTCTTCCTCCAATACCACTGCCACAACGCGTTTCGACGGTCTAAGCCGTCTTCATCAGGTGGGGTCCTGATGAAGACGGCTTAGACCGTCGAAACGCGTTGTGGCAGTGGTATTGGAGGAAGAATAAAGGTCGGTTCTTATCCATTAATTTGTCCAGTATTCCTTTGGCGCTCCCTGAGACCGCTGTACTATTGTTTTTATATACAGCATAATGTAGAGACAGAGACCCTGATTCCAGTGATGTGTCATTTACCTAGCTGCTTGCTGTCATTTTGATAAAATTACTGTATTCTCTGTTGCAGATTTAGCAGTCTGTGAATATACCAGTCCACTTGGCAGCAGGCCAAGAGGACTGCTAATGATAATCTCCAGCTGTTTAAACAGTGATTTTATGAAAACTACACTGAGCAGCCCAGTAAGTGACACATCGCTGGAATCAGGATCTCGGGTCCTATATTATGCTATTCTCAGATTAGGTTGCAAAAACCTGGTGACAGGTTCCCTTTAATTATTTATCTCTTCTCTAATCTTTCATTTTTTTTCTGTTTCATTGTATATATTTTTTTTCTTTCTTTCTTCTCTATGCTCCCTTCTTTCTTCTTGTTTACCTATACTGAACTTGACTTGCAACTGTTTCTACTCAGGCTCCAAAGCTTTGACCTAGATCACACCTAGCTACCACAGGAAAATCCCTTCCCATGAGTCACTGCAAGTTCTCAAGCGGGGTAGATAGGGAATTTCATTCCCACGGTCGGCAAAGTTCACATGAATTATTTTTTTATTTCCTTTGGTATCTCTTGCTATAAAGATGTTTATTTAACACATAATCTTTAACATACAAATGTAATATTTTTTTAAATCTTTAATCAATTAATTAATGGTCATTACATTAAACTTTTTTCTTTCTTTATAATTTATATTACTTTTTTTAGTATTTAATTTTTTCACCATCTCATACATTTAATTAATAAAGACATATTTATTTCAGTTACACTTTTTTCTTTTCCCCAAACCTTATTGACAAGTCTTTACTCACATGTATCATTCAGGGGCATTGTTTTTCCAATTGTCACCCCTGTTTTAAAATTGTAAACTAAGATACTAAGGTGAAAAATTCAACAAATACTCAATGTGTGCGCATGACCTAAAGTTAAAGCGTAATCGCTGTTTAAATTAGGATTTAATAATAATGTAGAGCAAGGGATTTTAATAAACTTTTAAATATACTTTACTAATGAAATCTAGAAGGAAACCGTTCATAAACCTTCCAAAAGGTGTCCTACTACACTGTGTTTGAAGCTCATTCTCTGTGAAATCCATCTTCTCTTCTCACACAGACTGAATACAGCCAGATAACCATATAAGGGAGGGGGTGTGGCCTACACAGTGTTCCTGTCTAACCTAGCTACAGCTGATCTGTATTGTCAGTTTACTTCATTCAGAGACAGTGTGAGCTCATCAGGCTGTCAGTACACAGCTCTTGGCTGTGTGATCTTATCAGAGTCCTCTCCATTCACACCGGCTCTCCTCCACAGTGCAATTAGCTGATAATACAGAGATGTGAATAGAGGAGTCAGATAAGATCTCACAGGACCTGTGTGCACCGTTGACAGCTTGAGCTTACACTGTCCCTGCATGCAACCTGAAGTTGTGAACGCTATTTAGGCACTGCCCGCCACCCAGCATATGTCAGATTTAGAATCAGCCTAGTGGGACATTTTCGGGAAGGATTTTAAATGGTTTTCTATCAGAAGTCTCTTATAAAGTATATTTGAAAGTTTATTATAATCACTTGCTCCACATTATATTAATAAAACTTTAAACTGTGGTTACACTTTAAGTTACCACGATGAGGTTTGCTGAGTTTTTGATTCTGCAGCTTACAGCTACAGCAATGTGAATTGGATTTATATAACTCTTATGTCAACTGTGCTTTTTTTCTTTATAGACTGAACTGCATTTAGTGTTTGAAATAGACAAGATGTCAATATATGTACGCTATTTTATGAGTGAATTTTCCCCATTTAATTGAGTCAGATGGAGAAAATGCACAGTTAAAAAAAATCTCACATATGTGTGTATAGTAGTGCATTTCCACTGTGGAAATACACTTGAAATACATGTAATCTGCACATGATATAATACATGCATATGAATCAATAATGTTTTGGCAAGTCAAATTCCTGAAAGTAAACAAAGCAAAGCAGCTTAATTTAAATATGACATACCAGAGATGTAAAAGACAGCATAAAAATGCTATGTTAAAAATACACTCAAAACTGCAATAAAATAAAAAGTAGTCTAGTTATACTGCACAAAATCTACATCTAAAAGCCAGTGAATACTAACCTTGGGAGAGTGGCTTTACAGTTCAGTGACCCATCACTCCATGCTTTTTGTTCTGATTAGACACTATAAGGCTATACACAGAGTGTCAATGGCTTTGCAATACTCAAACAAATACACTCAAGACTCCATGTGCAAGAAGTATAATATATGTATAAGGGCAGCTGATTTATTCAAACTAAAATTTTGATTATCAGTTGACTCTGTAAAAGTGGCCTTTTTGTGATAGAACATCACAGGCAAGGCTGATATAGGGCACATAGTATATGTCTTACAGCCTATGGGTCAACAGCACAAAGGGAAAAGCCTGTAGCTCCCCCAATGCCCTAACATCTTCAGGGCTTCAGCTATTTAGGGTAGCTGATACCGGGTGGATTGCGAATCTGGACGATTTTTCTGTTCCCAGTCACGTAATCACCGTCATCAGATGACAAACTGACATAGTCAGTATGAAAAAATGACTTCTCTATCATCTGACATGATCAAATATGTCAGGTGACAGAGAAATGTCTGCTCCCAGTGCTCCAAGGTCATTCGGTACTGCTAGTTATTCCCACCCGCTTCCAAAATGGCACCAATGATGGCATGCACAGAATAAAAAATTCCACCTGCCTGCACCCCAACCCTCCTGGTCTGCCCCCCACCCTTCAATCTACCCATCACCTTCCTGATTTCTCCCCACCCCCCCTGTCTGCCCCCTGCCGATACCTCTGTCCCTCTGACTCCCATTGATCATCCGCTCTGTCTTTCTCTGCTGTGGCATTCCTCCAGTTCCTGTGCTCAACTTCTGGCTTGGCGGCTCCTGCATAGAGCAGAGACACCTCTGCCCTGCTAGTAAAATGACAACTCACATGGGGATCAATTGTGATCCCATGGTGATCTGCTGCTCTGGAGATCATCATGAGATCACAGTTAACCTCACTGAGATCATGATGACAGGTCATTCTTATAGCATGTGTGGATACCCCCATATCCTATAAGACTGAGATTCATCAAGCGACCTACCACTGGACTACGTCAGACCTTTTTTTTTTCTTCAATAAATTTAGGAAAGAAGACTTGTGTTTGGGAGTGTTTTTTTCAAATGAATATTGTTTTGTTGTGTTTATTTTTGTCCAAACTGCTTTGGTTAGTAATGTCGGGTATCTGATTGACACCTCGACATTACTAACCTCTGCGCTTGATGCCAGCAGACATTATCTAGCTGGAATCAACCCCAAATACCATGAACCCAACTGCCACTGGCTCCAGGACAATGTAAGAGCTGGGGTAAGCGCCAGGATTGGTGCATCTTATGGAGGCATCCCAGTCCTGGGGAAGATGAGGCCTGCTATTTTTAGGCTGGGGAGGGCTAATAACCATGGCCCTTCCAACATGAGTATATCAGACCTCAGATGTCAGTCTTACCTTTGCTGGTTTTCCAAAATGGGGGAACCTACGCTGTTTTTTAAATTATTTATTTATTAATAAATAATCTGAAAAAACAGCTTGGAGTGACTTTTATTTTGGATTACCAGCCAAGGTAAAACTGTCAGCTCTGGTCTGCAGTCTCCAGCCGCCTGCTTTACCCTAGCTGGCAATCAAAAATAGAAGGGATCCCATGTCTTTTTTTTTTTAGTTTTTTGGGCTGAATACAAGACTTAACACCTTTTAGTGCCACATAAAAGGCACTAAAGGATGTAAGCTTGTAATATGGTGGAGTGTGGGACATTATATAGCTGTTTGACATCGGTCTATCTATCAATCTATCTAGCTATCCTACCTTTTTAGAGTATGGAAAATATTATGTAATAAACCCACTGTATGTGCGGTCTGTGTGCTGTCTGTGTGCTGTCCATGTGCAGTCTATGTGCGGTATGTGGCTGCACATCTTTTTCGCACCCATTGATTTCTATTGGTGAAATACACAGCCATTAATAGCCTGCTGTGATTTGTCTCACATAACGAATTTTGAACATGAAAAAGTAGCATTGCAATGTTTTCTCACATTACACTCGCAGATTTTATACGCAGATGTGAGTGAAACCTAAGGATATGTGCACACAATCAGTATTTGCAGCAGTTTGGATGCAGCGTGTTATCACTACATCCAAATCGCTGCATTGTATAGTACAAGCAGAGTGGACAAGATTTACAGAAATCCTGTGCCCACTGTGCTTGTTTTCTCCGCAGCATAAACTGACTTGTGGGGTGGCTTTCTATGCCATCACATGTCAATTTAGCGCTGTGGAGTCGGAGGAGTTCTCGGTGGGTGAATGCAGGGAAAAGCCACCGTCACATGTGGAGATCCCCGGCATTCTCATCCACGAAGCTGTGTCTCCGGGTCATGTGCACAAACGCTAAGGGAGAAATCGCTGCACTCATAAGAAAGTGGGTAAGGCTAGGGTCAAACTATCGTTTACCCCTGTGTTCAGAGGGTTCCTTCTAAAACTTAGAATTTTTCAGCATTAGCGCAGTGTTACCGGAAAGGTAAGACTGTGTTAATGCTGTCAATTCATTCCACCCAAGCGGAGGTCAAACGCTGGCTTCTTACTGCTGGAGTTTCAAACTTTGCGCTATTTTCAAGCGCATCACATGACGCGGGAGCACGCATCTTGTGATGTGCTTTGAAAAAGCACGAGGCTTGAAAGTTAATTAACACAGTCTTACCTTTCCGGTAACACTGCGCTAATGCTGACAAATTCTAAGTTTTAGACAGAACCCCCTGAACGCAAAGGTAAATGTTTGTTTGACCCTAGCCTAACAAAGTGTGGGGTCCACTTTTTGATGTTCCTGCTTGTAAAAGTGAAAAAGTTGGTGCTAAAGCAACACTTTTGTGAAAAAAATGAAAATTTTCAATATGACGACATATTGTTATCAAATTATATGAAGTAATTGTGGGTACAAAATGCACACGATATCCCCAGATAAAATCCTTGATCTAGTGCAGTGAAATCATGGACACATTGTTCCATTTTGTAAATGACAACAAAATAGAACAATGTGTCCATGATTTCACTGCAACCAGCAAATTGCAAGTGAAATTGCATGCAATGTTGCGACTAAAAGTGGATAAATTGATGCTACAGCAACATTTGAAGGTGAAATATAAATGTATTTCTTTGTCATTCCACTTTTCATTCATTACTGTGAACAAGTTGAGGGGTTAATATACATCCTGAATATGGTTTTGAGCAGCCTGATGGGTGCAGTTTTTAAAATGGTTTGACTATTGGATATTTTCTGACATATAGGCCCCTCAAAGTGACTTCAAATGTGATGTGGTCCCTAAAAAAATGGTTTTAATATTTTGATGTAAAATTAAGAATTTGCTGACAAATTTTGAAGCCTTCTAACAAAAAAAAATTGTTTTCAAAATTGTGCTCATGTAAATTCGACATGTGAAAAAATATTTGAGAATATAGCATTACTGCTGTAGGTATACTTTAACAAGGGAAATGCTTAGCTAATCTATTAGACAATGCATATGATCCCAATAACCAACAACAAGGTGCATCTGATATATCAAGACCCTAACTTGAAATTCCTGTGCATGTGTGGGCAGGTAGGATCTTATGGTGGGTTTACACACACCAATCATTGTATCCAATATCTGAACAGATCTCTGGTTGCAGTGAAATCATGGACACATAGTTCCATTTTGTGACTGTGTACAACATGGAGCAATCTGTCCATGATTTCACTGCAACCAGAGATTGGTTCAGATATTGGATACAATGATTGGTGTGTGTAAACCCACCATTAGCTATGGAAGAAGGTGATTCCACCATGGCTAAAGGGCATGTGTATTCAGTCAGACAAAATACCACAAATTTAACAAAACACTGACTATCACACTGAGTGTGAACAGGTGCTAGCTGAAAAAAAAAAATTACAACAAAAAGGATAAACAGCTGCACACTAGAACACTTAGGCTGGCTTCAGACTGCGTGTCTGATCCGATCCGTAGCTGTCCGCTTGAGGCAGACAGCCGCGGACTGGATCAGCACACAGGACTGGGGGGCTATTATGCCCTCCGATCCTGTGTGCAGCCGCACGCAGCTGAAGCCGCTGACAGGTCTGGACCGCGGCGCCCGCTGTCCTCACCTATTAGCAGCGGGAACTGCGTGCGGCTGCACACAGGATCGGAGGGCATAATAGCCCCCCAGTCCTGTGTGCTGATCCGGTCCGCGGCTGTCTGCCTCAAGCGGACAGCTACGGATCGGGTCAGACACGCAGTCTGAAGCCAGCCTTAGAATTAAATAAGGAGACTATCGTTATTCATCACTGCGGTGGGAACTTTAGAAAAAAGGGAAAAATACACTTAAGGCCACTTTACACACACCAACTTATCTGTCCAACTTTTGACCAACTTACTGGTTGCAGTGAAATCATGGACACATAGTTCCATTGTACACAGTCACAAAATGGAACAATGTGTCCATGATTTCACTGCAACCAGCAAGTTGGTCAGAAGTTGGACAGATAAGTTGGTGTGTGTAAAGTGGCCCTTAGCTTAGACCTGGTCCACATCCCGTTTTTGCATTGCGTTAAATGGATCCGTTAAGCAGATCTTTATTAATGCATCTATTTCCTTTATTTTTACTTTGCATTTTGTGTTTGTGTTAACGGATGCATTAACGCATTAGCATACGTTTTTCATTTTCAAATTTGTTTTTGGAATCCATTTGCTTGCGTTTAGCGTTGGCCAATTAAGTGTGGTGGAGGCATATAAAAAATGTTCTGTTTCCTGTTGTTTGTGGTTGCCATTTTGCATGAGTGTGGCTTTGCTTGTGAGCTATAGCTTAATGGTCCTATGACTTTGCCAGAATAAACATAAAAAAGTAAGAAGATATTGGATACATGCGGTCAATCATGTCCGTGAACAATATGGTGCTTTTCACAGATTGTATTGGCAACTGCGGTATTATCCAATCAAATTTCAAAGATACCTTTGCATGTCTGTTTTCACCTTTGATGTTCTGATTTTGCTGATGATATTAAGGATGATATTAGACTTCAGGACACAGCAATCCAAAAATGTATTTCTCCTGAGGAAAGATTAGCTGTGACCCTAAGGTATGCTTAACCTTAATGTATTTTTAGTAATGAACATGTATTTCATTTGGCTACAGAACAGTTAACCCCATTTGTGCCTTGTGTTTCTTATCTGCACATGTGCATATATAGTATTTTTTTTGGTTTTCCCTTATGTCACACACGTGTTTGTGTATTTCTGTATACAGTACTAACAGTGTTCCATCTTCATGTGTTTTTTTTTACCTTATTATTTTCTAGATTACTTGCCACTGGCGAATCTTTTGCGTCACTACATTACCAGTTCTGTATGGCAAAATCAACTTTATGTGGAACTAGCTGTACTACTCGCTACGCCCGGGTTAATAAATAACTGCTGTTAGCTATAACAAAATAGAATTTGAATATGTCATATTAATGACCTGTAAGAAAATAGAAGCTGAGCTGTGATTGGTTGCTATAGGCAGCCTAATAAATCTCCAGCCAACAGTAAACCCTCCCCCGGCCGGGCAGTATATGTTAGCTCACACATACACATGATAGACAGCTCATGTGACTGACATCTGCCTTAATTCCCTATACGGCACATGTGTTGCACATTGGCTGCTTTTAATCAGATGTTTATGTTTGGAAAATAAAGATAGCACACGTATGAGGCGAGTTGTGTGAGGTGATTTGTGCACATCTGTGTCTCTCTGTGTGGTGTGTGTGTCCCTGGGGTGTGTGTGTCTGTGGGGTGAGTGCATGTGTCCCTATAGGGTGCGTATGTGTGTGTGTCCCTGTGTGGGGGGGTCTGTGTGGTGTGTGTGTCTCTGTGTTGTGTGTGCCTCTTTGTGGTGTGTGTGTGTCCCTGTGGGGTGAGTGCATGTGTCCCTATAGGGTGTAGATGTGTGGGTGTCCCTGTGGGGGGGGTCTGTGTGGTGTGTGTCTCTTTGTGGTGTGTGTGTGTCCCTGTGGGGTGAGTGCATGTGTCCCTATAGGGTGTGAATGTGTGTGTGTCCCTGTGGGTGGGGGGCGTGGTGTGTGTGTGTCTATGTGGTGTGTGTCTCTTTGTGGTGTGTGTGTGTCTGTGGGGTGAGTGCATGTGTCCCTATAGGGTGTGTATATGTGTGTTTCCCTGTGGGTGGGGTCTGTTTGGTGTGTGTGTCTCTGTGTTGTGTATCTCTTTGTGGTGTGTGTGTGTCCCCTGTGGGGTGAGTGCATGTGTTGCTATAGGGTGTGTGTGTGTCCCTGTAGGGTGTGTGTGTGTGTCTTTGTGTTGTGTGTGTCTCTTTGTGGTGTGTGCGTGGTCAGTATCCAATGTTGGTGGCTGCACCTTAGCGACTATACACTTGCTGTTACTCTTTGTGTGCGTGTGGTGTGTATACATGTCCCCGTGCATGGTGAATATCCCATGTTGGGGTCCCATATTAGTGATTATATGCTGGTATATGCTGTTAGTCTTTGGCGCTGTCATTAAACCCCTCTCATTCACAACTGTCAACTGGTAACTGTCACTTTTTTCCCATTATGTAGATAGGGGCAAAATGGTTTGGTGAATTGGAATGCGCGGGTTTAAAATTTCGCCTCACAACATAGCCTATGACACTCTCAGGATCCAGACATGTGACTGTGCAAAATTTTGTGGCTATAGCTGACAGCTGTCGATTTTCCTCCCACACTTTTCCATTTACTTTTTCCCCATTATGTAGATAGGGGCAAAATTGTTTGGTGAACTGGAGCACGCAGGGTTAAAATTTCACCTCACAACATAGCCTATGACGCTCTCAGGGTTCAGACGTGTGACTGTGCAAAATTTTGTGGCTGTAGTTGCGACGGTGTAGTTGCCAATCCCGAATATACATACACACACATACATACACATATTCAGCTTTATATATTAGATTGTACATGAGACCTGTCAAGTTATTTGGAACATGTCAGGGTCCCTTTACACGCCACCACAGGAAGGTAGCAACTGCCGAGCACTGGGGATAATTGTGCCTGTT
Organism: Allobates femoralis; assembly: GCA_033576535.1. NCBI lineage: Eukaryota > Metazoa > Chordata > Amphibia > Anura > Aromobatidae > Allobates > Allobates femoralis. The sequence continues at coordinate 447,919,996 of JARQOC010000003.1, forward strand.
GCTATGAAATTGCTTACGAAATGGCGGCGTGTAAATAGGTCAGTTCCTCCCGGTGTCTTGTAGTTGACTCAGATACCTGTTGCTGAGCCGTGCTCAAAAACCGAAGGCAACAGAAAGGCACAATTGCAATGGTAGTAGCGTCTAAATAGGGCACAGGCATGGATGTTGCATCGCCTAGTGAACTCCCAGGGGCGTGCCACAGCGTCATGGATACCACGCACCATCAGCGATCATTGGTGGGGGCTACTGTGTAACCATTGGCTGTCCCTTCACAGGGCGCCATATTTAAAGAGCTATCCATTCACACTCCACAATTACAATGGCGTCATGTATTAGTCAGCCTTCCTGCGCAGGCTGGCCAATCATGACGCTATTGCATTGTCCAATCAACGCTTGTGCATCACGGAATACACAACTCTGTCACGCCTATGTACTTACGGCGCAAAATATGTACGCCCATATTCCTTTGTGGTAGCGGCGTGTGAAGTAGCGATTGTATTCAACAGGAAGTAAGCCGCAGGATCTGTCGGCACTTCCCGGGGAACAAAGATACCTTCAGTGGAGAACGTAATGGCGGCGTGTATATGCGGCATCAGCGATCGGTATCCACCGTTAAAAATGTGCGTGTGCACGTGCGGTGGATACCTGTTGCTAGCCACAGTGGTGGCTTGTTAAGGTACCTTAATAGAGCTCCACCTGATGTGTATTCCATCAGCTAATAAAAAAACAAGCATAATTAAAACATGTAAACCTTACACTATAGCAGATTACAGTGGTGAACATAAATGAGTGGATTTTAAAAAACATTACACATTTGAACATAAGAAGAGTACATAATATACATTACCAATTTCTTTCTGGCTATTCATTGAAAATTGGTGGTATCTCAGAACCATTATTTGAATTATCTCCACCCAGATTAGCTTTGACTTGCCATAGTCTTTGTACCTAGGATGACTCTTGTCCCATGAAGATGTATGCTCTTTTACAGATTACATGAGGGTGCTATTGTCTAATGCTAGTGGTTCTTCACCTGCATACACAAGTTTTTTTTTTTTGGAACTACGAGTCACCTAACAATACAGAAAAAAAAAAACATTACAAACAAAATCTTTTTGTATTTTAAATTATCCAATTTTTAATTTTCATAAAAATGTGTTTTCGGACTAAAGATAAACACATGTTTGCATGCAAAGGTGTGAATTGTTTTTCTTTTTATCATCAGCAGGGTCGACAACAAAAGCACAGCGCATGTTTGTCATATGTATAAAAACAGTGTGAGTGGTTCCCACCAGTTGTAATGGCTGAGATGTTGCTTTTGTTGATGCTTCAGACTTCTAATGTTTCCATGTGGGCTTCTTCCCCTGTAAACACATAAATAAATTTTAAGCATTACTGTAAGTTTTGAATTAAACATATGCTTTTAAAAAAATAACATTTAAAATAAAAACAAAGGGAAATAAAAATGCCATGTCTGCATACTTATGTACCTGTGACCTAGAGTGTGCAGGTTCAGGGCTTTTGGATTGTTGTTTTTTTTATGCAACAGGTTGGAGAAAAACAAAAAGCTTTTCTTTTCTTTTCAAAATTCTTTTTATTAACGCTTTGCAGTACATTGTAATAGACAGTAAATCAACATTTTTCAACAATATAGTGTGAGTACACAGTTAGAGGAGAAAGAATCCAGTTGTATCCCTAGGATTCTAACAGTACAATAAACGGCCATATAAATAACACTCTGAGACAGTGCAAGGATGTTGTTGGTCCTGCATTGCACGAACACGCTCCACAGCCCCAAAGAAGTGATGGGCAGAGGTGGGGCGCACCCGGCAACATCGCCCCCTAGATGGGAGCTAATGTGAACCATTCTAGTGTCTCACAGAGAGATGCAATTAATAACCGCACTGTAAAAAGTGCACATTGTTAGCTTTCAATAATAATTCAGATCTAAAGACTTTAAAGAGAGTAAAAATAAAGGCAAGCCGATTCGCTTAAGGGGGGGTGGTTAAAGAAAAGAGTCGAGAGAGAAGTAAGGAGATAGGAACGAAACAAGAAACAGGAAAGAGAGGGGTGTGGGGTGGGTAGGTTAGGACACGGGATATCTATCAGATTGAGTGGCAATGTTTGGTGATAACAAGTTAGGATGTCGAACTGTATCTGATCCATGGTGACCAGGTTTCTAAGAAGGAAACTCGAGTGTGGTTCACATAGGACACCGTTTCTGCTACAAGGTACAACTGGTGAACTTTAGTGTGGAGCTGTTGGAGCGAAGGGACCTCAGCCGAGCGCCAGTATACCGGTATTAAGAGTTTGGCCGCTGCGATGATATTCTGGGCCAAAATTGATGTATATTTCTTTGTAGGCCATAGCCTGAAATTTAGCAAAGTCGTCTCTGGAGTTAATTGCACCCTTTCCCCTAGAACCAAAGTGATCAGTTTTCCAGTAATTTGCCAAAATGAAGATATGACAGGACATTGCCACCAGATGTGGTAGTAGTTTCCATTTTCGGCACCACACCTCCAACACTCAGCCGTGGATGGAGCCCCCCATCTCTGGCATTTAATGGGATCATGGTACCATCTCGTTATTATTTTATATGAGTTTTTTTGTGCTCGGACACATTGGGTGGGTCCATGAGAGGCTCCATATATGCGTGATATCTGTTCTTTCGTGAAGGTGTGTCCTAGATCTCTTTCCCATAGAGAAATATACGCTCGTTTGTGACAGTGGTTGGACAGTAAAAGCAAGTGATATAGTTGTGAGAAAATTTTCGCGGGTCTAGCGGATCTAGCACAAAGTGTCTCATAGACTGTCATAGGTCTGTTCAGGTTGTCACTTTTAAGGTGATGACGCAGGAGGGATTTAATTGAGTTATAGGCGACGAAGGTTAAAGTTGTCAAGTCCGGGTGCCTTTGCAAGTCTTGGAGGGGGAGGAGGGCACCGTCTTGGAGGAGGTGGTCTAAGGAAATACCAGAGTATTTAGGGCTCTTGGAGTGTCCGGTCGGGGTCGATGTAGAGCGTGCTAGAATGTCAGATAGTGACAAAAGGGGTGATAATGGCGGGGCTAGAGCGTCTAGTGAGTCACGCCAGAGTTTAAGGGTGTTTTTAGTATGGGGATTGACTATATGCTCGGTACGGGTATTGGAGTGCATTAGGAATAGCGCTCTGAGGGGTAGGGGAGCAAGTGCCTCTTCAATCTCTATCCACTGCTTTTCCGTATTCCCTCGAATTATGTCTATCGTTCTCGTCAGGATAGCTGCCTTATAGTAGAGCCTGATGTCCGGCACTCCCATGCCCCCTGATGATTTTGGGAGGGTAAGTGTACGGTATGCCACGCGCGGTCTCCTGGACTTCCATATATATTTGGAGAAAAGGGAATTCACTTTATGGAGATAGGACGCCGGGATGTGTATGGGGAGCATTTGGAATAGATAGGTGAATTTTGGCAATATCAAGCTCTTCATAATGTTTTTCCTTCCCATCCACGAGAGGTAAGCATCTCTCCATTGCTTAATGAGCGTTGACGTGGAAGTGAGCAGAGGGGGAAAGTTCAGCGTGAACAAATCAGAGTCTGTGCGGCCCAACTTCACCCCCAGGTATGTTATGTGAGTCTTGGGCCAGTGGAAGGGATATGAGTTTTGCAAGGTCACGAGTGTGTGATGGGGAACGCGAAAGTCTAACGCTTCAGACTTGGACATATTGATTTTAAAGTTAGAAATGCTGCCGTATTGTTCCACCAGTGCTATCAAGGCCGGGAACCCAATCAAAGGTTTAGTGAGAAACACGAGGAGGTCGTCTGCAAACGCAGCAGATTTGAAATGAGATTTATTGATGTGAACGCCCTCTATATCTCGATGTTCCTGAATGGCAATCAGTAAGGGTTCCATAGCCAGGACGAACAGGAGTGGAGACAATGGGCAGCCCTGTCTGGTGCCGTTATGTATTGTAAAGGGCTCCGTCAACGTGTCATTGATCTGAATACGGGCCGTCGGGTTATGATACATGGCCATAATGGTACCAACTAGCGATGGGGGGAAACCGAAATGCAGTAACGTCACCTCCAGATAAGTCCAATCCACCCTGTCGAAGGCCTTCTCAGCGTCCGTGCCCACCAACACAAGGGGTTGATGGCGGGATTTCACGTATTGAAGGATATGTAATATTTTATGCGCGTTATCTTTGCCTTCCCTACCGCTCACGAAGCCAGATTGATCTAACGAGATCAGTGAGGGCAAAAATTCCTTATCCTATGAGCTATCATACTGGCCAAAAGTTTCAAATCAACATTTAACAGTGAAATTGGCCTGTAGTTACTACATAAGTTGGGGTCTTTACCTTCTTTATGTATCAAGGATATTTTTGCTTCCAGCATTTGCTGCGGGAGGGGTTTACCTTCAAATGCCTCGTTACAAACCTTCAAGAGATGTGGTAGCAGAAGGGGTGCAAACGTTTTGTAGTAGTGTGCCGTGAATCCGTCGGGACCTGGAGATTTGCCTGTGGGACACTTCGACAGGGTGGATTGGAGGTCATTCATGGTGAATGGACGGGTCAGTGATTGTCGCTGGTCTAACGTTAACGTGGGTAGATTCAGTCGTGTCAAGAAGTGGGAGGTGTCCAGGCGCCTCTGTTCCTTAAGAGCCTGTGTGTCGGCAGGCCTGAGATTATATAGCCCAGAATAATAGTCCAGAAAGGCCTCCTCAATGTGTGATGGGTTGCAAGCTGTTAGCCCCTGTGAGTCAGTAATAGAGTGAATTAGAGTGCGGGCTTGCCGTTTACGTAGGTGTTTCAGGAGGAACTTGGAGGCTCTATCTCCATGCGCATACATTCTATTTTTCCAGGAGGCATATAATTTAGCTGATCTGACATTGAGAGCGTCTCTCAGTTTCTGCCTCAATTTGGAAAGAGTATCTAAGACTGTACGGTCAGAAGTATTTTAATGGTCCGTCTCCAAACGAGAGATTTCATCATAAAGTGTTTGAACCTCCTGATGCCGTTTTTTATTATGATATGACGCGATGGAGATAAGTTCACCTCTCAACACTGTCTTGTGGGCTTCCCAAAGAATTTGGGGAGATGTTTCGTGTGTATCGTTGAGTTGGAAGTAATGGTGAAGTGCGTCTGTAATACGTTTCCGCGTCGTAGGGGAGTCAAGTAGGGAGTCGTTGAGACGCCAGGATCTGGATTTCAGGTCTGTCCCAGAGGTGGACATTGAGAGTAGTACTATATTATGGTCAGAATATACATTGGGAATTATGTTTGCTTCAGATATCCGCGGTAGGCATAACCTAGGAATCAGAATATAGTCAATGCGGTGGTAAGACTTATGGGGGTTGGAATAAAAAGTATAGTCGCGCGTGGTCGGGTGCATATAGCGCCAAGAGTCAAGGAGATGCATTGAAGTTAGAATAGCCCGTATCCTAGCTAGATCTCTGGGCGTATATGTGCTCTTTCGTTTAGATGTATCCAGCATTGGCTCAAGCGCTATATTCAGATCCCCACCCACAATCAGGGTACCTTCTCTGAAGTTCTCTATTTTTTTTAGTGTAGAAACCAACCATTTTAAGAGTTTTTTGTTAGGTGCATATAAACTGCATAGGGTTGTCAATGAGCCATTAAGGAGGCCCTTCACGCAGATATAGCGTCCCAAAGGATCCACCAGAGATTCTCGGTGTTGGAATAATACTCCAGACCGTAGTGCTATGGATACACCTCTTGATCTTGACTGAGTGGAGGTGGCATGGTACCAGGTATTATATTGGCACCGCTCAAAATTCGGAATTTTGTCGGGCTTAAAATGGGTTTCCTGAAAGAACAGAATATCTGCTTTCTGTTTTCGTAGTCTATGCAGAGTCTGGTGTCGTGAGGTGGGTGAATTAAGGCCATGAGCATTGATTGTAGCAAACGTAATATTCTTACCGGTGTCAGGCATGTTGTAGTACTTGGCGATCAGCTGACATCCCTGGAGCTGGGTCGTGTTCCGTGCCTAGTAGGGACAGGGGATGGGTAGAGAGCGGAGGTAGGGAAAAAGAATCAGAAGAGAAAGAAGTCCTAGATAGAAGAAGAGAAGAAAATGAAGAAGTCTCAATTATCAAACATAGTAGAACAGTATGAACCAGTATAAAATTCAACATAGTTGGCTTGGACTATTGATAACCAACTCGAGGGGTTAGTTCAGAACGGAATTAACGTAAACAACTGCATTATACATATCAAGTAGTATAAATTGTGCGTAAGGGTTTGGTAGGAGAGGGTTATGGCTATGCAATGACCTCCGGAAATCAGAAGGTATATGTTTCTCTACTCCCAAATATCGCCATAAGGCGGAGAGATTAACATGAACAATAACAGCTCTCCACCATGGCAAAAACGCATAAGTTGAGCGCGAATAAATGTAGGGTGAACCTGGGTAAGGCTAGTAGAGAAATAATAAAATCTTAGGTAATAAAGAAAGACATAAAATCAGTGTCAATCAGCTTATGATTGACTCCACTTTTTCAATGTTAGGTACGAGGCGGGGGTTTTGGCGCTATTCTTCCCGGATATAGTTCAGGTGGCGTCGTCCGGGTCCTTGGCAGATGGTGATTTAGCGATCTTCCTTTTAATTCGTTGCGATTTTGGAGTTGCCTGTTGCCATGGTGTAGGACCTAGGATGGGTTTTATCTTTGAAGCTGAGTGGAAAGCTTCCAGATCCGGGAATTTGTCAAGAGATATGTCCAAAGTCTCACAGGCCGCTTTCAGATCTGCGGAGGTTCTGATGGTGATTCCCTGCCCATCCGCTGTAACAAAGATCCCAAATGGGAAGAGCCATCGAAAGCGATATCCCTTCTGTAGGACTGCATTGGTAAATGGTTTCAGTAGCCATCGTTTTTTCAAAGTAATGGCCGACAGATCTTGGAACAACTGGATTCGGGTACCTTCATAGGTTATCTCCTGTCGTTCCCGTGCTCTGCGGAGAACTAGGTTCTTTACACGGTAGTCCAGGAAACGGCACAGCACATGTCGGGGAGCTTCTCCTTGTTGTGGTTTAGGTCGTAGGGCTCTATGGACCCGCACCAATTCAATGTCCTGAGGGTCATGTTCAGAAAGTAAGTCTTTAAAGATCTCCACTCCAGCCTTTTCTAGTGCTTCATTGGCCACAGTTTCAGGGAGACCCTTAATCCTAATATTCTGCCGGCGTTCACGGTTTTCATGGTCTTCAAGAGCAACATAGATGTCATGTATGTGGTGTTCATGCTCTTTAAGGCCCTCTAGGATAGCATTGGAGTGGTGTACAGTTGTTATTTGGGCATTTTCCAGTGACTCCAATCTGTGGCCTTGGTGCGTGAGGTCACGTTTAATCTCCGCTAGCTCTCGCCCAATCGGGCCGATAGCCTTGGCAAGGGCTCTCTTGATAAAGGAGCGGGTCACCATTGGGTCTCCAGATACACTACCTCCCTCTGAATCACTCTCCATGTCAGAGTCTGTGTCATCTGTGCAGGCCAGGACTGGCTTCCTGGTTGATTTAGGGGTGTCCTCCGCGACGGCCTGTTTTTTAAGGAATTGGTCAACATCGGCTTGGGTTACAGCCTTTGCGGATTTAGGCACATTCTTAGGTGGTTTAATGGTCGTCTTTCCCATGGTGGTATCTGTGTTCACAGTGTGAGGTATTTGTGCAGTTTAAGTCTATATGTCCCCTCTAATTGGTTATGGTCAGTTTAAGGATTCATTGGTCCAAATTGTGTCCAGTAGGACAGAAAGCGGTGAAAAGGGAGTCTACAGGCACTGATATTGTAGCACCTGGTGCAGAGAGTGAAGGGTGCTTGCTGGGGGGTCCTCTGACCTCTTTGTTGTTGTGTATCAGGTTGTTGACTAGTAGATAGGATTATCAGGGGTAATCCCCAGTATACAGTACAATGCCCAGTCTTATAAGCTGATCATATAGTGTCCCTTCAAGGCGGTAGTTCCCGGATGGGTGGAGGGCTTCTCTCTGCGATAGATGGTATATGATGTGAGGGGTAAACAACGCTTCCACCTTCCCCAGTGTCCACTGACCTAATGCCTCTTCACCCCCCTATTGTAATCCCCTATCACCACACACACAGATCAGGCCAGCCACAGTTCTGTATTTCTAGGCACAGTGCAGGCAGTGACAGGCTGTCTCTTATGGTTGAGGATCAGCCCTCACTTACCCTCTCCTGCAGCTCCTCCGGTCTGGATATGAGCGGTTCTGGGGGCTTTTCGGGTGAATTATGTCACTCCAGACAGGGTGTAAGTCTTCCTACTGCCACTGTTTGCAGGCTCCGATCCTTTCTGTGCGGTCAGCTGGAGCGCAGGCCTCGGGTCCCGGAGCAGCCCTCAGCTCTCCCGCCGGGTCGCCGCTGGAATATGTGGTGGGGGCAGGGAGTCCCGGTTTCCTCACTCACTCGCCGGTGTCCTCGGATCTTCAGACCGAGCTGCGAACGATGTGCCTCTGAGTGCCCGCCGCTCCTCTCTACTCGCAGCACGTGTTGACGATCCGGCGCGGCCTAGCAGGGCGGGCGCCGCCGCAGCTCTGCCTCGTTGTAGCGGGGGCTGGCAGGGGATCCGGTCCTGTGGATCGCTCCACCGGTCAGATTGCTAAAAGGAGCGCAGTGACCGGTTCAGGGGGGTAGTAGCTGTCTTGCTGTGGGTCCGATGGGCTCCGGTGGGTAGCCTGTGAGGGTGGATGGCTGTGATTCTGTATTCAGGCTGTGGAGCTCCTGGATACACGTCCTCCTCACATCGCGGCCATCTTGGACCGGAGAAAAACAAAAAGCTTGATACCACAAAGGAGGTTAATCACATATAATTATGACAATACAAACTAATTTTTTTTTAAACATTTAGAAGGCCATTGGACCATTTTTTTCCAAAAGAAAAAAAGAAAAAATATATTATGATGAAGAAGAGCTACTCACAATTTCTGGAGTATGTTCACTGTCTGACTCAGTTGTGTCCTGAAAAACATGTGGATAATTGAACACACACATTAGCAACTTTTAAAACAAAGCATACAGTGGCTTAAGATTGGAAGACACACATAAATCCATTCAAATAACAATTAAAAAAAATACATTAAACACATGGAGCTTTAAACAACATATGTGTGCAGAGAAGACAAATATGATAAAAGCAAAGTATAACATTACAATGGCAATACTTACAGGAGGAGGTGAACTCTGCCACTGGAGGCATTACATTCCACTAAAGTACTCTTCTGTGTATGATAAAACAAAAATAACAAACAATGAAACATTACAACAAACATACATGCATTTTGAAAGGGAACCTGACCCCTAAAAATCACCCTCCAGCCTATTAATACCTGTCCCTGCACCATCATTATGCTATTATACCTATCCCTTTGTGTAAAAATTGTGTGCTTTGAATATTTATAAAAGTGCTTTATATACCTTTAGATCTGCGGCTTCTGACGTCTTGAGAAGTCACACAGGGCGTTCCCTGTGGCTTCTTTCCCCCGCCTGTAGTGCAATTATTCACGCCCCGATGGGCGTGATAATCCTTGTGGAGCATCATCTCCCCCCTCCATGGACGCGGATTAGCTGGTATGACGCTAATAGCGTCATTTCCGGCTATCATGACATCAGTACACCCATTGGGTGTATCAACGACTTCACGATGCGTATTGCACATGCACGTGGTTATTTACGGCAGCTTATCTTATCTCCAGCGATATGACGGCGTGTGATGGTACCTTAAGATCTGTGGGATGGAGAGATTTTCAGGGTTGATAGATCTCAGAGTGCACCAAAAGAAAAAGATCTTCTTTACACATGCGTAGAGCTTGTTGGTTCTTTCACTCCAAGAGTAAGATAGTGTGTTTAATACCCTGTTCATAAAAACCCTTGATTTTCGGTAAGGTGAGATCAAGGCTATCAGATTGAGAGCTCTAAGGCTCTGAAACAGAACCAGTCCCTGGGAAATTAGGTTCTGTTGGAAGGGAAGTTTCCAGAACTGACTCTTGCTCATTACCATAAAGAGAGTAATCTATCATCTCTTGGGCCAAAATAGAAGGATACCTATGACAGACACCTGGTCCTGCTTGATCTTCATCAATACCCATGGTATCATGGAAGTCAGGGGATAAATACTTGCTAGTTTGTATCTCCACAGAAATACATGGCATGTAAAACAATCAGGCTGTCATCAGGATGCAGGATACGTCATTAAATCCATCTGAACACTTCAGAATTCAGTGACGATTCTCCTGGGCTTAACAAATTCTGACTGAGCCTGTCAGCAAGAATATTCTGTTTTCCCTGAATATGAGCAGCCGATAACTTGGTTATCATTGACTGTCCACTGGAAAATATGAGCCACTTTTGCTATAAGATCTTGTACCGTTCTGGATTTTTATGTAGCAAACAAAGGCCATATTGTTGATGCAAATCTTCACTGCTTGACCTACCTTTCAGGGACTCTGTGAAGACTAGAAGAATGAGATAGATACTAGCTCTTAATTCTCTCACATTGAAGGCTAGGAGACATTCTGTGCTGGACCAAGTCCCTGTGATGGTACTGTTTCCAAGGTGGGCACCCAAATCTGTTTCTAAAGCATCTGTTTTCTGAATGATCCAGGGGAGAGATAAAGCTTCATCTCCAGATTACAAATCCCAGGAAGGATTTTGATGTTGCTGGAAGCAAATCCAACTTCTCCAAATTTATCAGCGAGCCGAGGTCTGCGAGAAGGTCTAAAGTAATCTGTAGGTGCGCTAGGAGAGGGCGAGATGCAGCCAAGAGCAGCCAGTCATCCAGATATGAAACAATTAATTTTCCCTGAAGCCGGGGTCTGGACATCATTGCTAATACCACCTTGGTGTATACATAGGGTGCCGTGGTTATCCTAAATGGAAGCACCTTGAATTGAAAATACTGAAGATCCCCCTTGAGGGTGATGGCAACACATAAGTATTTGCAGTGTGACCTTCACACGCTGCAATATTGGCTGGCGATATGAGGCGATCTAATGTGCGCGTGCACGTTTTTCATGATCGCCGATGGCGGTATTACACGCCGCAATCTCGCCCTGAAATAAAGGAAGATGTGTCGCCCTGGATATCGCCTCACCCACAGCGGAACCAATCCGGTCGAATTCTCTTGCCGCTTTACACGCCGCAATCCCAAAGGCAATGTGGGCGTACATGTTCAGTGGTGCGAGGAGATAGGCGTGCCATAGTGGTTTACACCGCGCCCCATATGCGCTCATTGGACAATGCAACAGAGTTACGATTTGTCAGCCTGCTCTGGAAGGCTGGCTAATACATGACGCAATTGAAGATGTGTGTGTTGCTGAATAGACAGCTCTTCAAATATGGCGCCCTGTCAACTGTCAGCCAATGGGAACACATTAGCCAACACCAATCATTGCAGATGGGGCGTAGACTACAGAACGGTTGAGGCACGCCTACGGGAAATCTAAGGCAACGCTGTTTCCAGCACTATCGCCCGTTCACACACCACAGCACGGAAATATCGCCTTCATGGTTGAGGCTGATGCCTCAACCATGCAGTGCTCAGGAATTAGGCGCCAGGCGAGAGGCAATTTATCGCCGCAAAATTCCCCAATCACATGCCGCAACTGTGAGACAGTTTCACGGCGATTGCTCCGGGATGACATATTGTCTTTAGGATTCCCAGGTGAGATTGTGGCGTGTGAAGGTATCATTAGTATGTGGACATACATGTCCCTCAAGTCTATGGATGCCATAAGGTCCCCTCTCTTCAGGATGAATTTGACTAACTTGATAGTTTTCATCCTAAATCATTCTTTTTGTACAAACTGATTCAGATACCTAAGGTTGATTATAAATCACCATTTGCTGATGGTTTGGGTATCAGAAAAACAGGTGAACCTGGGAAGTTGGAACAGAATCCAGAGAGGAGAGAAGAATTTGTTTCTGTATCTCCCCTTCTAGATCCTTCTGCTTGGAAGAAGAAAGAGTCCTTGACTAAAAGTACCTTTGTTGGGGACAGGAGGTGAAGGAAATCATGTAACCACCTTTTATAACGCTGATCACCCAGGTGTCTTTTATTAGATTTTTCTTAGTCCTGCACTAAAAGTGTTAACCATCCCCCTCCGGCATACTTTTGGCATTGAAAGTCTTTTTAGTTGCCATAGGGCTCTTAGGGTACCGTCACACCTTGACATATCGCCGGCAATTCCACAGGCGACGCTGAGGCGTGGCCTGTCGCCGGCGACATCGCCAATGCGTCGCCTAATGTAAATGGGCGAGGGTGACACGTCTGAGCGGTCGCCTGGTTTCACATCAGAGCTCTGAAACCAGGCGATCATTCTTGGGCGATGTGTGCTGATCGCCCTGTGTAACGTCTCATGAGCGATGTCAAAGGCGACAGCACATATCGCCTATACCATTCCGGTAGGCGTTTCAGGGCGTGGATTGGTGGCAGCTCGAGCGTTCTGATTGGTTGTCTTGTTCCTCGGCGCCATATTTGATGATGTGTGCATCCAAAGGTGTATTACCCAGGAGCGTACATACTGTACAGTGGCGCATTGATGTCGCCTCTGTGTTTGTGGCTGTGTTCAAAAGTGCAGAGATGTGCCACAAATGTGTGTTAACAGAAACGCAATTGCCATTACATCCCAACTAAAGTCTGCATGAGCGCTGTAGTAGCAGCCTTCCTGTATTACATGACGCAAAAGCATACAGTGAATCCTGTGGCCTCCATATACATGTATTTCATTACACATATTCTGCACACACATGGACAAGGGAATGTTAGGTGATCAATACATATGTGCCACATAACTGCAAACACACAAATATATGTGCACACACATACTTGGTCAAGGCTCCAATATTATCCTGACCAAGAACACAAGAGTGATTTTATTAGCCAACGCAGTAGCACAACACACATAACATAAAAACGGTATATAAATTCACTGTACAATTAATCGTCACACGAGCGCCGTGTTTTGCCTTGTTGCCCACGCCAATGCGTCTTGCAATAATCCGCGACACATCACACGAGAGTTGACTAAAGCACAGAGCCAATACACACATGCATGCTTACATGTAACAATGTGGCGCGGCGAACAAGGACACATTAATAATAATTGGTGTTTGTTTGCAACCAATCACACGTCTTCAAGGCATCACACAACATAATGTTAACGCCTATCTCCGAGATGCGGCTCAAAATTACACGCACATCACTAATGTGGTTGCGCTGTGTGACGCGGAAGCGGCGACCAATGACTTCATCACCCTTGGGCGACGCTCAGGCAATTTCCGGTCAGGTCGTCACCTGAGCGTCGCCTGAGTTGTCGCCCCGTGTAAATGGGCGACGGCGACCTTGGGCGACACGCAAAAACGTGCACGTGCGCCGCCTGTGGAATCGCCTGCGATATGTCCAGGTGTGACGGTACCCTTAGAGGCACCACCTCGCGAAGATGAGGTTCCTCTTTTCTCTAGATGTTGATATCTCCCTCTATATCCGGAGGAGATCTATCTAGGGGTTGACCCCACTAGACCCCAAAAAAGAGCATTTCTGAGGGAGTGACTTGCCCTTCTTGTTTGCTATTTCTTCAATAATAGCATCCAGTTCCTGGTCAAAAAGTCTTCCTAGGGTGTACTCCAAGCTTCAGAGATGATACTTGGAGGGGACATCTTCTGACCATGGCCTGACCCACAATGCTCTCTTCCCCACTGTACACAGGGCCACAGACCTAGCAGCAGTTCTTATCATTTGCTCTGAGGTGTCGCACAAAAAAACTACTGCTACATTGATGTGTATGAAACCCTTCAGGAGATCCTGTCTAGATACCCATGTATCAATATCCTCATGTAACCTACCTAGCCACTGACTAAGGGCTCTAGATGTTTTAAAAGCCGAGACAACAACGGAGGACAAGAAATAAAACCTCTTCAGGGAAATCTCTATTCTAGTATCCATAGGTTCTTTCAGATTAGTGGCATCTTCTGAGGGGTTTCTATTTGTCTTGGACAATCTGGCAATTGCCACATGCACATTTGGTCCTGAGGCTGAGACTCATTAAAGGTAAAGAGAGATATAAATCATTTGGAAATAACCAGAGCTTTCTCAGGTTCTTTCCATTCACCTTTCATAAGGTCAATGACATTCTCTTCCACCAAAAAGGCACTAGGCACTTTAAAAGTGGAAGGCCACTCCAAAGGGTGCAGCTCCATTTGATCAGCCCTAATGAGTTTAGGCTGTGTTCACACTTGCGGACCCCTCCGCAGCGTTCTGCGGAGGGGATCCGCAATGTGAGCGCAGCCACTGCAAAAGCCCCTATGTTTATAATGGGAGCGCACGGTGCTGCGCTTGACTGCGCATGACCGTGCACTCCAATTCACTGCTGTATGTGATTTGTACGCAGGTGTATGCCTGCGCACAAATCACACACTCTTGTCCGCACCAGGAATGCAACATGTCGCGTTCAGGGTGCGGACGAGAGTGTGTGATTTGTGCGCAGGCATACGCCTGCGCACAGTTCACATGTAGCAGTGAATGGGAGTGCACAGTCATGCGCAGTCAAGCGCAGCACCGTGTGCTCCCATTATAAACATAAGGGCTTGCGGTGGCTGTGCTCACATTGTGGATCCCCTCCGCAGAACGATGCGGAGGGGTCCGCAAGTGTGAACCCAGCCTTACTGGATGTTTCTACCAGGAAGTAGCTCTTCCCAGGTGTTTCTTCCTTGTCAGATAACAATGATTTTACTTAGTCAATGGCCATAAGGTCATCTGACTGGGAATCCATTTCTTGGTAAAAAGGAGAAAGCCTGGAACATGTTGGCCTAGAGGTTTGGTGTTGACCTCTTGGATCTATTCAATAGATAATTTACCCATATGACCAAGTCCTTGACAGTGGGTTCCCCTGTCTTGGGTGTGTAAATGTTGCAGGCAGCTACTTACCAACCATCCAGGAGATCTACAAGAAGCACATTCTAGATGATATCTCTTGGAGGTAGCTTCTGTATGCCGTTAGAGCTACGTCCAGCAAAAGTCCAGGGATGGCATCTGCAAATTTAAGGAAAATTTATAAATTTAAACAAGATACCCTACCAATTTAAAAGGACTCAACCTGGAACTAGCGAAAAAAATCCTATAAGAATAGGATCATCTGTATTCTGGCATTAGCAGTCCAAAACAGGAGCAGCAGGATCCCACTGCCATTTGTAGAAAGATAAACAATATGAAGGGGAGGAGAATACTCAACCCCCCATGATCCAGATAACAGTGGTCCTGTCCCACCAAAAATATGGCGGTGCCTGTGACTTGAGATACCCACTGGAAATGCTCATTCTCAATGTATATAGCGGCATGCACAGAACGTGGCATCGATCCAGCAAAAGCTGCCAGGAGAACACGGCATCTCAGAAAAGATGCCCACCGAGAAGTAAGCAAGAGGATTAGGACAGGGGTGAACAACGTCCCGCATGGGAAGGGACAAAGTTAAAACTGCCAGACTCAGGGAGACTTCCCCCTTTATGCTAGGGAGACAAGGGGGAGGGACTTTTTAAACTTATAAACTTATTAAAAGTTCACTTATCATGGCTCATAGAGGCATGATAACCCCATATAATGTGCCGTGGACGAAAGGGAATATACCATTATTGTATATTAGTGAGAATTCCTTTATGGTATTGGGCTCTGCCAGTGTACCATATGGTTTTCTAGATGTAAAATGGCATCTTACCATGATAAGTGATACATATTTGATAATTTGTCTGGTCTTTGTTAGAAGCTCTTTCTTTCAAAGGAGAGATACAATGTAAAAACACTACTGCCAAGGAACATATATTTCAATTTCAATAATGAAAGTCACATAACTAATACGCTCTTGTACAGTATAGTGTAAATGATATACTTGCACTTGTAAAGTGTCAGACCTAAGTCATCCATTAGTAAAGCTATGCCATTTGCTCTATTCATTTCTCTTGCCTGGTTTCAGGAACATTTATGAGGGATTTTTGCAGCTAATACACCATTATGCAAAGCACTGTATTTCAACAATTGCTTTCTAGTAACCTCTTTGCTCTCAATTACCATAACATTTTATGACACACAGGTTATCTTCTGTGCCTATTTACCAGAGAGAGAATCAAACGCTCTCAACTGTGTTTTGAGATATGTCCTAATTTAGATTTTTCAATGCCATTTGATTTATTTGTAGTCATATATAGTAATCACTATTCCATCTCCATGTAGCACACATTGAGTTTCTAAACATAATATCATGCGGCTTAAGATTTATGACCACCAGTTTGTAAGCACGATCAGTAGATAATTCTTTTTGTAGATATTGCTCTATTTTGTGTGGCTGGAAAGATACAGCCCTGCAAAATGATGATTACATACATTTATTTAAGCAGACAAGGAATCTACACTTTTACTATGTAAATGCTGGTCTGAAATAGTTTTTGTTTTTCTTTTATCTTTATTTGGTTGCTAACTGCAAAATTAAAAAAACTTATAATACGTCTTCATTAAAATTGTCATACCTATTTTCTACTGAATTGTTATTACCCTAGCTATCTGGCCTGCAAAATCTGATACAAATCTGTCTGATGTCTTTTCCTAAGGCCATGTGCACACATTGAGTATTTGGTGTATTTGCAAGGCCACGTGCACACATTCATTGAGTTTTTATCTCAGTATTTGTAAGGTCATGTGCTCACATTGAGTATTTGGTGAGTTTTTTACCTCAGTATTTGTAAGGCCACGTGCACACATTGAGTATTTGGTCATTCTTTTACCTCAGTATTTGTAAGGCCACGTGCACACATTGAGTATTTGGTCATTTTTTACCTCAGTATTAGTAAGGCCACATGCTCACATTGAGTATTTGGTGAGTTTTTTACCTCAGTATTTGTAAGGCCACGTGCGCACATTGAGTATTTGGTGAGTTTTTTACCTCAGTGTTAGTAAGCCCACGTGCTCACATTGAGTATTTGGTGAGATTTTACCTCACTATTTGTAAGGTCACATGCACACATTGAGTATTTGGTGAGTTTTTTTTACCTCTGTATATGTAAGGTCATGTGCACACAGTGAGTATTTGGTGATTTTTTACCTCAGTATTAGTAAGGCCATGTGCCCACATTGAGCATTTGATGAATTTTTACCTCAGTATTTGTAAGCCTACATGCACACATTGAGTATTTGGTGAGATTTTTACCTCAGTATTTGTAGACCAAAACCAGTAGTGGAATAATCAGATGAAAAGTATAAGGCCATGTGCACATGTTCAGTATTTGGTGAGTTTTTTACTTCAGTGTCTGTAACCAAAACCAGGAGTGGGTAATAAATACAGAAGTGGTGACGGGTTTCTATTATACTTTTCCTCTGATTGTTCCACTCCTGGTTTTGGCTAAAAATACTAAGGTAACTTACCAAAAACTCAACATGTGCAAGTGGTCTAATAAAAACACAACCTCTGAATTTTTTACCCATTCCTGGTTTTGGCTTACAGATATTGTCGTAAAATAACTCACAAAATATGCAACGTGTGCACGTGGCTTAACCTCTTAGTGACGGAGCCAATTTCCACCTTAATGACCAGACCGTTTTTTGTAATTCTAACCACTCTCCCTTTATGAGGTTATGTCTCCGGAACGCTTCAACGGATCATAGCGATTCTGAGACTGTTTGTTCGTGACATATTGGGCTTCATGTTAGTATTAAATTTTGGTCGATAATTTTTGTGTTTATTTGTGAAAATATAAAATAATTGGCAAAAATTTTGAAAATATGACAATTTTCAAATTTGTAATTTTTATTCTGTTGAACTAGAGCGTTATGTGACACAAAATAGTTAATAAATAACATTTCCCACATGTCTACTTTACATCAGCACAATTTTGGAAAAAAAAATTTTTGGGTTAGGACGTTATAAGGGTTGAAAGTTCATCAGCAATTTTTCATTTTTCCAGCAAAATGTACGTAACCTTTTTTTTTAGTGACCACATCACATTTGAAGTCTTTTTGAGGGGTGTACATGACATAAAACACCCAAAAGTGACACCATTCCGAAAACTACACCCCTCAAGCTACTCAAAACTACATTCAAGAAAATGATTAACCCTTCAGGTGCTTCACAGGAACTAAAGCAACGTGGAAACAAAAAATGGCCATTTTAATTTTACCAACAAAAATATTCTTTTAGCCTCAATTTTTTCATTTTCACATAGACAACAGGATAGAATGCATCCTAAAATTTGTTGGCCAATTTCTCCTGAGTACACCGATACCTCATATGTGGTCATAAACCACTGTTTGGGCGCACGGCAGGGCTCAGAAGGGAAGAAGCGCAATTTGACTTTTGGAGCTAATTTACCATTCAAAAAGTGAAATGGCGCTCCTTCTCTTCTGAGCCCTACCGTGCGCCCAAACAGTGGTTTATGACCACATATGAGGTATCGGTGTACTTAGGAGAAATTGGCCAACAAATTTTAGGATGCGTTTTATCCTGTTGCTCATGTGAAAATGAAAAAATTTAGGACAAAAGAAAATTTTTGTGAAAAAAAAGTACTTTTTCATTTTTACGGATCAATTTGTAAAGCCCCAGAGGGTTCAAAGTGCTCACTATGCATCTAGATAAGTTCCTTGGGGGGTCTAGTTTCCAAAATGGGGTCACTTGTGGGGAGCTCCAATGTTTAGGCACACAGGGGCTCTCCATACGCGACATGGTGTCCGCTAACAATTTGAATGGAAAATTAGCTCCAATTGTTAGCAGACACCATGTTACGTATGGAAAGCCCCTGTGTACCTAAACATTGTAGCTCCCCCACAAGTGACCCCATTTTGGAAACGAGACCTCCCAAGGAACTTATCTAGATTGGTGGTGAGCACTTTGAACCCCCAGGTGCTTCACAAATGAATCCGTAAAAATGAAAAAAGAAAATTTTTGTGGAAAAGAAAGTACTTATTCATTTTTACGGATCAATTTGTGAAGCACCTGGGAGTTCTAAGTGCTCTCTATGCATCTAGATAAGTTCCTTGGGGGTTCTAGTTTCCAAAATGGGGTCACTTGTGGGGGAGCTCTAATGTTTAGGTACACAGGGGCTCACCATACACGACATGGTATCCACTTGCAATTCCAATTGTTAGCGGACACCATGTCACGTATGGAGAGCCCTTATGTGCCTGTTCTGTCCCCGCTTAAGGCGAATGAAGGTGCGCAGTAAGTTGTGGTGTGAGAAGTATTACCTTCTTATCCTTGAAGCGAGGCAGACAGGACCAAGTGCAGCTTCGGATGGATGGAGTCAAACGTGGACATAGAGATGAATCAGCGGTGGTTTATTGAACCTTGCCAGAAGACAGTATGATGATACAATGCAGATGGTACAAGTAGCAGTAGGGTAATTGTCTTGTGGGTGTTCATCCCTGGAGCCACTGCTGAAGCTGCTGCTGGTCAAAAGACTTTGCTTTCTGCAGCCCAAGAATATGTGTCCTTCCCACACTGGTAGCTAGAGTAAAATGGATGCCAGGAAGTGAGGTAGTACACAAGGCTGCAGAACACTCCCACATCCTAGAAGGCATGAAGGGAGGAGCGAGGGAGTGACACAAAGCTACTGGTCAGCAGGTGGCAGCAGACAAATATGAAACAGATATCAATTAAACAGTGGATTGAACTATATGAAGATATTAAGGGAACAGCACACTCCCCGTCTGAAATTCACTTTTGGGGATTTCACTACTAGAGTCTCTGACTAAAACAACCTGTAAAGAAAAAGCATGTTAAATGCAACATTAAACATAAGTCAAGTCTGTATCGAAGAAGACTCAAGGTTCGAGACTTGTACTGTTCATCCGGCAGGAATGCTCTTGACGAGTGACAACAGAACAAGTTCATGGATGGGTCTTGTGAAGATCTTTGTCCATAAAGGCGACGCTGTGCTCTCTCATTTTGGGCTTGATAAGGGTAGTGCGTCCATCCCCATGTACGTAAGTCTTGAAGGAATTAATCTCTGAACGATTTGCGCATACATTCCCTATGACTACCCATCCTAAGTCCAGTCTCTGGGCGTAAGGTGCATAGTCGGGCCCATTACACTGTTGACGCACCTTGTGTACTCTTAGATTGTCTCTGCCGAGCAGGAGCAGAACCTCTGCATTGACATCCATAGGAGGAATAACACTGGCCAGGTGCCTCAAGTGTGGTTGGTGAAGTGCGGCTTCGGGAGTAGGAATCTCATCCTTGTGATTAGGTATTTGGTCACATTCAATAAGAGTTGGTAAGGGTATTTCGGTGTCTCCATTGATAGGAGAAGCAATGAATCCCCGTGCTCTCCTGCCACTAGTCTTTATACGGCCTGAACAGGTATTTAAGGTGTAGGGTTCTGATGGACCTTTAATACCAAAGGCTTCAAAGAACTTGGGTCCTGCCAAAGACCGGTTGCTTTGATCATCTATTATGGCATACATCTTCACTGCCTTTTCTGGAAGTCCTTCTGGATAGACCTTGATTAGACATATTCGGGCACAACTCTTCTCCCTTTGACCCTCATCACATACCTCAGAGCATGAGCATGAGACGGCTGCGGCGGTGTTAGACTGTTTCTGGTGCTCCCCGCCGTGACTTGGAGTGGGAGCGATAGCAGAGACTGCAGTCGGTGAATCTCCGGCGAACGGGGTTGGGTGCATAGCTGAGGTGTGTTCTCCGCTATTACACTCCTCACACTTGATGATAGCTTCACAGTCCTTGGCCATATGCTCCACCGAAGCGCAGCATCTGAAACATACCCCCAGCTCGGTGAGGACTTTCTTGCGCTCCTGAAGGGCCTTGGACCTGAACCCTCTGCACCTGCTCAGTGAGTGAGGTTTCTTGTGAATGGGACATTCCTGATTGAAGGACTTGTCTCCCCATGATGGGGTGTACGGTGTACTGGTGGATACCACAGGTGATGGGAGATTAGTCTTTCTTACACTCACAGAGTTCTCAAAGTCTCTACGTTTCTGTATGACACCTTCATACTTCGATGATGGTGTAGTTGAAGTTGCAGTGTTAAGCTGTAGGAAGTCAAGGCTGGGGTCGTTCCTCATCTGGGATTGGTCGTCAATGAACCTGCAGAAATGGATGAATGGGGGAAAGGTGACGCCATGCACTCTCTTGTACTTTGTGACTGATGTTGCCCACTTCTCCTGCAGACTGAATGGTAGCTTCATCACGATTGGGTTAACTCCATGTGCTGTATCTAGATAACACAGGCCGGACAGACGAGGGTCCCTTTTCGCGAGCTCCAGCTCCATGAGCAAATCACTTAGGTCTTGAAGCTTGTGGACCTCCTTGAGGTTGATCTTCGGGACGTTCTGAAGTCTCTTGAATAGGGCCTTTTCTATTGCTTCTGCGCTGCCGAAGGTGCGTTCCAGTCTTTGCCAGGCAGCAGCGAGACCTGCTCCTGCTTGTCCCATGTAAACAGTTCTAAGGTTCTTGATACGGTTTGTAGAATCTGGACCCAACCATTTGATCATGAGGTCGAGCTCCTGTTCTGCGGTGAGACTGAGGTTGGCGATTGCTGCCTTGAAGGTTGCCTTCCAAGCACTGTAGCTCTCTGCACAATCATCGAATTTTGAAAGGCTGGTGTTGATTAGCTCTCTGCTCACCATAAACCTGGCAAACTCCGACATATTGGATTCCTCACTGCTTGTTGCCACGACAACTTGTGATGCCCTTTGGACGTGTGCGTTGCCTGGCGTGAAAGGGCGAGATGTTTCCGGGTAGAATGATGTTGCAGCAGGGTTGAGCTGTGGTTTAGCCTCTGTAGATTCTGATGACTGCTGTTCGAGCTGTGGAGGTAGATGGAGAAATGCTTGGTAGCCAGCTTGCTGTAGTGACTTCATTTGAGAAGGCAACTCCTGGTGACTGTCATTAACTTGCTCGGGTGCTGTGGGTAGAGCTGACTTGGAGATCTCAGCGTTGTTGGCTTGGACTGCGATGTAACCTGGAGTTGACTCAGGTAACTGGTTCAGCACATAGTCTCTGGTGCGATCAACCGGATCGTCTGTTTCTTGCGGTAGGGAGTGAACTGGATCAGGACCTTGGCTCAAGGCTTGCTCGAGTAGCTTCACTTCAGCAAATGCAACTTCCTCTTCCATCTTTGAACGAAGAATCTTTATCTGAACCTCCGCTTCTGCCCTCTTGGCCTCCGCTTCTGCCCTCTTGGCCTCCGCTTCTGCCCTCTTGGCCTCCGCTTCTGCTTCTCTTTCTGTGAAGGAACGTCTCACTTTGGATTGTTCTGCTCTTATACGAGCTTCTAGTATTCTGTCACTCAGGGCTAAACTTCTTGAGGATGATGCTCTTGATGACCGAGAGGAGCGTCTAGATGAGGTTGTTCTGTGAGATCTAGTTTCCTGCTGGTGAGAAATACGGTATTCTGCTTCGTCTTTGACATTTTGTACCTTGGCGTCTCTCTCCCTGTATACCGATTCTGCCTTGCTCAGATCTGAAGGGGCTTCGTCAATGTTGGAGCCTTTTAGAAAGGTAGTGTACCTTGTAAACAGCCTCTGGTATTTTTCTTGAGCTGTGTTCAGTCGTTCAATGGCGGCTTGTAAGTTTGCAGTGTCGCCTAAAGAGGACTGAAGTCTTGACATGTGGCAAGAAACCCGTTCCCATAGTTCTTCAAGGTTGTCACATAATTCGTCCTTCGTATAGTGATAGTGTTCGATAGCCTTTATTGTTGGTTTGACGCAGCGTTTTTGTTGCACAACTTGATCTGCTGGGAGCATGGATTCTGTTTCCTGCTCTTCATCGTGGATAGTGTCAGGTTGTGTTTGTTCTGTTTCAGTAGTTGGGGACTGTGTAATGTCTTTTTCGGCCATTTTGATTTAAGGTGCGCTGTCTCTTTAAGAAACTGAACTTAACAATTGGGGTCTGGAAATCGCAGTGTGGCTCCGTTAAGACACCCTAATAAGATTTCCAAGGTGTTTTAGAAGAATTGTGGGGTTTTCCAGTCCGACAATCTGCAGCAATGTGGCGTAGGATGGAGGGAAACTTGGGGTGCATAAACTGTTCCTTTATAATGCAGAGATGTGATACAGGCCTGGTGGATGAGAGGGATCCCCTAGCACTTATCCAGGTGAGCGCTGTTGCTGGACAGATTCCACAGTGAGGTGCTGGATTCTTAGGGAATCTGTGGCTGGATAGTGAGTTTAAGGCAGTGTTTTTGGCTGGTTTAAAGCAGTCTTTTGACTGTTCTGTCCCCGCTTAAGGCGAATGAAGGTGCGCAGTAAGTTGTGGTGTGAGAAGTATTACCTTCTTATCCTTGAAGCGAGGCAGACAGGACCAAGTGCAGCTTCGGATGGATGGAGTCAAACGTGGACATAGAGATGAATCAGCGGTGGTTTATTGAACCTTGCCAGAAGACAGTATGATGATACAATGCAGATGGTACAAGTAGCAGTAGGGTAATTGTCTTGTGGGTGTTCATCCCTGGAGCCACTGCTGAAGCTGCTGCTGGTCAAAAGACTTTGCTTTCTGCAGTCCAAGAATATGTGTCCTTCCCACACTGGTAGCTAGAGTAAAATGGATGCCAGGAAGTGAGGTAGTACACAAGGCTGCAGAACACTCTAACATCCTAGAAGGCATGAAGGGAGGAGCGAGGGAGTGACACAAAGCTACTGGTCAGCAGGTGGCAGCAGACAAATATGAAACAGATATCAATTAAACAGTGGATTGAACTATATGAAGATATTAAGGGAACAGCACAGTGCCCAAACATTGGAGCTCCCCCACAAGTGACCCCATTTTGGAAACTAGACACCACAAGGAACTTATTTAGATGCATAGTGAGCACTTTGAAACCCCAGGTGCTTCACAAACTGATCTGTAAAAATGAAAAAGTACTTTTTTTCACAATTTTCTTTTTTTCCTTTTTACAGACTAATTTGTGAAGCACTTGGGGGTTGAAAGTGCTCACTATGCATCAAGATATGTTCCTTGGGGGGTCTAGTTTCCAAAATGTGGTCACTTGTGGGGGAGCTCCAATGTTTAGGCACACAGGGGCTCTCCATATGCGACATGGTGTCCGCTAACAATTTGAATGGAAAATCAGCTCCAATAGTTAGCGGACACCATGTCGCATATGGGGAGCCCCTATGTGCCTAAACATTGGAGCTCCCGCACAAGTCACCCCATTTTGGAAACTAGACACCTCAAGGATTATATCTAGGGGTATAGTGAGCATTTGGAACCTACAGCTACTTCACAGAATTTAATAATGTCATATTGAACATTTTCTTTTTTTCACACAATTTCTCACTTTTAGAGCATGTGCACAAGATATGGAGACACTGTGTCCTGGTTGTCTCCTCCCCTGCATTTTTTTTTAGTATTTCTTTATTAAATAAAAAAAAAAAAAACGACGTGGGGCTTCGCCATATTTTTGGTCCAGCCAGGTACAGCAGGCAGCTACGGGCTGCCACCAACCCCTTCTGCCTAGTTTTACCTGGCTGGAAACCAAAAATATAGGGAAGTCCCTTTTTTTTATTTTTTTTTTATTTCATGAAATAATTTTAAAAGAAAATGTCGTGGGGTTCGCCATATTTTTGGGCCAGCCAGGTACAACTAGGCAGCTGGGGGCTGGAATCCTCAGCGTAGGGAGGCCCAAGCTTTCTGGGCCTCCCCGCTGCGAATTGCAGCCCGCAGCCACCCAGAAAATGGCGCACTCATAGAAGCGCCATTTTCTGGCGCTGTATCCAGCTCTTCCAGCTGCCGTGTAGCAGTGGCAGACTGGGTAATAAGGGGTTAATGCCAGCTTTTTCTCAGCTGGTACTAAGCCCGAGATTCATAACGTCTGGCCAATATTAGACCGGACCATTAGGAATCTCTAGTAATTTGTAAAGAAGACACAAGACAGAGAATAATATTTTTATTAGAAAAAAAACACAAACACTACTTGGACTCCATCTTTATTATTCTTTGACGTCCGACGTAGTCCAGTGGGAAGGTCCGACGTAGTCCAGTGGGAGGTCCCGCGACGATTCTCAGTTTTATAGCATATGGGGCATCCCCCATATGCTATAAAAGCAGGTTCATTGTTAGGAGGATGACAGGTCATGAACTCAGTGAGTTCTTGACCTATCAGAATCCTCGGGTCACAAGGGGTTAACTGTGCTCTTCATGGCGGTCTCCACATCAGGTCAACATAAGTGGTGATCTATCAGGATCCTGGGATCCCGTAGGGATCCTGGGATCACCACTGATGGTGATCTGATGTGGAGATCACCATGAAGAGCACAGTTAACAAGGGGTTAACTGTGCTCTTTATGGTGGTCTCCACATCAGATTACCATCAGTGGTGATCTATCAGGATCCTGGGATCCCACAGGGATCCTGGGATCACCACTGATGGTGATCTGATGTGGAGATCACCATGAAGAGCACAGTTAACAAGGGGTTAACTGTGCTGTTCATGGTGGTCTCCACATCAGATCACCATCAGTGGTGATCTATCAGGATCCTGGGATCCCATAGGGATCCTGGGATCCTGGGATCACCACAGATGGTGATCTGATGTGGAGACCACCATGAACAGCACAGTTAACCCCTTGTGACCCGAGGATTCTGATAGGTCATGAACTCACTGAGTTCATGACCTGTCATTCCCTGGGCCGCACAGCAGGGGTTAACACCAGGGTGCGCGCACCACAGAAGACAGCAGCAGGAGCCGCCGGCAGGAGAAGCCCCCAGGACCGGAGGACCCCGGGACCGGAATCAGGATCGTTGGTAGGTAAGAGTGGTGTGGGGGAAATTTACTGGGGCATGTGGGGGGGGAGCCCTACAAACAGTTTAGAGGCGGCAGGGCCTCTGGGGAAAAAGCATCGGGCACAGGGCATCGGGGGAGGGGGGCGGGGGGTGTCCGGAGGCTGGGGGATCCCGGAGGCTGTGGGATCCCGAAGGCTATGGCTGGGGATCCCTGGAGGGGATTGGGGAGCACCGGGGGAGGACATTCCCATGCAGCCTGACATGTGTGACATGTCAGGCTGCATGGAGATGCAGGGGAGGTAGCGCACCGCCGCCATTTTTGAATGGACCGGGGGGATGGAGGTGTGGGGGGCCCGGGGGGGCTCGATCTCAGGCACAGGGGGTCTTAGGGGCCTTGGGGGTTAATGGATCACTTTGATCCGACATGTGTTTTCATGTCGGATCAAAGTGAAAGCATTTTTTACAAAGCACTTTCACTTTTGTAATGTGATGATCGGTAAACGGTGTTTACCGGTCATCACATTACAGGTGCGGGTACAAAAACAGCTAATTACTAATCTCTAGGGTGTCAGCTACAATTGGTACGCTGACACCCTAGAGGTATTAGCTCAAGGGGCGGCGCTACAGGGCTTTTTCCTGCCCGACGTCTACAGACGTACGGCTAGGCTTTAGTACCCTTTTTTTCCGACGTCTGTAGACGTACGGCTGTCGTCTAGGGGTTAATGGTATTTAATGCACACACAGTTACACAAGGCTCATTGTAAACATGATAAATAACATTATTAAAAATCACAGCACACACAGATATAATGAAAAATAAGAAGTGTTGTTTTATGAAGTGTTACCAAACCAATTAAATTACCTCATACAAGTTAATTAAACCTTAAATATATTAAATAAAATATGGACTTAATTAAAAATCTTTATATGCAGAAATGGGAGAAATGGATAGGTCGGGAACTTTCCCACCAAACATGGTAGGTAATATGGTCCAGAGCCTATAGATGTACACTCTACAAAGAGAACCAATTAAAACTACTCATGACCTGGTATCATACACCCGAATTATTACATAGATTTAACAATGCTATCCCAGACAATAACTGTGGGGCTACTGCATACCTCCCAACCATCCCGGATCCTGCGGGACACTCCTGATTTTCAGTCACTTCCCCGCTGTCCAGTCTGGGAGGTTACATTTAATGCACAGCAGTGAGTAGCTGCCAGCCATGCCCCCTATACATTTTAGCTCTGTGTGTCACAGTGCAGGGGCGTCTCTAGGCACTAAGATCCGGGGTGGCCCATCAGTGCTCTGCCCAAATGTGTAGTTAATGTGTCTTTTTGTTTACTGAATAAAGTTTTGTGACTCTCATACACAGTGGGGATTGCTGGCACTGCCCTGCACAGTACAGCTCTGTGTTCCCCCCGCACTCTGCTCTCCCTCACCTCAGCTGTAGCCAAGGGGATTCCTCCATTGTTCAGCACTGAGACTGGTTGCACTACAGTGCCAGCATCAGTGAGAGGAGGGGGACGTCGTTCTGTGGCAGAAGGTGGGCGGGGCCAAGTCTGTGCGGGAGGGGGAGAAACACAAGGCAGTCTGCCCTGAAGAGAGAAAGATGCAGCCACAGGAGCCCCCTCAATCCTGTAATATCACTACCAGTTCAGCTGTCGGATGCAGGAGGAGGGGGAAAGAAGGAAAAGGAGGTCTCCTGTGTGTACAATCCCCTGCTGATGATTCCAACTTCTCAACACTACTGTACTGCCACTTGATGCCCTGGAAAGATGAAGAGAGTGAGTATATGTGTTCGTACATATATCATGTATGTATAATGGTATGTGTGAGGTGCGTATAATGGTATGTGTGATGTGTGTGTGTGAGATGCGTGAGTAACTTAGGGTGGTGTGTGTGAATCATGCATGTGGTGTGTGAATGATGCTTGTGTGTGAGTGATGCGTGTGGTGTGTGAGAGTGATGTGTGTGATGTGTGTAAGTGATGCATGTGTTAGAGTGATGTTAGAGTGATGCATCAGTTTAAGTGCGTGTAATATGTGTGATGCGTGAGGTGGGTGTGTGAATCATGTGTGTGATGTGTGTGAGTAGTGTGTTTGATACGTGGGGTGCGTGTGAGTCGTGCATGTGGCGTTAGAGTGATGCGTGTGGTATATGAGTGATGCATCAGTTAGAATGATGCGTATAATGTGTGTGAGTGATACGTGTGTTAGAGTGATGCGTGGGGTGCGTGTGAGTCATGCATGTGGCGTGAGAGTGATGCTTATGGTATGTGAGTGATACGTCATAGTGATGCGTGTAATGTATGTGATGCATGTGGTGTGTGATGTGTGTAATATGTGTGATGCGTGCGGTGTATGAGTCATGCATGTGGGTTGAGAGTGATGCATGTGGTGTGTGAGAGTGATGTGTGTGTGTCAGATGCTTGCGGTGTGTGAGTGATGCATCAGTTAGAGAGATGCGTGTAATGTGTGTGATGCATGGGGCTGTGTGAGTGATGCGTGTGTGTGAATATTGTGTGTGGTGTGTGAGACTGATGTGTGTGTGTGAGTGATACTTGGGGTGTGTGTGAATGATGCGTCAGTTAGAGAGATGCGTGTAATGTGTGTGATGCATGGGGCTGTGTGAATCATGCATGTGGAGTGAGAATGATGAGTGTGGTGTGTGAGAATGATGCATGTGATGTGTGTGGTGTGAGTGATGCATATGTGATGTGTGGTGTGTGTGAATGATGTGGGTGTGAGTGATGTGTGTGTGTGAGTGATGTGTGTGTGAGTGAGTGATCCTTCTAATTGCAAGATTTGCACCCTAAATAACCATTGCCACCAAAACAGGAAATAATTCAAACACATCTATATTTTTATTGTGTCCTTCAAAAAAATGCACTGTTACCAATAAAACCAGTAGCATCAGTAAATAATAGAGATTCATAAGAGCTAGGTCTAGCACAACTAGGTCCATTAAAATCGTTCAAGAATTCTAGACACATACACAAATCTACTTTTATATTTTTGTTTAATCTAATGTATGTCTTTGCAGAAATAATACATGTTCTGCATCATAAAGGTGCCGCAAGAAAAACCTGACCATTGCTATTATACTGTACATAAGACGAAAATTAATAATCCTAACAAAGAATGAAATACCTCTGAAGTGCTTTTTTTCTTTCGCCAACATAAGAATAATCAAAAACTTGAGCTTATCTTACTTATCAGCAGGAAGACTACATTCCATATTTATTGAATCAATAATGATGCACAGAAATTCCAAACGGCAGCAAGAATAAACATTTTTCTTTCCTTTGCCAAAGGAACACTGAATAAATCCATAAGTTCAATAAATTTAAGAGACATTTCTTTCTTTACAAACATTAGACACTCCTGAACCTACAAATAAAAAGTTGTTTAAATAATGCAGCATCTCTCCAATTTGTAACTAAAGACTTTGTAACTTAGACATTAAAGACCATTGAAGAAATAAAGAAAATGCCTCAAAGTAATAGCAGGATAAGGAGAAACTCATAAGGAGGCACCTGTCAAAATAGCACTTGCCATCAAACTGAGGAATCCAAAGAATTTAATCCTAAACTATTAACTAACTGCTGTGTGGGGGCTGTATGACGCGATTCGCGTCATTTCCGGTGCCGGGTGACGTATTTACACCCGCGCCGCTGTTAGAGCTTCAAGCCCCGCACTGCGCATGCGCTTGCGCATGCGCAGTGCGGTACTTGAAGCTAACAGCGGCGCGCGTGTAAATACGTCACCCGGCGCCGGAAATGACGCGAATCGCGTCATACAGCCCCCACACAGCAGCGCCAGGCCGAGAGGGGAGCGGGGAGGCGCGCAGGGAGGCACGCATTTGAATTTATCATGAAGATCACGCCTATTGAGGCGTGATAGTATGAAGAGGGGCAGCCTGGCTGGGTGACTATGAATAGCATAGTCACTCATCAACATCAGTAATGAGGTACTTTTATAACGTTTATATTCAGTTTCAATATATGCATTTAGGAGCTAAAAGGAGTGTAGGGTAAGTGTTACTATGCTCTAGGGACAGCTTTTAATAGCTTAGGAGGTGGTTTGGGGGTGACAGGATCCCTTTAAGGACATTACTAGGGTACTATTAGGAGTGGGTATATAATTTATACATTGTATAAATCTTATGTTTTTGTTTCCTTGAACTATCTTGGGTGACAATTAATTTTGATCAATAGAAAATGATTGTATATAAGATCCTGATATAGAAGTTATTTGACATGAACCATAAGTGTATGATTTAGAATTGATGATTTGTTTTTCATGAACCCAAAGAATGTAATGTTTCTGTGTATATATAGTATATCTCTTCCTCTTCTCTTATGGCCACTTTACACGCGGCTACATTTCTAGCTTATCCACAGGTAACTTACTGGCTGCAGTGAAATCATGGAGACATGATTCCATTTGTACACAGCAACAAGATAGAACCATGTCTCCATGATTTCACTGCAGCCAGTAAGTTACCTGTGGATAAGCTAGAAATGTAGCCGTGTGTAAAGTGGCCATAATGGTACCTTTACACGCCACGACGGCAGGCTGGATATATCCCGCTACAGGCTACAAATGTAGCTTGTAGCGCCAATGTAGCCCGTCGTAGCGGCGTCTGAAGACGTGACGCTACAGCCGGCAACAGATACATCTGTTTCCTAGCTCTGCTCGAAAACTGATGGCTACATCGCCGATGGTAGCGAGCTGTATCGGCGTGTAAAGAGGCAACGGAAGGGAACTCGGGACAGCCTGCGATGTAGCTGCAATGTAGCTAAGGCGTGACCCTGGCTCCGTGTTACCGCGCCCCATGTGCGATCATTGGTGGAAGCTGCTGCATGACAATTGGTAGTCGCTGCATAGGGAGGCATATTTAAAGGAGCTGACGAGTCACACTACACAATCGCTCGAGCGTGCTGTATTACTCAGCCTCCTGCGATGCCTGCCCAATCAGGATGTTATTGCTTCGTCCTATCAGCGTACGGACGGCTCGTAATCCACAATTGTGGCACGCCTATGTGCTGGCCCTGCTGCACCAGGTACGCCAATAGTAGCTGGTTATAGCGGTGTGTAAATGAGCTACAGCTGGCTACTTGAGACACCCGGCGATGTAGCTAGCTATAGGTGTAGCGTGGCGTAGCGAACCTTGTGGCGGCGTGTAAAGAGGGTGCGTTGACGGTTTGTAACCGTTTGAGCGTGCTCGTGCACGTGAAGTAGCGGGATGTATCCAGCCTGCCGTCGCGGCGTGTAAAGGTACCATTAGGGATGATTGTTTTTCATGTATTGGTAAGTCAAGAACTGATACCATATTCTTTTTATATCTCTTTCTTGAAAAATGGTGTGTATATGTAATATTAGATGATAAGATGCTCAAGGGGGGTGACCTATATTCTTAAGGTTATAAGGTTATAAGTAAAATTTTGTGATTTGTTTTTGTGTTGCAGGGTATTACTATGTCATAGATAGTTATGAAAATGGTACAAATTTTTATGAGATTATGGTTGAAAATGTTGTCCAGGTAATAGATTCCCCGAGATAGGTTTTTTCTTATGTTTTGACACTTAAAAAGGGCTTGTCTAACATGTATTTTTGAGCTTTATCTCCCCCTTTAACATGCAGCTACTGTGGACCGAAGTCGCTTCCCACAGTCTGGAGATGTAGTGATAAACGTCAGAAATTCTGCGGATGACTGAGACCACTGAAGAACATAAATGGCAGCCCAACTAGATCCAAGATCTACACAAGGCAGACGAGCCCAGGAGAACTATTGAATGTCTCTTACTACAGACACTGGCCTATATGCGATGGATATAAACATCCCAAGGGACACTGACCGCTTAGGACACCTTTATTTTTTGAATATCAAGGACTGACTTATTTTAGATAAGACTGAAGCAACATTGACTTGGTACAAGGCCATGTCCTCCTGAATTAGACCGTAGTGAGGACCGACTTATGGGAAATGTCAAATATAATGACTAACAGTTGAGTGATAATTATGACCGGTATTTGATTGCGGCATTCATATAGTTTCCCTGTTTGCCATGGTTTGTGAGCGTTTGTGTCCATCTGATGGTGTAATGGGCAGACCTTTGTGGGGAATCCGGTGAAGTGGTGTAGGAAGACCGGCTCCTTCTACTAGGGGAGGAGAATGTACCTGAGTAGGTCTGTGTGCATGCACTTTGGTTGGAGCATTCACTCATGACCATGGGAGAAAGGAACTTTGGGAGCAGCATTCATTTTTATTATATTTAGAACCTATTTTAGTAAATATAATCTCCATATTTTTGTGTGTATAACTTTTACTATGTATTTCAGTAGTATTAAATAGAGACGTGAGACATCATCTTAGATATCAGTTTAGGCTGCAGCAAGACCAGTTACAAAGGCGTTATGATTGTCATTACGGTTAAACGTTATGGTTGTCTCCATATTGGTGAAGACTCCTTTCCCACTTTTCTTTACCTCTCCCCCACTGTCACCTAGGGCAAGGATTTTGGGTAAGATTTTGAATGTCTTCAAACGGGGGAATGTTATGGCAATAAATAGTTAATAATTTTATTGGAATAATTGAAGCCATTTCAGAACCCTTCCAAAAACATGGTTATGTGATCCTTGCACTTTCCTCTAGAATTTTCTGTGTCTCTGATTCTGCATAAATGTTTTGATTTAGAGGTAGCCGTATAGAAGCTCTTATCAGATTGTTCTGAACGTCTTGTACGACTTCAAGGCTAGTGTAAGATAACTAACACACAGAATAAAATGTATATTCAGCATAAAATGACGCAATTATCTAGTCACGCCCCTTTGCACATCCCTTTAAGGATAAGTAATAAAACTGCTAGCTTTTCCTTTAATAAAGGTCTTTGTCATTAAGCTCTACATTGACAACTTGTCAGTGTGGGTTCTTTCGTGACGTGCACACACATAGACAAAGCATCCAATTTGGCAGCAGACAATTAAGACGACAGCCTCACCCGAAAGGTGTGGGGGGCATCCATTACAGGAGGATGGAGGACAAAGTGGCGGCGTGGGGGAGGATGGAGCAGCACAGGCAGGGGGAGAATGGAGGATTGAGTGGCATAGGGGAGGAGGACAAAGGAAGGAGGAGGAAGCGGTGGGGTGGGGGAGGATGGAGCAGCACAGGCAGGGGGAGGATAGAGCACAGAGCGGCAGGGTTGAGGAGGACAGAGGACAAAGTGGTGGGGTGGGGGAGGCCAGAGCAGCACAGGCAGGGGAAGGATGGAGGATGGAGTGGCGGGGGGGAGGAGGATAAAGGAAAGAGAAGGAAGGGGTGGGGGAGGATGGAGCAGCACAGGAAGGGGGAGGACAGAGCAGTAGGGGGAGGACGGAGCACAGAGTGGCGAAGGAGAGGAGGACAGAGGACGAAGCGGTGGGGGTGGGGGAGGATGGAGCAGCACAAGCAGGGGGAGGATGGAGTGGCGGAGAGGAGGAGAACAAAGGAAGGAGGAGGAAGCGGTGGAGGAGGATGGAGCAGCACAGGCAGGGGGAGGACGAAGCACAGAGCGGTGGGAGGAGGAGGATGGAGGACAAAGCGGCGGGGTGGGGGAGGATGGAGCAGCACAGGCAGGGGGAGAATGGAGTATGGAGTGGCGGAGGGGAGGAGGACAAAGGAAGGAGGAGGAAGCGGTAGGGTGGGGGAGGATGAAGCGGTAGGGTGGGGGAGGAGGTAGCGGCAGGGGGAGGATGGAGCACAGAGCGGCAGAGGGGAGGAGGACGGAAGACAAAGTGGTGGGGTGGGGGGACAGAGCAGCACAGGCAGGGGGAGGATGGAGGATGGAGTGGCGGAGGGGAGGGGGACAAAGGAAGGAGGAGGAAGCAGTGGAGGAGGATGGAAAGGCAGAGACAGGGGGAGGACGGACCACAGAGCGGTGGGAGGAGGAGGATGGAGGACAAAGTGGCGGGGTGAGGGAGGATGGAGCACTGTACGGCAGCTCAGTGGTTAGCAGAGTATACAAGGGCTCAGTGGTTAGCCGAGTATATGGTGGCTCAGTGGTTAGCACTGTGCGGTGGCACAGTGGTTAGCACTGCGCGGTGGCTTAGTAGTTAGCACTGCGCGTTGGCTCAGTGGTTAGCACTGCGCGGTGGCTCAGTGGTTAGCACTGCGCGGTGGCTCAGTGGTTAGCACTGCACGGTGGCTCAGTGGTTAGCAGTGAGTGTGGTGGGCAGAGTGGTCAGCGCAGTGCGGCGGGCAGAGTGGTCAGCGCAGTACGGCGAGCAGAGTGGTCAGCGCAGTGCGGCGGGCAGAGTGGTCAGCGCTGTGCGGCGGGCAGAGTGATCAGCGAGACCACACACACACACACACAGCACACACACACCTCCATGCACTGTCCGCTATACTTACCTCCTCCGTTCCGCTGACATTTCGCCGCCCCCGGAGGACTGGATCCAATATGGCGTCCATGAAGTCTCGCGAGCCAGGGTGTGATGTAGCATACCGTTACATCCTGACAGAAGTAGCCTTAGGGTTTTATTATAATAGATTCTTTGCCTACAGGGTTCCCTGAAAATTGCATTGCCCTGTGGGAGCAGAAGGTTTACATTTTTAACTCCCCATTTTACAGAGGGATGCACTGCCAATAGTGATGAGCGACTGTATTCGTTACTATTCGCAACTCACACAGATAGTACGGTATTTGATTTACTTGTTATATTGTAAGTATTTGTGTACTCACCTCCCTATATTCAGATGTCTCACCCTGCAGTTTTAGCTCCTCCTTTGCAGCCACTCAGCATTCTGGTCTTCTTAACCAATCAAAGTAATGCTGCAGACATCTTGATTGTGGCATTACTGTGATAGGCTGGCCACATAGCGTCATAGGGGCTATTTAAGCCCTGCCACGGCCATCTTGATCACATTGCATCCAGAGCCTGTAATGTAGAATCATAGGGAAAGATCTACTGGAGAGAGTGTTTAGGCCTCTTGATAACACAAAAGCCATTTTGAGAGCCACCTGCAGTGTATACTACCTCAGTGTAGAGTAGGGAGTGAGAGATACTTAAGCAGGGACAGTTTAAAGAAGCTGGTCACTAGCTCCATAATACCACCAAAAAATTGTTCTTGACAGAACTGAAGCCACACAACAAACTCAGAGTAGAGGGAGAAATAGATTATGTATTAGGTAGGGAGAGGTTAAAGTGTTCTCCAGTGTCCATCTTAAAACAGCTACTGTAAGAGGCAAAGCTCAATTTTTCCAGCACAGAGTAGTAGCATGTTGTGCTGCCTTTTTTTTTTTTTTTAAAGCACCAATCTATTTTTCCTGCTGTTTAGAGGTCAGAGCCTGCCTTCTGCTGTCCACATTAGTTCAGTTAAAAAGGTTGTTAGTGTACTAGGCAAAGCAGTAGTACAAATATTTCCTACTGCCTGCTACAAAGCATGTACCAGGCCATTTTCCCCACGATTTTGGCTGTGACAGCTAGCTTGGCTTGTGCTATCAACATCTGAAAATCTGTCAACAAAACCCAAAATGCCAAAAAAGCCTGTTGTTAAGGGACAGGGACTTGGATGTAGATCTGATGTTGTCAGTGGTGCTCAACAAGGAACTGAGTTTGTGTCAGGTCAGAAGAAGCTTGATGCATCCACTATGTTCCAGGAAAAATTTCCCAGTCTGGAACGTATATGTGTATGGAAGCCAGTAGACTGAGAGCCGATTCTATCTTGCATAGCACAGAGAACCTCTGCATATTTGTCAAGCAGCACCAAATTTTCTACGACTACACAGTTTACTATTGATACAAAGAAGGCTGGCCCATCCAATCCTGAAGCTGGTTCTTCTTTCTCCCGCCATTATCAGTCACAGGAGACATATGACCCCAAGCTTGGCCACTCAGAGGATTTGCTTTGTACTTATACTTTGGTTGGCTCTGGCCTCTCCCAGTGCAGCATTGAAGAGGGTCTTGAGGAGGTGGCATGCATTGATGAGGACCTACGGTCAGAAGAAAGCCAGTTTGAGTAACATCATTTCCTGTCTCCAGAGGTGGAGGCTGATGATGATGAGACACAGTTGCCATCAGGTCAGCATACAATCTCATTTGGAAAGGAGGAAGAGAAGGAAGACAAGGTGGTCGATGATGAGTCCACTGATCCGACCTGGACAGTTGGCACGCATAGCCATCATAGCAATACAGAGGAAGATGGATATGTAGCACCAACACAGGCACCAAGGGGTCTTGGTTTGCTCAGAGTGAGAACTACGTCAACTTTTCCTAAGAGCACCCCTGCTGTGCGCCAAATCAGGCCAAGGGTAAGGGAGAAGGGAACTTCTGTAAACAACGTGCATCATTTACACAAGTTCTTATCTCACCCATGATAATTTGTTCACTTCTGTGGCACAGCACCTAAATGACACCCTTTCCAGACTGTGCACCCCTTTTCCTAGAATACTCAAGTCAGGACAAGGGGGCATTCAGCCACTGTGTGGGAGTTTTTTTTCTGAAAGTCTTTCAGAGAATAATATTGTAGTCTATAGCTTCTGCAATACCAAGTTGAACAGAGGCCAGGGCAAAGGCAACCTGAGCACCACCAGTATGCAAAACCACATGGCAGCCAAGCACCCCAGTAGGTGGGCGGAACACAAGGGTAACAAATCTGTGTCTGTGGGTCAAACCACTGCCATGTTGCTTGGGCTATGTCCTTCAGAATGTGCTCTTCAGGGAGCAGGCCCTCATGCCTTCTGCTCACAAGTGGTGGTTGCCAACAAGCATCAATCACGTCCACTTCCTTGCCCTTTTGAAGCATCCAAAAGTCTGTGCCTGAGAGCTTGGAAAGGAAGTCACGCACCCACCGGCACAAATACTAAACTTACACATTGCCAAATTGTTAGCTGTAAAGATGTTGCTGTTTAGGCTTGTGGGAACACAATTTTTCTGTGCTCTCTTGGCTGTGGATGGCCCATGATACAATGTTTCCAATCGCCACTATTTTGCCCGATGTGCCATTCCTGCATTACACAAGCATGTGTTAAAGAATCTGAACCGTGCTCTCACCAACACCATAACCAGGAAGGTCCACCTAACAACAGACACTGTGTGAAAACACAAAGGAGACAAACGAGGCGCAGAATAGTGCCCTATCAATGGTGACACTATTGAAGTTGGTGATATGTGGTGTCCACTCACCTTGCTTAGTTGTGTATACCCATAACCGGCTTGAGCTCTTTATACAGCTGCCGCTGGACCTCCACCGCCACTGCTTGTGGATGAAATCGATGATCTATTGTTGGGAAAAGGTGTACCACGGTCCGCGCTGCTGTGTCACAAATATCACAAGGAAAACAATGCTCCAATAAAAAACGTCCTTTATTCCTCCTTTCCTATGCGTTTCGGAGCCACATCCGAGCTCCTTCCTCAGGGACATCAAGATTACATTGAAACATTCCACTTATAACAAGGATATGGCGCCAAAAAAGTGCAATGTAATGCTGGCCGTGACGTCAGCAGACAGGGAGGATCCCTGTGTGACGTCACTATGTTTATAAACAATACCCCGTGTTATTCCAGATCTGAGAAATAGGCACAAAAAATAATAAGCATATATAAAACAATACAATATCACACATTAAAACCAACTTAAAATACAATTATAATATTATATTCATAAGAGGGAATCAAAAATATTTTTTTATATGAATATCCGCTGTCATATAGGCTAGAACTCTTGGAGGGTGAACAAAAGCATATAGGTATTAACATGTGATCAACCTGTGTCTCTATATGTCTGGGGTGTTACTAATCCATTATAATAGAGGGGTTCATAATGGTCTGTGTTAGTAGTGAGTGAACTGTGATAATCCATTGAGATTTGTAGTGTCAGGGGGTGTTATATGATAAACAATGACAAACATGTAATAGAGGATAATTTTCAAAGAGTCTGCTGAATATAACAATTAATTATTTATTTATTTACTTATTTATTTATTTATTTATTTATTAATTCCCATCATTGCAGAATGGACTCATATTATAGAAAAATTATTATAAAGATTATTATTTAATTAAGATATGGAACATTATAAAACAATAGTACTTAAACCGGATATTAAATTAATATCAATAATTCCCCTATTGCAATTGCGGCAATTTTATCTTCACTGCCGGTGCAAACCGGTCCGATTTTTAAGTTCTTAGTACTATATGTATAAAGTCATGTCAGGGTAAATCGTGAATGAGCTATGCCACTGCACCTCCAACCCAGTCTACGATAATGGGTGTAAACTGGTGGCAGCTTTAAAGGTTGGCAAGCATGGCTCATGTGCTGAACCTAGATGTTCTGAAATTTCTGAAAAGTTACTATGCCTTGCCGTACCTGCTTGAGAAGGTGCGCCGTATTAGTGCCTATTTCCATCATTTCTCTATCGCCTTTCTGGTCTTACACAAAAGCGCTTAAATTTGCCAAGTCACTGACTAATTTGTGACCTGTCTACGCAGTGGAACTCAACCTATCATATGTTGGCAAGTATTAGGGAGCAGCAGAAGACATAGCTGAATGCCAGCTTTAACATGCCCATCAGACTGAGAGTCAGCCACCACACATTACAACTGTCAAGTTGGTGTGGATCGCTGACATTTGTGAGGTTCTTAAGAATTTTGAGTACTGCACCAACCTCGTGAGCGGTAACAAGGCTATTATCAGCTTAACTATCCCGCTGCTGTGTCTCTTGAAAAAAATAATTGCATAATCTCAAAGAAGAAGCTTTGACTGCCCAGCATGTGGCTATGGAGACAGATTTGCCAATTGGCTATACTACCCAGCCCAGTTAATATTTTGAGGCAACATTGGGTGATGAGTAGGACAAGGAGGGAGACTACTGTTTTTTTTGTGCTACCAATGGGACTCCTAATGCTACAGAGTGGACACCCAACCAAAGATTCATGTCTGTGCAGCCTGGATAGGCTGAAGAGGAGGGAGTGGAGCTTGAGGAGGCGAGTCAGCATGAGAAGAGGATGGGTACTGCTCCTATGGTTGGGTACACAGAATATTTGCCTTTTTGCAGCTTGGCCCACATGGCACTGTTCATGTGTAAGTGTCTATGGCAAGACCCTCGTGGGATACACATTTTATCCAACAACCTATACTGGTTGGCCACTTTTCACTATCCACGGTACAAGGAGAAATGTCCTTCTCTCCTTTTGGAGTCACCAAAGAGTTGCACAATGGAATCGTTTAAGAGGACCATTGTAGACCAGTTGATGAAATCATCACACTAAGACAACACTGGTGGTAGAAGTACCAGCTCTTTTCAACACTAAAGGATAATGGAGAAACACATGAACACAAGGTCCAACAGAAATGGGGGGAAAATGTACACAAATTGGTCCATTTTCAATAAATCTGCACAACAGCAAGGGCTATATGTGCCTGTAACAATGCCAAGGAGGGAGAAGATGCAGATTATGGTCCAGAAGTACTTAATTGACCATATGTGCATCCTTTCTGATGCTTCAGTTCCCTGTATTATTGGGTATCCAAGATGAACACTTGGCCCTACCTCTCTTTATATGCCTTGGAGGTGCTGGCCTGTTTGACTGCTAGTGTGATGTCAGAGCGTGTTTTCTGTTCTGCTGGGGCAATCATCACTAATAGGCGCAAATGTCTTTCCACGG
This sequence comes from Allobates femoralis, assembly GCA_033576535.1. Taxonomy (NCBI): domain Eukaryota; kingdom Metazoa; phylum Chordata; class Amphibia; order Anura; family Aromobatidae; genus Allobates; species Allobates femoralis. The sequence continues at coordinate 447,959,360 of JARQOC010000003.1, forward strand.
AAAATGCAGACAAACTTACTCTGAATAAATTCAACAAGGACTGAATTTCTCCACAGTTTGAAATCCTTCCAGATGACAGCAAGCTAACCTCACCAAAAATGCTAATTCATGTTACCTCTGTTAACGTCCACGCCTTCCCATAAAAAGCCGTTTCCTTCCTGTGTGAACCTTGACTCAGCCCATAGCGCTAAGTTTTACAAACCCCAGTGGGCAAACCAGACAGTATTCCTACTCCATCACAAAAAACAGTCAAACAAACGTGCAAAAATACTCTGTTGTAAAAGATAAAAACAGTAAAAAGCAAGTGCTGCTAAAAAAGTAGTAAAAAAACAGGTATTTAGTTGATACGTTTTTTGCAAAAAATGTATACTAAACTGCTCTACCAAACGTCAAGGTAACCCGTGTCAGAGCAGTCCCTATCTGTTGTGTTTAAAAACCTCACCTGATTTTTGCAAAAAGTAGTAAAAAACAGGGTATTTAGTTGATACGTTTTTGCAAAACCCTGTTTTTTACTGCTTTTTTAGCAGCACTTGCTTTTTACTGTTTTTATCTTTTACAACAGAGTATTTTTGCATGTTTGTTTGACTGTTTTTTGTGATTCAGTTTTTTGGTGGTGTGAACAATGTCTTACAGATCTGTTCACTGTGTGCATGGCTCATTAGTGTTTGTCTAGTTTGTTTCTTGTTTCTACAAGAGAAGGGAGCCACCCACCCCTCCCTTTGGACCCTGCACATGAAAAGCCATCTTCTGCAGTCAGTCCATGTCAGACCTGTCTGGACCCTGCTCATGTAGGTGCTAATACACATGGTCAGGTTTTTAAACACAACAGATAGGGACTGCTCTGACACGGGTTACCTTGACGTTTGGAAGAGCGGCTTAGTATACATTTTTTGCAAAAAACGTATCAACTATATACCCTGTTTTTTACAACTTTTTTTGCAGCACTTGTTTTTTACTGTTTTAATCTTTTACACTGTGTGCATGGCTCATTAGTGTTTGTCTAGTATTCCTACTCCAGCCTAACTACTATTTGTGATTGTGAGAACTTGGGATGTGGCTTCCTGCGTCAAGTCTTCTTTTCCTATATAATCTGGGGAATACTGACAATCGAAATATCTGAGCCATTTGGAGAAACTTCTACAACCCATCCTGGAGGGGGGGGGGCACCATATATCCTTGTCCATTGACTTGCACAACTGATATATTTGAACTTTTCATCCAGTTTAGTAGTGCAGCCTTATTTTTCCGGTTCACAGAGTTCAGCCAAACCTGAGAATAGCAGGCCGCACTCACTGCTACCTTCTAGTAATCTATGTATCTTGCCCTTTTTCTCTGTAGTCTCTGCCCTTAAATTAGTTAAATAATAGAGTGAGGGACCTACAACAGGAATGAGTGAGGGCACTTTCAAATGCACACAAGAGGGACCTCCAAAATTTCTAGACAAGTGCACTTCCTAACATGTGTCAAAGGACCACATGAGGGCTCTCACAAAACTCAGGTTTCCTGGCTACTGCAGGCCCTCTGAACGTTTGAGTGTAGGCTCTCTGAACGTTTGAGTGTAGGAACGCAGTATCACATAATGGTGGAGGAGGAGAAAGAGGAGGGGGTTCAAGCCCAACGCTAAAATTGGCGCATTGTAAACTGCTATGGGATATGTATTCCACTATGAAAGTCTCAATGAGGGAGGGACCGCCCAAATGTCTGAGTAAGAGCAGTCCCTTCAAAACACACATTACAGGGTCCCCTCTGGGCCATTACAAAATTCAGTTTCCTGCCTACTGTAGGCCCTCTGAACATTTGAATTTAGAGTTATAGTATCACATGCTGGTGGGGGAGCTGAAGGAGGGTCAAGCCCAATGCTACAATGGGCACATTGTAAACTGCTATTGAATATGTATTCCACTATCTGAGTTTCAATGATGGAGGGGCCACCCAAATGACTAAGTAGGAGCAGTCCCCCCAAAATGTATGTTACAGGGCCATCTCTGGGCTCTCACCAAACTTAGGTTTCCTAACTACTACAGGCACTCTGAACATTTGCATTTAGGGCCGCAGTATCACATGGTGGAGGAGGAGGAGAGTCAAGCCCAACGCTACAATGGGCACATTGTAAACTGCTATGGAATATGTAATCCACTATCTGAATGTCACTGAGGGAGGGACCACCCAAATGTCTAAGTAAGAGTGGTCCCTTCAAAACGTACATTAGAGGGCCACCTTAGGCCTCTCACATCAAAGATCCACATAACCCCTGGTATGATGTAGCTGGCCTTGTAAAGTGCTAAGGAATGACTAACTAAAACTGATGTATGACAGAGGAACCTACAAAATGTTTAAGTCAGGGTCCTCCCTATTGTAAAAGGCAAAAAAAAATCCTTAAAGGTACATGGGAACTAACCCTAAAAGGGATATTTTTTTTGTTTCTCTGGTTTATTTAGCGATTATTTAGTGATTATGCAGGATAAACAGTTTCTTAACCTTTTTGGCCTGTTAAATGCAATTTAGGTTAGGTTTGGTAGTTGGTCTTGTGTATCTGTAAAAGTGGCGTAATACTGCGACAAACTTATTCCCAAAAACCATATGTGAGTCACAAATGCATGCAGACATATATCCCAGACTTTTCTCATTCTGATTCATCACTTTCCCATCCATTTCAGCCTTTTTCTCAAGCCCCCAGACCTCTTTGTAGGGTCTAGCAGAAAATTACTCACATTTACCATTGACTTGCACTGTACTCACCATTCAGAATGAATACGCGATTATTACTAAGTACCGTATATACTCGCGTATAAGCCGAGTTTTTTTTTTTTTTTTTTTTTTTTTAAACCAGTTGATTTTTATTGAGTTCAAGACATGTTACAAGTTATAAACAAGTAGGCTACAACAGCCTAAAGGCAAAATTAACCTACAAGTAAGAAGAACCAATATGAATTCAAAAAGGAGAGGGGGGGAAAAAGGGGGGGGGGGGGTTAAGAGGCAGGGGGAAGGCAAGCAGTGACCAGGGAAGGTGGGAGGGGGGTAGGAAGGGGGGGTGCAGTAATTAACCAGGTATACAATGTTAGGTTATCGAATATAAACAGCATTTGCAATGCATACAACATTCAAAGCGAAGTAGGGAGAAATAGAAATAGAGAGGCTCAACTCCTTAAGGGTGCATTTTCATTCTAGCAATCAAAGTAATGTCCACTCTGTCATATATTTTAATTTGGGATGGAAACCGTATTGTGGGTAGAGGAAATCCATGAGTCCCACCAATTAAGGACTTTCGTTCTCTGTGGAAGGTCATGCGCCAACAATACCTCATGGCTCAAGTGTGCGTTTAGGCGGGTGATGGTCTCAGTGAGTAGTGGGGCCGTGGGGGACTTCCACTTGGCAGCAATGGACAAGCGTGCTGCTACAAGAACAATTGAGATCATAGGCCGGAGTATCTTGGGCAGTGAATGTATGCCTATGCCCAGAAGAGCCATGGGTGCAGTTAGGGAGAATCGTAGGCCAGTCAGTGAGTGTAATAGTGATTCAACCGACGTCCAGTAAGATCGAATGTGGGGACAGATCCACCAGATATGTGCGTCGGTGCCCGGTAAACCACAGGTCCTCCAACAGAGGGGAGAGGAGGTGGAAGCTGAACGTCCAAACCTCGTCAGGCGATACGGAGTTAAGTACCAGCCCAAAGACAGCTTTTTGAATTGCTCCAGATGGTTTATGCATCGAGTATATTTGACAATATGGTTCGAGGCTTTACGCCAGTCCTCGAGGGGGGCTGTGAATTCCAGTTTGGCCTCCCAACGCGTCATGTAGGGGAGTTTGGAGGATGCTCTTGCCGCAGTTAGGGCTTTGTAGATGATAGACACACCCCGCTGAGAGCCACCAGTTTGTTTAAAGAGGGATTGGAGAGTCAAGTCAATCGAGGAGGGATCCCATGTGGGAAGCGAGAGGGAGTTCAGAAAGTGCTTGACACGAATGTATGAAAAGCAATGTTTGGCCGGGAGAGAGAATTTAGATATCAGGGTAGTAAAGGGGGTCATCTCATTCCCAGAGAAGATGTCAGACAGAAGCAGAATACCCGCCTCCCTCCAGCTTCGTAGGGAAATGTCCAGCATGCTGGATTCCAAGGCATGTATGGAAATGTACTTGGAGAGGAAAGGGAAATGGATCTTTGCCAAAGGATACCAAATTGCCATAAGGGACTGCATAGACTTCAGGGGCGTAGGGGGAGGACAGGACGAAAGAAAAGACATCTCCATGAGAGTCTTCGTAGAACAAAAAGGAGAAAGTACAGATTCAATCTGTAGCCAGCCAGAGATCGGTTCCATAGACCACCAGATTTTGGCAATATCCAAATGGATAGCTTTATAATATGTCAAGATGTCCGGCATTCCCAGTCCCCCCATAGCAGTAGGCAGGGAGAGTGAAGATAGAGCTACTCGGTGAGGCTTGTTACACCAAACAAATTTCCCTACTGAGTCAGCGATCAGTAGGGAGAGGGGGGCATGATCTGACCACGAGATAACGTCTATATCTGCAGATAAACAATGAGGTAAAAGAGAATTATTTACCAAAAGGAAGTCAATCCGGCTGAAGGTTTTGTGTCTGGGTGAAAAAAACGTATAGTCTCTCTCGTTGCCATGTAGATATCTCCATATATCGTGAAGACCCGAAGACGCGATTATAGGAGATAGATCTGTACGGTAAGAATTAGGGGAGGAACAGTCTAAACTTTTAAGTAGTGGGGCATTAAGATCGCCCGCTATCAGCGCATGGCCCTCCACAGACGGCATATAGGTCTCCAGGAGATTTCTAATGAATTTAAGTTGGTTTTCATTAGGGGAATAGACAGCGAATAGGGAGTAGAGTATTCCATTCAGCTTGGCAATAAGCAAAAGAAACCTGCCCTCTGGGTCAGAGACCGTTTTGATCAACTCAAAGGAGAGAGATGAGCTAATAAAAATGGCCACCCCCGCTCTTTTCCCACCAGCATTGGAAAAGAATTGGTGTGGGTAGTGTGGGGATGTCACACGCTTGTTGTCTCCCTCAAGGAGATGTGTCTCCTGCAGGAAGACTAGGTCTGCATGAGACTTCTTGAGCTGAGCACGTAAAAGGGATCTCTTTTGGGGCGAGTTGAGCCCATTAACATTAAGAGCTAAGACTGATACCGGCATGGTAAATAATGGAGTAACAATAGCATAACCAAAACTGCAAAAACATATGAGGTATTAACTGCAACAGGGGAAGGGAGTAGGGAAAGAAAGGGTTAAGGATCTGTCTGACACACGCAGTGGTCCCCACCACCGGAGCCCAGTATGGCCGGGAGAGCGGGGGTGCGGTGCCAAAAGACAGAAATATAGACAACAAACAGTACAAAAACAAACAAAAAGGGTCTAAAAAGGGACCCATAATGAACTGCGATCTACGTAGGACGCAGTTACGATGTACAAACATCGCAGAAAGGAGCGTAAAAATCGCTCGAGGGGGGCAGCGTGTTCCTTCAGCCGTAGGATCAGAGAATGAGAGAGTAATAGATAAGTAAGAAAGTGATGGGGGGGAGAGTAAGCAGGGGAAGGACGGTAGAGAGAGATGAGAAGGAGAGAGTGGATCCTACGACCTGAAGGATGTCACGTAGTGGCCAGGAAGGCGAGCCCAGGAGAACCAACAGAAGATATTCGGCCCAGACGGCCAGTAGATGGGGTAAAGAGGATCAGGCGACGTCCCATTCTGGATCCACCTTCTTGCGTCGCAGACGGGACTTTGGTTGCTTCTCCCGCGGATCACGTCGGTCCTGCGAAGTTGGAGTAACAAAGTCCGCCGGGAGTAAGTTCCACTTTTTCAACAACTCCTCTGCACGTGAAGGAGTTGGGCAAACATGGAAAGTGTCATTACGTCGAATAATAAGACGAGTTGGTCGTCCCCAGTGGTATGAGATGTTTTGGTCTCGGAGGATGGTAGTGTAGGGTTTAAATGCCCGGCGTAGAGCCAAAGTTCCTGGCGAGAGGTCCGGAAAAACTTCCAGGTCGGCGAACCGACCTGAAAGCGTCGGCGATCGGCGTAACGCTCTCAGAAAGTCCTCTTTCGTCTCAAAGAAGTGAATCCTTGCTATGACCTTTCTAGGTAGATCAGAGCGCACTCCAGGAGGTTTCCGGAGGCGATGAATGCGATCTATTTTAAAGTCTCGGGGGTCTAGCTCGGGGAGGACCTCTTTCAAAAAGTCGGTGAGCAGGCCCCGTAGGTCTGAGTCCGGGACCGCTTCGGCGACACCTCTGAGACGGACGTTGTTCTGCCGGTTCCGGTCCTCCATGTCGTACGCTTTAGCCTGCGATGCCAGCATATCGTCTTGGAGACGCTCGTGGTCATCAATGAGGTCGTTGTGAGAGCGGACCAGTTCAGCCATCTTGGTTTCCAAGTGATCTGTTCTCCCCCCCAGCTCCGTCACCTCGCCTCTCAGATCCTCCACCATCTCCCGCATGTCATCCTGGAGAGACGTTCGCAGGTCTGTAAGTAGGTCTGTCATGAGGGACTTCATTAGGGCGTAAGTGACTGGGGAATCAGGGGAGGGCTGTTCAGGTCTTGTCTCCAGCACTTGCTGCTGACGCCGGGAAGCGCGCTCTGCTCTGGGAGAGGGAGGCGCCATTTAGGAAGCCAGAGCCGGGTCAGGGGGGCCCGCTACAAAATAGTCTGTTACTCGCCTGGGAAGTGCGGGATGCTGCTGCTTCACTTTTCCCATCGGTGCACGAGTGGTTTATGGTGCCTCCAGAGGGATTTTTGTTTGTGGAGGTCGTCTGGGTTGCTGTTTAGATCGCCATAATCTCCTGGGGCTCGGGAGCTCCCGGCTTATGCGACCTTCCTCATGTGTACCTAGGCCATAAGCCGAGTTTTTCAGCCCAAAAATTGGGCTGAAAAGTCCCCCTCACAGTATAGCGCCCCCTCTCCCCCTCACAGGATGGCCCCCGCATGCAGCGCTGCGCACATACATTACCTGGCTATCAGCTGTCACGCTCCGGTGGCGATTCGCTGCTCCTGGCTCCAGGCTGCATTTTCCTCTGTGTCTTCCTGCTTGTCACGTGACTGGCCAGATTCGCGATGACGTCATCGCGATGAGCCCCGACCACAAGCAGGAAGACACAGAGGAAGATGCAGCCCGGAGCCAGGAGCAGCGAATCGCCACCGGAGGGTGACAGCTGATAGCCAGGTAATGTATGTGCGCAGCGCTGCATGCGGGGGCCATCCTGTGAAGGGGGGGCGCCATACTGTGAGGGGGGCCTGTGGAATGGCACTGCTGGGGCTGTATATTATGCTGGGGACCTGCTGTATACCACACTGCTGGGGCTGTATACCTGTGCTGGGGACCTGCTGTATACCGCACTGCTGGGGCTGTATACCTGTGCTGGGGACCTGCTGTATACCACACTGCTGGGGTTGTATACCTTTGCTGGGGACCTGCTGCATACCACACTGCTGGGGCTGTATACCTGTGCTGGGGACCTGCTGTATACCACACTACTGGGGCTGTATACTTTGCTGGGGACCTTCTGTATACCACACTGCTGGGGCTGTATACTATGCTGGGGACCTGCTGTATACCACACTGCTGGGGACTGTATACCTGTGCTGGAGTCCACCCTCAACTTATACGCGAGTCAATACGTTTTCCCAGGTTTTGGGGGCAAAAGTAGGGGGGTCGGCTTATACACGGGTTGGCTTATACACGAGTATATACGGTACTTGTAATGAGTATAGCGATAATAAATATTACGGTACATCGCTCATCACTAGGGGCAATGCTAAAGGAAAACCTATAAAAGGCTGCACAAAACTTGAGACTAGGACATAAGTTCACATTCCAGCAGGACAATCACCCTAAAAATAATGCCAGGGCTCCAATGGAATGGTTTAGGTCATAGCATATGTGAGTCAATGGCCCAGTCAAAGTTCAGACCTAAATCTTATTAAAAAATTGTAACAAGACTTGAAAATTGCAGAATACAAAATAATACATCACAATTCTCAAATTTAAATTCTTAAAATATTTTGAAAACAATGTATCATTTACTCTAGACATTACAAATACTTGCTACATTTAAGTTTATAAGTGTAACATGAGAAAATGTGGAAAAGTTCATGAGTAGTGATGAACGAATTTACTCATTCCTATTCATTACTCGAATGGATAGTACAGTATTCGTGATACTCATTACTCGGTGAGTAACGCTGGTGCTCGTGAGTGATGTGTCAGTCCTGAACAATCTGACAACAATTGCCAGCTCCCTTCAGTACACAAAGGGAGTAAGCACCTCAGTGAGAGCAGATTGAATGTTAGGGTCTCACTGGGGAGGCACAGCAAGGTGTTGCATGCAGTGAAAATGCAAAAAAGCTCACCCTCCCTTTCTGTCCTGGAAATGCTCATTTTGTAGCTGACTGCGTGTGGGCAGAGCCTATAACTAATTGACTAACATTGAACTCGCTATTCAGATGAATATGCGAGTATTACAAAGTACTCGATATGAGTACAGGGATTATGAATATTTCGGTACTCGCTCATCCCTATTCATGAGGTATGAATACTTTTTCAAGTCACTAACTATTACTACTCTGGACCTAATACATTAAACCACAATACACTAAACTTCTTTACAACTTCCAATTCATCGTCATCCATCTCATATGTGTCTCTCTTATACCTGGCAGTAGTCAATACCTTTGTCTTATTTGTGTTGAGTGGCAATCCCATGTTCCATGGGGAAACGGAGAAAAAGAACTTCTGTAAAAGAGGCACACAACTGTATTTGATGCAAAGAACTATGTTTATTGAAAAATTACAAAGGAAAGGATACCAAGACAGGATGATTAAATCACTTAAAAACAACATACGTCCAAGGAACTTGCTCTACACACCTGTTAAAACAGATTAAGTCACAGAGAGCATTTGGAATTTCTCGTACAAGGTTTACATATACGTATTTGTATGTGCGGGCTAAAGCAGGGTGTGATACAGGCCTAATAATCAAGAATCCAATACCAATGGTTGTTAAGGTAACAATGTTAGTGTACTTAGGTGCCCTAGTCAAAGCTAAGAATCAGCCCTCCGGCATGTGGAGAAGCAAGGAAAAAGGTCCATGTTCAGTCTTTCCATGTTGACACTATGTAATAAGTTCTTCATTCAGTGTTGTATCATCTATTTTAGATTGTTGATGACTAGTCCACCAATTTTGATTCCTTTTTGTTCTGCAAATCCAGCTTTCCTGAAATTAGCTTCTGCACACAAATTGAAGAGAAATGTTGACAGGATGCAGCCTTGCCTGATGCCGCACTTTACTTTAAACCATGCTATGTCACTTTGTTTCTTTCAGACTGTTGCTTCTTGGTTGATGTAAAGGTTCCTATGAGGCAGATCAGATGGTTCAACATGCCCATTTCCTTCATGATATTTCAAAGTTTCTGGTGATCAGCAAAGTCAAAGATTTTGCTGTAGTCAATAATGCAAAAATAGAGCTCCTTGCTCTTTTTCATTAATCATCGCATGTTAACAATTACATCTTTATACCCCTGCCTCTTCTGAATCCTTATTGTTACTTTGACAGCTCTTTGTCAAAGTAAGGTTGTAGCCATCTTTGTAGGATTTTTAGCAGTATTTTGCTGGCATGAGGGATTAGTACAATAGTCCGATATTTTCCGCAGTAACATCACCCTTCTTCGGAATAAGAATAAACACTGATCTCGACCTAACCTTAGGCCATTTACCAGTTGTCCATTGTTTGTTGATACAGGAGTGTGATGATATCAACTGCTGTTTCAGAAGATTTTATTACCGTATATACTCGCGTATAAGCCGAGTTTTTCAGCCCAAAAATTGGGCTGAAAAGTACCCCCCTCGGCTTATACGCGAGTCAGTGCGGGGGCTGCTGTATACAGCGGTATACAGCAGCCCCCGCATCCCCAGTAATGCAGGGCCCCCCCCTCATGCTCCGGTCACCTGTAAAGCAAATTATACTTATCATTGTCCCGCTGCCGTCCGCGCCCGCATCTGCCGACATCGCGATCCTCCATCTTCATGCGTCTTCTTCCTGTTTCCTGTGTTCGTCGCAGCCAATGACGTCATTACCGGCGCCGAACACAGGAAGTCGGAAGAGGACGCATGAAGATGGAGGATCGCGATGTCGGCAGCGGCGGGCGCGGACAGCGGGACAGTGATAACTATAATTTGCTTTACAGGTGACCGGAGCATGAGGGGGGGCCCTACATTACTGGGGCTGCCTGTATACTACCACTGGGGCTGCTGTATATAGGGGCTGCTGTATACACCAGTGGGGCTGCAATACCACTGGGGCTGCTGTATATAGGGGCTGCAATACCACTGGGGCTGCAATACCACTGGGGCTGCTGTATATAGGGGCTGCTGTATACACCACTGGGGCTGCAATACCACTGGGGCTGCTGTATATAGGGCTGCAATACCACTGGGGCTGCAATACCACTGGGGCTGCTGTATATAGGGGCTGCTGTATACACCACTGGGGCTGCAATACCACTGGGGCTGCTGTATATAGGGGTTGCAATACCACTGGGGCTGCTGTATATACCACTGGGGGCTGCTGTATATACCAATGGGGCTGCTGTATATACCACTGTGGCTGCTGTATATACCACTGGGAGCTGCTGTATATACCACTGGGGGCTGCTGTATATCATACTGCTGGGGCCTGTATACCACTGCTGTGGGCTGTATACCTGTGCTGGGGTCCACCCTCGGCTTATACGCGAGTCAATAGATTTTCCCAGGTTTTGGGGGCAAAAGTAGGGGGGTCGGGTTATACACGGGTCGGCTTATACACGAGTATATACGGTAGCTCTATTGGAATATTGTAACATCCAGGTGCTTTGTTTTTTGACAAAAGCTTTATTGCAGCAAAAACTTTGTCTTTCAGGATGTTCAGTTCGCTATAATTTCCAATCTGTTTCTTCCCATATCACTGAGCTATTCTTGTAGAGATGCTTCATGTATTCTTTCCATCTTTCCTTGATCTTTCGGACTGAGTAAATTTATTCCTGTTAGCGTCTTTCAAGATTCTCACTCTTGGTTGAAATTTTCGTCGTATATCTTTGATCTTTTAGTATGCCTTCATGATCTTGCCCTTCAGATTTTCATTTCCTAATAAAGTACTTTGTTTGCTCGATTGGCTCTTTTTTCTTTTACTGATGTCGTCTGAATCCTGCTTGTTATTTTTTGCTTTTGCCATTCTTCTTTCTTCGATGATCTTTATTGTCTCTTCTGTTAACCATGGCTGCGGGTCTCTGTTCTGCCCCTTGTTTATTCTCTTTCTGTCTTCTTCAGTAATGATAGTCTTTATATTTGTCCATAATTTCTCAGGATTCCTTTTATCTGAGTCCAGTGATTTAAATCAGTTGGGCAGACTAATGATAAGCAAAAAGGACATAAATTCAAAAAACTCACCATCTGCAGCTACATTTGAGCTTAAAAGTTTATATTCCCCTGCAGATTTTTTTGTTTTCTTGGCCTTTTTTTTAGAGACTATGAATGTTAAAACAAAAACGTTTATTTCATTCATGGTTATTGGTTGTGTGCCGCCCAGCTTAGGGGACCGGGATACCCGGCGCAGGGTCCCTTTCCTTGGGGAAGTCACTGGTGGCTGGACCCAGGCCGTGGCCCCAGGCTGGCACACTCCTAAAAGGGGGTATTTACAGGGGATTTAGAAGTTTATATAATTTATAAAGTTTGTAGATGTTATTGTCGTGACGCCACCCAGAATAATGTGGCTATATATGGCCACCGCTGCCTTGTACTGGCCAGGGGATGATGGTGAGAGGCAGCTGAGATGGTATAGCCCTTTTCCGGGTAGGGCTGTAGGGTCCCCTGGACAGGTGATGTTAAAGTTAATGATGGATGAAGATGAAAGTATGGTGAGGAGATGTTAAGGACACAGACACTTACTTGATTCACAGCAAATTCTCTCAGCGGTGATGGTCCCAATCCTGGATAGATGGTAGCTGTTAAATCAGAGGCTGAGGCACAGATGAGGTTTAACTGGTTTACTTTCAACCAAACTATAATACAACAAGTCCCGTCTCCGGAGTCTGCAATAGGGGTTCAGTTGCTCAGGCCCCACCAGGTCCTTTACCTCCTGCTTGCGCTGTCTATGTGGCCCTGCTGCCGTGTGTGAACTCGCTGCCGGCCCAAATCTGTCCTCTCTGGGTCCCACTCAACAGGCAACTTGAGTCCTTTGTCTCTCTCTGCTTACCCCCTCCGGGAGTACTGCTGAACTCTTAGTATGTTGCTGTGTCTGGCCCTGTGAAGCTTGTTGTTACCTCACGTTTTTCCAGTTGCTGTATTGTATATAACTAATGCAGCCACGGATCCGGTATCCGTATCTGCGCTTTTTATCTAGGGTAGATAATGATGCTACCCGATTCTGAAAGTGTTCCTCTTATCAGTTTTCTCCTCCTCAGACCGATGGCTTGGCCCTGGAAATTGTCAGCCAGTCCTCAGGAACTCAATGCAGCTCCTGTCACTCTGAGTCCCTGGCTCCAACTGTCTGAAAATTTACCTCAAACCAGTGTTTTATCTCTAGGGAAGTCTCTGGTGTCTCTGGAGCTCCCCCTACTGGCCAAAGGTGGTAGTGCAGTGGCTTGGCTTTCTAAGTGAGTGCAACTATTATGATCTTATACTGTGGCTAATACCCGCAGGGGCGCCACATTCCCCCTTAGTTAAGAACAGTACTCCGGGACTGTGGGACAATAAACATAAGATATAACAGATAATATTGATAGAGTCTTAAAAAAAAAATAAAAAGTTACAAAAACCACTCAAGTTTAAAAAAATAGAGTCTTGTAAAAAGTCACTTCAAATAGCGTCCATTAATACAGCTCTGTCCTTGAGGGCTATTTATTTGTTAGGAAAGGCACTGCAATTAGCGTCCATTTTTCCAACAAAGTTTATGAATAATTTAAGAATGTTCAAAAAACAGTCTTTCCGGAGCTTTAATTTACCGCCTCCGGGCTGATAAATGAAGAAAAGAGTTCAAGAATATGCAAGTAGTTCATACAGAATAGTCTCTGCAGGTACTGAGCTTTTTAACGTTACATCTAATAACTACTAATTAACAACTAAACAAGTTCCTTTCAGATATTTCTGGTTGAAATATCTATTTACATTTGGTAGTCTGCATATCTTGCTGGTAATTGACCCTGAGTACTACGCTGTGATCTGCGTAACGCTTGTGTACTGGGTGTACTCAATGTGATGGTGTGAGTGGATGTATACCTAGTAAGTACTTCTGGTTCTGCTAGGGATAATTCCACATTTGTGGGATTGGCAATTCCACCGTGTCCAGGACTATTATTACTAGGAATTTGTTCTTCCTGTCTTGGAACGTCTTGTGGTACAGGGTCTGCTTCTAATTCTATTGGTCTTGGGGCTTCTGGTATTACAGGCTCTGGTGTTTGATAGAAGGCCATCATGGGAACTACTACTGCACCATTGTAGGTTGGCCAGGTTTTAGGAAAGTCTCCTAAATAGGTGTGATATACTCCATCTTCTTCTTTTTCGTCAACAGGTTGAACCGGTACTGGTTGAATAACTTCTGGTTCAGGTTGAATGACTTCTTTTTCTTTCAATGTCTCTGGACATAGTTTTAGATTGTCTCTTGACACTAGTACTGATGTTAATCCACCATCTTTGCTTATAAGACACATTTTAGGATTGTTCACTCTCATTGGTAAAACTGTATATGGGGCGGATTCCCACTGATTGTCCAGTTTATTAGTGCGACGGTTTCTCTTGAGCACTTGATCACCAGGTTTTAATGGGGTTGCTAGAGCATTCTGGTTGAAGTATTGCTCTTGTCTTTCTCTAGTTTTCTGGAGATTCCTTTCTACGCATTCTTGCACTTGGCGATATTGTTGTTGGCGTAGGGAGTCCCAGTTGGAATCCTGCACTTCTGCGTCAGCTTTTACGATGCCCATTTCTAGATCTATTGGTAGCTTGCCAGGTCTTGCACGCATAAGGTAAGCTGGGGTACAGTTTGTGGAGCTCACCGGGACATTGTTATAGAGGTCTACCAAGTCAGGCAATTTCTCTGGCCATAGGTTTCTCTCTGTCTCTGGTAAAGTCTTTAAGAGATCGATTACAATATGGTTCATTTTTTCGCATAAGCCATTTGTTTGCGGATGATAGGCTGTTGTACGGATCTTCTTGCAGCCATACATATTGCAAAATTCTCTGAAGATCTCTGATTCAAATGCTGTGCCTTGGTCTGCGAGTACTTGTTCCGGATATCCATGGGGTCTGCAAAAGTATGTCTGGAACGCCTTAGCTGCTGTCTTTGCAGTGAGATCTTTCACGGGCACTACTACCAGGAAGCGTGAGTAATGGTCCACGATGGTTAAAGCATAGACATAGCCGGACCGGCTTGGTGTCAATTTCACGTGGTCTATTGCTACGAGCTCAAGTGGTTGCTTGGTAACTATAGGCTGGAGTGGTGCTCTTTGGTTTTTTAGATCTTTTCTTCTGAGGTTGCACGGACCACAGTTTCTGCACCATTCTTCAATTGATCTTCTCATTCCAACCCAGTAGAATCTTTCTCTTAAAAGTACTTCTAGCTTTTTCCACCCGAAGTGACCAGCACCATTGTGATAAGCTTCTAGGACCATTTTTACATCTTGTTTAGGCACAATGATCTGCCATACTAGCTCATGCGTCTTTGGATTGGTATATCTTCTGCACAGCTTTCCTTGGTACAGAAACATTTTGCCTCTCTCTTTCCAGAGTTGATGTGTCTCTTTCGGTGCATTTTCATTGGGATACGCACTTTGCTCAGTCAGCAGTTCTTTCACCAACTTCACAGCTGGATTGCTGTCTTGAGTGTCAGCCCATCTGTGGTGTGCTAATGGGTTGAGATTCACCTGTTGATGTTTCTGGTAGGCACTGGATTGATACTGTCCTACCTTGGGACGATGGAAGGCGGGTAGTTCAATTTCTTCAAGTTCTACCGGTTCTTCTTCCACGTCTCTCAAGTGCGGCATCCGGGATAAGGCGTCTGCATTTCCATTCTTTTGGCCTGCTCTATACTTGATCACGAAGTTGTAATTAGACAGCCGGGCTATCCATCGCTGTTCCAGCGCACCTAGCTTGGCTGTATCCAGGTGGGTCAATGGGTTGTTATCAGTATAGACGGTGAATTCTGCAGCTGCCAAGTAGTGTTTGAAACGCTCAGTCACAGCCCAGACTACTGCCAGTAGTTCTAACTTGAAGGAGCTGTAATTTTCAGGATTTCTTTCAGTAGGCCGGAGCTTTCTACTTGCAAAGGCGATGACTTTCTCCTTGCCTCCTTGCTTCTGAGATAGTACTGCTCCCAGTCCCACATTACTGGCATCTGTGTAAAGGATGAAAGGTTGATGGTAATCGGGGTATGCCAGAACTTCTTCTCCGGTCAATGCCTTCTTCAACTTTTCAAAAGAATCTTCCCTCTCATCACTCCACTGGAAAGGAGGATTGCGGTTTGAAGGCTTCTTCGACTGCCCTACCAGGATGTCTTGTAGAGGTGCTGCTAGCTTGGTGAACCCTTGGATGAATCTACGATAGTAGCCCACCAGTCCCAGGAATTGCCTCACCTGTTTCACGCTAGTAGGTCTTGGCCAATCCCTTATTACGGTTACTTTCTCGGGATCCGGTGCTACTCCTTCTGAACTTACAACGTGTCCCAGGTATTGTACCTTTGGCTTTAGAAGGTGACATTTTGATGGCTTGATCTTCATACCATACCGGGATAAGGCTTCGAACACTTCTGCCAGATCTTGTAGATGTTGTTCGTAAGTCTTTGAGTAGACTATTACATCATCTAGGTACAGAAGGACGGCTTCAAAGTTCTTGTGTCCGAGACAGCATTCCATCAATCGCTGAAAGGTACCGGGTGCGTTGCAGAGTCCGAACGGCATAATTAAATTCACAGAGACCCATTGGTGTGGTAAATGCTGTCTTCTCTTTATCTTCCTCAGCCACAGGGACTTGCCAATACCCACTTGTTAAGTCTAAGGTGGAAAAATAATTAGCAGATCTTAAAGCAGCTAATGACTCTTCAATTCTAGGTAAGGGGTAGGCGTCTTTATGGGTAATGTGTTTAATCTGTGATTAATCTGCCGGTAGTCTACGCACATTCTCATGGTTCCGTCTTTCTTTTTAACTATTACCAGAGGGGCTGCCCAGGGGCTACAACTGTCTCTTATTACCCCGGCCTGTTTCATCTCCCTCAGCATGTCTTTAGCACATTGATAATGAGCGGGCGGTATGGGTCTATATCTCTCTTTTATTGGTGGGTGGTTACCGGTAGGAATTGTATGTTCTACCCCTTTAATCTGTCCGAAGTCTAATGGGTGTTTACTGAAGACCTGTTCATATTCTTCTACTAGTCGGTACACCCCTTGTTTATGGTGGGTAGGTGTTGAATCTGTACCTATATGCAGCTGCTGACACCAATCTTCTAATTCTCCACTTGAACCATTGTCGTCCGCCTGACATGACGGATTCAAGGGCCCAATGGCTATGATGGCATTGTTGTCAACAGTGTATAGCTTGGCCATTGTAGCGTACCTTGGTAAAGTGACCTCTTCCTCTCCACAATTCAAAAGACGTATGGGCACTCTTCCCCTGTGTACCTCGACTATTCCTCTAGCCGTTAATATCGTGGGTCTACTATCAGTGTACACAGGCTCTACCAAGGCTTGGTAATCTCGTCCTTTAATACCAATGGCTGCTCTACACCATACCAGCATTTCAGTTTTTGGAGGTATCACTATAGGAATTGGGTCACTTACCCTCACACTGCCGATTTCTCCACCTGCAACCTCTACTTGTTGCTTCAGCACCAATGCTTTTATCTCTCTCCAGAGAATTCTCTGCTGGCAGGATTGGGCAGTTTCCGCAAATTGCTGTAAAATAGTAATAACCTCGGAAAAAACAATTTTCTAAAACATTCATACCTACCAATACAAAAGGTTCCCGTCGGTTAACATCAACAATTATGATACCCTGATTTTTTAATTCTGCTCTACCAATCTTAATGGTCATCTCTCTAAATCCTACTTGTGGTACCAATTTTCCATTACTAGCATATATACTTAGCTCAACATTAGATGGTCTTTTATCAATGTCTGAATCTGCCCAGTACCTCTTATAAAGGATATGTGGTATAGATGAAATCTGGGAACCAGTGTCCAACAAGGCATTGATGGGAATACCGTCCAGCACGATGGGAATAATGGGACGTCCTCCGACGTACTTATCGTGCCAGGATGTTGGGCCTTGAAAGTTCACTCCTGCGAAGCGGCCCGCATTCCCAGGGGATCCTTGTTTAAATCACAATTGCGGGCGATGTGGCCTGGCTTCTGGCAACGGCGGCAAATAGGCTGCCCATCCGGCTGGTAACGGTCGTTGGGTCGTCCTCTCCACGCTGGGTATCTCTGGGGTCTCATCCAGGGAATATCCTCTCTGCGGTTCGCCAACTCCATCTTGGATGTAGTCTGTGATTCTCTCATTTCCTGCATGGTTTTAGCCATTGAGGTGACAATGTCTGTTAGAGAGTCAAGCTTTTGCTGGAAAGCATCATTAGCACTGGCCTCCAGGGGCTTAACTGATGTCACTGGCATTCTCTGTTGTTGAGGGGTTTCTGTAATGGATTGCTCAGGATCCTGATCCCAAAGTGCCTCTGCCTGCTGGAGACGAATAGCGCTCTCCTTTAACTGGGCAAATGTCACTTCAGGGTCCTTGAAAGTCAGCATACTCGCATGCCCTCGATGAGAAGGGGTTAATAGTCCCTCAATGAATTGATCTTTTAGCAATTTATCAGCGCCAGTGTTAAACATTGGTTCAGCCAGTGTAAGCGCTTTAAGGGCCTCCTGTAAATTCAGGGCAAAGTCTCTCACACTCTCATTGGCCTTTTGTTTGCAATTGAAGAATTTGGTCTTTGCTTTGCTACCAGCAGTAATTTCAAATACTGCCTTTAATCCAGCTAGAATATGCTCAGCAGTGTCTTTTAGATCAGCGGACCATGCTGTGACTTCTCGCTTGGCATTACCACTTAACTGTGCCATCAGCAAACCGACACGCTGAGCTTCTGCCATTGGAAACATGTTTAAATAGGCCAGCAGTTTTTCTTTAAAATCATCAAAAGTATTAGGCTTACCTTCATACACTGGAAGCCATGGAGCACCTGGGGTATATGGCATCAACATCGGCATAATAGGCGCTGCACCTTGTACCGCTGTGCTGCCAAGCGCTCTGTTTTGTGCTTTAGCTGCATTTGTGTCGCCGGGTGTTTCGGCGTCTCCGTGCTGCGACATGTTGCGCCCCCTTAGTTAATCCGGACCCTTCCGGTCCTCTGCTTCCGTAGGGATGGCGTATAATCGTTCCCTGTGCAGCAGGATTGGTTTTCCCCTTTTGCCGACGTCAGAGTTCTCAGCTTGGTGCCGCCCACAAAGACACGCCCCTGCTGCTCCCGCTCACCGCAAGCTCAGTAATGGCGGAATCTGAAATTTTTCAGTCAGATCAGAGCTCAGGGCTATGACACAGTTCAAATAGCAGTCTCGTGCTGTGGCAGTTATGAGGTAATTAGTGATGATGCAATTTTACCTCAGAGGCTGGCGGCCATTTTGTTTCAATGTTAGTCAATGGGGAAAAGTCTATTTCAATGGTTTCCAATGGGAAAATCACTTTTTGATAAAAAAGTCAATTTTTCTCGGATTTTCTCACAATTTTCGGCATTAATCACGGCACACAGTACCCGATTTAACCAGGCACGGTAAATCCTGTTCGTGACGCCAAAGAGAGATGTGCCGCCCAGCTTAGGGGACCGGGATACCCGGCGCAGGGTCCCTTTCCTTGGGGAAGTCACTGGTGGCTGGACCCAGGCCGTGGCCCCAGGCTGGCACACTCCTAAAAGGGGGTATTTACAGGGGATTTAGAAGTTTATATAATTTATAAAGTTTGTAGATGTTATTGTCGTGACGCCACCCAGAATAATGTGGCTATATATGGCCACCGCTGCCTTGTACTGGCCAGGGGATGATGGTGAGAGGCAGCTGAGATGGTATAGCCCTTTTCCGGGTAGGGCTGTAGGGTCCCCTGGACAGGTGATGTTAAAGTTAATATGGATGAAGATGGAAGTATGGTGAGGAGATGTTAAGGACACAGACACTTACTTGATTCACAGCAAATTCTCTCAGCGGTGATGGTCCCAATCCTGGATAGATGGTAGCTGTTAAATCAGAGGCTGAGGCACAGATGAGGTTTAACTGGTTTACTTTCAACCAAACTATAATACAACAAGTCCCGTCTCCGGAGTCTGCAATAGGGGTTCAGTTGCTCAGGCCCCACCAGGTCCTTTACCTCCTGCTTGCGCTGTCTATGTGGCCCTGCTGCCGTGTGTGAACTCGCTGCCGGCCCAAATCTGTCCTCTCTGGGTCCCACTCAACAGGCAACTTGAGTCCTTTGTCTCTCTCTGCTTACCCCTCCGGGAGTACTGCTGAACTCTTAGTATGTTGCTGTGTCTGGCCCTGTGAAGCTTGTTGTTACCTCACGTTTTTCCAGTTGCTGTATTGTATATAACTAATGCAGCCACGGATCCGGTATCCGTATCTGCGCTTTTTATCTAGGGTAATAATGATGCTACCCGATTCTGAAAGTGTTCCTCTTATCAGTTTTCTCCTCCTCAGACCGATGGCTTGGCCCTGGAAATTGTCAGCCAGTCCTCAGGAACTCAATGCAGCTCCTGTCACTCTGAGTCCCTGGCTCCAACTGTCTGAAAATTTACCTCAAACCAGTGTTTTATCTCTAGGGAAGTCTCTGGTGTCTCTGGAGCTCCCCCTACTGGCCAAAGGTGGTAGTGCAGTGGCTTGGCTTTCTAAGTGAGTGCAACTATTATGATCTTATACTGTGGCTAATACCCGCAGGGGCGCCACAGTTGGGTGAAGCCATTTATTGTCAAACTACTGTGTTTTCTCTTTTTAAATCATAATGACAACCAAAAACATCCCAATGACCTCAAAAGTTCACATACCCTGATGATTGTGACCTGATAACATGTACAGAAGTTGACACAAATGTATTTGAATGGCTAATAAAGGTTGTATCATCACCTGTGACCTGTTTGCTTGTAATCAGTGTGTTAGCATAAAAGCTAAGAGAGTTTCTGGGATCCAGACAGACTCTTGCATCTTTCATCGAGCCAGTGACATTTCGGGATTGTGAGTCATGGGATAGCAAAATAATCGTCAACCGATCTACGGGAAAAGATAGTTGAACTGTATAAACAGGAAATGGATACAAAAAGATATCCAAGTAATTGATAATGCCAGGCAGCATCGTTCAAACTGTGATTAAAAAATGGAATATTAGAAGCTGTGTAAAAATCAAGTCACGATCAGGTAGACCAAGAAAAATTTTGGCCACAGCTGCCAGGCATATTGCTTTGGATGCAAAAAAAAAACACAAATAACATCAGCTGAAATACAGGACTCAATGAAAACTAGCAGTGTGGCTGTTTCAAGATGCACAATAAGGAGACACTTGAATAAAAATGGGTTGCATGGTCGAGTCGCCAGAAAAATGCCATTACTGTGCAAATGCCACAAAGTATCTTACCTACAATATGCCAAACAGCACAGACACAAGGCTCCAAATGTTTGGAACAAGGTAATTTGGCGTGATGAGACCAAAACAACAAACGTTCTATTTGGAGAGGTGTCAACAAGGCCAATGATGAAAGGAACACCATTCCTACTGTAAAGCACAGAGATGCATTGCTCATGATGTGAGGATGTGTGAGGTACAAAGGCACAGGAAACCTGGTCAAAGTTGAAAGGAAGATGAATGCAACACATTATCAGCAAATACTGGAGGCAAATTTGCACTTATCAGCCCGGAAGCTGCGCATGGGATATATTTTAAGAAAGTTCTAACGTGACAATTATCCAAAACACAATGCCAACTCAACCTGTCATTGGCTAAAGCAGAGCAAAGTGAAGGTTCTGAAGTGGCCTTCTCAGTCTCTTGACCTCAATATTATTGAGCCACTCTGGGGAGAACTCAAGCATGCAGTTCATGCAAGAATACCCAGGAATTTACAGGAACTGGAGGCTTTTTGCCAAGAAGAATGGGCAGCTTTAAGATCTGAGAGAATAATGAGCCTCAGCCACAACTACTACAAAAGACTTCAAGCTGTCATTGATGTTAGAGGGGGCAATACACAGTACTTTAAACTGGGATATGTGAACTTTTGATCAGGGTCATTTGGATGTTTTTGGTTGTCATTATGATTTAAAAAGAGAAAACAAAGTAGTTTGACAATAAATGGCTTCACCCAACCACTAACCATGAGTGAAAAAAAGTTTTTGTGTCATCAATGATATTCTCTAAAAAAAAAGGCCAAGAAAACAAAAAATCTTTGAGCACAGCTGTATATGGTCTGTAACCAAATGCACTCAGCAGGATTCAGTAACCCTAGTTTATAGGAAAAGGCAACACAGGTGCAGAATACCAACACTCCAATCACTCTCAGCCTCCTTGTCTTGAAGGGGGTGATTGTTCGTATTGTATTTGCTGTGCGCACAAAATGAGGTTCCCATAGAGTGCCAGTCACACTCGGGTGAAGCAAAGTGTGTCCAGCTTATTATTCATGCCCCTACTATTAGACTAGTTGGGCTGTTAGGCACTACATCAATACACCACAACAAGACAGACACCCTATATGGCCCAGCTGCACCCTGAGAAAAAAGTGCAAAAAAATAATACAAAACCTGAATCATAATGTGATGTGTACTGGTAGGTGTTATGGACCAGAACACATAAACTCATAACCCATGTCAAGGGTCCTCATGCTTACGAGTCCCTAAACACTAAATTAATTCAAAATAATAAGCAAAAAGAACATAAATTCAAAAAACTCATCAGCAGCAGCTCTATGGTCTATAACTAAATACACACAGCTGGATGCACTAAGCCCTAGTCATATAGGAAAAGGCAAACAGGGCCAGAATACCAACACTGCAATCACTCTCAGCCTCCTTGTCTTGGAGGGGGTGATAGTTGGTATTTTTTGTGCACAAAGAATGAGGTTACCACAGTTTTTTTTGCACTTTTTTTTTCTATGCAGGGTGCAGCTGGGCCATATAGGGCATCGGTCCTTTTGTGGTGCATAGATGTTGTGCCTAACAGCCCACCTAGTCTAATAGTAGGAGCGTGAGTAATAGGCTGGGCACACTTTGCACCACACATGTGTGACTTGCGCTCTATGGGAACCTCATTCTGTGCACACAAAAAAATACCAACAATCACCCCCTCCAAGATAAGGCGGCTGGGAGTGATTGGAGTGTTGGTATTCTGCACCAGTATTTTCTACACAAATAGGGCTTACTGCATCCTGCTGACTGCATTTGGTTACACACCATATAGCTGCTGACAGTCAGTTGTGCAGATTGTTCCAAAAAAACTTCAGGTAAGTTGGTCAAATCAAAGTAGGAAACAAACTGTTGTCTAGTCCATTTGCACACCTTGACTCTAATGTTTGCTGTCAAAAGTTCCCGATCAGTTCCACAGTCTGCTCCTGGTCTTGTTTTTTCAGTATGGATATGGACAGAAAAGACATGGTACAACACCGCAGCAGATTAATCAAAAATAATCAACAATTTGTGAAAACATTAACCAATTTTATTGATGTGCAAAATCTTGTTTAAAAACAATTAAAAACGTCGGGAGCCCCCAGGTTCCATTTGACTGGTAGTATTAAAAATCAGTATATAAAGGCAATACAGAGACACCATATACACGATAACCGTGGGACACCCCATGCAGGGGGGATTGTTATAACAGTTATAAACGTATTATAATATAGATGACAATGGTATAATTAAGTATATGTACTCAGGACCAATCTGTCTGGTACAGGAGGTATAAAGAGGGCACACCGTGTGACTGATTGAATAGTTATTGGTATGGTTAAACAACAGAGGTAAACGCTATAACCAGGGAGTGGTTTTTAACAACTGGGGTGCCAGTGAGAGAATCGTGGTACAGTGTAAAGGAATCCTGTTGTATGGTATAAGAACCAAGATGGGAGCATAAATCAATCAATCAAGGAGTCACAGGAGTGCAATCAAATCGATAATACGCAATTGACAGATAAGTATCGAGTGAGAGGAATTCCACCATGAGATAACCCAGTAATGTTAACCCAAAACACCTTATATGCACGATAAAAAATGTACCGACTAGGTGGTGGCCAATATATTAGACACTGTGATCACTCTAAGTATATATGTATACAACCTATGAGTATCAACGATAGTATGAGTGCTAAGCAGCACAGGTGTAACAAGATCACATAGGGATCAGGAGTGAATGGTACTATATATAGCCTAGTCATAAGCAGCTGTATAGACCCTAATAAATCATAACAGTATTATGATCTTGTTTTTGCAGTAATGATAAACAAACTCTCTCTTTGGCAAACGCATACACTACCGTTCAAAAGTTTGGGGTCATTTAGAAATGTCCTTATTTTTGAAAGAGAAGCACATTTTTTTTCAATGAAGCTAACATTAAATGAATCAGAAATACAGTGCCTACAAGTAGTATTCAACCCCCTGCTGATTTAGCTGGTTGACACATGCGGAATTAACGTGGCATTGTGACATTTGGACTGTAAATCAGCCTGGAAGTGGGAAATGCACTGCAGCCAAAAAGATTTATTTATTTATTTTTTTTTTAAAGCGTTAAAAGTTAATTCAGAAGGTCATTTATTATTCAACCCCTCAAACCACCAGCATTCTGTTTGGTCCCCCTAAAGTATTAAGAAGTAGTTTAGGCACAAAGAACAATGAGCTTCACATGTGTGGATTAATTATCTCTTTTGCCAGCCTTTTCTGACTATTTAAGACCCTCCCCAAACTTGTGAACAGCACTCATACATGGTCAACATGGGAAAGACAAAGGAGCATTCCAAGGCCATCAGAGACAAGATCGTGGAGGGTCACAAGGCTGGCAAGGGGTACAAAACCCTTTCCAAGGAGTTGGGCCTACCTGTCTCCACTGTTGGGAGCATCATCCGGAAGTGGAAGGCTTAGGGAACTACCGTTAGCCTTCCACGGCCTGGACAGCCTTTGAAAGTTTCCTCCCGTGCCGAGGCCAGGCTTGTCCGAAGAGTCAAGGCTAACCCAAGGACAACAAGGAAGGAGCTCCGGGAAGATCTCATGGCAGTGGGGACATTGGTTTCAGTCAATACCATAAGTAACGTACTCCACCGAAATGGTCTCCGTTCCAGACGAGCCCGTAAGGTTCCTTTACTTTCAAAGCGTTATGTCAATGCTCGTCTACAGTTTGCTCATGATTACTTGGAGGACTCTGAGACAGACTGGTTCAAGGTTCTATGGTCTGATGAGACCAAGATCGAGATCTTTGGTGCCAACCACACACGTGACGTTTGGAGACTGAATGGCACTGCATACGACCCCAAGAATACCATCTCTACAGTAAAGCATGGTGGTGGCAGCAACATGCTGTGGGGCTGTTTCTCAGCCAAGGGGCCTGGCCATCTGGTCCGCATCCATAGGAAGATGGATAGCACGGCCTACCTGGAGATTTCGGCCAAGAACCTCCGCTCCTCCATCAAGGATCTTAAGATGGGTCGTAATTTCATCTTCCAACAAGACAACGACCCAAAGCACACAGCCAAGAAAACCAAGGCCTGGTTCAAGAGGGAAAAAAATCAAGGTGTTGGAGTGGCCTAGTCAGTCTCCTGACCTTAACCCAATTGAAAACTTGTGGAAGGAGCTCAAGATTAAAGTCCACATGAGACACCCAAAGAACCTAGATAACTTGGAGAAGATCTGCATGGAGGAGTGGGCCAAGATAACTCCAGAGACCTGTGCCGGCCTGATCAGGTCTTATAAAAGACGATTATTAGCTGTAATTGCAAACAAGGGTTATTCCACAAAATATTAAACATAGGGGTTGAATAATAATTGACCCACACTTTTATGTTTAAAATTTATAAAAATTCAACTGAGCAACATAACTTTTTGGTTTGTAAGATTTATGCTTCTGTTAATAAATCCTACTCTCGTTTGCAGTTTGAAGGCTCTAACTTATTTGCATCTTATCAAACCACCTAAATCAGCAGGGGGTTGAATACTACTTGTAGGCACTGTATACTCTATACATTGTTAATGTGGTAAATGACTATTCTAGCTGCATACATCTGGTTTTTAATGCAATATCTACAATACATAGATGTATAGAGGCCAATATTCAACAACCACCACTCCAGTGTTTTCATGGTACATTGTGTGCGAACTGTGTAAGAATGCTAATGGATGTTTAGAAAACCCTAGAAAACCCTTGTACAAGTATGTTAGCACAGCTGATAACGGTTTGGCTGATTAGAAAAGCTATAAAATTGACCTTCATTTGAGGAGGTTGAAAATCTGGAGCATTACATTTGTTTGTTCTATGAAACTCTTAAAATGGACAGAAAAAGAGAACTTTCATGTGAAACTCGACAGTCTATTCTTGTTCCTAGAAATGAAGGCTATTCTATGCGAGAAATTGCCAAGAATCTGAAGATTTCCTACTCCCGTACTCCCTTCAGAGGAGAGCATCTAACCTGAGTAAAAAGAGAAGTGGGAAGCCCCGCTGCACAACTGAGCAGCAAGACAGGTACATTAGAGTCTCTAGTCTGAGAAATCCATGCCTCACAGCTCCTCATCTGGCAGCTTCAATAAATAGTACCCGCCAAAGGTCTGCAATGCTGTAATTGCTGCAAAGTTAGCATTCTTTGATGAAGGCAAAGCTTGAACGAGAAAATTATTATTTCAATGACTTGTCAATGTCTGGACTATATTTTCTATTCATTTTGCAACTCATTTGATAAATAAAAGTATGAGTTTTCATGGAAAACACAAAATTGTGTGGGTGACCCCAAACTTTGAATGGCAGTATATGCAGTCAATCTGAATTTTATAGGTGCCATTTGGTAATATCCATGTGTAGAGTCTCCATTTGTGATTTTTCAAAAAGGTGTTCATGACGGACAGTTGATTTGTCGTACAAATGTCAATGAATCTTCTTACACCCTTGTTTCTTTCTCCAAGTCCAAAGTTTCCAACAAGTTTTACTTTTTCTAGTAGCCCACTGTTGCATTAATTCCCGTGAACATTAGTAAGTCTGGTTTTGGAGTCTTGTCGATTTTTTTCTTTTCTTGAGCTTGATTGTTGAATAGTTCAATGTGCTCCTCATCATCATCTGTTGTTGGTTAGTAGACTTGTATAATAGTGATATGAATTGGTGCTTCTTATAGTCGTATCGAGATGACTATATATTTTATACACAATAAAAAATCATTACTAAGATCTATTATATTAATAAAACTCCTCAAATAAAATATTAGAAAAAGTTTTACTTTATGATGAAAACATTTGTAACAAACACAATGCAAGTTACTTTTTATCGCAATTAATTGCGAAGACAAAACTGTCCACAGAATAAACACCATATATTACATCTAGACAAAAAACAATAGCAATCAGTTCTTGACACAAACTAGTAAAAATAGCACTGGTTGGAGAAATGACAGCTATCATTTGCAAAGAGAGCAAATCTTTTTATTTGAAGGGAACTATTTATATAAATCAATCATGCATAAACAAGCATACTAGACATATAAAAAGAAAGGTAATTAGCAACGTGTGCTTCTTCAGAGCCGATAGCTTCCTGCTGAGCATTACAAAATGGACTGAAACCATAATCAACAGTGACTAAAAAAATAACTGTATATACATTATGAGGCAGAACCAGATTTAGACATAGCTCCATGTGTAAGGGCAAAATTCCTAAAAATAGTTCAGAAATCTGGGCCATGCAGGATAAAACTGTGACGTGAGAAGTACAATAGAAGCATGGAATAAGAAAAAAATCAGACTCTTAAAAGGAAAGAATAACATACTAAAAAATCTACAGAACTCATGCATTTTTAATTCATTTTTGCCAGCAATTATGCACATCTGGTAAATAAAGTTCTATTATAAACTAGCTTTTACGTTGAGCTGGAGTCTGAGATATGTCTTGCTATCTTAGAGTATATTTAGGTTAGATCTACATACTGTACAGTCTGTTTCATAACAGAAAATAAATCCATAGATGCCTGCGCATAATTTTGTACTAAATTATTAATATGTAGGCTATTACATATTTAGGTGTTTCTGCTTCTTTTGTTGATGTGCAATCTTTTAGATTATAATTATGCAGTGAGCAGTAACAAACCTCTGGACTTGGAGGCACTTTCTTTTTATTCCTCTTATTACTTTTTTAAAGGAGTTGATTCACATTAAGATGAAAAAAAAACAATAATAATTTTTAAAAATTTGTATATATAAAACATAATATTATTTTATGCTTTGCTTTATTTAAAGAATAGCTATTTTACCGGAAGTGCTAATAACAATGACATCCATTGCTTACATTGTTGACCTAAATTCACAAGTGGAAAATGATTTGCAATGGAAATGTATTTACTCAAGCCCTAGAAACACTTTACCATGGCCCACAAAACTCCCACAGCTTAGAAAATCCAATAAAGTGTCAATATAGAAGGCATGCATTGATCGGATGAGTACACATTTAACCAATTATCTACAGTACATTTGGTGTCAATTATCTTAATTAGTGATACATTTAATCCCCTAGCAATAAAGATTGGCAGCAGCACACGAAAATCAGCTGGGATGTGTAGCAAGACTTAATACAACTCCACACAACGTTTTGGCCTATCACAGCCAATAAAGATTATATGAAATCCAGAATATATGAACATTTTTTAAGGAAAGTAATGAAAAAAGCACCTATCGTAATTTCAATATGTTTATGATTTTATAATGAAAGATTTTGTATAATTATGAGAAAGACCAAATCTGAAATAATGTCAGACATAGAAATATGCAAGACATACAAGGTTGTCCAGTGTCAAGGAGACACATTTTGGGGGGCCAGAGGGTGGGAGTTGTTGCACAGATAGCTAACCATTTTCACAAATTTGTCACAAATAACACTGTGAGGCCAGTTATTAGGGAACTCACAGTGAGCGTATTGTATATACTAGTGCATCTCAATGAATTAGAATATCTTAAAAAAGTACATTTATTTCACTAATTCAAAACATAAAGTGAAATGAATAACTTGTGATGATTTTGCCACCGATCCTGGCAGCTCTATAGTGCCTCTTATTAAACTCAGGTCAGACAGAACTACCTGAGGATAAAAGAAGGACTGCGGCTGCCCTGTCAGTGCTGGTTTATTAAGACGCCCCAAAGTGAGTGTAATATATGCCTTCTTGTGCCAGACCAGAAGCATATATAATTACCACCACCTTGTCACTGATAGAGGCACTGAATAACGCAAAAACTAATTGCTGAAACCAGTTTCTTATTTGATAAAAGTCCGGTCTGTGAAGAGGGTTATATTGGGCAGAAACCAACCCAGGTACCATATAATGTTAAATGAGATCACAGACGGAAGAGCAGCTGAAGATTAAATGTATATATTTAATCGCCTTATGGGCACACGAGATATTAATAAATACTGTATATACTCGTGTATAAGCCGAGTTTTTCAGCACAAAAATTGTGCTGAAAAGTGCCCCCCTCGGCTTATACACGAGTCAGTGACGGCTCCCCCCCCCTTGTGGTAGTATACAGCAGCCCGCCCCCCTGTGCTATATACAGGCCCCCCGTTGCTGCCGCCACACACCTGTAAAAGAAGAGCTTTCTTACTTACCCTCCTGTGACCGCGCGCGCATCCCCCGCTCTCCTTCCTGCTTCTACCCGCCGTCCATCCACGTGACTGCGCGCCGGTAATGACGTCATTATTTGTGCGCGGTCATATGGATGGACGCCGGGTAGAAGCAGGAAGGAGAGCGGGGGATGCTCGCGCGGTCACAGGAGGGTAAGTATGAAAGCTCTTCTTTTACAGGTGTGCGGCGGCAGCAACGGGGGGCCTGTATATAGCACAGGGGGGCGGGCTGCTGTATACTACCACAGGGGTGCCTGTATATACCACAGGGGGGAGGGCTGCTGTATACTACCACAGGGGCCTGTATATACCACAGGGGGGAGGGCTGCTGTATACTACCACAGGGGGCCTGTATATACCACAGGGGGGAGGACTGCTGTATACTACCACAGGGGGCCTGTATATACCACAGGGGGAGGGCTGCTGATACTACCACAGGGGGGCCTGTATATACCACAGGGGGGGGACTGCTGTATACTACCACAGGGGGAGACTGCTGTATACTACCACAGGGGAGACTGCTGTATACTACTACTAGGGTGACTGCTGTATACTACCACTGCGGAGGCTGCTGTATACTACCAATGGGGAGACTGCTGTATACTACCACTGGGGAGACTGCTGTATACTACCACTGCGGAGGCTGCTGTATACTACCAATGGGGAGGCCTGTATACCACTGGGGGGGCCAGTATACCTGTGCTGGGGTCCACCCTCGGCTTATACACGAGTCAATAGGTTTTCCCAGGTTTTGGGGGCAAAAGTAGGGGGGTCGGCTTATACACGGGTCGGCTTATACACAAGTATATACGGTACATGTATTATAAAGATATTACAAATATTACAGTAAATTATGCAAATAAGAGATAAATTGGATACACACAGAAATACAGACAAATGTGATCAGTTATGGATTGCTTGATGTTGGTGCAAGGGGCAGCGTGGAGCCAACTGGGTGCCTTAGGTATACTCTGGCTTGAGCTATAATAATGCCTCTTCAGAACAATACCAAAATTCAACTGAGGTTGTGCATGCTTAAACTGTAAGATGTCTGCTACTCTCTGGCCCACTTCCTGCCCACAGGCTGACCTACAGTTCCCACCCCCTGGGCTGTGATATGAACTATTCAAAAGCTATTATGGATGATAATTTTGCCTGGGAGTGTCATAGGTGGAAGATAATGCTCTCATATTTTTGGTCATGATTTTAGCTTTCCAATGGTGGGACACACCACCACTTGTGGTAATCCCACCGGCCAATATCAAGTTTGGAGTACTTACAAAGGTCACCCAATTATATAAAAATATGTGTTATGATTGTCTACATCTCTAGATGCTTGTCATATTTTTATGCTTGTCATATTTAGGGGAGTGATGGGTCGTGAAATATTAGAAGCTATTCTTTGACTCCCCTGAGTCTGGGCTGATTGTGACACTTCTTTTCAAATTGCGGGCAGAGGGAAATTAGTATTCACATGAATCTGTAGAGTCACAGAGGGGCTTCCTTTTGTACAATGCATGTGGTTACAAAGTGTCACCTAACTCTATTTCTTAGGAAGCCCCATTGTGTGGCCAGGAAGATCATTTCCTCAAGTTAATTAACATACTCCAAGAGACTGATTAAGACTCAGGCAAAAGGTGGGGTCTTTCTCCTTGGAATAAGTTAAAATATAGTGACATCAGACAAAATGGCTATTGTAGGAATATTGCTTAATACCTTCATTCCTTACAAAATGCATATATTATATAGAGTCATTACAAACAGAATTATCTATTTCAAGTTTTTTTTTCTGTTGATGTTGAGGATTATAGTTTACAGCCAATGAAAACACAAAGATTATTATTTCAGAAGATTAAAATATTGAGGATGAAGGGTTACAAACCGTGCTGCCGTATTCCAAGAGACATCAAAGAGTCAGTAATATATTATTAGTAAATGTGTTTCAGGGCTCCCAAAAATGCTGTGAAACTTGGCAATATTACATTAATTTTTATAATATTCTTTTTTATGATATTCTAATTCATTGAGATACACTAGTATGTAACCAATTCCAACACATGGAATATAGGTATACCATAGTACAGTCACTGCCCAGCTCCACAATAATCCAAGAAACTGCATCTGCTGTCACCACCAATAGTTTATACAGGCAGATTGAACACACATTACGGGTAGCGTACAGCTTTGGGGATGTGGCTTATAAAACAAAAAGAAAGAAGTTTTTACATTTTCAATATTTAATCTGAAAGATAGACAGTGTTTGCAAAAATATACAAAATATGTTACATAAAAGACAACAAGACAGTATACAATTACATAAGAATAAAAGGCATAAACTAAAGAAAAGTGCTCGTCCTATGGTAGAATGGGTTGCACAATTCTCTTTTTGAAGGGAAGTTCTAATAGAAAGTATGGATTATTGTAACACCAAAGTGCACTTTTGAACATAAAACCTCAATTATTTTGTGACATTTGCTTTTATTAACCCACGTTATACTTACATACCACCTCTCTGGTAACTCTTAACTAGAGATGAGCGAACTTTCCCTGAATATATTCACCAATTTCAAATTCGGCACGAACATTGACAATTCAGTTTGCAATCGGAAATGTACTAAATACTGACAAACATGGCTTTGTGCAAAGAAAAAAAGTTCAAAATCTAAATGGTTCTAAAACTTACCCTGATGGTTTGGGGCCGGAACACTTGCTGGAAGACCCGCTGGCTGGGAACGTCCCCTAACCATATTGTTACTACTGTTTCCAGCCATCAAGTCTACTGTTTCCTTGCAACGGGATGGAAGCATCA
This sequence comes from Allobates femoralis, assembly GCA_033576535.1. Taxonomy (NCBI): domain Eukaryota; kingdom Metazoa; phylum Chordata; class Amphibia; order Anura; family Aromobatidae; genus Allobates; species Allobates femoralis. Next base: position 447,991,006 of record JARQOC010000003.1, read on the forward strand.
ATGAAGACTTCAGCGCAGGTGCACTGAGCTGTGGGAAACTGCACAGTGCACCGCGGATGTGTGCGCACTGCCCAGACGCCGAAATTACGTCACGGGAGAATCCGGACCTCGTCATACACAGGGGCTGGCCAAGTGCAGCTCGGATGTCTAAGCAGTGCACAGAAGCACGTCATTCACAAAGGCATCAACTTTAAATGTTATGAATGAGCAAATGCGGAAATGACTGCCCCGCGTCCATGACCGACACAACGGTGGGACTGAACAATGGAGATGGGAGCGCGTCAGGGGGATGTTTTCGCACGCCCAGCAGGGCGTGCAAACCAAAGCCCGGAGGGGAGATGGAGGCAAGGAGACCGCCTACTCAGTCTTCACACAGCGGTGACTGGATGCTGCAGACAATGGAAAATGAAGGTATCAAACTCATTTTACAAAGCAAATACAGCACACTGTTAGGTCACACAGGGATGGTTTGGGATGTGGTTGGAAGCTGCAGGGACAGGTAGTCATAGGTTTGAAGCCTAAATCGACATAACAGGTTCTTTTTAACAGAGTGCAATTTCAAAAAAGGCCCTGAAGAGACTGCAAAGCAGGAAAATGGATTTGGAATAAAGTTGGTGGTCCTCCACAAGCCTCTTATGACTTCCCCCATAAATTACAATTTAAAAAAAAAGGCCCCTACAGAGATTGATTTACCAGTTCCAGCTACAGAGCCTAAATTTTAACTCCAGGATCGTACACTGTAGCAGTTGCAGTTAAAAAGTTTGTCTTTGGATTTGGGATAAAACTGGCTGTGTACTGCAAGGCTTGGAAGTCTTCCCCCACAGAGCAACACTTTTTAAGAAAGGCCCCTATAGAGCTTGTTGTTGTGTACACCGCAGTAGCTGTAGTTAAAAAGATCATAATTTGGTTTGTGATTTCGATGGTGGTCCGCCAACTAGTTTGCTACTGAAAGTTCCAGCTTTTTTGCCTTTGCCAGCCTCCTGCATCTTTACCTCCCAAATGCTATTACTGAGTTTCCCTCATACCCAAATTGTTTGTTTAAAAAAAACAATTTGAAGCACACAGTTACACCTAAATAATTGAATAATACTGCAATGAATAATGGGATAGGATTCAGCAGGGTGGCCACCCAGTAATCATTCATTTTGTAAGCATTGCGACATATATTTGTTCATGTGTGCCAGGCTGTCCAGAGGAAACAACAAGTTATTATCAGTGGGAGGTGTATTGTATGTGTCCTTTTGTATGCCCTCAGTCATTGTGCAGTGATGCTTGGGAGTTGCTTTTTGTGCCACCCTGCTAAAAAATGCTGCTACAAGACTTTGACACTAGGCCTGGCTTGAGGTTCACCAGCACTAACCACTCATTGGTCTGTTGTTTGGCACAAACTGACTTATGAACATTCACATCGCACACAGCGTGAGGATTCACTGGTTTCAGAGTTGGCATTGTTCGTTACATGACCATGAGTATGTGATATGCATACTCCCAGCCGGTATCCAAACACATCTATCACGGCCTCGCTCAATAAAAATTAGTATACTTACACATTTGTGATGTCCTTATTCTGAAGCAGCTAAACCACTACCACGATGGTCACACCCCTATCTGATGTTCTCCTCGTCCTTTGCACCCCACAAAAGTGCAGAGTATTACATGGCCTGTAGATAGAGAAAGAGTGCCCAGCAAATTATTAAACACCCTGTTATAACAGTTTCTTGACAGAACTAAACTTTCAGCTCCAGTAGCATATGAGGCGCCCCACTGATCGGGATGCCACGAAGGGGTGCTGCACCCATAAAAGAGTGTGTAGTATTCCTGTGGCTGAGGAATTGGGATGCTGCATAAAGGACCCTCATGACACACATCCACATACACCCTAGGTAAGGGACCGTGGATGGACCCACTACAGGGAGGACCCAATCCCATGGGAGAAGTGACAGTGTAGAAAAGTGTGTGGGTGGGGCGAGAGTTGGGGAGTGAGGAGAAGAGCTCGATTGAGGACTGAGGAGTAGGTGACGGCGGAGGAGCCGTGAGGACTGAAGGGAACCCTAGGGGCACCAGGTGTTGCTGTGCGCCAGAATCCAGACACCATATGACTACCGGACGAGGGGTTTAGTCCCAGAACGATACGGGTGTTCACCCCTGAGCCGCCGAATCGGAGGCCCGACCTTCTTCAAGGAGTTGTGGCCGACACTTGGCGCACCCAGGAAAAGGCACCGTAGAGGATCCCAAGGACTCGGAGAGGAGTCGCTCAGTTAGAGAGGATCCGAGGGAGCAGGATTCAGGCTCTGTGGAAGTCCTGAGGGAGACAGGAGAGAGTGCAGGAAGGGACTGGACAGGAACGGCAGGCATTCAGCTGAGGGACCAAAGTGCGGCATCCTAACTTCCAGCGACTACCCAGGCCAGGTAGACCCGAAAAGACTATGTTTAAAGAACTGCCAGTAAACCCATTGCAAGTCATAAACCATGCGATGTACTTTATTCACCTGCGCCTGAGGAGCCACCGACCGCAGTCTAAGAAGCACAAGCATCATGGCCTGGTGTAGCTGCGCCCCTGTGTAAATAAAGACTGATCCACAACTTCCATCATCCACTACTGCCCCGGGGATCCTGCTCCACCTATGGGAGTGAAAACAGCTTGCTGCTTTACCATCACCCCAGAGGTCTGTCCCGCAGTTCCGGTAACCTTACCAGGTACTCCACGGCCCTGGGGCGGGTCACATAGACTGCAGCAGATGCAGTTAAAAAGTTTGTAGCTGGATTTATGTTCAAGTCCGCCACAAGACTTGGAATAAATCCCCAAAAGAGCAACAATTTAAAAAATGCCTCTATAGAGCCTGTTTTCTAAGTTTGCCCTCACAGTCAAAATAGAAGAGGTACCCTACAGAGCAACAATTTAAAAAAGGCCTATACAGAGCCCATCCACAGCTGATGTGCATTGTGAAATTTTCACCCCTAACAGATTAGTCTGAGAAGAGCCTGATGTTGTTTCCTCCTAGCTGTGCTGAAGTTGGTCATGTATATGTTACACTGAATGAATGAGGAGGAGGACGTGAAGGAAGTGGAGTAGTAGGAGGAGGGATTATGGACAGAGAAAACATCCAGCAATCCTCTGTGGTGGTAGCATATGCGGCAAAGTGCTTTCCTCCCCAGGTGTACCCATCAATACATTAACCCGTAAAGAACCTGTTTTCACAGTTGACCAATGAGATTGACAGACTACCAGGCACAGAGGCACACTGAGTAACAATTTTACAAAAGACCACTACAGAGCCTGTTTTCAGAGATGACACAGAGCATATATTGGAAGTTTCCCCACAGAGAACCATATTTAAAAAAGGTCCCTACAGATCATGTTCTCACTGTTGACCTACACAGCCTTAGTTATTAGAATTTACCAAAAAAAAACTATTTTCCAAAATATCCCCAACAGTCTGTTTTCATAGTTGACACAGCCTAAATTGGCAGAATTTATCAACAAAGCAACAATTTCCCAAAAGACCCCTACAAATACTGTGTTCACAGTTGACTCAGGAACCCCCTGTGAACCTATGACTCACAGTAAAGGAACACTTGGTCAATAATTAAATCCAACACAGAGCTCAGAATACATAAATCCCCTATTCTTTTAAACCAATGATGGAGCAGGTTACAGTGCAAATGGTCACGTTATAATAGACCCAAGCTTAAGTATTGAGCAATGGTGTAAGGGTAACAGCCATGCACAACTGTTAGATGAAATAAGCAATTTCAAGCAGTATATACAGGGTCCTGAGTTCTCAGGACCAGCACTGCATCAATAAAGCCCAATTGCAGGTTTGACAAATAGAGAGAACCATGACCATTTGCACTGTAATCTGCTCCATCATTGGTTTAAAAGAATAGGAAATTTATGTATTCTGAGCCCTGTGTTGCATTTAATTATTGACCAAGTGTTCCTTTACTGTGAGTCATAGGTTCACAGGGGGTTCCTCCCCCCTTTAATTAATTTTTGGCTTTGGCCTTTTTTAATTGTTTTTATGAAAAAATTGTACGGTGTGTTTTGCAATAAAGTTTAATTTTTTGACATTATATTGGTGATCGCTCTCATTTAACATGCCTCTTTCCTCTTTTTTCTTCTTTGTGGACCATGGGAAAATACTGATCACGGCCGATGTGGAAGCTTTATTCTCCTGTATAGAACATAAGCATGGGCTAAGGGCAGCGGAACATTATTTGGGGATGAGTGGTACGGATGGGCCATTAGTTAAACTGATTCTTAAGCTTTTAGAGTATGTTTTGACTCACAGCTTCTTCCTCTTTAAGGATTGATATTACCTCCAGCAACACGGCACTGCGATGGGCGTGGTGTGCGCGCCCTCCTACGCAAAACTCTTTCTCGGTTTTTGGAAAAGGGAGGTTTTTGGAGAGGCATAGGTGTCACGTCCCATGCGCAGTGCTGGCTTAGGTATATCGATGATATACTAATGCTATGGACAGAATCAGAGGAGGAGTTGTGTGAGTTCAAGACATGCTTGAATGCTAATCAGCTCAATATTAAATTCACCTTTAAACAACATCAGTCAGAGGCAGAGTTTCTGGATATAAAGCTGATGGTCCATCCAGATGGTTCGTTACAAACCAATATGTTCTGCAAACAGACCTCCGTCAACGCACTACTCCATGCGACCTCTGCCCTCACTTCCTCCACTATCTCAGCGATCCCCATAGGTCCATTTTTAAGGGCCAAGAGAGTGTGCTCAACAGATGAGTACTTTCAAGAACAGGCTGGTGATCTCACTGATAAATTCTTGGCTAGGGGTTACAGTAAGAGGAATTTTAAAAAGTGATATCAGAGAGCTCTTGACCCCTAAGCCAAGATTGGAGAAAAATAGGACAAAGGTGATACGATTTATATCCACCTTTAATAACCAATGGAGTAGTGTAAGGCAGATCCAAGGAAAATACTAGGACATCCTGCGGAGGGAGGAGTGTCTGAGAGAAGTACTCCCCACCCACCCCATGTTGACAGCAAGACGTGGTCAGAATCTAAAAGATTCAGTTGTTCATAGCCACTATGTTCCAAAAAAACAACCCTTGATTGAGGGGATTAAGCCCACGATCGGCTTTTACCCTTGCGGAGGATGCAGGGGGTGCCGAAATATGGTCAGAGCCAGAGTTTTTAAAGATTCTGGTGGAAAGAGAGAGTATAAGATCAGAAAATATATCTTCTGTTCCACGGTGAATGTAATTTATTATGCAACGTGTCCCTGTGGCCTAATCTACATAGGTCTGACTACATGGAAACTTTGCATACGGATACAGGAACATGTCTGTGACATCGAGGCAGCACGAGAGTGGAAACAAACATATCCTCCTCTTAAGACCATACCTCGGCACTTCCAGCAGTTTCATATCTGCAGTCTAAGGGGATTGAGGGCAATGGGCATTGATACTGTCAACTTAGGCTCACAGGGTGGTAATTATAAGAAGAGGCTAGAACATCTAGAATGTAGTTGTATAGTGAAGTTAGACACAGTAACTCCAAAGGGCCTTAATGAGAAGCTAAGCTTCATGCCGTTCTTATGAGTAAACCACAATGTTTTCGTTCGCTGTTCGACTGGGTATCATCATTTTAAGTGTTTTTAATGTCACTTATTTTCACCTTTTTTCCTACATAGAGTCTATTGGTTGTTCTAACTTATGAGGACCCTCCCCTTGTTTCCCATATAGACCAGATTTTGGAGTATTTGTGCAGGATGGATGAAAGATATTGATTGCACAATAATAATTGACATGGTTTGGATCCCATGTGGGTGATCATATGGAACATCTTGGTCCAGATATATGTTACTTGGAAAGGAGTGCTGTGTATATATATATATATTGTGAACTAATACCTGTAAATGTTGTTTTGCATTCGTTACTATTGCTAGTCTAGTTTCAATTATACTTTGTGACACTTCTGCATCGCTAGTTAAAGACACCCTGTGATGGGGTTTGGTAAACTGCTGTATCTGGAGATACCTTCCAGTACGGAGGCCCTCCAGATATGGGTAACAACTTAGCACCACACTAGAAATATGATTTAATATATGGTCTGAGCAACTTTACTATAATGAAAGCCAAATAATATGTTATGGGAGTTATTATATGTACAGCACCAGTTATATAATGGGTACCATTGTCGAGACATTGGTTTTACTACACATGGAATATATCCATATAAAGCTCTTGTCCTTAAAATAATGAAAAATTGCAATCATAATATGTGCAGCATTTCCTCCTGTTTCAGTCCGTCACACACTGCCTTATTGGGGATGTGTGACAACACATTTTGAAACGCCCACTTCCGGGAATGATCCTAACCATCAGGAGAAACCAAGATGGCTTTGGAGACACTTCCGCCCTTACGGGGGCAGAGCCGACGGGTCCGCGTGTTTGATGGGCGGCTCCGCTCCCTAACACTGCAACAAGGCATCCATATCGGTGAGAAGGGAGCATGTGATCAACATGTCCATGGCCAGGGATTGGCCGGATGCAGTGGGCAGGGAACGGGGAAGCACCAGACATGCGGCAATGGATGCCAGTGTTGTTAGTATGAGTTCGATAAAAGGAGGATTTTTCAGGGTTCCTTACTACCCACTGTGGAAGCTGCTAAAGCGAAACACGTCTGGGGGGCACCCAGATTCCACACCTTTCCTAGGACATATCTAATGTGTTAGCAAAAAATCTCTCTATTGGGGTAATGGTGGGTTGAGGATCCTGGAGGTCCAGGAATGGAGATAGGGTGCTCTGATAACTATACTATTGATGCCCCTACAGGGTATAAAATAATAGTTATATTGAGCCCCTATAACCGAGGACCGATACTGAAACACCCCAAAAAACTCCACCATAGGAACCCATAGGCCCATGGTTAATGATTTATATGACAGGTCATACCTCTGTTGGGAAGTTTATTGGCTCTTTTTCTATATGTGTGCACCTGGTTACTTTATATATCAAATGTTTGTAAAATGATGTGCATTGATAAATGACGAGTACTGTATGTAAAAATTATGATTATTGTGTGTTTTTATGGAGAAAAGCATTAAAATGTATTTATACTCAGAGAAAAAATGCAGTATGACTCAATTTATGGCATCTGACATATTTGGGGGCAGAAACTCTCCTCTTTATCACATCGGTTTAATGTTTCAATTCTGGAGGGGCCCCCGTAGGCTTACAGCCAAATTAGACATTGGTAGGATAACAAAAATTTGTATAGTATGACACCAATGCTGTGGCCTGTTGCCATTGTTGCTTATAGACAATGCTATTTTTCTAAAATTTCTTGATTGGTATTTTCTGAGAGGAACAAATTATGTTAAATAAAGTTAAAACAAAAGTAAAAAAAATACAGAAATTTAACAATGTGACTGTCAGCCAATCAGAGTGTGTGCTTCAAAAATCAAAATGCATGTACATACATGTCACACCAATGCTGTGGTTTGTTGTGAATGTTGTTTTTTATGTGTGACCTGTGCCTAGCATCTAACATTTAGTGTTTTGGTTTTTTTGAGGGGGAAGGTGGACATTGAAGCTCAATTCTAGTGTAAAATATGTTAAACAAAAACGTGGCCAAATCAATGGAAGGGTGATCAACCTCCCCTCAATTAGACCTCCTGGCCTTGGCTACAGAGCTCATTCCACTGCTCTGCTGAACAATAGAATATAATAAAGATTTCATATGCCTTCTGGCCTGGGTTAAGAACTTTGTCCGCTGCTCTCCTAAGCAACTCTCCATTCCATTGATTAGATATCCTGGCCTTGGATAAGGATCATATCTTGCAGCTCTCCTGAGGAATTCCCAATTTGTTGATTAGACTTATTTGTCTGTTCTAAGGACCTTGTACCACTGCTCTCCTTCTCCTAAAGCCCCCGTCACACTAAGCGAGATCGCTAGCGAGATTGCTGCTGAGTCACAAGTTTTGTGACGGAACAACGACCTCAGCAGCAATCTCGCTATGTTTGACACGTAGCAGCGACCAGGCCCCTGCTGTGAGATAGCTGCTCGTGTCAGAATGGCCTTGACCATTTTTTGATCGTTGTGCTGCCGCTAGCCAGCATGCATCAATGTGTTTGACGGAGACAACAGCCAACAACCTCAATACTACGCCCTAGAGTGACAGGGTCCCAACGACTGCCATATCGTTGCTGCATCGCTGGTGAGATCTGACTGTTTGACATCGCACCAGCAATCATGTAGCGACGTTCCAGCGATCCTTATAGGTCGTATCGCTGTCGGGATCACTGAAGCGTCGCCAAGTGTGACAGTACTCTAAGATTTGGCTGTAAGCCAGTTCAATTGCCTCTTCACATCCGTCATCACACAGTTTAAGCAATGATTCCCCTCCTACCTTGGCGTCTGTTTTTTTTTTTTTTAGATTTTGTAATTTCATCACAGTAGATCCCATGTCACTGTGCATCTGGTCTCTCTCTCTCTTCTCTTGTTTTAGTTCCTACATTGTTCCATTTGTTTTGACAATTTTATCTCTAGCGAGTAGATGGCGACATTCATCCATACAAGTTCCCCTGTGCATTTCTTTTGTGTATCCTGTTTACAATAGGAAACACTCAAGAAATGTAATCAATATGTTTTGATCTGTAACTTCTTCTATATCTGTGTTGCTGCTGACAAGTTGTGTGGATGACGACAAGTCTGAGTGGAGGCGTTAAACACAGTTTATTAAAATGATTATTTGCACTGGATAATAAGAGATGTAGGGTGGCTCATGTAAATGCAAATACCTTGGTGAATAATGCGTTTACTTCACTGTTCCACATTGGCCTTTCCATATTGTAATTTCACTGCAAATATTAATTGGAAATGTAATAACATGTCACATCTTAACAATACATAATGTATAAATGATTTTGTAAAAGATTAACTATTGTTATGTCCTAAGAGTTTTATTCCAGCATTAGAAACATGGATCTAAGTTTTGCGCGCTGAAGTATTTCTATAAAGCATGTAAAAAGTCTCTGGTCCTCAGGGAGGCTGGAACTCTCTTCTATCTATATAAATATATTCTCTGTCAGAATTCTCCACTCAACCTTTGTCCCTGGTCAGCTGTTATCTTTGGAAGCTCAGCTGTCGGCAAATATTAATGTTGTAACGGTTTCCTTAGTAACAGAAGAGCCATTATTAAAGCCCAAAAGCGGCTTTTTAATTTCAATGTTTAGAGATTGATAAAGATGGAATGGCTGTTACTAACTTTATTAAGAGAAATGCTGTGAATGTAGCACACTAAAGAACTGCTTTGACATAACTACAGGTGTATCTCAATGAATTAGAATAGCATCAAAAAGTGAATTTATTTCAGTAATTTAATACAAAAAGTGAAACACATATATTGTATAGAGTCATTACAAATAGAATGATCTATTTCAAGTGTTTATTTCAGTTAATATTGATGATTATGGCTTACAGCCAATGAAAAGCCAAAATTCATTATCTCAGAAAATGAAAGTAGGCAAGATGAAGGGTTAAAAAACGTGCTGCCGTATTCAAAGGGTGAATATGATATTGATTTATTAGTCCCTGAAACATGGCAATATGACATTGATTTTTGATAATATTCTAATTCATTGAGATGCACTAGTATGTCTCTTCTAATTAAGGGTCAGGACTAGTGATGAGCGAGTACCGTAATATTCATAATTACTATGCTCATTATGAGTACTTTGTAATAATCGCATGTTCATTCTGAATAGCGAGTACAATGCAAGTCAATGAGAAACGCGAGTCATTTTCTGCTGAACCCTACAAAGTAGTCTGGGGTTAATACACTTCATTTAGGGATTGTCTATATCCACTACCAAAATTATCAGAAAAAGACTATATCCCACATGGACCAGACAAATCACACCTAAGATACAAATATATAAATAGGAAATACATGATCAAACCTCTCACAGTTTGCAAAAACAAGTGATTTTTAATGACAAGTAAAAACAGGGGGTTACAACCACAGTAGGGGGTTACAAGCGACCAGTAAAAACAGGGGGTTACAAAGACAAGTAAAAACAGGGGTGAACCCCTGATGAAGGTGGAGCCAAAACGGCCGTAGGGGTCGGGGGCACCATTGACTGAGAGACGCAAGGAGCACTGCAGCACTTCATAGGTAACTTGCTCAGGATATCCTGCCAGATACTGGTCTCAATAGTGTGGTTGCTATATGAGCTGTATATGCAACCAGAGTCTGGGGATAATGGGGACATCCATATCCTAGATCTACTACTTGAGCCAAATGTGATTATTATATATACTCAGGTGAAACTGTACCTAGGTTGGATGTGCCTAGCTGGGTATAAAACCTTTATATACTGCACATATGTACACCCATTGGGTATAATCTATGTTGTACTAATACTATGTATTATGTGTGTGTTTTTTTTTTTTTTTTCCTCTGGCATGAAATAACCTTGTGCACTGATACAATCTCACATATATCTTGTGTGTGTCAGTGGTGCAGCCTGCCACAATGCTGCTTGTACTGTGGTTGTCAATAGGGTATAATGGTGTGCACACCGCGTAGGTGGTGAGTGGAGGTGCCAACTAACAGGATTTCTTCAATCCCAGTAAATACAAATATGGATACAAAGTTGCACACTCATTTAGATGTTTTTGATGCAAGGTTTATTATGAACAGTTAATGGCCACAGATGTCATCTGTGGCCATTAACTGTTCATAATAAACCTTGCATCAAAAACATCTAAAGGAGTGTGCAACTTTGTATCCATATTTGTACTGTGGTTGTAACCCCCTGTTTTTACTTGTCATTAAAAATCATTTGTTTTTGCAAACTATGGGACGTCTGATCGTGTATTCCTATTTATATATAAAGTGGTCTGGGGGTCTGAGGAAAAGGCTGAAATGGGTGGGAATGTGATGAAACAGAATGGGAAGATCCTGGAGAATATGCCTGCATGTATTTCTGACTCACATATGGTTTGTGGGAATAGCTTTGTCACAGTATTACCCCACTGTTACAGATACAAGAACAACTACCAAACCTAACCTAAATCATATTTAACAGGCCAAAAAGGTTCAGAAACAGTTTTTCCTGCATAATCACTTGTTTACAAGGCTAAATAAACAAGATAAATTAAAAAAAAAAACACTTTTAGTGTTTGTTTACATGTAGTGTTGTGGCTTTTTTTCACCTTTTACAATTGGAAGGGCCCTGAATTATATATTTTGTCGGTCCCTCTTTCATCCACCTTTTTTTGGCGGTCCCTCCCTCATTGATACTGTGATAGTGGAATACATATTTCATAGCAGTTTACAATATGCGCATTTTAGTGTTAGGCTTCACCCTCTTCTTCCTCCTCCTCATCCTCCTCCAGTTCCATGACATTTTGCAGCCCTACATTCAAATGCTCAGAGGGCCTGCAGTGGGAAAGAAATCTGAAATTGTTGAGGGCCCAGAGATGGCCTTGTAACGCATGTTTTAGAGGGACCGTTCTTACTTAGACATTTGGGAGGGACCTCCTCTATACTTTTGGAAGGACCCTCCTCTATACTTTTAGGTGGGCCTTCCTCTATACATTTGGTGCTGAAACCACTGCATTAAGAGTAACACAGCATAAGCAAAGCCGTGGTCGCTGGCACACCAGAGTACCAAATCTGTGTCTGCGACTCAAACCACTGCCATGTTACCTGTGCTTTGACTTTGACAATCTGCTGTCTATGAAGCAGGCGCTTATACCTCTTGCCCACAAGGTGCAGTTGAAAGAGAAAGCAAACATCAACCTCATGCACTTAGTTGTTAAAATGAACAGTCAAGTTGTCCATAACAGAGAGCTTGGAAAGGAAGCGTAAATGACCAGCCATGTGCCCACAGGCACAAATAGTAAATTCGCACATTGCCAAATTGCTATGTGTGGAGATGTTGACATTTAGGCTTATGGGAACAGAATGCTAACGTGATCTCTTGCCTTTGGCTGCCCCACGATACTCGGCTTATAGCTGACACTATATTGGAACTTGGTGGAGGGTGGGGCAGAGTAATAGCATGGGACATCACATCACACATCCTACACATGCCAAGAGTAGTCGGCCCAACTTCCATCATGGTTTCCATCTACTCATATGCCAGTAGCTGTCTCTCCTCCTCCTCAACCTCCAAGTCATTCTGCATCCCTCAAATCAATTGTTCACAGGGCCTGCAAACCTGAGTTTGCTGAGGACCCAGAGGTGGCCTTGTAACATATGTATAGGAGGGCCCTCCTCTATTCATTTGGTGCTCAAACCACTGTCTTAAAAATAACACACCATAAGTCATGTTTGCTGGCACTGAAGGTCATCTCATCTGTACATTAAGGAGGGCCCTCCTTCATACTTTGTAAAGGGCCCTCCTCTATTCATATGGGAGGGCCCTCTATGCATTTTTGAGGGCCCTCCTTTATACATTTGGGAGAGCCCTCTTGTATATATATATATGTGAAGGCTCTCCTTTATTGATTTTGGAGGGCACTTCTATATATAGTGGTGGCTTTAGAGTTAAGCAAGCAGCTACACGTGCCATGCATGGCTCACAAAAGGAACCTAGTTGTTCAGAAATTTTTCAAAACATACTCCGACTTGCCGTTTTGTTGCCCATTTACGACATTCCACTACTGCTTTTGCTGGTCTTGAAGTGCTGCAAAGACACTCTAATTTGACAAGTCACCAACTCATTTGCAACCTGCACAATCAATTGAACTGAACATATTATATGTTGTCGAGAAATCGTGAGGCTGGAGAGGAGGAGGTGGAGGAAGAGGCAAGGCAGCATGAGGAGAGGAAGGTTATCTTTCCTCCTGTTGGTGACACAGAAAATTTGTCTGTTTAAAGGTTGGCCCACATGGCACATTTCATGTGTAAGTGTCTGTTTTAAGACCCTCGCGTGATACACATTTTCGCCAACAACCTATACTGGTTAGCCACCTTTCTTTACAAACGCTACTTAGAGAAAATTTCTTCTCTCCTTTTGCTGTCACAAAAGCTTTGTACAATGGAATCCATCAAGAGATTGGACATTACTTGCTGAAAACATCACCCTCTGACAATGCCCACAGCAGTGATTAATGGAGAGAGACACGCACACCTGCTACAACAGAGATGGCAGGAAATGTGCAGAAACTGGACCATTTTCAATAAACCAGCACATCAGCAAGGGCTATCTGTGCCTGAAGTAATGACAAGGAAATAGAAGTTAAACAAGATGCTAAAGGGATACTTAAGTAACCATACCAGCATTATTCATGATGATTCACTTCCCTTAACTATTGTATGTCCAAGGTGAACACTTGGCCTGACCTCTCCTTATATGCCTTGGAGGTGCTGGCCTGTCCTGCTGCTAGTGTCATGTTAGAGAGTGTTTTCTGTTACGTTGGGGCAATCAATCATCACTGATAGGTGCACATGACTCTCCAAAGAGAATCCAGGCAGATTTACTCTGATTAAATTCAAGAATGACTAGATTTATACCCAGTTTGTAATTGAATCCCTCCAAATTACAGCAACACAACTTAAATTCCACAAAATAGTTTACTTTTAAAAATCATGTGAACTACAGATGGCAAAGTCTTGTTAAGTTTGTGTTTGGTTTGCTGAACGAAGATATTTTCACCCACTACATCGGCAAAGGAAATACTGAACCACATTCAAATCAATGTTTTCACGATAGAAATCGGAATATGGAGATGAGTAACAGGTGTAGGCATAGTGCTTAGAGAGCCTAGGTAAAATCACAAAACACACAACAAACACATGACATGAAATGTCTCACCATTTGAAAAAATCATGCCCAAATTGCACCAAAGTGGCATCAATTCACCAGAATAAAAAGTGAAATTCAACAAAATACCTCTGTTAGCATTCTGAAAATACTGCTGACATATGCAGCACCCCACTCGGTTGCTGGAACGCGCACAAAGAAAACTGTATGACTGCGAAACCGCTGGCACCTTCCCTGTGTTACCTGCTACCCAATATGTGTCTAGGAAGCCGGCACTGATGCTACCTGCAGACAACCTGCAGTTGCACATACGCAACAAACTTTTAGCACTGGACTGTGGACATATATCATATATACTTCTGGTGTCAAGTAAAATGTGATCCCCAAAACTGACAGGGGAAACATTGAATAGTGCATGGTTTCTGCCAAACACCATTACATGGTAGTAGTACTGCTTTGGATTTTACAAGCACTATAGGACTATATTAATTTATGAGCTTTTGGTGGCACAATCCTACCTAAATGTTAGCATCAAAACACCATGGAAAATGGCCTGGTGCTTGCTTGGCAGCAGACAATAGGAAATGTTTGGACTACTGTTTCATGGAGGGCAATAACCGCCTTTTTTAGGGAAGTATTGTGGACAGCATACCCAGCCTGTTTCACAAAAACAGCGCGTAATATGGCCTGGTGTGTGCTTGTTAGAAGGCAGAAGGAAATGTTTGGACTACTGATTTATGGAGGGCAATAACCGCCTTTTTAAGTGAAGTATTATGGACAGCATTAGCCAGCCTGTTACCAAAAAACAGCGGGTAACATAGCTGGCACGTGCTTGGTAGCAGGAAGTAGAAAATGTTTGGAATACTGCTGTTTTGCATTGGGAAACTGCCTTTTTGTAATGTGGACAGCAGAAACACCAGCAGGTTAAATGGCCTGGTGCAAGCTTTGTAGCAGGCAGTAAGAAATGTTTGGACTACTGCTTTGTGGAAGGCCATAACCACCTTTTTAGGTGGGGTTTGTGGATAGCATTAGTCAGCCTGTTACCACAAAAACAGCAGGTAACATGGCCTGGTGTATGCTTGGTAGCAGGTAGTAGGAAATGTTTCGACTACTGCTGCTTAGGGTTGGGAAAACCTCCTTTTTGTAATGCGGACAGAAGCACTAGTGGGTTAAATGGACTGGTGCGAGGTTTGTAGCAGGTAGTAGGAAATGTTTGGACTACTGCTGCTTAGTGTTGGGCAAATCACCTTTGTGTTATGTGGACAGAAGCACCAGTGGGTTAAAGGCCTGGTACGAGGTTTGTAGCAGGTAGTAGGAAATGTTTGGTCTACTGCTGCTTTACACTGACCCTGCTAGACACTAACCCGGCTGAAGTAACTCGCCCTCCCTGTAGTCTAGCTCTGTACTGTGTCTTTTCAGCTCTCAAAAGAGCTATTGTTTTGGGGGTATTATGCAGCTACTGAATGTATCATTTCAACCGTTCCTACTCCAATATCTATCCCCTGCTAAACTACACTGAGGTAGTATACACTAGAGGTAGCCCTGAAAAGGGCTTTTGTGTTATGAGGCATAACACTATCCCTAGCAGCTGAGCGATCTCTCCCTATGCTTGTAGAACGCAGGCTCTGGGTGCAATGCGGGTAAAATGGTGGCAACAGGGCTTAAATAGACACTATGATGCTGGGCGGCCAGCCACTCAAAGTAATACCACAACCAAGATGTCTGCAGCATTATTGTGATTGGTTAAGAAGCCCAGCATGTTTAGTCGCTGCAAAGGAGGTGCCAAAACTGCAGGGCGGGACATCCGAATATAGCGAGGTGAGTACACAAAAACTTGAAGAATAACAAATAATGCGAATACCGTACTATCGTACTAGTTGGCCCATTTATTCAAATCTGAAAGGTTTTCTTCTTAGATATATTAGCAATAAAATGTGAATAAGCAGATACTATAATAGCTTTTATGAGTGTAAGCATTCAAAGCTTTTTTTGTATTTTATATATAGACAAATTTAAGAAAAGTAATTGGAGAATAGGAGATACAATCTTGGACCTTCTGTCTCGTATCTGACTTTGATGTTGTGCAGTTTCTGAGGTTGTCAGACTTTCCTGATACCCCTGAGGGTACCGTCACACGGGGAGATATCGCCGTCGATATTGCGGCGATCTCATGAACGCGCACATCGCTTCTGCATCGCTCGTGAGACGTCACACGTAGCAATATCGCCGGCAACCCAGGGCGATCAGGCGATTCCGGAATCGCCTGAAACAACCTTGAAGCGATGTGTGCTTTTCAGATCGCCGTGTCACACAGCACCACCTCACCATCAATGTGGCATACAGAATGGATCGCCTGAACACAGACATCGCCTGTGCCATTGCTATCGCCGCGTCACACGGCAGTAGGCATACGGATCGCTCAAGCAACATCGCCTGATTTCCCGACACTGTTGGGAAATCTCTGAATTCCGAAAATGAGATTTATCGCCGTTCGGTCGCCCTGTTACACGCGGCGACGCACAGGCAATGTTGCTTCAACATCGCCTGAACAGGCAGATCTCGGCAATATCGCCAGCGATATCTCCCCGTGTGACGGTACCCTGAGAGTCATCTGTCTTCTGCCTGCATTCAGTAGCTCTGTTCCCTGCCTGCCAGCAATTACTAGCAACATTATTTACAGTTAGGCTCCTTTCACATCATCATTTTTCGCTGATTGCGGCAGATCCAGCAAATTTACCGCTTCTGCCGCCTAAAGGTCGCAATTGTGGCACACTTGTGGCAAACCCCATGCATTGTCTATGGGGCTTGCGGCAGGTGCAGCAAGTGCGGTATTGACGCTATCCGGTATTTGCAGCAGTTGCAGACGCACAAAAAACCCCGCTGCTGACCGCGTTTTATTTTCGTTAGGTGGAAGATGGGGCAGATGCAGTAAATCTGCCGGATCTGAAGCAATCAGCGAAAATCGCTGATGTGAAAGCGGCCTAATCTGTATTCCTAACATTCGTCTGAGGTGTTCTGCTGCTCAGGTTATGTCTGTTCATTACGCCCTAGAATTCTGCCCATATCTTTAATCTTTCTGTTATTCCCTGGACTTTATTAAACTGTTATTTTTGCATTTTCCAAGTCTGTGGTCCACATGCTCCTCCTGGCTGCTGAATCGGAGCCCACATCTCAGCCAGAACCAGTGGGCTTAGAGGATCCACCGACTCTGCATGAGCCTGCCTCACTTAACATTCTCCTTCTTGCTATATGATTCTGTTTTTCCTGTTTATTCAGGGATTCACCTTTTAGCGACTGGTTGAAGAGAGAAGCCTAACCTTTTGGGAAGTAGTCTAGTGCTGTCCGGTAAAAGAAATAGTAACACTGGCTGTATTGAGTCCTTAATTGGTAGCAGCTATAGAAAACACTGCACACAATACTCCCCTTCAAAGATTACATTTCTTATTTCATAATAATAGAATATGCCATTACAGTATGATCAGCAGGGGTTGCAAACTCTGGTATCCTCGAGTGATCCTGAGAATAAAGAGATAAATGTTCCTTCAGCATTTGCCCTGCACAATTGCACTTGTGGTATATTAATGTGCTGCTTCTATGAAGGGAAACCACTTAACTTCTCAATTTATTCTGTTTCAAAATCCGTAACACCACGTGTTGTGATTCCATACTATAACAGATTTATAACACAGTAGTTCATACACTAGAGATGTTTCAATGATTTAGATAGCATTTTCATTCTGCAACAATTCCTTTTTTAGCTGGGCAACCTCTTTAAAGTACACTTTTCATCTTAAAATCACTTGCTAATTCTTCTGAAGCAAGGTGCAGATGTTGTGATCACATTCCCAAAAATCACACAGTTTCTTAAAACGAACAATATTAAAAACGATGCACAATCCTTTAGGAAACATTACTCGACCTTCACCCATTCACCAGCCAGTTTTGATCCTCTGTAAAGGGCCCTTTACACGCCGCGACGGCAGGCTGGATACATCCCGCTACAGGCTACAAATGTAGCTTGTAGCGCCAATGTAGCCCGTCGTAGCGGCGTCTGAAGACGTGACGATACAGCCGGCAACAGATACATCTGTTTCCTAGCTCTGCTCGAAAACTGATGGCTACAACGCCGATGGTAGCGAGCTGTATCGGCGTGTAAAGAAGCAACGGAAGGGAACTCGGGACAGCCTGCGATGTAGCTGCAATGTAGCTAAGGCGTCACCTAGGCTCCGTGTTACCGCGCCCCATGTGCGATCATTGGTGGAAGATGGTGCAGTCCGATTGGTTGTCGGCGCACAGGGCGGCATATTTAAGGAGCTGACGAGTCACACTACACAATTGCTCGAGCGTCAAATATTAATCAGCCTCCTGCGATGCCTGGCCAATCATGGTATTATTGATTTGTCCTATCAGCGTACGGACGTCTCGTAATCCACGATTGGAGCACGCCTATGTGCTGTCCCTGCTGCACCAGGTACGCCCATAGTAGCTGGTTGTAGCGGTGTGTAAATGAGCTACAGCTGGCTACTTGAGACACCCGGCGATGTAGCTAGCTATAGATGTAGCGTGGCGTAGCGCATCTTGTCGCGGCGTGTAAAGGTGATGCGTTGACCGTTTGTAACCGTTTGAGCGTGCTCGTGCACGTGAAGTAGCGGGATGTATCCAGCCTGCCGTCGCGGCGTGTAAAGGTACCTTAAAGCTTCAATGGATCCTAGTGATTCTGGAACTGTTTTTTTCATGACATATCGGACATTATGTTAGTGGTCAATTTAGGACGATCATTTTTGTATTAATTTGTAAAAAAAAAAAAAAAAAACGGACATTTGGCGAAAATTTGGCAATTTTAAAACTTTTAATTTTTATACTCTTAAACGAGAGTTATATCACACATAACAGTAAATAAATAACATTTTCCCCATGTCTACTATATTTTTCAGACTGTAAGACGCACTGGACCATAAGATGAACCCAGGTTTTAGAGGAGGAAAATGGGGGAAATAAAATTTAGGCAAATAAATGTGGTCATAACTAGAGATGAGCAAACCCTTACAAGTTCAAATTCGGTTTGGTTCACCGAATTGGCAATGTTCGCCAAATAGTTTGTAGAACAGTTCGTTAAACATCTGAGCCCCTTTCAAATCAATATGAGGCAACATCAAGGGCCTAGGAAATACTTAAAGGGTGCCCAATAGCTCAAACCATTTTACAGTGGAGTCACACTGTTTTGGCAAAAAAATGATCTTCCTACACTATTATTAAGCAAGCTTCAGTGCCACTACTACACTCATATGCTTGCAGGCCTGCTCATTAACCTAAGACATCCTCATGACTTCTCTGAGGTTGTCTAAGGTTACACAGCCGGTATCACGCATAAAGGAATCCCGCTGTGCCCACGGCACATTTTTTCATGATTTTATTTTTACCAGATTTTGAGAATCTGCATCAAAATCTGCATATCTATCCTGAGGATAAGAAAGTCTATGAAAGTTCAGAAGTGCTTTGCCAACGTGTTTTATTGCAGATTTGGTGCAGATTTTCGGGCATAAAAAAAAGATCTGAACCTTATGTGCAAGAGAAAAAGAAAATGGACACAGCATTTCTGACCTGTCCTAGACTTTGCTGGCTTTAAGATAGACATGCAAATTTTGAAGCAGTTTCTCAAAATTTGCATAAAAAAAGCATCAATCAATGCACTGAGGGCACAGAGCCTATGAGGTCCAGAGAGAGCCAGAGTTGTGGTGAAAGAGCTTGAGGATTCCTCTTTCCCCTGGCTACTTCCACAGATAAATCTAGGGCAGAAGTGGCCAACTACAGTCCTTGGATTTCTTTAGCTTTACTCAGGTGATAATTTCATTACTTGCAGAGGTGCAACTTGTGCATTGCTAAGGAAATTTCCGGTCCAGTGCATTGTGGGGCTTATCAGGCGAACACCGTCGAACACCCCGGAAAACGAACAAACCGGGCCTGTGGGGCATTTTCACTTCCACAATGTATATACATACATTGTGGAAGTGAAAAAAAGTGAAATAAAGTGTTAAAAATAAAAAAATAATCAATGCTCACCTTTCCGCGGTCCACCGAGCTTAAAATAGCTTAAAATAGATATTTTTATGTTTTGGACCCTTTCTTTTACTTAAAGAAAGGGTCCGAAACATAAAAATATCTATTTTAAGCTTTCCGGCAAGGGACCTGTGGTGACGTCATGTTCTCGCGCGAACTCCGGTCACGTGACCGGAGTTCCCGCGAGAACATGACGTCACCACAGGTCCTATAAGCACAGGACCTTGCCGGAAAGCTTAAAATAGATATTTCTATGTTTCGGACCCTTTCTTTAAGTAACTTTTACTTAAAGAAAGGGTCCGAAACATAAAAATATCTATTTTAAGCTTTCCGGCAAGATCCTGTGCTTCCAGGACCTGTGGTGACGTCATGTTCTCGTGGAACTCCGGTCATGTGACCGGAGTTCGCGCGAGAACATGACGTCACCACAGGTCCTAGAAGCCATAGGACCTTGCTGGAGGCTTCGGTGGACCGCGGACAGGTGAGCATACATTATTTTTTTATTTTTAACACTTTCTTTCTTCTAGGGAATGTTTATTTTGGCTGAAAATGCGGCAGATGCGGTTTTCTGACCGCATCTGCCGCATTTTCGAACCAAAATCGAACATGTTCGAAATTCGCCGAATTTGAACCAAATTGTTCGAATTCGGCGAATGACTCGAATAGGGCCAAAATCAACTCGAATTTGAGATTGGCGAACTATTCGAATCGAACATCGCTCATCTCTAGTGGCCAACTACAGTCCTTGGGATTTCTTTAGCTTTACTCAGGTGATAATTTCATTACTTGCAGAGGTGATGATTCCAACAACTTGTGCATTGCTAAGGAAATTTCCGGGCCAGTGCATTGTGGGGGCTTATCAGGCTGTACGGGTGGCTTCAATATGCAAACTGCTCATGTGCCGCTGCCGGACTGTACACCTGGTAAGCCCCCACAATGCTCCGGACTGGAACTGATGTCCAGCTGGCATATCAGACTACATGGATCTGGAGGGAATTTCAGAAGAGGATGAACAAGAGATGGAATGCTGATGCCCAGCATGGCGTGATAAGAGCCTGCGAGGAGGGAAAATGGAGCCCTGGAAACTGCCCATTCCATTCGACGGATGTAGATTGGATTTAAGTTATTAAATCATTTTTCACAAGCATTATAGTGCAGTTTTAGGTCGGAAAGGGATGGTTAGGGATGAACTGGCATGGTGCAGGGACAGGTAGTGATAGAATAGGGTGCTAAATCCAGCTGACAGGTTCCCTTTAACGTCTTTGAGTTGGACCCCAAAGACTACATGCATGCCAGTAGGGGAAGCGCAAAAGCCACAAAATATGGGAAGGGGAAATATAACTTTAACAAAAAACACAGGACTCAGTCAAGGACGAACTGAAAACAAAACAACTCAAAAAAGACTTCTCTAGCCAAAATGCCAACTAAGGGATAGGTCATCAACCAAAAAAAATGCTTTAATTAGGAAAGTCTACTCTAATCTTAGAAACTCTCTTGCAGCTTTCTCAGCATTGCCTGGCCTGAAGATTGGTGTTGGTGATGGTACTCTGCTGCCGGATGGTCTCATGGGGTCACATAGTCTACCCCTGCCGGGATATTCTCTACCACCTGCCCCCAGCACACTACGTCATGTCCAGCACTGGAGAAGACGGTGGAGGAACTAGGGGATGACCACGCTCTCAAGACAGACAAAACCAGCTTTGGGATCACCAACAGGTCCTCTGGGAGTGGGTGCAGCTGGCTGACCAACCAAGAGAGACGTGAGCCGCTCCCGACGCCACATTCTCTCCAGGTCGGCTTCCTCCTTCCAGTTTGCAAAGTCGTCGGTAGTGCTAACCTAACTTGCCTTCCCCATGCCTTCAAAAAGGTGTCCTTCTCCCTGATAAAGATGGTATGTAGTCTTTGGGGAAGATAATCCATCAGAACTAAATAACAGCCTCCAAGACTCAATAGTAGGCCAGTGCCGAAAGTTATTTTCTAAGGTATGTAACGTGCGTCTGGGCACATAGAGGGTTACAACAACCCCATTTACATAATCTGTAAGCTGGTGGGCACAGTTTAAAATGCCCAAACAAGGTGACAGGTTTCCTTTAAGGCAAATGACCATAACTAGGAAAATGGTATTATAGTAAGTTAAATGTTAGCATAAATACATCTTCTGCAATAAATATAATACTATTACATTAACTGGAAAAAAAACACATTAATCTGTTAAATCTTAATATGTAAATGCCGGTAGAGCATATAATTCGAAAAGAATACATTGTGAGATACTTAGTCCCTATACTGAGTAGGTGAGATACCTTTCATACTCAGCTCAATGCATCTAAATGGTACTGTCAATTGACTGAAGATCAGTTCAGGTTCTGTGGTTTCTTTAAGTGGAAGAAGAATTGTTTCATTTGAGGTAGGAGCGAACTGGTGATAGCTAGGAAAAACAAATTGTGGAGTAAGATAAATTCAGCTAGGTTTGGCAGTCTTTCTGATGAGTCCAGGGGATTTTGTGTTCCAATCAACGGTTTCTCAGGTTGTGGAGACTCTTTTGGGAGTTCTTTTTTCAAAGTTTTATTCAGTTCCTGTGCACCGTCTATGGTTTACAAACAACTTTGGCTATCTCATAAACACCAGACATTGGAAAGGGTATAGCAGTTATTGTGTATGGTTCAAATCTCATCCTGGAGCCAGACTCGGTCACCAATTTGTAAGGGCTTGGCATGGGCACGTTGGTTATAGTCTTCTTGTTGTCTTCTTCGTGCTTCTTCCATGCAAGAACTATTTATCTCCTTGGCTTCTGTAATGCGCCTGCTGTGTTCGATCACCCAATCTGTCTGTTGAAAAGGGTTAATGGTATCAGGTACTTGTACACCTAGAGCCAAGTCTGACGCCAACTGGCCTTTTTGTCAGAACATCAAATATAATGGAGTATAACCAGTTGAACAATGGGTGGTATTAATGTAGATATGGACAAGATCCTTTAGAAGTGCAGGCCACTCAGTTCCTTAAGTGGCAGAAGCAGTGTGCAGCATACCGATGATGACTTGGTTCAATCTCTCACACAGTCCATTACATTGTTAAGGCATTATACACAGTTTCTTGCAATCTTTGTATTTGCACAGCACATAGAAAAGTTGAAATTCAAAGGCAGGTCCATGATCAGTGAGGGTGTGATCATGACATCCAAAGTGTTTGACGAAAAAACTGCTACTGAAGTTTTGGCTGCAAGATCTTTGACAGGAGCAATAGCGGCAAGCTTTGTGTAATGGTCAACCATCAGGATGGCATAAGTATAACCAGAGCGAGTTAGACCCAGTTTCACATTATGAAGAGCAACAATTTCTTTTGTTTTTTTGTGACTTGATGGGGTGTAGAAGCAACTTTTGATCATTATGCCCATCTTTAGTGATGTTAACCGCTTGGCATTCTCAGTACCAACTTCCAATGTCGCCTCTCATACCATTTCATTTGTAGAATCATCATTGAATGGTAATTTTCTGGACACCAAAATGGCCAGAAGAATCATGATTATTATTATTATTTATTATTGTAGCTTAATTTATTTCATGACGCTTTTCATGTGAAATGGGGCATACAGAGACAAGTACAATAAACATGAGCAATACAAGGTACACATAAGTACTGAAGGAGAGAGGACCCTGCACATGAGGGCTCACAGTCTACAAGAGATGGGTGACGAAACAGTAGGTAAGGGTAGAGCTTGTCATGCGGCGGTTTAGTAGACTGAGGATTACTGCAGGTTGTAAGCTTGTTGTAAGAGGTGGTGAGTCATCAGGTTCCTTTTGAAGGTTTCCATGGTGGGCGAGCGTCTGATGTGTTGGGGTAGAGAGTTCCAGTGTATGGGGGATGCATGGGAGAAATCTTGTATGCGGTTGTGGGAAGAAGAGATAAGAGGGCAGGAGAGAAGGAGATCTTGAGTGGACCGCATGTTGCATGTAAGTAAGTACCGGGAGACCATATCACAGATGTATGGAGGAGAAAGATTATGGATGGCTTTAAATGTCATAGTTAGGGTTTTGAACTGGAGCCACTGGACAATAGAAAGCCAGTGAAAGGCTTGGCAGAGAGAAGAGACTAGGGAATAACAGGAAGACAGGTGGATTAGTTGGCAGCAGAGTTTAGGATAGATTGGAGTGGTGCAAGGGTGCTAGAGGGGAAGCCAAAGAGTAGAAGGTTGCAATAGTCGAGGCAGGAGATGACGATCCATGCATCTCTCCGTGGGATGAGTGTTTGATAAAGTTTCTCACCTGAGACAGGGTCCAAAGTGTTTCTCATTTTGAGTCCTTTCTAGAAGAATAAGCGTTTTCTCTGTCTCCAGAAGCGGGTAAGTTCCATATCAGGATGAGCTTATTTTAGCTGGCTTGGAACTCTTGCATTGGTGGGGTAGTCATGGAGTTCTCCCAGGACTCAGCTCTCCTACTGTACTGTTTTCCACAGTGAAGGTTCTTGAAGAGATTTAACAAAAGACTTGGATGAAGACTCTTTCTTTTCAGTGGAAGCAGTGATGGCACTCTGTTGGGCAAGTAGAATGGAGGCACTTCCATCTCTTCCCAGATGTCATCATGAGGTGGTTCTTTTCCAACAGGCAGCTGTGATAACATGTTGACATTGACATTTGATTTGCAGCAATGGCCCACTGTTGTTCTAGGGCTCCTAACTGAGCAGTACAGAGGTACACAAGCAAATTATTTTCTGTGTAGACAGTGAAGGGCATGGCAGCCAGGTAATCCTTGAATTTCTCTGTAACAGCCCAGAAAACTGCAAGGAGTTTGAGTCTGAATGAACTGTAAATGCAGTAATTCTACTCACTTCTTCTGAGGCTGCGGCTAGTGTAAGCAATCACACGCTCCTTGTTTTCCTGCACCTAGGACAAAACAACACCTAGTCCTTGGAGGCTAGCATCCGTATAGGTGGTTGGGCAAGGAAGGCTTTCAAAGTCTAGAATGCTCATTCTTAAGGCTCCATCCTGTTTACTGGAAGCTTTTAGTTGTAGCTTTCCTTGGGATATCATCGTAGCAATTCAGTGAGTGGTTTAGCCACTTGAACAAAGTGAGGAATAAAGTGTCAAAGCCTGCAGATTCCAAGAAGTTTCAGACTTTTTGATGGCAGTTGGTGTTCTCCAGTTTAGTACTGCAGCAATTTTGTTGGGGTCAGGTTGTACATCATCTGCCCTTACCACATGTCCGAGCTAGTTGACTCGTCTCAGCAAGTGGCATTTGAAGGGCTTGATTTTAAGGCCATGGTGGATCAGATTATCTTGTAAACTAAAGAAAGAGGATGAATGTGGTCTTCATATGTATGGAAATAGACAATAACATCATCAAAGTAAAGAATACGTTGGAAAATTGAATGACCTAGACATAACTCTATTATGTATTGGAATATGGCAGGGGCATTGCAAAGCCCCAAATGCATACTATTGAATTCAAAAGGCCAGATTGGCGGACTAAAGGCAGTCTTCTCTCTGTCCTCTGGCACCATAGGAACTTGCCAGTATCCACTGGTTAAGTCAAGGGTGGAAATATAGGAGGCAGATCCGAGAGCAGTCAGGGACTCTACAATACGTGGCAACGAGTAGGCGTCCTTGTGCATGAAGTTGTTCAGTTTGTGGTAATCCACGCACAAATAGATGGTGCCATCTTTCTTTCTCTTAAGGATCAGCGGTGCAGCCCATGGGCTCTGATGTTTGCAAATGATATCAGCCTCTTTTATGTCTTAAAGCAAGCTCTTGACAGGCTGGTACCTTGCAGGTGGTATGGGACAATGTCACTCCTTGATGGGAGGATGCTCATCTGTGAGGATACAATGCTGAATCAGACTAATCTTGCCAATGGATGCTTACTCAATGCTTAATGATGAAACTTGACAACATTAAAAACTCCATTGATTCTCTCTACTGGAGTAATGACATCCCACACATTCAGCTCAGTCAACCGGGATTACGTAGCAGTCATTTTATTGTCTTTGTCAGTTTGGGTGAAATGTTAATTAGCTGTTATCTCACCTGAGATGATGTCTTCTGTGAAGAGCTGACTCTGGATGAAATTTATGAAGATTAAGAGATGCATCACTTAAGAGGACCTGCCACCCCCCTGCTGCATGGAAAACTGAATGCAGCACTGAATGCAACATGTCTGCTGCATTCAGGGAAGAGGTCCCTCATGGCTCTAGCCCCCCTGTGCACTGAGACTTTTTAAATCTTACATTTACTGAGTCAGGAGGGTGTGAACTTATCTCAGAGTTCTGCTTGTCACATGTCCTCCCCTCCTCCTGCCTCTCTGTTCAGCCTGTGTGTTCAGCAGACTCAGAGGAGGGGGGCCACACACAGGCTGAACAGAGAGGCAGGAGGAGGGGAGGATGTGTGACAAGCAGAGCTGTGAGATAAGTAAAGTCCCTCCTGACTCAGTAAATGTAAGGCTGGTTTCACATCGCATATTTTTTCCTGGCTGTGGGATCCTACTTTTTGCAGGACCCCAAGGACAGGAAAGGACACCACAGGAGATGACCTATTTCTGTGTTCGGGGCAGTGATTATCACGGATCCGGACACATAAAGAGATGACAGGAGGCAGCGGGGCACTTTCACTTCCGGAATGCATGTACATACATTGCGGAAGTGAAATTGAATGGTTTAAAAAAAAAATTATATTCTCACCTGTCCAGCGAGTCCCCTGATGGCTCCAGCAAGCTCCGGATGCTTAGAGGATCTGCGGTTACGTCAAAACCCGGCAGTGTCATCGGGTCACATGACCATAGTTACCACGGTAACCGGTCATGTGACCCGATCAGCTGATCGGGTTGTGACGTAACCACAGGTCCTCTAAGCATCCAGAGCTTGCTGGAGGCGTCGGGGGACTTGCTGGAAAGGTGAGAATATAAATTGATTATTTTTAACCCTTTCTTTTACTAAAGTTCAGTTCCGCAATGTATGTATATACATTGCGGAAGTGTAATTAGATGGTAAGGAGCAATTTTAGTGTACTGAGCATGCTCAGTACACTACAATCGGGTCCGAGAAACGATCCTGTGTTTTCTCGGACTCATGCTCCATTGTCCCCCGGGTTAAAGGCCGTGGATCGGTTCGGATTTGGCTTAATTGCCATCTGATTTTATCGGATTCGATTTGTGTCCTATTTTTTGCTGTACCCAAAATCAGAGCAGTCTCTGATTTTGGGCACAGCAAAAAATCGGACACAAATCAGATCCGACAAAATAGGATGGCAATTAGGCCAACTCTGATCCGTGCCCATATGATAACATGGGAGCCAAATCAGATCCATGGCTGTCCGTTTTACAACGGACAGCCACGAATCCTCAAAAATCGCAATGTGAAAGCAGACTAAGATTTATAAAGTGTATATCTCAGCGCACAGGGGAGCTAGAGGCAGGGGGGACCCCTTCCCTGAATGCAGCAGACATGCTGCATTCAGTGCTGCATTTAGTTTGCCATGTAGCAGGGGGGGTGACAGGTCCTTTTTAAATTAATGAGACAAACTGGTACTTCTCCAATGCAAATGGTTTTAACACTGCAAGTAGTTTTTACTAGTGGCTGCCCTTTTAGTAGCACTAGTTTGAGGAGAGCCTAGAAGTCTTGATTTTCAACACTTGGCCGAGCATGGCACCATATCATGGTCTCTGAAGGAGGTTATAGAGTTGCTGGTCGGATGCAGACGCAGCAAATTTCACTTTTGCTGTTTACAAACGTCTGCTGGGCGACGAGCACACAGATGGCCCGCTGAATGGCTCACTGATCAGAAGATGTAGCTGTAGGGAGAGAGGCATACAAGGAAGACAAAACTTCTGGAAAACAATTTCTAAGAACATTCATGCCTGGAGGCCTGGAACCATTATGGCAAAACCCTCATCTTCTACATCAGTTAACATGACACCCTGTTTTGGAAACTTAAAATCTCCAACCTGAATAGTGGGTTCCCAATATCCCTTGTGAGAGATGGGTTGACCATTACTGGCTATAAGTGGCTTTAAGTCATTAATGCCCCAATGTTCAAGAAATGCTCGCTTCTGCAAAGTGGTTACCAGTGAGCCAGCATCGACAAATGTTTCCAGATGGACATGTGGCACTCCTACGGTTCAATTGCCACAGGAACACCTGGTGCAGGGAGGGATTTTCATAACAGGTATACTACCTCTAATTGTATCGACATCCTGAGATCATGATTGTGTGTTTCTAATGATTGCCATAGCAAATCATTGCCAAATAATGGCCTTGAAGTCTGTCGGCTATAGGGGCCTGTCCAGAAGTTAGCAATGTTTAGATAGTAATAATAATAATCTTTATTTACATAGCACCATGATGTTCTGCAGCGCTTTACAATTCACAAGTTTATATACAAACAGTCATAAGAAACTATTAAAAAAAAAATACAATAAAGCAAAAAATAATGACGACCCTTCTTGGAAGAGTTTACAATCTAAAAATGACACAAAGTACAGGTGTTTATTTACAGTTATGGTCCAGCCAATTTGAGGGGATGGCGAGTAGATAAGACTGGCATAAGTGGCCACCAGCCAATCTGTCTTGAGCTTTTGGGTCTGGTGGAGTTTGACAGAGAGTTATGTTCAGAACAATAGTGAGTACCCTATGTCTAAATGACTATGATTAGTCATAGTGATACGTCGCCCTAAAAAGATGTGTCTTTAGGGAGCGAATAAATCTGTGTAAATTGTGGATAGTTCTAATTTCTTGGGGTAGAGCATTCCAGAGAATTGGTGCAGCTTGGGAGAAGTCCACATTTAACCCCTTCCCAACCCATGATGTTGTGCGACATCTTAGAAGTCGGTGACTTCCTGACCTGTGACGTACAACAACATAATGGCGGTATCATATTCCTGCGGCTCCGGTGACCAGGTTCACTGAAATGTCACTGAAGCTCCTGGAATGTGGGGATCTGTAGTTGACCCCAGAGGGGTGACCCCCTCCCCGGGCCTACGATCACTGTGATTGGCGGTTGAACGTCAAACCACCAATCACAGAGTTTGTAATATTTCACCAATGAAAGTTGATGGAATATTGCAATCCAGCTTTGGCCGGTGCTGCAATATCACCGGCTTTTGGCTGGAGCAAGGTGACCTGTGTGTCACACCCCTTCAGAAATGATTGGAGCTAGCCCTGTGATCGCGCCTGCTGCCTCGTGATAACCCCCGTTGCCCTGTGATCACCACCCCTGCCCTGTGACTTGCTGCAGCTTTTGCTCCCTTATTCCCCGCTGCGCCTGACAGCCCCTTCTTCTCCCCCCATGTCTGACATCCCTCTCCTTTTCTCACCGCTCCTAACAGCCCCCTCCTTTCCCCCCGCTCCTAACAGTCCCCTCCTTCTCCCCCCAAGGCTGACAAGCCCCCTCCAGCCCCCCACGCCTGACAGCCCCCTTCTGAAGTAAAATGTTTCACCAATAACTCGCACATACACATGCACACATACAAAGTAGAATAAAGTTTAGCTTTTTTTTACACATGCACACACCCCCACACAAAATGTCCCGCTCGTCCCAGTCATCCCAGTCACAAAGGGTGTACTCAGCTGAAGAGTCATATGCCATTATTGCCTCCAAAGCTGATAGTGAGGGAGAGGATCCCACATTTCGCCATTGTTCCCACTCTTCCTCCTCCAGCGACACAGACTCACCACCACCACAAAGATGTCCCTGGGCAAGAAATCAACCGTAGCCCATGGAAGAAGAGCCAGAGGTTGTTGAAGAAGAACCAGAGGCCGGGGAAGAAGACCCGGAGGCCATGGAGGAAGGCTCACAGCCAAGTATGAGTAACTCCCAACCAAGTGCTAGTCAAGCCCAACCTCGCACTATTGCCCCCGTCTGGACCCCATCACTAAAATGTTTGCTCCACGGATTCCTGATTTTGTTCCCTAATCAGGAATTCAGCTCGAGACTGCCATCCCCAGGGAAATAGACCTTTTTCAAAGTCTATTTCTCTGAGTCGAATGTCGGTCTCATGGTACATCAAACTAACCTGTACCCTCAGCAATTTTTGGCTGAAAACCCTCATTCATCATATTCTACTTGGAGTGCCATTGACTCAGTGGAAATGATGAAATATTGGGGACTGGTACTTCACATGGGGATAGTAAAGAAATCAGAAATTCGTCAATACTGGAGTACTGATATTTTATATCACACTCCAGTATTTGGCATGGTTATGTTTCGCAAATGGTTTGAGGCGATTCATAGTTTTTACATTTTAGGGACTATGCGGACAGCATTTCCCGCGATGACCTGAATTTTGATAGACTGTTCAAATTTCGACCGGTCATTGAACACTTCAGCAACAAGTTTGCTGAAGTGTACATTCTCGAAAGTGAAATTTATGTAGATGAATCCCTCATCCACTTCAAAGGGAGGCTCCAATTCCTTCAGTATGTGCCCAGTTAGAGAGTGAGGTATGGGATCAAACTCTATAAGCTGTGTGAGAGTACCTCAGGGTACACTCACAGCTTTAGAGTTTACAAAGGGAAGGATAGCAGGATCCAGCCCCCAGAACGGCCACCTGCTCTGGGGATGAGTGGGAAAATAGTGTGGGATTTGGTCCACCCACTGCTTGATAAAGGGTATCATCTGTACGTTGATAACTTTTATACAAGCATCCCACTCTTTCAATCCCTCTCTGCCAGAGCTACCGCAGCTTGCGGTACTGTGCGCAGAAACCAGAGGGGTCTTACTTTGTTGCTAATTGGGCAGCTGCTCCAAAAGAGCTCTAATGTAACGACAACATGGTTGTGGTCAAGTTCAAGGACATAAGGGATGTCTTTTTCTTGACCACAATAAATGGTCCCTGCACCACGGCAACCACCGTTAGGGGTACCCCAGCATAGTTCCACAAATCGGATTGTGCCCTGGGGTACAACAAACATATATCGGGGAGTTGATCTTCCTGATCAAGTCCTCAGCCCTATAGTGCCATGCAGAAGGTGAAGGTATGGTATAAAAAACTGGCCATGCATATCGTACAAATGGCACTATATAATGCATATGTGCTATCACATGCAGGCCAGACCAAGAATACCTTCCTTCCATTCCAGGAGGAGGTGATAAAGGCCCTGATGTTTGGAGGTGAGGAAGCAGCAAGCCCCAGCACCCCTGGAACTCATGTTTCCCATTTGGTACCAAGGCAACATTTTCCCGGTGAGATCCCAAAGAGGAGATCACAAAAAGGTGCCAGGTTTGCTATAAAAGGGGGATAAGAAAGGACACATGTTTCCAATGTTAAACCTGTCCTGACAAATCTGAACTGTGCATAAATGACTGCTTCAAAGTCTATCACATGTCTATGGACTGAACACATCCTGACATTCCCTATATAACCCACACACTCCAGCCTGACACACTACACCACACACACCAACCTGACGTACACCACACCATACACACTAACCTAAAGTAGTGTATGTCAGGTTGGTGCATGGTGTGGTGAAGAGTACATAAGGTTTTTGTGTGTGGTGTAACATACGTCAGGTTGGTGTGTGTGGTGTATACTACACCACATGTACACTACATCACACACACCAACCTGACGTACACTACACCACACACCAATCTGACATACACTACACCACACCAACCTGATGTAGTGTATGTCAGGTTGGTGTGTGGTGTAGTGTATGTCAGGTTGGTATGTATGTGGTGTGGTGTAATCTACATCAGGTTGATATGTGTGGTGTAGTAAACACAACACACACCAACCTGACATACACTATACCATACACACTAACCTAAAGTAGTGTATGTCAGGTTGGTGCATGGTGTGGTGTAGAGTACATAAGGCTTTTGTGTGTGCTGTAATATACGTCAGGTTGGTGTCTGTGGTGTATACTACACCACATGTACACTACATCACACGCACCAACCTGATGTACACTACACCACACACCAATCTGACATACACTACACCACACCACACCAACCTGACGTAGTGTATGTCAGGTTGGTGTGTGTGGTGTAGTATACATCAGGTTGGTGTGTGTAGTGTAGTATACACCACACACACCAACCTGACGTATATTACACCACACAACAACCTGACATACACTACACCACACACGCCAACCTGACATAGTGTATGTTAGGTTAGTGAGTGCGGTGTAGTGTACATCAGGTTCATGTGTGTGGTGTAAACACAACACACACACCTACCTGACATACACTACATCACACACACTAACCTGACATAGTGTATGTTAGGTTAGTGAGTGCGGTGTAGTGTACATCAGGTTCATGTGTGTGGTGTAAACACAACACACACACCTACCTGACATACACTACATCACACACACTAACCTGACATAGTGTATGTTAGGTTAGTGAGTGCGGTGTAGTGTACATCAGGTTCATGTGTGTTGTATAAACACAACACACACCTACCTGACATATACTACATCACACACACTAACCTGACGTAGTAAAAGTCAGGTTGGTGTGTGTTGCGTGTGTAGAGTATGTCAGGTTGGTGTGTGTGGTGTAGTAAACACCACACACACACCAACCTGACGCAGTGTATGTAAGGTTGGTATGTGGTGTGGTGTAGTGTACGTGATGTTGCTGTGTGTGGTGTAGTATATGTCAGGTGTGTGTGTGTGGTGTTTACTGCACCACACATACGAACATGACGTACCCTACATCACACCACACACCAACCTGACATACAATACACCGCACACACCAACCTGACATATTGTATGTCAGGTTGGTGTGTGGTGTAGTGTATGTCAGGATGGTGTATGTGGTGTAGTATACGTCAGGTTGGTGTGTGTGATGTATACTACACCACATATATGCTACACCACACACACCAACCTGATGTATACTGCACCACACAACAACCTGACATACACTACACCACACACGCCAACCTGACATAGTGTATGTTAGGTTAGTGAGTGTAGTGAAGTGTACGTCAGGTTGATGTGTGTGGTGTAATCAGTACACACACACCTACCTGACATACACTACATCACACACACTAACCTGACGTAGTAAAAGTCAGGTTGGTGTGTGGTGTGGTGTAGAGTACATCAGGTTGATGTGTGTGGTGTAGTAAACACCGCACACACCAACCTGATGTAGTGTATGTAAGGTTGATGTGTGGTGTGGTGTAGTGTACGTCATGTTGGTTTGTGTAGTGTAGTATACAGTGCCTACAAGTAGTATTCAACCCCCTGCAGATTTAGGTGGTTTGATGAGATGCAAATAAGTTAGAGCCTTCAAACTGCAAACGAGAGTAGGATTTATTAACAGAAGCATAAATCTTACAAACCAAAAAGTTATGTTGCTCAGTTGAATTTTAATAAATTTTAAACATAAAAGTGTGGGTCAATTATTATTCAACCCCTAGGTTTAATATTTTGTGGAATAACCCTTGTTTTCAATTACAGCTAATACCGTATATACTCGTGTATAAGCCGAGTTTTTCAGCCCAAAATTTGGGCTGAAAAGTCCCCCCCTCGGCTTATACACGGGTCTATACGGTAGACCCGTGTGGTGGGGGCTGTGTGGTGGGGGCTGTGGAGGCTGGAGGAGGCGGGGGGGGGGCTGCTGTATGAGCGGCCCCGTCACGTGGGGCCGCTCATTAAATATGCACTGCATCCCCCTGTCAATCAGCGGCAGGGGGAAGCAGTGCATATGGCCCCCCCAAAAGCTGGCACTGTCCCCCCTTGTAAGGGCTTCCCCCCCGGTGCTTATACATTACCATCCCGGTGCTCTGATCGGCGCCGCTCCTCGGTGCTTCTTCATCCTCCCGCGCTGGCTCCATCCGTGATCTCCGGCTGTCGCAGCGATGTGACGTCATCGCGCGACCGCTGGAGAACCCGGATGCAGCCAGCGCGGGAGGATGAAGACGCAGCACGGAGGAGCGGCGCCGATCAGAACACCGGGATGGTAATGTATAAGTAGCGGGGGGAGGGGGGGCACTTACAAGGGGGGACAGTGCCAGCTTGTGGGGGCTGTTGGTACCCCCAGGGGGCTGCTGGGTACCCCCTGGGGGCTGCTGGGTACCCCCTGGGGGCTGTTGGTACCCCCTGGGGGCTGTTGGTACCCCCAGGGGGATGTTGGTACCCCCAGGGGGCTGCTGGGTACCCCCTGGGGGCTGTTGGTACCCCCAGGGGGCTGTTGGTACCCCTAGGGGGCTGCTGGTTACCCCCTGGAGGCTGTTGGTACCCCCAGGGGGATGTTGGTACCCCCAGGGGGCTGCTAGGTACCCCCTGGGGGCTGTTGGTACCCCCAGGGGGATGTTCGTACCCCCAGGGGGCTGCTGGGTACCCCCTGGGGGCTGTTGGTACCCCCAGGGGGCTGCTGGGTACCCCCTGGAGGCTGTTGGTACCCCCAGGGGGCCGCTGTATAACCCCTGGGGGGTGCTGTATAACCCCTGGGGGGTGCTGGATAACCCCTGGGGGCTGCTGTATATACTGCTGAGGCCTGTATACCACTGGGGCTGCTGTATATACCACTGGGGCTGCTGGGGCTCCTGTATACTACCACTGGGGCTTCTGGGGCTCCTGTATACTACCACTGGGGCTGCTGTATACTACCACTGGGGCTGCTATATACTACCACTGGGGCTGCTATATACTACCACTGGGGCTGCTATATACTACCACTGGGGCTGCTGTATACTACCACTGGACTGCTGTATACTACCACTGGGGCTGCTGGGGCTGCTATATACTACCACTGGGGCTGCTGTATACTACCACTGGGGCTGCTATATACTACCACTGGGGCTGCTATATACTACCACTGGGGCTGCTATATACTACCACTGGGGCTGCTGTATACTACTGCTGGGGCTGCTATATACTACCACTGGGGCTGCTGGGGCTGCTATATACTACCACTGCGGCTGCTGTATACTACCACTGGGGCTGCTGGGGCTGCTATATACTACCATTGGGGCTGCTGTATACTACCACTAGGGCTGCTGTATACTACCACTGGGGAGGCCTGTATACCACTGGGGGGGGGCCTGTATACCACACTGCTGGGGGCTGTATACCTGTGCTGGGGTCCACCCTCGGCTTATACACGAGTCAATAGGTTTTTCCAGATTTTTGGGGCAAAAGTAGGGGGGTCGGCTTATACACGGGTCGGCTTATACACGAGTATATACGGTAATCGTCTTTTATAAGGCCTGATCAGGCCGGCACAGGTCTCTGGAGTTATCTTGGCCCACTCCTCCATGCAGATCTTCTCCAAGTTATCTAGGTTCTTTGGGTGTCTCATGTGGACTTTAATCTTGAGCTCCTTCCACAAGTTTTCAATTGGGTTAAGGTCAGGAGACTGACTAGGCCACTCCATCACCTTGATTTTTTCCCTCTTGAACCAGGCCTTGGTTTTCTTGGCTGTGTGCTTTGGGTCGTTATCTTGTTGGAAGATGAAATTACGACCCATCTTAAGATCCTTGATGGAGGAGCGGAGGTTCTTGGCCAAAATCTCCAGGTAGGCCGTGCTATCCATCTTCCCATGGATGCGGACCAGATGGCCAGGCCCCTTGGCTGAGAAACAGCCCCACAGCATGATGCTGCCACCACCATGCTTGACTGTAGGGATGGTATTCTTGGGGTCGTATGCAGTGCCATCCAGTCTCCAAACGTCACGTGTGTGGTTGGCACCAAAGATCTCGAACTTGATCTCATCAGACCATAGAACCTTGAACCAGTCTGTCTCAGAGTCCTCCAAGTGATCATGAGCAAACTGTAGACGAGCCTTGACATGACGCTTTGAAAGTAAAGGTACCTTACGGGCTCGTCTGGAACGGAGACCATTGCGGTGGAGTACGTTACTTATGGTATTGACTGAAACCAATGTCCCCACTGCCATGAGATCTTCCCGGAGCTCCTTCCTTGTTGTCCTTGGGTTAGCCTTGACTCTTCAGACAAGCCTGGCCTCGGCACGGGAGGAAACTTTCAAAGGCTGTCCAGTCCGTGGAAGGCTAACAGTAGTTCCATAAGCCTTCCACTTCCGGATGATGCTCCCAACAGTGGAGACAGGTAGGCCCAACTCTTGGAAAGTGTTTTGTACCCCTTGCCAGCCTTGTGACCCTCCACGATCTTGTCTCTGATGGCCTTGGAATGCTCCTTTGTCTTTCCCATGTTGACCATGTATGAGTGCTGTTCACAAGTTTGGGGAGGGTCTTAAATAGTCAGAAAAGGCTGGCAAAAGAGGTAATTAATCCACACATGTGAAGCTCATTGTTCTTTGTGCCTGAACTACTTCTTAATACTTTAGGGGGACCAAACTGAATGCTGGTGGTTTGAGGGGTTGAATAATAAATGACCCTCTGAATTAACTGTTAACGCTATAAAAAAAAATAAAAAAAAATGTAAACAATCTTTTTGGCTGCAGTGCATTTCCCACTTCCAGGCTGATCTACAGTCCAAATGTCACAATGCTAAGTTAATTCCGCATGTGTCAAGCAGCTAAATCTGCAGGGGGTTGAAGACTACTTGTAGGCACTGTATGTCAGGTTGGGGTGTGTGGTGTTTACTACACCACACATACGAACAAGACCTACCCTACATCACACCACACACCAACCTGACATACACTACACCACACACACCAACCTGTATGTCAGGTTGGTGTGTGGTGTAGTGTACATGAGGTTGGTGTGTTGTATAGTATACGTTTGGTTGATGTGTGTGGTGTACACTACGCACACACTAACCTGACATACACTACACCACACACACATACCAGGTCCCAGCTCAAAAACATCACTCTTTTCTTCCACAGTTTTTCCACCACATATGATCCATATACTTAGGAGAAATTGCCCAACAAATTTTAGGATGCATTTTATCCTGTTGCCCATGTACAAATGAAAAAAATGAGGCTAAAATAACATTTTTGTGAAAAAACTTTTTAATTTTTATGGCTCAATTTGTGAAGCACTTGGGGTTTCAAAGTGCTCACTATGCATCTAGATAACTTCCTTGGGTGGTCTAGTTTCCAAAATGGGGTCACTTGTGGGGATCTCCAATGTTTAGGCATACAGGGGCTCTCCATATGCGACATGGTGTCCACTAACAATTGCAGCTAATTTTCCATTCAAAAAGTCAAATGGCGCTCCTTCCCTTCCGAGCCCTACCGTGCATCCAAACAGTCGTTTATGACCACTAGTGATGAGCGAGCATGCTCGGCGCTACTCATTACTCACACGAGTATCCCGATACTCGGGATGCTCAGCAAGCACCGAGTTCCTCCGAGATGCTCGGACTCTTCACTAATAATTATCACTCTGACACAAATACACAGCTCCCTTCAGTGCACACAGTGAGCTGGCACCTCACATAGAGCAGATTAATTGTTAGGGTCCCTCTGGGGGCACAGCAAGGTGTTGTATGCTGCGACGATTTGAAAAATCCCCCCTCCTGCCCTTTCCCAGAAACATTTGTTTTATAGCCGGAAGTCTGTGGGAGGAGCCTGTCACTAATTGACGTACACTGGGCTCGAGATGCTTGACCCGAGCATCGAGCACCTTGAGCATTTTAGTGCTCGCTCATCACTAATGACCACATATGAGGTATCGGTGTACCCAGAAGAAATTGTCCAACAAATTTTAGGATCCATTTTATCCTGTTGCCCATGTGAAAATAAAAAACATTGAGGCTAAAAGAACATTTTTGTGAAAAAAAAGTACTTTTTTATTTCTACGGACCATTTTTCCACCCCAGTTTCAAAATGGGGAGACTAGGCGTGGTGTACTTTTGTTTGTGCAGCATTAAGTTCCACATTGCTATATTTATACTCTGAGGCAATTGTTGCCACTGTAGTGGTGGCTGTGCCTAATTTTTGGAAAAGTGGGGATTCTTGTTAGGGTCTCGCTGCTGTGTGGTTAGGATGGGCGAGTATGCTCGGTACTATTCGGAACTCGACGAATAGTAGCGGTATTCGTGTACTCGCTACTCGCCGAGTAAATTAGGATTACTCGGGAGTACCAAGTACCGAGTACTTTTGCAATGTATCAATAGATACACTGCAAAAGTCCTGTAAAAGAGAGAAAAAGTGGTTAAAAAATAAAAAACACCTTAACCGACGGCTGTACCAGGACCGGCCGATGCACGTCTATTCATGGAAAAGGACCTTTCACTCTCTCAGCCAATCAGATGGCTGGGAGAGATCTGGCCAATCAGATGCCGCCACGTCACAATCACGTGATCGCTAGCAGCCACCTGATTGGCCAGATGGAAAGGTCCTCTCAGGTACACCGAGGACCTTTCCATCTGGCCAATCAGGTGGCCGCTAGCGATTACGTCATTGTGACGTGGCGGCATCTGATTGGCCAGATCTCTCCCAGCCATCTGATTGGCTGAGAGAGTGAAAGGTTCTTTTCCATGAATAGATGTGCATCGGCCGGTCCCGTTACAGCCGTCGGTTAAGGTGAGTATCCGATTTTTTTATTTTTTAACCACTTTTTCTCTCTTTTACAGGACTTTTGCAGTGTATCTATTGATACACTGCTAAAGTATTCGGAATCGCTATACTCGCAACGAGTAGTGAGTACCGCTACCTACTCGTTGCGGTATAGCGATTCCGAATATAAGGTAATCGCCCATCCCTATGTGTGGTGCATTCCTTGAGCAGGACTCTTTGAGCACAATGGAAGTAATCAATCGAGTTGAGAAATCAGCTCATCACAGGTGTCCCGGCAGCACAATACCTGCTCATGACACTTGTGCACCACTTCCTAAATACATAACCTTGAAATGATGGGCCCAAGCCTCCAGCCTTGCTAATATTGTGGTCCAATACAAAATATTTTAATGGATACATACCACTTTGCTGTGGTGTGACCATAATTTTGGAAAAGTGGGGACTCTTGTTAGGGCTCTCTGAGTGACATGCCTACTCCTGTAACTCATCCTTCTTTTACTCCTCCTCCTTTTTTTTACTTAATGTAGAAAACTGCTGCCACTTTCCCCCTTTGACTCATCCATCTGTCAATTCAAACTTATATTTAAGTGAATGTGGTAAAATTTGTATTTTGAACTGATTTTGAAGAGTGTGCAGGCTAGCCCAGACCGTGCTTTATGCACCCATGCTATGCCATGACATTATTTTTACTCTAGGTAGCAGAGGCGTAACTTGAAGCTCATGAGCCCTGATGCAAAAGCTCCAACGGGGCCCCAAATTATTACAAATCTTTTACAGCAATAGTCTTTTTCTATAGGCCTAAGGGACTTTTCGGGCCCTCTAGGCACCGGGGCCCAGGTGTGATCGCAACCCCCGCACCTATTGTAGTTACGCCCCTGCTAGGTAGATTGTTGTCCCTTTTTCTGGAGCCTGGCATTCTCATCAACGAGTTTCACCAGGCCTGTTCATTGTCTAGCAATTTCATCTTGACCATGGAGATGGATATGACATCAAAGACATCTTTCAGTTTTGCAAGGATTTTCTCAGGAATTTTCTTCTCTAATGAAGACTAGGTTTGGACTTTCCTGCAAGCAACATATTTAAGCTGACCAAGCAGGATCTGGACTTGCTGTTCTGGAAAGACGGGCTGAAACAGAAAAAGATCAAGCAATTTTTCACGGACATCCTTGAAGGTGTTTGGTTCCCCTTTGTAGCATGGCAGCCATGGTGCCCCAGGATAAAACAAGACACAGAAGGGTATTTTGCTTGCAATCAGCATAGAAGAGTTGCTATCACAAGCTTAGCTGTTATCACTGGGTTTACTCATGTTGTTAGGCTGCCTTCACATTTGCGTATGGGAAGGCAGCGTATTGCTGCGTTCCCATACGCAGTCAAACGCATGCGCACTGCGTTCCTATGTTTAACATAGGAACGCATGGTGCCTGCGTTTGCTGCGTTCGGGTGCGGATGCGGACGATATCTGCTGCTTCCGGTGTCCAGCGTCCGCACCCGGGACGCAGCATGTTGGGTTTTTTTGTGCGTTTGGGAGCTTGGACAATCAGCAAGCGTCCCCAAGCGTACAAAAAATGCATTGGCTTCAATGGGTCCGCAGTGTCCTCTGCATGACACCGCAGGAGAACGCTGCGGACCCATTGAAAAATCTCCCAGTGGCCGCCGGTGATGTCACAGGAGCTCACCGACGGCCACCGGGAGATCAGCTCAGCCTCTGCTGTCCTCCTTCTCCCCGCCGCCTGTAATCTCCTAGCGATGTCGGCGGGGAGAACAGCTGATGTGAGAGCTGTTTGAATCTTCCCGCGCCGACATCTCCTCTCAGTGTCGGCGCGGGAAGATTCAAACAGCTCTCACATCAGCTGTTCTCCCCGCCGACAGTCCCGGAGCTTACCGGCGGCCGGGGGGGGCGGAGATCTCCGGCGCTGATCTCCGCCCCCGGCCCGCCCCCGGACAGCGCCGATTGGCTGCCGGGCTCCATAGTGATGTGTCCGCAGGCGGACATTATCCGCTGCGGACACATCATTTGGACACTGCTTCTGACAGCGTTTGTGTCTGCATGCCATCAGCATGCAGACACAAACGCTAATGTGAAGCCAGCCTTATAGAGTGGACTGCTGACAACTGGACAGTCTCTGAAATAGGAACCCAAATGAATCCTGTTTGTGATGTCAAAAATTGCTCTGAACATAGGGGAGGCACCAGATGTTGCAGAGAGGCCAGCTGGGATATGTAGTTCCAGTGGCAGCAGATAGTAATGTCACGGTAGCTGGAGTGGGTTGCTGGACCCCTTCATACTTCCCTCGTGTCCACAACAATTGTCAAAACAGGAGGTTGCACTTATAGAAATAGTATATGACCCCCCAGGGGCACTCCTGCAGTTTCGATGTCTGGATGCAGGTTTTGTAGGGTATGTGATGTTCATGCAATTATAGGTAGACACACACAGGGTGAACTTGAAAACATAACACTTTACTTAAGACAAGAATAGGATACAGTCAGTTAAAGGCAAAGTGGCTGTGGTTCACTAGTTAGGATACACGTAATATTTTGTGTATGATAGATGGTGTTTTCACCTCATGAAACAAGCAAATTAAGGGCCTCTCAGGAGGCTGGAGACCAGTTCTCTTCACTTGCTCTGGGAGGTAATATTATACACAGTCCAGGTAATACTACGCTAATGGAGAGGCCTTCATTGGTTAGCTCCCTGTGGTGATGGGCTATGGAGCTACTCATGAGTTTAGTGCTACCATTTCCTATTGCAGAGGGTAGGGCAGACATATTTTGTGGTGAGGAAGTCTCATTGCACTGGTTCTGACTGGTGGCCAATGTAAACCAGCATGCAGGAGAGCACCTGTTCAGCCTTATCATTCCTGGCTATAAAATGCTTCACACCTTTCTGGAGGCAGTTGACATGAGAGAATGTCCCCTCAGCATGGACTGGGATAGAGATTCCGGGAGCAGTAGTACTTGCTCTATCTCTCCTGACTACACTGACTAGAGATAAAAAAATATTGGAACCAGTTAAAGGAAGTGTGAGAGGCCTGAGGTAGAGGCTCCTCCCACCATTGCTATGTGTGAGAAACCTGAGGTAGAGAATCCTCCCACCATTGCAATGTGTTCGAGGCCTGAAGTAAAGAATCCTCCCACCATTGCCATGTGTGAGAGGCCTGAGGTGGAGGCTCCTCCCACTGTTGCTATGTGTGAGAGGCCTGAGGTAGAGGCTCCTCACACCATTGCTATGTGTGAGAGGCCTGAGGTAGAGGCTCCTCCCACCCTTGCTATGGCAGCCAGTCACAAAGAGAATAATCTAACTTTCATACGCATACATTGACCATTAGATGGCCGCAAAATACAATGGAGCAGAAACAGGAGGAAACAGAATATCATGCAAGAAGGTGTACAGTTTATTTATGGACAAACATTTGTTACAATACACAGACAGAGGAATAAAAATAACACAAGAAAAAGGTGATCACTCAATTCCCATTAAATATACAAGGTACTAGCAGGTTGTTTACACAATTCTGATTGCAGGCTCAATGCAGAACTTTCATAATTAACAGTCCAGATACATGACAATTAGAAGGTATATACCCCTGCACCCAGTATCTGTACCAACCTCACTCATAGCTAACCAGTAATAAAGTGCATGTGCTTATATTGCTTATATTGCCTATCCATATAGGACTAAACAGAGTATATCAATACTGGTGGACTCAGAGATAGGGTTCAATACCCATACATTCAATACAGGATACAGTCACAATGCATATACAACAAGCCATTTAACATTAGTAAAACATACCTATGGTACCTAAGTTAACATTAATCAAGGGCCAAGTGACCACCACTGAGAAGGAAAAATCGGAGGCCCCGATGCGGCGTTTCACTGGTAAAGCATGGTGGCACCAGCTTCTTCAGGGGGATGTTCCTACACTGATGTCCAGTTTGAAACTAACTTAAATAGAGCCCTGTCTAATTACCAGTTCCCCATCCACCTTCCTTATCGTGCGCAGCTATTGGCAATCTCCGCCGACTGGAAGTGACGTATCGGCCACCGGTGGGTACTGCGCGAGCGTGGGAGCCGGGACGCATCACCAAAGCTCCCGCACATGTGCACCCTGTATTGCCGATGCTGCTCAAGCCACCGCAAGTGCTGGCAGGGCCAGGACAGTGAGCACAGCAGTGAGGGCTGCATCTGACTGGGCTCTGTATAGACAATCCATTACTGGGCAGTATGTGAAGTGCTTTGAAGATTAACCCCTTAGTGACGAAGCCAATTTCCACCTTAATGACCAGACTGTTTTTTGTAATTCTGACCAGTGTCCCTTTATGAGGTAATATCTCTGGAACGCTTCAACGGATCCTAGCGATTCTGAGATTGTTTTTTCGTGACATATTGGGCTTCATGTTAGTGGTAAATTTAGGTCGATAATTTTTGTGTTTATTTGTGAAAATATAAAAAAAATTGGCAAAAATTTTGAAAATTTGACAATTTTCAAATTTGTCATTTTTATTCTGTTGAACCGGAGCGTTATGTGACACAAAATAGTTAATAAATAACATTTCCCACATGTCTACTTTACATCAGCACAATTTTGGAAAAAAAAAATTTTTTGGTTAGGACGTTATAAGGGTTCAAAATTCATCAGCAATTTTTCATTTTTCCAGCAAAATTTACAAAACCATTTTTTTAGTGACCACATCACATTTGAAGTCCATTTGAGGGGTGTACATGACAGAAAACACCCAAAAGTGACACCATTCCGAAAACTGCACCCCTCAAGCTACTCAAAACTACATTCAAGAAAATGATTAACCCTTCAGGTGCTTCACAGCAACTAAAGCAAAGTGGAAACAAAAAATGGACATTTTAATTTTTCCAACAAAAATGTTTTTTAGCCTCGATTTTTTCATTTTCACATGGGCATCAGGATAAAATGCATCCTAAAATTTGTTGGGCAATTTCTCCTGAGTACACCAATACCTCATATGTGGTCATAGACCAATGTTTGGGCGCATGGCAGGGCTCAGAATGGAAGGAGCGCGATTTGACTTTTGGAGCTAATTTACCATTCAAAAAGTCAAATGGCGCTCCTTCTCTTTCGAGCCCTGCGGTGCGCCCAAACAGTGGTTTATGACTACATATGAGGTATCGGTGTACTCAGGAGAAATTGGCCAACAAATTTTAGGATGTGTTTTATCCTGTTGCCCATGTGAAAATGAAAAAAATAGAGGACAAAAGAAAATTTTTGTGAAAAAAAAGTACTTTTTCATTTTTACGGATCAATTTGTAAAGCACCT
Source organism: Allobates femoralis (assembly GCA_033576535.1). Lineage (NCBI taxonomy): Eukaryota > Metazoa > Chordata > Amphibia > Anura > Aromobatidae > Allobates > Allobates femoralis. Next base: position 448,034,519 of record JARQOC010000003.1, read on the forward strand.
GAGGGTTCAAAGAGCTCACTATGCATCTAGATAAGTTCATTGGGGTGTCTAGTTTCCAAAATGGGGTCACTTGTGGGGGAGCTCCAATGTTTAGGCACACAGGGGCTCTCCGTATGCAACATGGTGTCCGCTAACAATTTGAATGGAAAATTAGCTCCAATTGCTAGCAGACACCATGTTGCGTATGGAGAGCCCCTGTGTGCCTAAACATTGGAGCTCCCCCATAAGTGATCCCATTTTGAAAACTAGACCCCCCAAGGAACTTATCTAGATGGGTGGTGAGCACTTTGAACCCCCAGGTGCTTCACAAATGAATCCGTAAAAATGAAAAAAGAAAATTTTTGTGGAAAAGAAAGTACTTTTTCATTTTTATGGATCCATTTGTGAAGTACCTGAGGGTTCAAAGTGCTCACTATGCATCTATATAAATTCCTTGGGGTGTCTAGTTTCCAAAATGGGGTCACTTGTGGGGAGCTTCAATGTTTAGGCACACAGGGGCTCTTCGTATGCAACATGGTGTCCGCTAACAATTTGAATGGAAAATTAGCTCCAATTGCTAGGGGACACCATGTTGCGTATGGAGAGCCCCTGTGTGCCTAAACATTGGAGCTCCCCCACAAGTGACCCCATTTTGAAAACTAGACCCCCCAAGGAACTTATCTAGATGGGTGGTGAGCACTTTGAACCCCCAGGTGCTTCACAAATGAATCCGTAAAAATGAAAAAAGAAAATTTTTGTGGAAAAGAAAGTACTTTTTCATTTTTATGGATCCATTTGTGAAGTACCTGAGGGTTCAAAGTGCTCACTATGCATCTATATAAATTCCTTGGGGTGTCTAGTTTCCAAAATGGGGTCACTTGTGGGGGAGCTCCAATGTTTAGGCACACAGGGGCTCTCCGTATGCAACATGGTGTCCGCTAACAATTTGAATGGAAAATTAGCTCCAATTGCTAGCGGACACCATGTTGCGTATGGAGAGCCCCTGAGTGCCTAAACATTGGAGCTCCCCCCACAAGTAACCCCATTTTGAAAACTAGACCCCCCAAGGAACTTATCTAGATGGGTGGTGAGCACTTTGAACCCCCAGGTGCTTCACAAATGAATCCGTAAAAATGAAAAAAGAAAATTTTTGTGGAAAAGAAAGTACTTTTTCATTTTTATGGATCCATTTGTGAAGTACCTGAGGGTTCAAAGTGCTCACTATGCATCTATATAAATTCCTTGGGGTGTCTAGTTTCCAAAATGGGGTCACTTGTGGGGGAGCTCCAATGTTTAGGCACACAGGGGCTCGCCATACACGACATGGTATCCACTTACAATTCCAATTGCTAGTGGACACCATGTCATGTATGGAGAGCTCCTATGTGCCTAAATATTGGAGCTCCCCCACAAGTGACCTCATTTTGGAAACTAGACACCCCAAGGAACGTATTTAGATGCGTAGTGAGCACTTTGAACCCCCAGGTGCTTCACAAACTGATCCGTAAAAATGAAAAAGTACTTTTTTTCACAAAAATCTTCTTTTTTTCCTTTTTACAGACTAATTTGTGAAGCACTTGGGGGTTGAAAGTGCTCACTATGCATCTAGATTTTTTCCTTTGGGGGTCTAGTTTCCAAAATGGGGTCACTTGTTGGGGAGCTCCAATGTTTAGGCACACAGGGCTCTCCATATGCGACATGGTGTCCGCTAACAAATTGAATGGAAAATTAGCTCTAATAGTTAGCGGACACCATGTCGCATATGGGGAGCCCCTATGTGCCTAAACATTGGAGCTCCCGCACAAGTCACCCCATTTTGGAAACTAGACACCTCAAGGATTCTATCTAGGGGTATAGTGAGCATTTGGAATCTACAGCTACTTCACAGAATTTGATAATGTCATTATGAACATTTTCTTTTTTTCACACAATTTCTCACTTTTAGGGCCCTTTCACATCAGCGTTTTTTGAAATTTGCGGCAGATGCGGTGAAAAAAACGCATCTGCCGCAATTACCGCATACCGGCTGCACTTGCGGCGCGGTTGCGGTAAACGCCATGCAAAGTATAGGCGTACTTGCGGCAGGTGCGGCAAGTGCGGTTTTGCACTTGCGGCAGGTGCGGCCGCGAAAAAACCGAGGCTGACCGTGGTTTTTTTTTCGCGGCCACACCTGCCGCAAGTGTAAAACCGCACTTGTCGCACCTGCCGCAAGTACGCCTATACTTTGCATGGCGTTTACCGCAACCGCGCCGCAAGTGCAGCCGGTATGCGGTAATTGCGGCAGATGCGGTTTTTTCACCGCATCTGCCGCAAATTTCAAAAAACACTGATGTGAAAGGGCCCTTAGAGCATGTGCACAAGATACGGACACATCGTGTCCTGGTTGTCTCCTCCCCTGCATTTTTTTTTAGTATTACTTTATTAAATTTAAAAAAAAAATTACGTAGAGCTTCGCCATATTTTTGGTCCAGCCAGGTACAGCAGGCAGCTACGGGCTGCCACGAACCCCTTCTGCCTAGTTTTACGCTAGCTGGAAACTAAAAATATAGGGAAGCTCCTTTTTTTTTTTATATTTCATGAAATAATTTTTTTAAAAAAATGGCGTGGGCTTCGCCATATTTTTGGGCCAGCCAGGTACAACTAGGCAGCTGGGGGCTGGAATCCTCAGCGTAGGGAGGCCCAAGCTTTCTGGGCCCCCCCCGCTGCGAATTGCAGCCCGCAGCCGCCCCAGAAAATGGCGCATTCATAGAAGCGCCATTTTCTGGCGCTGTATCCAGCTCTTCCAGCTGCCGTGTAGCGGTGGCAGACTGGGTAATAAGGGGTTAATGCCAGCTTTTTGGCAGCTGGCACTAAGCCCGAGATTCATAACGTCTGGCCAATATTAGACCGGACCATTAGGAATCTCTAATAGATTGTAAAGAAAACACAACACAGAGAAAAATATTTTTATTGGAAAAAAAACACAAACACATATTTAGACCCCATCTTTATTACAGTGAAGTCCGACGTAGTCCAGTGGGATGGTCCGACGTAGTCCATTGGGAAGGTCCGACGTAGTCCAGTGGGAGGTCCCGCGACGATTCTCATTCAGATGATGATCTGAAGTTAACCCCTTGTGTGGTCACAAGGAGTTAACTGCAGGTCATCATCCCTGTGTGGTCACAAGGGGTTAACTCCAGATCCGGTAACCCCTTGTGACCACACAGGGATGATGACCTGCAGTTAACCCGTTGTGACCACACAAGGGGTTAACTGCAGGTCATCATCCCTGTGTTGTCACAAGGGGTTACCTGCAGATCCAGTAACCCCTTGTGACCACACAGGGATGATGACCTGCAGTTAACCCCTTGTGACCACACAAGGGGTTAACTGCAGGTCATCATCCCTGTGTGGTCACAAGGGGTTAACTGCAGATCCAGTAACCCCTTGTGACCACACAGGGATGATGACCTGCAGTTAACCCCTTGTGACCACACAAGGGGTTAACTGCAGGTCATCATCCCTGTGTGGTAACAAGGGGTTAACTGCAGATCCAGTAACCCCCTGTGATCACACAGATGTAGCGACCGGTGGTAAGGCCGCGGGTGTGTGTGTATGATCTTTCACAACAGAATCCCCATACTCAGATTTAACCGGTAATAACATCTCTTTACTGTAAAACATATTTATATCACAGTCAACCGAACTATATGCGCATTTGTATATATTAGAGTCTCTGAATCTTCACTTCTGCCGGGTACGCAGCAAGAAAAGAAAACACAACAATGAAGGTATCTTTCCCTAACTTTCCCTAAAATCACGTACCAGTCTATCACAGAAGAAGATGTCGCTCCCACGTAGCAGGCCTGGGGATCTCCTCACTCTTCTTCTTTGGTCTCCTTCTGCAGGTAACAGTCTGTCTCTCCCAGTCTCAGGGCACACAGAGCAACAGCAGAAGGGAGATCACAGCAGCACAAATGGCTCCCTTATGTCGGTCACGGCCCCTGCACATGTAATCCGGGTGCTCGGCGGGCAAGGTTTTGCAGAGCGGCCAGAGTCACAGCACCAAAGTCCAGTGGCCCAGGATCAGTCACAGGGGCTTCTGCGGGGTGATTTTTCCGGCAAGGTGTAGCAAAGTAGTCCACTTTAAACAGACATCCGCAGGCAGATCTTCTCAGCTCTGGATTTATACTGCACTGATTCTCTGCTTTCACTTCCTGGGTAAACAACAGAGATGGCTGGGAGTTTCCCAGCTCTGTGATTGTACAGTCCACTGATGCCCCCTGGTGGACAAGTGCGGACTGTGCACAGTTCATTTCTATATCCATTTCTATGATACAGTCTGAATTGCACACCTCATTACATACCCCCCCACTTAAAGGTTGACAGTCCCTGTCAACAACCATCTGCTCCAGGGCAGTGATGGTCGTTGATATCACAGGGATTGATCTCCGGCGGAGTAGGGACCTCTGTTGGGGGAAACCGTCATCCCCCGTTCACCTTCGCTCCCTTGTTCAGGGCTCACAATATCTCCAATAAACTCAGTCACGTTTTCTACCCGGGGAGAGTAGGATCGCCGGCGGTAGCGGCGCCGGTTGGGGGCAAATCTGCTTCCTTTGACGGGAACACCCCCAGGACCGGTGACGTCGGCGGCCTCTGTACCCCTCTCTCCCTTCACAACATCAAACTGTACCACCTCCCCATCACCAACGCTGCGGAGGCACTTACGAGGATTGTTACGCTTTATGGCAGTCTGATGTACAAACACGTCATCCTTTGTGTCATTCCTGCTGATGAAGCCATACCCATCGCGGACATTAAACCACTTCACCGTCCCCTGGACCCGAGTGGCCAGCACTTGCTTATCGGTCTGGCTCTGTCTCTTCACACCCTTTTCCCTGATCTCCCCTGCCGAGCGAACCGCTTTGGCTGGGGCGTCTAGTTTAAAGGTGGCGGCTGTTGTGGGGCATGACTTGCTGGTTCTGGTATATCGGACCACGGGTGGAGGATGCGGACAACGGTTTGCCCTATGGCGGGGGTCGCCGCATGTCCAGCACCTTCCCATAGGCCGGCTGGGTTGCTGTCTCGCTTGCCTGTCCGCCTGTTGGTCTAGCCTGAGCTGTAGCTGTAGTATCTGTTTCTGCAACTCTGCTACTATCTGCTTCAATTCTTCCGTGTCACTGTTCGGAGTGCTGGCACCGGATATGGACCTGCAGGCCGTAGTATAAGTCTGGTTATAAGTTACTACCAGGAGGAGATTCTGTTGATCACACATCCTGCCGACTACGCCAGATGTAGCGACCGGTGGTAAGGCCGCGGGTGTGTGTGTATGATCTTTCACAACAGAATCCCCATACTCAGATTTAACCGGTAATAACATCTCTTTACTGTAAAACATATTTATATCACAGTCAACCGAACTATATGCGCACTTGTATATATTAGAGTCTCTGAATCTTCACTTCTGCCGGGTACGCAGCAAGAAAAGAAAACACAACAATGAAGGTATCTTTCCCTAACTTTCCCTAAAATCACGTACCAGTCTATCACAGAAGAAGATGTCGCTCCCACGTAGCAGGCCTGGGGATCTCCTCACTCTTCTTCTTTGGTCTCCTTCTGCAGGTAACAGTCTGTCTCTCCCAGTCTCAGGGCACACAGAGCAACAGCAGAAGGGAGATCACAGCAGCACAAATGGCTCCCTTATGTCGGTCACGGCCCCTGCACATGTAATCCGGGTGCTCGGCGGGCAAGGTTTTGCAGAGCGGCCAGAGTCACAGCACCAAAGTCCAGTGGCCCAGGATCAGTCACAGGGGCTTCTGCGAGGTGATTTTTCCGGCAAGGTGTAGCAAAGTAGTCCACTTTAAACAGACATCCGCAGGCAGATCTTCTCAGCTCTGGATTTATACTGCACTGATTCTCTGCTTTCACTTCCTGGGTAAACAACAGAGATGGCTGGGAGTTTCCCAGCTCTGTGATTGTACAGTCCACTGATGCCCCCTGGTGGACAAGTGCGGACTGTGCACAGTTCATTTCTATATCCATTTCTATGATACAGTCTGAATTGCACACCTCATTACACAGGGATAATGATCTTGTAACCCCCTTGTGACCACACAGGGGGTTAACTGCAGAAGACCCCTGTGTGGTCGTTGATGGGTTAACTCTGCCTCTGTTCCGGCGCACGCAGAGCAGCGGCGCCGGGACAGAGGCAGAGAGAAGACGGCCGGCGACGCTGCAGGACGGGTAAGTATGAGAGGAGCAGGGAAGGGGGCCCGGGGGGAGAGTGGAGCGAACCGGGGGGGCTGCAGATCGGAGGAGGGGGTCGGGGATCGAGGGGACAGCATGGGGAAGACCTGGGGAAGGAGGGGGGGCTCTGATGACCGGAGGGGAGCCGCGCAGGGAGGAGGGGGAGCTGGGGACTCAGGGAGCCGCGCAGGGAAGAGGGGGAGCTGGGGAGCCGCGCAGGGAGCAGGGGGAGATCAGGGGTGAGACCAGGGGTGAGGGGGGATGGCATTGGGGGGCCACTGAGGGGACCAGTGGCCCCCAGGAATGGCGGCATCTCTATGCGATCTGACAGATCGCATAGAGATGCAGCTGAGGCGGCGGGTTTGGCGCCGGCCGCCGCCATTTTCAGATGGTTAGGGGGTGTGGTGGGGGGGGGTGATGATGATCCCCAGTACTGGGGGTCTTGGTGGGCTAGGGGGTTAATGCTTTCACTTTGTTCCGACATGTGTTTTCATGTCGGATCAAAGTGAAAGCATTTTTCCCGGCACTTTCACTTTGTGCAATGTGATGATCGGTAAACGGTGTTTACCGGTCATCACATTACAGGTGCCAGTAAAAAACTAGCTGATTACTAATCTCTAGGGTCTCAGCTACAATCGGTACGCTGACACCCTAGAGATTTTTGCTACAGGGGCTGCGCTACAGGGCATTTTCTAGCCATACGTCTACAGATGTACGGCTGGGCTTTAGTACCCTTTTTTCGGACGTCTGTAGACGTTAGGCTGTCGTCTACGGGTTAAGACAGAGAAAAGGTGACACATATAAACAAATTAAAATAGAGATGCAGTCATCCCACAACTATGGGCCAGGTATTAAACATGGTCCACATACATTAATGGGAACCTAACCCCTAAATATCAGCCTCCAGCCTATGAATACCTGTCCCTGCACCATCTTTATTGAATTCTAGCCATCCCTTTGTGTAAATATTCTATATTTATAAAGTTTATAAAACTGATTTTATTACCTGCTGAACTGCGGCTTCTCAGTATTTGAGAAGTCACACAGGGCGTTCCCTGTGGCTTTTCATCGTCGCCTGTAATTCAATTATGCACGCGCCGATGGGCGTGCTAAACCATACTGATCCTTCTCGTCCTCCTACATGGGCAGTATAGCCGGTATGACACTAATCGCGTCATATCTGGCAATACTGACGTCAGTGCACTCATTTGGGTGCATTGAGAACCTCGCGATGCGCATTGCACATGCACAAGGTTGCTTTACAGCAGCTTATCTGTGATGAGCTGCTGTAAAGCAACCTCGTGCATGCGCAATGCGCATCGCGAGGTCCTCAATACACCCAAATAGGTGTGCTGACAACTGGATAGCCGGGTAGGATGCGATTAGCGTCATACCGGCTACACCGCCCATGTAGGAGGACGAGAAGGATCAGTATGGTTTAGCACGTCCATCGGCGCGTGAATGATTGAATTACAGGCGGCGATGAGAAGCCACAGGGAACGCTCTGTGTGACTTCTCAAATACTGAGAAGCCGCAGTTCAGCAGGTAATAAAAGCAGTTTTATAAACTTTATAAATACAGAATATTTCCACAAAGGGATGGCTAGAATTCAATAAAGATGGTGCAGGGACAGGTATTAATAGGCTGGGGGCTGATTTTTAGGGTCTGGTTCCCTTTAATCAAATTAAGTGCCAGTGCTGTTAACTCTTTCGGTTCCAAAAGTCAAATCCACAGTAAACACTGGTAATTCTGGATTTTTCCTTTTTATTATCTTTTTCAAAACAGATTTAGTCCGAAATCAAAATTGCAGGGCAACAATTTGATGAACAAGTTGGTAGGATTCTGCAAGTGCATAATTAAAAACAAATAAAAAACAATTTCTCCAAAAAAGAAAAAGAGAAGGTGAAACTGGAAAATCATATATGAGTACAATTCAAGAAATACAGGTGATCAGAAACTATAAGAATGAAACAATGGTTAGGGACTCACTGAGGCCCAGCGGAGTCATGGTGTCCAGGGTGACAATCCATTTGGCCTCAATTTGTGCCAATAGCCAATACATTTTGAGGTTGCCACCCTAACACCGGCCCTCCCAATATCAATTCCTATCACTCTAAATCCTGCTGGATTACAGTTATGATATTGCCTGAAATGGCGTGGCATAGCTTTTAAGAGTGAGATGTCCTCTGCTATGCTGGCTGCCTCAATGACCCTTACGTGCTCCCTCAACCTCCTCTGCAGCTCTCTAGATATTAATCCAACATATATCCGCTGACAATCACACGTTGCGTAGTACACAACATGTGTTGACCCGCATGATATATGCTTTCTGATGTCATACTGTCTATTGCCGTCGGAGGACTTGAAGGACTTACAGCAAAGTACATTGGGGCAAGCCACGCAGTGACCAAACGGGAAATATCCATGGACGGGGCCTGATGATCTGCAGGGATTCTTAAATGGGGGCCATTAGTGGCTATGAACAAGCCAATCTTTCAAACTTTTAGCTCTTTTGTGGGCCATTAGTGGACATTCAGGGATACACTGAGATAAAATGAAGTCAGTTCTCAAAACAATTCAATGTCATCTTAATATAGACTGCATGGTCCCCCATTCATGATAAAAGGTGCCGATGAATCGAACATTTGGATCTATCGGATCCTTATTTGGATTGTACCTCAGTAATTTGTCCCTGGAGGTGTTTTTGGCCCTCTGGTACCCAGCCTTTATCCTTCTGTTGCTATACCCCCTGTCGCTGAAGCGCTATATTAAATCCAATGCTTGTTGCTCAAAGACAGATTCGAACAAGCAAATCCGCGTCATTCTCAGAAATTGGCCCATTGAAATGTCTTGTATAATTGAGGGGTGGTGGCCAGATGTAGCATGTAACAGCGCATTTACAGATGTATCTTTCTGATAGACATCAGTCTGTAAACCACCCCTCTCATCAATATCAAGAAAATCAATTTTATTCTAACTCACCTTGTGCGTCAGTCTGATGTTATATGGATTATCATTTAGCTGACACATAAAGGTCTCGAACTGCTACACAGTGTCCTGCCAAATGATAAGGACGTCATCGATGTAATGCAACCAGCACTGCGCCTGGGCACAGCCCGACATGACCCCATCACCAAAGATGTTATATTCCCAGGATACTAGGAAGAGGTTGGCATATACAGGTGCGCGGGCCGCACCCATCGCAGTGCCCTGCCTCTGTAAATAATAGACCTCCATAAACACAAAAAATTATGTGTCAGGGCAAAGTGGAGCAGCTTGAGTATGATATCCCACATTGCACCACCCCAACCTCCAGTCCGAACAGCTCTTAGTCTGTTCTCCGGGCTGAGGCAAGTATATTGCAACTCAACATCAATAGTGGCAATCAGGGTCTCCTCATCCACAAAAATGCAGTCAATTCTGTTCAGGACACCCATCGTATCTCTGACATATGACAGAAGTAATTCCAATAGTGGTTTTAAATAATGGTCTATCAATTTACAGACAGGTTCACATAACCCGTCTATGCCAGAGACGATCGGGCGGTCTGGAGAATTAAGGGCATTTTTGCGGATTTTTGGCAACAGATAAAAGGTGGGTACCTTTGGACACTTCAGCAATAGATCTTCCATTTCCTTTTTATTAATTATTCCCTTCTCATTGGCAATTTCAACAATAGATCCTATCTCCATCAAAAAGGCGGATAATGGACAGTGGTCCAATTTCAAATAGGTGGTCTTATCTCTCAATTGACGTAACGCCTCTTTCTCATTCATATCTAGATTTATTACCTGTAGTTGATTCCGACTTTTTTGGGGTTTGGTGGTGGTGATCTCCCTCCTGTCGGTAGTTGAGGTCTTCCAATCCTGGTAAGTACCCCATGTGTAGGCTCCAATCACTCGCCCCCACGGACTCTACAGCTGAGCTCTTGAATTGATGGGGACTTTGGCAAAGGGATTCGGGGATCGAATTGTCGGATTCTTTGGTGGTTTGGGTTTCCCCTTCAGTATTGTATTCTTCCACCTATATACCCAATTATCGACATGATCCTGTTAATCTTTTGATTAATTTTTTGGTCTTAAATTCCCTCACCTCTTTCTCCCATTTAGTTGTTTCTTTCTCTACATCCTCATTATATTTACTCGACTTCTCTGGTGAAGTTATAAAATCATCACAACGCACAGGGGGACGCGTTTCAGAGGAACAGACCTCCTTAATCATCAGCAACATTCAAAATGAAAATACAGACATATATACAATTTCTTACAAACTTATTCACATCTTTTATGGTGTTTAATTTGATGTGATTAATTTGTCAGCAGGCATATTGACTGATCCACAAAGAACTGTTCTTGGCAAAGGACTGAATTTTGTGCCTACCACCAGTGCCAGTTTATTTAACACCATAAAAGATGTGAATAAGTTTGTAAGAAACTTAACGGTGAAAAGACATTTTTATATGGACACTGCGGGACTTATGATTGATAATTCCAATAATGCAGATGATGAGGATATTTTTCCACTCCATATGGAATTGAGAGAAGCTATTTGTTTGGGAGACACTTGTGAATTGAGGGGTAACACGGAACTAGAGCAGATCAGAAAAATAAAAAAATGATCACTGAGATTAAAACTAAGAATCCCCTTTATTATCCTGTGTCTTCCAGGGTTCCAGCGATGGAAACTTTCCAGTTGGTAATGGAAAAGGAATTAAAATCTTTATTAAATAACACCAATTATGTAGAGAGCAATCTAACGATTGAGGAACAAAATGCACTGAGGGATTTAAGGGAAAATCCAAATATTGTGGTGAGGTCCTCCGACAAGGGGGGGTCGGTAGTGGTGCTGGTTGTGAATTTATATAAAAAAGAGGTTTTGAACATTTTACAGGATGCCAGCACGTACCGCCCTTTGTCGGGGGATCCTACTAAACAATTCCATCAGGATTTGAATAAGCTATTGTCCGAGGGTATCACCCTGGGAGCAATAGACAATAAAATGAAAGATTTTCTCTTGACATCAGAACCTGTATGCCCTGTATTCCATGCCCTCCCCAAGACCCACAAGGGGGTGTTCCCCCCTCCCCTACGCCCTATCGTTGCGGGAATTGGTTCCCTATACGAGGGGTTGTCTGGCTGGGTGGACGCCAAACTTCAGGTCTTGGTGGAGGGCATGAGAGGAAGAATAAAAGACACTAAACATCTCTTGCAAAGCCTCAGGCATGTAAAATGGAATAAAGATTCAAAATGGATTACAGTTGATGTGATCCAGCTTTATTCTTCTATCCCCCATGGAAAAGCTATATCTGTCCTGGGTGACATTTTGAGAAAGACGGATGTGTTTGATGATGGTGAGAAGGAATTCCTCTTACTTAGTGTGGAACATCTACTCAATAGAAATTTTTTTAAGTTTGATGGTCAATTTTTTATTCAGCACTTAGGCTGTCCAATGGGAGCTAAGTTTTCTCCTAATTTGGCTAACCTATATATGATGAGGTGGGAGGAGGATTTCATTTATAACTTGAGCAGTCCCTTTGTGAGAAAAACGAGATGGTACGGGAGATACATCGATGACATGATTTTCATCTGGGATGAGTCGTCTGATGTGTCTCCCGTGCCCTCACACTCTGCTGTCCCTCTCCCTTTCCTTTCCCTTCTGATTTTTTGAACTATCTCATGGATAACAGCTATGGATTATCTTTCACCATGGATGTCCATTCATCGGATGCTCCCTACTTGGATGTTTTATTGAGAGGAGACCCAGTGCTAGGGGCCATTAATACATCTTTATATAGGAAATCCATTAGTGGCAACTCAGCGTTACATGCCCACAGTTGCCACCCCAAGCATGTTGTTAAGAATCTCCCTGTTGGGGAATATGTTAGAGCTAAGCGTAACTGCTCAAAGGAAGCAGATTACCAAAAAGAAGTGAAAGTCATCTCCAATAAACTGCGGAAGAGAGGTTATAGAGAGTGGATGTTGACCAGGGCACAGAAAATATGTGATAGGAGAGGAAGGGATGAATTGTTGGAGGATAAACACCGTAGAACAATGTTCAAGAGGAATATCACTAGTAAAGACATGACGGTACAACGATTTGATGAACAAAGCAATAACATCCCTACTTTTGTGACATCATACAGCAGCGATTTCCAGGCCATTAAATCTCTATTGAACAAGTATGTTCCTATCCTTTTTCAGGATGATATCTTAAATAAAATTCTATCGAATGGTTGGAGATCAGTAGCCAGAAAGTCACCTAGTATAGGGAATCTGGTGTCCCCTAGCGTATTTTTCAGCCTGAAACAGAGTAAACCTACATGGTTAGCAACTAGAGGCTCTTACAAGTGCGGGGGAACAAGGTGCAACCTGTGCTCACACATTGCAGTAACAAAGAATTTTCAGAATAACATCACAGGAAAAAGATTTGAGATTCGATCTTACATTAACTGCAACACAACTCATGTGGTTTACCTTGCTACTTGCAGTTCATGTAAAATCAGTTATGTGGGATGCACTATGCGATGCGCACCCTAAAGATCAGACTATCGGAGCATATGACATCTGCTAATCCTAACTCTAAATCCACCAGAACAAGTATGTCTGGGCTATCCAGACATTTTCGAGATCATCACTCAGGAGATTTGTCCAGATTAATTGTTAATGGTATTGAGAGAGTGGTACGTCCGTACCATGGAGGGAATTGGGAACGTTTATTGCATAATCGTGAATTATACTGGATAATGCAATTGGACGTTCGTTACCCCAATGGAATGAATTATAGAAGTGATAGTTTCTACTTCTATTGACTATGTCTCTTTGGATATACCAACCTTAACTCAGGTACTTAGTTGACTATGACACAAACGGCAACTCATTTGTGAGTCTGCATGGGGAGAGAGATTAAAAATAAAATATTTTTTTTTTTTTTTTGTCAAACATTTCAAAGTATTAATATGTTGGAGGTTGTACAGTACAGCAACACTTGTATTGTGCTATGGGTTATATCATATAATTTTATGAGTTTTTGTTGATGGCAAACATGACATATTGCGAGCCCCTATGGGGAGAGTGAAATCTTGAAACCATTTTTTTTTTTTTTCTTTTTTTATTGAAGGATCAAACATTTCAGAGTGTTAATATGTTGGAGGTAGCTCAGTGTTTGCATTGTGCCATTGGCTATATCACATAACTATTTTAAAAGTTTTTTTGCTGATAATATGACATATTTATTGTGAGCCCCTATGGGGAGAGTGAACTCTGGAAATTGAGTTTTAAACATATAATTTTTTTTTTTTTTTTTTTTTTTAATTTATTTATTTAAATGCGTAGAAATTTGCCTTAGAAATATATCGGTTTAATATAAAGCAGTGCAAGTAAATAAATAAAAAGTATAAAATATATAAAAAATAAAAATAACAAACACAAAACACCATATGCTACTTGTAGAGTATATATAATAAGTGCAAGAATTCCGCTGGTGTTTTTCTCCATGCATTCCAGATTGAATGTTACTTGGGGATTAGCACCTGCCAGCCATAATAAATAATTAATAATAACAAAAATAATAAAATAAAATAAAATCATAAAATAAATAAATATAAATAATTATAAATATTCATATCAGACGAATAAGGGTATAAATAATATTCACACTAATAGAACATTAATCTTTAATTTAATAATATTATTTACTGCATATTATAATTATAAAGATTAAGTACATAATAATAATAATAGATATTTGGCCATATTCCCTTTAATGGGGTTGTTGGACCATATTGTCATTAAAATACAGCCAAAAAAGAAAAAAAAAAGGAAAATTTCTCTCTCCTTTTACCATCTATATTGCAGTTTCTTGTAGAAAGAGTCTTGAGTATAACATCACTTTATAAGAAATAAAATTGTATTTTTATGTGTCTATACTGGGTCATTCTCTGGGTCAGGCAAGCAAATAGTTGAGATCCTTCACTGATTGGTATCATCTGTGCACAGGAGTTCATTCATTTTTTTTAATTGTATATATGTCTGTATTTTCATTTTGAATGTTGCTGATGATTAAGGAGGCTAGTTCCTCCGAAACGCGTCCAGCGGCACCCCCTGTGCGCTGTGATGATTTTATAACTTCACAATAAAAGGAATATGAAGCATGCCACTGGATCGTCTCTACAATTTCTTATGACTATTGAGGTGGACGCCAACCACTAGATCCAGTGGAGGAGCCTTGTGAGTATATGGGCTGCAGGTCTCACCTCCCCCCTTCCTGCAATCAGTAATCTGTCCAAAAGATGCTTTCCCTGAAGGATTTTGGCTTAGGCTAGGGTCACACATGCGTATTTTTTTTTTTTTTTTAAATCCTGATCTGGTTTTGAGCTTTTTAAAAGCTCAAAACCGGAGCAAGAAATGCTCCTCATAGGAGTCCATTATAAAAACCGGATTGCTTTACAAGTACTGATGAGCGAGTACTAAAATGCTCGGGTGCTCGAAGCTCGGGTCAAGCATCCCAAGATACTCGTGTACTCTGCCCGAGCACCGAGCCCAATGTTATCCTATGGGAGAGCCGAGTATTTTTCTGACATGACCCCCGACAGCATGGAAAAAGCCTAAAAATGTCACAAAAGTATCAGAACAGTGCTGAAATGACATGGGAACAGCATGGGGAAGACCCCTGGAAGCATTTCAGACCCCAAGGTCACTGATGTCAACAATGTTGTCAGACTATTACACCACTTTTACGGACTGTCAAGAAAACGTTACAAAATGAAACCAAACGGATTTTCATGGAAAACATATTAAGGGCTCATACCACTTGTGAGACAGAGTTGGTGTATGTTAGTTTTTTGGATTATATCAAAGATTTTTTCCCAAAAAATTGTGTGGCACTCCCATGCCCCTGGTAAGAGATGTAAATGAAGGAGCCTCTACAAATAATGTGCCCATTGTAAGCCAGTGGTCTTTTTTAGTATTGCTCTAGGCAGGGAAGACATAAATTGGAGAAACCAATATGCCCCTGGATAGAGGTGTGCATGAGGCCTTTTAAAAAATGTGGCCATTGTAAGCAAGTGTATCTGCTGTAGTATTGCCCTAGGCAGGGAAGCCAAAGGTTTGGAGGCACCAAGATGCCCCTGCATAGAGGCGTGCATGACGGCTTTTTAAAAAATGTGCCCATTGTAAGCCAGTAGTCTTTTTAGTATTGCCCTAGGCAGGGAAGCCATAAATTGGAGACACCAATATGCCCCTGGATAGAGGCATGCATGAGGGCCTTTTTAAAAAATGTGGCATTGAGCAGTGTATCTGCTGTAGTATGCCTAGGCAGGAAGCAAAGGTTTGGAGCACCAAGATGCACTGCATAAGGCATGCATGAGGGCTTTTAAAATGTGGCCATGGAAGCCAGTTGTCTTTTTACATTGCCCTAGGCAGGGAAGCCAAAGGTTTGTAGGCACCAAGATGCCCCTGCATAGAGGCAGCATGAGGGCTTTTTAAAAATGTGGCCATTGGAAGCCAGTGTGTCTTTTTTACTATTGCCCTAGGCAGGAAGCCAAAGTTTGTAGGCACCAAGATGCCTGCATAGAGGCATGCATGAGGGCTTTTTAAAAATGTGGCCATTGGAAGCCAGTATGTCTTTTTTAGTATTGCCCTAGGCAGGGAAAGCCATAAATCGGAGACACCAAGATGCCCCTGGATAGAGGCGTGCATGAGGGCCTTTTTAAAAATGTGGCCATTGGAAGCAAGTGGGTCTTTTTTAGTATTGCCCTAGGCAGGGAAGCCAAAAATTGGGAGGCCCTTCAATGCCGAAAAATCACCGAATTGGTACATAACATAAGAGAGAGAAAAAAAAGGCCTCTTACAAATACCTTTGCATTTTGCAGGACACCATCAGCTACCTAGAGGCAACCCATATCTCTCAACACCGAAGCCCTTCAATGCCCCTGGAAAGAAACATGGAGGAGAGCCTCTAAATATTGTTCCCATTACAAAGGAGCGGGTCTCTGTACTTGTAATGCCCATTCTGTTTTCATGGATCTAAACATTTACCCCTGGGGGGTATACATGAAACTACTGCCTAACATTTGAACGGTGAGGGTCATCATCATCATAAATATGATGTAAAAAAAATTATGTTTTCGTGGCATCATGAACCATGGTCGCACTGATCATATGATGGTGGCGGATGAGGAGAAGGAGGAGCAGAACAGCAAGTAACCAAAGTCATGAAGTGTGTACCCATGTGTGGGTGTGCGGAGGTGCATGGCAATTTACCAACACAAATTTTAAATTATACCATCATTTGGTGGTGGTGTGTGGTGAAGTCCTGCCCAATACAACCCTTGTTCATCTTGATCAGAGTCAGCCTGTCCGCCTTCATTTACCCTTTTTTGAGGCAGTAGTGGGTTGTAGCTCCAATTTGTATACGCCAAAACATTCAGTATACCCATCTCAGCGTTTGTGACTGACCGGTATACCTGCTGTAATGTAATCTCTAATCTGTCATCTCATTGTCCAGCTAAAAACCATCTTTTTGACACATTCATTTAGCTGTATACAGGCAGCACACCATTGAAAATGCGCAAGGCCGGTGGTAAGGGCCAAGGTACTGTACGTGATGGTGGTGCATGCACAGGTTGAGGCCATGTGCAAGCTAGAATTGCGCAACGACAAACGCCAACATTATCTCGCTCGATCTTTCTTGTCCCAATTTGTAGGGGACCGCAGCAGTACACCACTATTAAACCAAGAACAGTGTAAACAGGTTGCCTGTCTTCCACACGGTCAAGTGTGAGTAGCCGTGAGACTGGACCGCACATTCCACACCCTGATCCTCCTTCCTCCCACCATGCCGAGTGCCCGGACATAACTGATCCCACACTTGGACACTCTGAAGAGCTGTTCACTTATCCATTCATAGATTCTGGCCTCTCGCCAGCTCCAGTTGAAGTGGGTCATGAGGAGATTGTATGTACCGATGCCCAAATATTTGAGTATACACGGTCTCACGAAGGCAACGGTGGGAACGTGTCTCAACAAGAGGTGGACGATGATGAGACACAATTGCCACAAAGTGAGGAGGAGGACCAGGGTGCTGAAGTGGAAGACGATGTGGTGGATGATCCAGTAACTGACCCAACCTGGCAGGAGGACATGCAGAGCGAGGACAGCAGTGCACAGGGGGAGTTAGGCGTAGCATCACAACAGGCCGGAAGAAGCAGTGTGGTGTCCGCAGGCAGAAGGCAGGCAACCGTTCCCCGGAACAACAACACGAGTGATGTTGCCAGTACAACTGCTAGGTCTTCCCAGTCTGGCTGTTTTTTAAGGTGTCTGCAGATAATTCGAAAAAGGCCATTTGCAACACCTGCCATGCCAGCATCAGCAGGGGTAGCAAAACTAGCAGCCTGACCACCACCAGCATGATCTGGCACATGGCAGCAAAGCACCCGACTTTGTGGGATGTACAGCAGAGTACAGGAGCATTGTCTGCGGCTGACACCGCTGTGTCTTCCACTGTTGTGCATGCAAGCCAATCTCCTGTCCATACTGCTGGTGAAGATGCCTCCTGTCCTTCACCTGTACTTGCACAAGCAGAAGTAGCAGCATCATCAGCCACGTCCTTGTCCCAGCGCAGCGTTCAGTTATCCATACCCCAATCTTTGGAACGCAGGCGCAAATATGCTGCCAACGCCGCACATGCCACAGTTCTAAATGCACACATTTCGCGACTGCTTGCGCTGGAAATCTTTCCTTTTAGGCTGGTGGAGACGGAAGCATTCCGCAACCTGATGCCGGGGCTGTCCCACGTTACTCGGTCCACTATGGACACTATTTTTCCTGGTGTGCCGTCCCCGCATTACATAAGCACGTGTCACAAAACATCATATGTGCCCTTAACAACGCAGTTTCAGGCAAAGTCCACCTAACCACGGACACGTGGACAAGTGCTTGCGGGCAGGGTCGGTACATATCTCTGACGGCACACTGGGTTAATATTCTGGAAGCCGGGACCCAGTCTGAGCTTGGGACGGAAACATCCTTCCGACACCAATAATTGCAAGCCCTAATTCAGTCAGGGTTTCACCCACAGTGTACAGCTCCGGAACTTCATGATCCTCACCCTCCTCCTCCTCCTCCTTTTCTTCACCCTCTACACCAGTCCAAAGCTGGAAGCACTGCAGCACTGCCTTGGCTACGCGGCAGCAGGCTGTGCTGAAGCTAATATGCGTAGGTGACAAACCCCACAATCCTGAAGAGTTGTGGAAAGCACTGAAACAGCAGGCAGATCACTGGCTCACACCGCAGAACCTACAGCTAGGCATGGTCGTGTGTGACAATGCCCAGAACCTGGTGGCGGCTCTGAGGCGAGGCGAGCTGACACATGTTCCATGCGTGGCCCATTTTATTATTATTATTATTTATTTATATAGCACCATTAGGTTCCATGGCGCTTTACATGAAGATAAGGGAGACAAGAACAAGTACACTAAATATAAGCGATCAGGACGTACAGGTACAGGAGGGGCAGGGACCCTGTCCACGAGGGCTCACAGTCTACGAGGGGCGGGTTGGGATACAGTAGGATGGGGGAATGTCAGGTATGGGGCGGTCGCCTGGGTCTCATGTCAGGTTGTAGGCTTGACGGAATAGGTGAGTCTTCAGGTGACACTTGAAGCTTGTCAGGGTAGGAGAGTGTCTGACGTGTTCGGGCAGGGAGTTCCAGAGTAATGCAGATGCCCGGGAGAAGTCCTGGACTCGGTTGTGCGAAGAGGTGATGAGGGGGGAGCAGAGGAGGAGTTCTTGGGAGGAGGGGAGGTTGCGTGAGGGTAGGTATCGGGAGACCAGGTCGGAGATGTAGGGTGGGGCCAGGTTGTGTATGGCTTTGTGCACCATGGTTATTGTTTTGAATTGGGATCTCTTGGAGGTGGGGAGCCAGTGAAGGGCTTGGGAGAGGGGGGACACAGGGGAGTAGCGGGGGGACAGGTACATTAGTCGGGCAGCGGAATTGAGGATAGCCTGGAGAGGTGTGAGGGAGTTAGCTGTGAGGCCATTGAGAAGGAGGTTGCAGTAGTCAAGGCGGGAGATGATAAGAGCATGAATGAGTGTTTTAGCGGTGCCGTGGGTGAGGAAGAACCAGATCCGTGAGATGTTCTTGAGCTGGAGCCGGAGGGATGTGGTGAGGGCCTCGATGTGGGGCTTGAAGGAAAGGGAGGAGTCGATGATTACCCCGAGGCACTTGACTTGGGGGACTGGGGAGAGGCCGCAGTCATTGACGCAGATGGATAGGTTGGGAAGTGGGGGGGAATTTCTTGGGGGCAAGACTATGAATTCAGTTTTGTCCATGTTGAGTTTAAGGAAGCGAGCAGAGAAAAAGGATGAGATGGCGGAAAGGCATTGTGGGATTTTGGAGAGTAGGGAGGTGATGTCAGGGCCGGACAGGTAGATTAGGGTGTCGTCGGCGTAGAGGTGGTACTGGACGTCGTGGGACTCAATGAGTTGCCCTAGGCCGAGAGTGTATATGGAGAAAAGTAGGGGTCCCAGAACAAAACCTTAGGGGACTCTGGCAGAAAGGGGGTAGGGTGGGGAGGAGGTGTGGGAGTGGGAGACGCTGAAGCCGTTCTGCTAGGTATGAGGAAATCCAAGAGAGGGCTAGGTGGGTGATGCCGAGAAATTCCAGGATCTAGAGAAGAAGGGAGTGGTCAACCATGTGGTCAACCTCGTGGTTCAGCGGTTTCTTAAATACTACCCGGAGCTGTCTGATCTGCTCGTAAAAGTACGCCACCTGTGTGCCCAATTTTAGAAAGTCACCTACTGCTTCAGCCGCCCTTGCCAGCTTTCATTTTACTTCAAACAATGATTCAATAGGAGTAAGGCCAAATCAATTGCAATATCATTTATTAAAATACAAAACAAAACACTGTGTAAAATGACAATGTCAAATGGTACGCAGTAGGAAGACCACATGAAACAAGGGACCATCAACTTAATCAACAGGTATACCAAACCACAAGTGGAGTTACAATTAATACATGCCCCAAAACTGGGTACATCAGTATACCAAAGGTAAGGAGTCAGTGTAAGTTACAATCATGGGTCCATATTACCTTACTGCGACCGCCCCCTGACGCGTTTCGCACCAGCTTCTTCACAAGGAGGGCAGCTTTCAGTAGCGTTTGCAGATTCCATATCACAGACTGGTCTGTGATGTCCCCACGCATTGGAATTCCACACTGCACATGTTGGTCAGGATTTGTGAGCAGAAGAGGGCAGTTGTTGAGTACCAGCATCAACTAGACCGTCGGCATATGGTTGAAACTGCACACATAAGACCTCAGGAGTGGACATGGATGTCTGACATATGTACCGTCCTCCAAAACTTTGAGGACTTCACCAAGATGGTGAGGGACGATTATGCCATAATTAGCGTCACCATCCCGCTTCTCTGTCTTCTAAAATGCTGTCTGCTCAAAATCAAAAACAATGCATTGCAGGCGGGGCATGATGAGTTGGAGCAATAATCCGTAAGGGGTGATTACACACAGCCCAGCCTCATCTCATCGTAACGTGCATTGGAGGACTATTACGAGGAGGAGGATAAAGAAATGGAGCTACTTTCATGCGGAATTGACGGTAATACTTGCACAACCATCTTACCGTCGGATAGCCAGAGGACAGGGGAGAGGAGGAGGAGGAGGATAAAGACAGCATGGTCAATCATCCTGTTGTTGAGGACATGAAGTCTTGCCTGTTAACAGTCTGGCGCACATGGCTGACTTTATGTGATGCTGCCTGTCTTGTGACCCTCGCGTTATCAACAGCTTGGCGGACACTCATTACTGGTTGTTGACACTTTTAGATCAATGCTACAAGGAGAACTTTATTTCTCTTATACGGTGGCTCAAGTGCTTAGCACTGCAGCCTTTGCAGCACTTTGGCTTGAGGTCATGGGTTCAATTCCCAGCAAGGACACAAAGGACAACATCTGCAAGGACTTTGTATGTTCTCCTCGTGTTTGCGTGGGTTTCCTCCGGGTACTCCGGTTTACTCCCACATTGTAAAGACATACTGATAGGATGTTTAGATTGTGAGCTCCAAGAGAGTCAGCAGTACTCATGTATGCAAAGTGCTATGGAATTAATAGGGCTATATAAATGAATAAATAATAATAATAATAATCCTCGAGGCGGAGAAGTCTACAAAAATGCTGCAGTAGCAGAAGGCCCTAGTTGCAGAATTAGTCAAAAAATTCACTTCTGAAAACGCTTGCGGCACAGGTCGCGGTTCGGTGGACAACCAAGGTGTCCGGCCGAGAGAGGCACAAATCAAATCCAGCAGAGGTAGGGGAAAACTCTCAAAGATCTGGGAGAGTTTTCTTAGCCCCTCCCATAGCACAGGTTCTCAGGTGCAGGGTACTGTCACAAGGACTGCAAAGTTTGTGAAGATGCTGAAGGAGTACCTTGCCGATCGTACGAAAGTGCTCCTAGATTCCTCTGTGCCTTCTAATTATTGGGTATCCAAACTGGACACGTGGCAGGAATTGTCCCTCTATGCCTTGGAAGTCCTGCCCTGCCGTTAGCGTTTTGTCAGAGCGTGTTTTTATTGACGCAGGTGGAATCATTACAGATAAACGCACCCGCCTGTCAACTGAAAATGCTGACCAGTTGTTTTTGACCTGGATACTGAGATTGAAGATTAAATTACAGCAGCTATACTGGTCAGACACAAACGCTGACACAAGTATACTGAGTGTTTTTGCGGATACAAATTGTAGCTACAACCACCTCCTGCCACACAAAAATGATAAATGAATGCAGACAACAGTTGGTTTTTAGCTGGACAGTGAGATTACAGATTAGAGCGTTTTAATCCCGGCAGTTTGAACGATCAGACACAAGCGCTGACGCGTATACCGTGTTTTGTGGCGTACACTACTTGGTGCTACAAGCCACTGCTGCCGCACACAAATGTTAAATGAATGCAGACAAGAGTAGGTTTTTAGCACGACCCTACATTTTGAAATTAAGGCCCTGCAGGTGGACTAGTCAGACACAAACGCTGACTACAATAGCGTGTCTTTAGGTGTACATTAATTTACGCTGCAACAGACAGTACTTAGATGCAAATTTAGTGCAGACAAGAGTAGGTTTTTAGCACGAGGCTTTTTGTGTACCTTAATTTATGCTGCAACCTACCGTAGCAGCAATTAGACGCTAAATTAGTACAGAGAAGATTTGGTTTTTAGCACAAGGCTTTTGGTGTACCCTAATTAACGCTGCAACCTAAAGTAACAGCACTTAGATGCACATTTAATGCAGACAAGAGTAGATTTTTAGCACGAGGCTTTTGGCGTATCCTAATTTACGCTGCAACAGACAGTAGCAGCACTGAGATGCAAATTACCGTATATACTCGCGTATAAGACGAGTTTTTCAGCCCAAAAATTGGGCTGAAAAGTACCCCCCTCGGCTTATACGCGAGTCATATGCCTCAGTGGTACACAGGCGCCCCCCCCATGAGTATACAGGCCCCCCCATCAGTATACAGGGCCTCCCCTTGCTGCGGTAAACCTGTAAAGTAATAGATGATTATACTTATCCCCGACGCTGTCGCCGCCGCCGTCATCGCGCTCTTCCGGCTGCATCTGGCTTCATCCGTCTTCCTTCTCCGGCGCACAGACAATGACGTCATTGCCTGCGCCCACACCAGAGGAGGAAGACGGATGAAGCTGGAGGATCGCGATGGCGGCTTAGGAGCGCGATGGCGGCGGCGGGACAGCGACAGGGATAAGTATAATCATCTATTACTTTACAGGTACTGCGCCACAGAGACTGTAAATTTCAAAATCCGCCATTACAGAACGCGTGACTCGCGGGAAGAAAAACCGCTCACCGCTCTAACGTCATCGGATGAAAAGAGAGAGTCCCTGTCGCGCTGCAGAATTCAAGATGGATCCGGTCCAAAGGAAAGGAAGGGTCCATCCTGGCTCCCCTTAACTCCGGGGGAGCCAGCCATCAATCCTGGGGAAGAACTTCCATCTCAAGTTGCAACAGCCAGTGAGAATATGGCGGGAAAGGAAGTCGTCACCTAGAAAAGGGGGTACAGGAAACCGGATGTGAAACAGCCGACATTACAGTATACCCAGACGGAAGGAAAAGACACTGAGGAGAGTGCTGCGGAAGAAAGACCCCAATTGATCCCGGAGGGCCCACTGAATGTGAGTGTGGAGGAACCTGGCCAGGGAGAGATCTTGGGTGATTACAGCAGCATGGCGGAAGGCGGAAAGGAACGTCCACAAGTCCGAGACACCCGGAGGGGTGTAATGCGGCTGTTGCCTTTGCAGTTGACCTGGGTTCAAGCAGAACAGCGAACCCGGATACAAATTGACTTTTACCAGAACCAGCAGTCCCTGTCAGTGCAGCTCGGCTGGGCTAACACCTCCACTGCAACCCGGAGGAGGGAACTGCAATTGTTGGCGTGTCCTGGACAGCCAGTAAAGTATTTTGACCCGCTTTGAGCTTTGGAAGAGAGATCCCTTCAGTTACCAGCGCCTTTGAAACCGGCCCCTGCATCAACTGAGGTGAGAGGAGAACAGCTCCGTTGTTGGTGGGAAAGGGATGAGCAAGAAGAAAACTTAATGGGCTTCCCTGAGAATCCTGATGGTGGAATAGGCCCAGTGAAGATTATTACCAGAGACGAGTACCTACGGAGATGTGGCCGGAAATGGGATAGAGAAGAGGCAGAGAGACTAGCCCAAAGACAAGCGATGATTGCTCGCACTATAAGTGCCAAAGCTGATGCCCGACGGGATTTGAATGTACACCAATCCCCACGCCATGAAGGCAAAGTTGTTAAAATAAAACCAGGACTGGGATATGCATTTGCTCGAGAACCCGGGGCAGATCGAGACATCTTTATCAATAGAAGGGATGTAGAGGAACACCTTCCTGAGAAACACCCGGACAGGGAATTGCAAGTCGGAGAATGGATCTCCTACATAGTGGTGCCTGGAGAAAGAGGCCCGTACGGCATATGCGTACATAGACTGTCCCTAAATCCCCAAGTGGAAGCATTACCTTCAACAGCTACGGAACACCCGGATTCAATTATTCCGGAGGACGACCCAGAAGAGATCGTCACAGGTGATACTACAAAGACTATGGTAGACGTAGCAATGCAGACCAGCTATAGTCATTTGCTATCCAGTGCTCTGGAATCTCTAGAACTGTTCCCAATCTGGAGAGCTCCACAAGTTCTGCCCTGGAAGAAGGAGAAGGAGTGAAAACCCGGATGGCTACAAGCAAGGACAGTAAGTGTGAATGTGACGTGATCCTTGTTGGCCCCATCCCATTCTTGAATGGATGTTAGCCTTTTCCCCTGTTCGTCTTATATGTGTCATAGACATTTGATATCATGAACAGCGATATGGCATAAACTTTCTTGTGCATAGTTGAGCACTCAGTGTGCTCCCCATTGGTTTTGAGACCCAAAGAGTGCACTTTTGAGACTGTGCATAGAACTTGAACTGAATTGCGGAGTGCCTTTTTGAAGTTTTTGCACTTTTTAAAAACCTTTTGCACTTTTTAAGCACTTGCGCCATGTTTCACACTTTTTGAGATTTTTGGCACCTTTGAAGAAGACTTTTTAAACTTTTAGAAAAGTAATGTGCCTTTTATGCCTTTTAGAAAAGGAATATATGTTATTTATAGAGTTAATTTAATGCAACGTTTAAAGAATCCGTGCCTTCTGAGCTGGAAGAGACGAGTATACTTAATGTTAATGTTTTGCAAGATAAAAATGTTTTTCAGGGGGATCCATGCCAGACGGCGTGAGGACACGCCGGTTTTACTCCGTGGGAATGTGGTGCCCCTGCGATCAGGGTGGCCACAGGTAGAAACTGCAGCCAGGCAGGAGGGTAGACAGTTTGTTTAGCAAACACCTCGAAACACATATCCACTGACATGGGGACCTAAGCCGGAGCCTGGGACTCTAGGCAGGCAAGGGGTAGTAGGGCTAGATATGAGTGGGTGAGCGTAGTCATGGTAACGGATGAGTATATAAGGGAGAAACAGGAAGCAGTTAGCCAGTAGGCAGGTACCGAGCAGCCAAGACCGGACCAGTACCATCAGGTACAGGGAAGACGTGAGGGCTAGCACTTAACTGACAGAAGAGCCTCCCCTAATATACTGGAAGTTACATGGGAAGAGAAGGACCCGGTGATCCCTTGTGAAACAGGGATACTTGAGGTTAGGCTAAAACCAGAGTGTCAGCTCTGAGGGGGACTGAAGATTAAAACCAGCTCTCCAGACAAACTGACGGGGGACACAGATTCCAGATCTGTGTTCCCACCAGAGGGTTGGGGGCACAGCAGCGACTGAGAGGACCCGGCTTACCCCCATAAATTTAGAGGGAAGCTACTATTGGGGACCGAGCTGCCACTCCGCAATTCACTTAAAAGGGAAAGATAGAGAATAAGCCTGAATGGACACATAGAAGGACCGAGGAGTCTAGGAGTGACAACCTGGCTGCAGTGGGTTCAAGTGTACCGGAGTCAACTGAGTGAAACTGTAAAGAACCGTATTGTACCGTGCACTGTTTGACAGGAGAATTGGAGAAGTAAACCCGGGTGAACCCTGCTATGGTGTCTGTGTCTGATTTCAGGTATGAAGAACTGTCAGTCCTCCATTTAACTCTGTCAGGAGCCATCTCCACATCATCCCCTTTCCATGCAACATCTATAACAACCATCACAGACTTTAATTACCACTGCCCCGGGGAACCAGGCTCTACCTGCGGGGAGCCGTTCCATCCACAGCTGCCAAACATCATCCCCGGAGGTTCTGCAGCAGCGGTGGTCACCCTGACCACAACCCGTGGGTGGTGTCACGACAAACCTAATCGCTAATAAATACACCCCATTTACTTGTGTGAACCCAGGACACGGTCCGGACCAGGACCGCCGTGACATCCCCCAGCAGAACCCCGGTCCGGTACCGAGTACCCCATCCCAGTGGACTCCACAATGGTATCGCGGCTAGTTGGCAAAGTCCTCTACAGGTAGGGCTGGACCTCCAGGGCAGCGTGGTGTGAAGGGGCAGCTTGTAGTGAAGCTGTAGATGGGATGGGGAGTGTTGGAGCAGTCTATGAGGGCACCGGGAACAGAGAGGAATGACACACACACACTGCAAAAGTCTCTTTTACCTTTTACTGGTGGTATGCAGATAAAGATGTCCAGGGCACTGACAGGTGACCAGGTTGCACAGTGGGTCCCCACAGCAAGTGGGTATAAGGCCTCCTCTGTTCCTCTGTGGTTGCTGAAGTCCAGCCTGCATGCAGCCAGACTGACCTCCTCTCTCTTCCTGACTCTAATATCTGTCCTCTCCTCCTGTGCGGTCCATGGGTTACCCTCTCTGATCACTGTGGTGGAACACTGTTGTGTCTGGCTCCCTCTCTTTGACCCACAGGGGGACCGGGTGGCTGAAGCCTCCGAGGTGTGACGGGGTTCTCTGTCGTCCTGGAGTATCCCCGATATCCGGTACGTCTTAGGGAGAACTTCTGCTAGTTCCTCACTCCCTTTAGGCTGTCTGCTCCCTGCCTTCTGTCCCCACTTTAGGCTGGGGAGACGTCAGAAGGGCCACTCCAGGTCACTGGCTCAGGCCTAACTGCGGCACCGACCACCAGGACATCTTCGCAGCTCTCCTAGCGTCTGCACACTCTGACTAACTCCTCCCCCAGCAGCAGTATTTATAGGGGATCTTGCCTAAGGTCAGCAAGTGGAGCTCCCCCTACTGTGCCGGGAAGGAAGGTTTTGCATGTAGTAGGTACCTGCTGTGGAAACCCAATTGTGCTTTAGAGACGTCTGTAGCTACCTGCGTGAGCAGGGCGCCACACTAACCACCCAGATGGAGTGGCACAAGCAAGCAGTGGAGACATGGTAAGATGATCTGTGTGTGTATGTCTGTGTGTGTAGGATAACGTAGAACACAAGCTACACCCACACTTGCAGCATTACCGAACGTTCACCAAATTTCCCGACTTATGCAAAAACTTTGAATTCGATGGTAACAAATTAATTCAGCTGTTATTTTGACGAATATGTTCAAGCAAGATTCACTCATCACTAGTCAAAAGGCCCTATTTAATGTTTATTGAAAGTGGACACACTGCATTTATACACTTGTCACATAAGCTATTGATAAGTGATAACCTGTTATTGTGGGACAACCTCTTCAAAGGGGTTTCACAATTGGAAGATCTTAAAAAATGTTCCTGTGCTGAGATAATTCTATATATGTGTCCCTGGTATGTACTGTGTAATGGATGGGTCTGACATGGTCTGATCATACCACATCACCAGGGCAGGGGAGGCAGCAAAAGAGTATAACGACATTACTGCATGGGATTGTAAATAATTCTTTCTTTGAGTAAAATATTTTCTTCAAAACAGGCAGGGATGTGTTTTACCTCACAAAATGAATCAGCTGTGATTATGTACTGTAATGTCTATATTCTCTTTTGATTTGTCCCCTGCCAAAAAGCTTGTTATGATTAGATTATATCCCTGTAAGGACAGACACAGCCATTACACAGAACAAAGAAAAAGAACATTAGATTACTGAAATACAGGAAAATGTCTCTAAACATATCTAATTGTGGAAATTATTATTACTCCAAGATCTATGGATCAAAATTGACTTTGTTTGTGAGAAACCCCTCTAAGGTGGTGGAAAGACAACATTAAAAGGCATGACTGACATGCTCAGTAAACATATTGTATTGTGTCTTACATTTTGTAATCTAGTCTAAATTGCTTTGCTATAATAAAACCTTAGATTCATTAATAGATGCTTTTAGTAAACAGGAACAATATGAAAAAAAATGTGTTGAATACATGCTGTCAAATGTACATTAAATGTATTCTGCAAGCCTGAATAATGAAACAAACTAAGGTGAGAATATATATTCCTGTACCAAAATATATAATATGTGAATCTAGGCCATCACATTTACATATTTTTAAAACAGAATTATACTTTCAAGCTGTTTTAATACCATTGCCAGAGAATTTTACTACTTAAAATATTAACATGTAGGTCAATTATAAAGTATATAGAGAATATGTATTAAAAGAATTCAAAAAGATACAGTCAGTAACAAAAACAGTGGTTAAAAAGAGCATGTCACTTGATTCATACAGTCCAAACCACTGTGCACCATGAATGAGAGCTCGACTGCATGAATGCAACCAAGTATGTTTTTCTTGGAAACACTTTTCCTTTCAGAGAACACTTGGATTAAAGATCCATCCGAGGACCATAGGTAAAGTTGAGAATAGTCCGACTCTACCCTTGGTTGGCTTTTCTCCACGTTATTGTAGATGATTGACAATCTCTCTAATGGGGATGTCACATGCGTCAATATCGCGTGCACGATCGCTGCTGCACATGACGTTGCAGCGATATTGACGTCTGTGACATGGTGAATCAGCCAGCGATAAATCGCTGGTTGATGATCGCCAGGTTTTGAACCTGCTCTAAAGCCTGGCAATGGCCGCCCGGTGGACACGCAGCATCGTGACAAGCCGCGCATGCGCAATGCGCATGGTGGGTCGGCTTACACCAAAAGGGTGTACAGACGTCACAATGACCGGATGTTACACAAATAGCGTCACACCAGCTATTACGCCCTTTCTGCTGGGCGAGGAGGATTAGGATTAGTTATCACGCCCATCGGGGCATGATAATGAGCGAGTCAGGAGGGCTAGAGTCTCACAGGAAACGCCCTATGAGACCTGAATACTGAAGCGTTTTTCTCAATGTTACTAAACTCTTTTTTACACAAAAGGACAGCTGCTAATCATCTTTAAGGGTGCAGGGACAGGTATTAATAGAGTTGGGGGTCATTTGGAGGGGTCAGGTTCCCTTTAAGAGTTTTTCTGACTATAGAAATTTATGGCTAATTCTTAGGATGGGTCACCTTTTCTATATTCCAGTTAGTGCCTGACCACAGTGAAAGGTGAGGTTGTTCCCTCACTTTATGGCTATACCAATCACAACTCAGCAAGTGTGGTGCATCTACAGTACTAGACATTATCAGAATTTCCTGAGGATATGCCATAAATTTTGTTTTGAGACTACCTCAAGAACATTGATTTAGGAAATAATTCAACAGAAATACCTCACCAGGTCTGCCTTCACTAATAAAGACTTGGTTCTTTAATTTTGTAGGCATAAACTCAGGAAAGGTAAATCTATTACAGTAGGGTCTAGAGATTAATAAATGTATTAAAGTTGAAATAATTAAAAAAAAAAATAAGATCACATTGAATCATTTTTGATTTTAGTATAGGGACTCACAAAACAATGAGGATATAATCATAAGCTTTGTGTATTTTGGTTTAAGAATTTAAGTAAATAGTAATAGAATAAATTTATTTAGAAAAATATTGATGTGTTCAATAATTATTTCACTCACTGTATATGGTGCTGGGCAGCCCACTAATCTAATAGTATGGGTGTCATCAATAGGCTTTAAGTCAGACACTGTGCAACACACATATCCAAGTGACTGGTACCCTATAAAGGCCCTGTACATATGTGCAATTTTAATCCTAGGCAACAGCCCCCTCCATGAATGGTAAGTTTGTGAATGGTTGTTTCACCCTCCGCTGCCCTTGTCTTTATCATGGGCATGTGCTGCATACTGTTAGTTCAGGGGAGGGGCCCTCAGGCCCCAGGGCTAATACGGCACTCTGATGACCTTTTCTGCAGCCCCCGGGTAGATTCCTGGGGATCGCAGTGCTCAGGATGGCAGACTCGTTTTGTAAACTGTCTGCCCTTTAAATCCAGCTCCTCATGATCTCTGTGCCCCAGCCTCAGCCTCCCCAGTGACATATATGCCCCAGCCTCTCCTGTGATGTATATAGGGCTCTAGCAAACTGGAAAAGCAGTTAAGAAGCAACATGACCAATATCACCCACACGAAAGAGAAGCAGCTCCAGCCACCACAGTAGAGGGGAGTTGATTGTTTAACCAAATATAGCAGGTAATTTTCAAGTTGAAAATTTTGAACGGCCCCCGAAGGAGAAGTAGAAATTTCCAAATGGCCCTCGGCAGAAAAATGGTTCCCCACCCCTGTGTTAATGCATTGGCATTTTGACCTGGTGATGGTAAGGCTGTTTTTTTTTGGTCTATTTTCTTTGAATTTATGTCCAATGTGAACAATTTTTTAAAATTGAATTCTACTCAAACTTCATGATTAATCCATACACTGGAGACAGCATTTATATTTATATTTCAATGTGCACTTAATTCAGCAAAGTGGCATCCAGCAACAGTCAGCATATTGCTGAACAGCTGAGAGTTAGCAAAAAGTCAAAAAGAAAATAAATAGACTCACCTGAATGTTCAACTCCCCATCTAGCCTGGTCCTCTGGCACCATAGTCGCATTGTATATCTGGTCTAGCACTCACGCCAAGCCAGGGGCTTTAGGCTGCAAGCAGGCACTGAAAGTTCACTGAACATGGGAACTAGCTCGAGGGTCTGCTCGCATCCGTATGGAATGACTTAGAGAGAACACTAGGCAAGAGATGCAACATGAAGGTGTTGTAGAGAACAAGAAAGAAGGCAGGTAGCAGTAGGGAAAGCCAGAAAGATGAGCATTGAATTATCTTCCAGCATGCATTCAGTCTTTTGGGCCTCTAATCTAGCATGGCCTAATGCACAGGGCAACATTTAAATGCCCCAGTCAGTGGGTCCTTGGCAGCATGGCAAGACACTTACCTTCCAAAAGGACCAGTAGTTTGAAATACTTGATATACTAGAGTCACTATGTAGATAGAAAAGTTGCATCTTATAATTCATTTAATAAACTTCTGTTTCTTATTGTATAGAAGCACAGGTAAATTTATGAATGAAGCTAATGTAATATTTGTCTGTAGATGAACAGTGGGCCACCAGAGTCAATGTTACAGGTTTGCACATGATACCGCAGTTCAACACAGTCTTTACAACACTGTATCTTTGGTCTATTGTGACCTCTAGGTTAGGGCTTTCCTTTACAATATTTGGGGCTAAAAAGTCAAGGTCTCACCTCGTAAAGTGTGGCACACCATTGTATGGAGACTTATAGGCCATGCAATACTCCTCTGAGAAATTGAATATGCAAATTTCTTCTTCAGAAAGGTCAAAGATAAGCCATTTTACACAAGGAGAGATGTTATCCCTTCAAAACCAGTCAGATGCCTCTCATGCACCCAAATTAGTTCTCTTCCTTTGCACTGAGGAGAAATAACACCCTAAAACAAATGTCTGCAAATAGATGTTCTGCCTTGTCTTTTATCCTAAGTCATGTATCAAGGCCTTTAAACCCCTTCCAAGCATATGAGGTTCAAGTACCCCTTTGATACATGCTCAAACGCTAAGCACACTGTTTACCACACACGATAGCTGATTTAATCCGCCATGCATAATATGTCTTTAACAACTGTTAAATGCTGCTACCAATCTCTGACAGCAGCATTACCACACGCTGGCAGGGGGCTACCAATGTATTTTTATGATCTGCATTACGATTCTGTGGCACCCCTGTAGGGGATTGCCACAGGTTACACTGGTGCAAGGAAGGACTGACACCTTGGTCTGCTCAGCACACACCACCTACCACTCCAGACCTGAAGGGGGAGCTCTACTGACTGCATTAAGTCAGTTACTCTTTAAGAAGATCCAGGCTGAGAGGAGAAGACAGTGAGTCCCAGGACAGTTGGCAGTTAGTTCGTGTGAGGAGAGGAAAAAGGAGGAGGCAGAGCTGCTGGTCTCTGGTGAGAGATTTAGGCCAG
Source organism: Allobates femoralis (assembly GCA_033576535.1). Taxonomy (NCBI): domain Eukaryota; kingdom Metazoa; phylum Chordata; class Amphibia; order Anura; family Aromobatidae; genus Allobates; species Allobates femoralis. Next base: position 448,066,542 of record JARQOC010000003.1, read on the forward strand.
GACAAAGGGGATGATTGTTGGCTGTTCATACCCCAGGGAAGGAGCTGGAGGCAAGTAGAGGAGATAGGGAACAAGAAAAGGGAACCAAATATATACCCCTTTAGCACAACCGGACACTGGAGTCCGATGCTGTGGGCCTGCAGAGCCACAGCAAAAAGCCCAGCCATCTCAGGAGGAGTTTAACCCTGAGGATAGACAAAAAAGAGACTTTAAACTAACCAAACATAGGACCAGGGGCCACAGGAGGAACCGGGACCCCGCAGAAGGACCTCACTGTTAGTTTAAAATAATAAAGAAGTGGAGGGTTCAGACTCAGGCAGGACTCATCCCTCAAGGCAGACCACAGAGACAAAGGAGGCCTCATATCCTTCCAAGGAGTTAGTCCTAAATTGCACCAGGGACCTGGTTATTACTCTGGATTGTACCTATTATGTGACCACCAGTAAAAAGGTACCGGAACAACCATCCCTGTGTGTATGTGTGCCTGTTTAACAGCTATAATTCACCATCGTGCCAGAAAGGACCCCATCATTGCCCTTCCTCACCATCATCCTCCTTCACTGCCCTCCCTCACCATCTTCCTTTATTGCTGCCCTGAGGTAAAGCTCCACCTGTGGGGAGCTGTACCACACTTTGCTGCCCCCTCCATCACCTCAGCGGCCGGCTGGCAGCGCCGGTACCAAATTACCAGACACTACAGGTGGCGTCACGTTCCCCTGTAAATAATTCCTTCATCCCCCCTTCAAATGATCTCCAGGGCACGGCACCGGGATACCGTCCACCTGTGACTCCCTACTCAGCAGACCCGGTGACCGAGTACCCACCCAGCCCTGGTTGCATAATTTTCTGGCGTCACGAACAGGATCCGAACCAGCCTGGTATCTACCAGGTGAAGTGCGCCTTAAGATTTTATTTAATTGACTGTTTGTGTGGCCGCCATTACACCGCCTCAGAAATTACAGCTGCGTCACAGCAGGAGAAAGAGCAAGAAGATAAGCCCCGCCCCCTCCACTCTGCCGAGGATTGACAAAGCGCAGCTCCCTGCTCCAGAAAGATCTGAGGTGCCCCGCTCCCTCTGCAGAGCCGCCAACGGCTGGAGAAATCAGTTTCATCTTACAGGTTGGCAGCCATTAACTAGGGGGGCCTCACCATGAGTGATACGGATGATGTGCGGGTCCCTGACAGGGGAGATGCCCAGAACGCAGTACCTGGAGCAGCAGCCCAAGTAATGCCCATAACCCTGCCGTATGTACCAGGTGCCAAATGGCTGCCAACATATGAAGGTAAACCTGGTACGTTAGCAACCTTTAAGCAAAAGATGTGTGCAATGCTGGACATGTATGCTATGACGCAGAAGCAGCAGGCCACCGTTGTGCTGGAACAATTAACAGGCGCAGCGGAGCTGGAGGCAGAGTCCTGGAGTGATATTGATAGGGACTCTGCTGCTAAGGTGTTTGAAAAGCTAAAATTAGTGTTTGAAAAGCGTACACAGTCTGAATTGAGGATGCTGTTCTATCAGTGTAAGCAGAGACCGCAGGATACCATCAGAGACTATGCCCTCCGTTTACAAGGGGCACTCCGGTCCTTAAAACAGGTAGACCCAGCAAGTGTACTGGAAGAGGATAAAATGCTTGCTTAGCAGTTTACAGAGGGATTGAGGTCAGACTATCACCGCCAACAGGTGCATATGTGGGTATTGGATCACCCGACAGTGAACTTTAGTGACTTAAAAGATCGTGCTATAACTGTGCTAAGAGATCCAGCGCCTGCAGAACCTGCAAACCAATCCTGGCAGGTTAACGCTTCTCCCATAGACTTTAAACCTATTTCTGCAGAACCTGCAAAAGCAGAAAGTCAAGCTGTAGCAAATGATAACATGCAAAACCAGGTGCTGCAGTTAACTAAAAACATGGACTATGTATTAAAGCTCTTGCAAAGTATGCCTGGGGCACCACCACCAAGCAAAATCCAACTAGCTGATAGCCCTGAGGATGTCCCATGGATGCTGAGAAAAGCCAAGTCGCCCGGGCAGGGGATCAACACACCATTCCAACGTAGACCCATGTCGCCCGCGCAAGGGACCAACGCACCATTCCAACGTAGACCCATGTTGCCCGGGCAGGGGACCAACGCACCATTCCAACGCAGAGCCAGGGATTACACAGATTCTTCAGGACAACCCATCTGCTTGCGATGCGACAAACCAGGACATTTTGCAAGAGGATGCCCTTTAAACACGAGATTCCTGGGTCCGAGGGCCAGCTCCCAGGAGTAGAGCAGCTGGGCCCAAAGGACTGGTGTAAGCGGTATGTGGGAGGCCGTCCGTAGCTCAACATTACACTAGAAGGAATCCCCATGTCGGCCCTACTGGACACCGGGTCACAGGTCACTACGATCCCACATATCCTTTACAAGCAGTATTGGTCTGATGATGATTTTGAACCCCCAACCCCCAATTTTTATATTATTGCAGCTAATGGCCAGCCACAGAAACAAGTGGGGTATAGAGCAGCTACAATAAAGTTGGGGAGGGAGGAGTTGAAAGGTCAAGGGTTATTTGTGGTTGAAGATAATCCTAATGAAAAATGCCCTTACATGGTTATTGGTACAAATGTTCTGCTTTGGAGAAGTGTTGTTTTTACTCCGACAGATTTCTCAGACTACTACTTATGGGCGGACAAGAGTCATCCAACGTGAGATCCGAGCCCTCATCCACAAGCAACAGGTAAATCTGTCTGGGGAGAAATTGGCAGTGTGCGGGTAACAGACCCGGTACCCATTGTACTACCACCAAAAAGCGAAATGATGATATGGTGTCGAGCAGTGATAGGTTGTAGAGGACAGGAATACCAGGTGGTTGTAGAGCCGGTATTTTCAGAGCACAGACCTACACTACTGACAGCCAGAGGGGTGGTGGACGTACGTAAGGGACGAGTACCAATCCGTGTGTTGAATTGTGGGGCAGAAGAAGCAACGTTACCCCGGTATGCTACTGTAGCAAAGCTGTATACTGTTTGTAACAACAACATACAGGCAGTGGAACCTGTTTCCACGTCCTGCCGGGCAGAGGATAACGACTCTAAAGGACAGCTGGAGGAGTGGTGTCAGCAGTTGCATGTAGGAACTGATGCCACCCCTTCTCATCAGAAGCACGGAGTGTACCGGGTAGTGCAGGAGTTCAAGCAAATATTCAGTAAGCATCCATTAGATTTTAGGAGGATAAAAGGGGTGCAGCATTGCATACCCACAGGAGATCATCCTCCAATCAAGTTGAGACACAGACCCATTCCACCAGGTCACTAACAACATGCCAAAGAGATGCTGAGGGACATGAAGGAGGCTGGGGTTATAAGAGATAGCAGTAGTCCCTGGGCAGCCCCTTTAGTCCTCGTCAGAAAGAAGGATGGCAGGATGAGGATGTGTGTGGATTACAGGGAGGTCAATAAAATCACTAACAAAGATGCTTACCCGTTACCCCGAATAGAGGAGTCTCTTGCTGCATTAAAGACTGCTAATTATTTCTCCACATTAGATCTCACTAGTGGGTATTGGCAGGTCTCCATTGCAGAAGAAGACCGAGAGAAGACTGCATTCACAACGCCAATGGGACTATGCAAATTCAACAGCATGCCATTCGGGTTATGCAATGCACCAGGAACGTTTCAGAGAATCATGGAAAGTTGCCTGGGACAACGAAACTTCGAAACAGTGCTCTTATACCTGGACAATATTATCGTGTTCTCTAGAACCTACGAGGAACACCTGAAACACCTGGCAGAGGTATTTGAGGCTTTAGCAAAGTGCGGGATGAAGCTTAAACCATCTAAATGTCACCTGCTGAAACCTAAAGTCCAATACCTGAGACACGTGGTCAGCGCAGATGGAGTAGCACCACACCCAGAAAAGGTAACAGCAATCCAGGATTGGCAAAGACCAACGACCATCACCGAGGTACGTCAGTTCCTAGGTTTGGTTGGGTACTATAGAAGATTCATTAAGGGCTACACAAAGATGGCTGCGCCCCTACAAGATCTTCTAATAGGTCAATCTAAGAAGAGAAGATTTTCAGAGCCACCATTGGAATGGGGAGAGGAACAAGAAAATTCCTTCCAACAGATGAAGCAGGCTCTAACCGGTGAGGAAATCCTGGCTTACCCTGATTATAACCTACCATTCGTCCTTTACACCGACGCAAGCAATGTAGGCCTGGGAGCAGTCTCCAAGATTGTAGAGAATGAGTAATTGCCTATGCTAGCAGAAAACTTCGACCCACCGAGAGGAACCCAGAAAACTATAGTTCCTTTAAGTTGGAGTTCCTGGCCTTGGTCTGGGCCATAACAGAAAGGTTCAAAGCTTCGAAGTTCACCGTCTTCACAGATAATAACCCGTTGACACATCTGGATACCGCAAGACTTGGAGCATTGGAGCAACGTTGGATGGCTCGACTGCGAATTATGACTTTACTATCAAATATCGAGCAGGCCGTAACAACGAAAATGCTGATGCCCTTTCCAGAAACCCTCAAGTACATCCACAAGGAAGTGAGGAAGAAGAAGATGACTTAGAGAAAATAGAACTCCCAGCTTTCCATAAAAGTAGAAAATGGCAAATCGCTGAAGATCGCGTCTACCAAAATCGTCAGACTGCTGAACTAAACCCGTTGCCTCACTATGGATGGAAAGAGACTCATGACGTGATCCGGCAGTAAGTCTTGTAAAGAAGTTGATAACCCAACCAGATTCCAAACTTGAAAAGAATGCTCCACTAGAAGGCCAACATCTGTGGAAAGAAAGAAGCCGGTTATTCATCTATCAAGGTCAATTGTGCAGGCGATATATCAACCCAAGGACGCATGAAATGGTATGGCAAGTTGTGGTTCCAAAGAGAGATGTCCAAATGGTATTGCAAGCGTACCACGATGGATCAGGACACTTTGGATGGAGAAAATTGTAAATAATGTTACGTGAAAGATTCTATTGGATCAGCATGAGGTCTTCCATAGAGAGATGGTGTAAAAATTGTGGACCATGCTCATTGAGAAGAAAAGACTATAACAGCCAGAAAGCACCTCTCAAACCTATCATCACCAAAGAACCATTAGAACTGGTAGCCATATATCATGTTAAACTCGCACCCAGCAAATCAGGCTACACCTATGCTCTTACCATGGTAGACCACTATTCTAGATTTCTTTTGGTAGCTCTAGTAAAAGACTTAAAAGCTGAGACAGCAGCAAGAACATTTCAAGGTTATTTCTGCAGACCCCATGGCTATCCAGACCAGGTATTGACAGACCAAGGACCTGCCTTTGAAGCTGAAATATTTCAAGTGTTCTGTCGCCTATACGGATGCAAGAAAATACGCCCCACGTCTTACCATCCTCAAACAAATGGAATGTGCGAAAAGATGAATCACGTGGTAATTGAAATGTTAAAAACTCTGCCCTTAGAAGAACGCAACCAGTGGCCAAAGAATTTACCAGATCTAGTTGACATCTACAACAACATCCCAGTAAGTTCAACAAATTGAACCCCTGCATACCTCATGAGAGCAAGACCAGGAAAATTGCCAGCAGACTTTCAGATAGGCATAGTAGTTCCTGAAGCAGATACTACAGATACAGATTGGGATAATAAAAGGAAAGAACAATACCAGAAAATCCAAGAATGCGTTGAGAGAAGTCTGGAAAGATCTAGAGGAAGACAAGAAACCAACTTTAACAAAAGTGCGCAAAGAACGCCCTTAACACCAGGAGAATTGGTTTTGAGAAGAAAAAGAAGAATACACAAACTAGATGATCAATGGGAGAAGGAACCATACACTGTATTACCATCCAAATTTGATAACCAGAAAACCTGTTTAATCAGTAAAGATCATGGTGAAACCACACCAACAGTGTCCAGAGATCATTTGAAAAAGTGCCCTCAACAGTTTCAACCAGAAGAAGATGTACCTTGTCCAAAGCCAGAAGAGCAAGAGAAGCCAAAGACAGTCCAAACAATCATTGGAGAGTTACCAGCAGATTGGCCTCAAATAGAAGGTACATATCTAATCCCGACTTTAACGTTTCCATCAGCAGTAGAAATGCTGAGAATACAAGAACCACCCGTTGTACTGGAACCAGAGATCCCTGCAATCGGTGAACCTGCCAGTCCACTAGAGAGATTACGCCAATACTACGGTATTACAACAAACGTAGATCTGATAGACTGAGAGATAGAGCATACATTGCATCAGGTACAGAGATTAGTAACACACCAGTGCTACGCAGGTCAACCCGTAGTAACTTTGGTCAGCCCCCACTTAGATACAGAGAGTAGGTCATAAAATGTGGAAAAATGTAAAAATGTTTAAAATGTAAATATGTTATTAATGGTAGTGTACAGGAGGGTGGAGGAACTGGATTAGCCCCCATGCACATCAAGTTAGGAAAAGAAAGTGCCTGGGGGTAGTATAGTGAAGCCTGGCCTCCTAAGCAGATACACCCGTATTGTATATAGTTATGCTTTTTCTTTTAATTTTAAGAAACTTAACCTGTTGGACTCTTGAACTTTCCTTTTTTTTCTTATTTTCAAAATGGACCATAGCCACAGGACTGGTAGTGGCAAACCCCTATTTCAACACCCCCTAAACAGCCTGCAGCGGATGGACTAGCGCTGTATGGACTGGTAACCTGTTTTCTTATTTTTCCCTGGTTTTTGTACATTTTTTCATTTTTAAGACTCTGTTCAATAATCAAATGTAAATAGTTATAACTTATTGTGTTTATGAAAAATGTTTCAGTCCTGGAGGACTGTGTTTAACTAGGGGGGGAATGTGGCACCCCTGTAGGGGATTGCCACAGGTTACACTGGTGCCAGGAAGGACTGACACCTTGGTCTGCTCAGCACACACCACCTACCACTCCAGACCTGAAGGGGGAGCTCTACTGGCTGCATTAAGTCAGTTCCCCTTTAAGAAGATCCAGGCTGAGAGGAGGAGACAGTTAGTCCCAGGACAGTTGGCAGTTAGTTCGTGTGAGGAGAGGAAAAATGAGGAGGCAGAGCTGCTGGTCTCTGGTGAGAGATTTAGGCCAGGACCAAGGGGACGATTGTTGGCTGTTCATACCCCAGGGAAGGAGCTGGAGGCAAGTAGAGGAGATAGGGAACAAGAAAAGGGAACCAAATATATACCCCTTTAGCACAACCGGACACTGGAGTCCGATGCTGTGGGCCTGCAGAGCCACAGCAAAAAGCCCAGCCATCTCAGGAGGAGTTTAACCCTGAGGATAGAGAAAAAAGAGACTTTAAACTAACCAGACACAGGACCAGGGGCCACAGGAGGAACCGGGACCCCGCAGAAGGACCTCACTGTTAGTTTAAAATAATAAAGAAGTGGAAGGTTCAGACTCAGGCAGGACTCATCCCTCAAGGCAGAGCACAGAGACAAAGGAGGCCTCATATCCTTCCAAGGAGTTAGTCCTAAATTGCACCAATGACCTGGTTATTACGCTGGATTGTACCTATTATGTGACCACCAGTAAAAAGGTACCGGAACAACCATCCCTGTGTGTATGTGTGCCTGTTTAACAGCTATAATTCACCATCGTGCCAGAAAGGACCCCCTTCCTAACCATCATCCTCCTTCACTGCCCTCCCTCACCATCTTCCTTTATTGCTGCCCTGAGGTAAAGCTCCACCTGTGGGGAGCTGTACCACACTTTGCTGCCCCCTCCATCACCTCAGCAGCCGGATGGCAGCGCCGTACCAAATTACCGGACACTACAGGTGGCGTCACGTTCCCCTGTAAATAATTCCTTCATCCCCCCTTCAAATGATCCCCAGGGCACGGCACCGGGATACCGTCCACCTGTGACTTCCTACTCAGCAGACCCGGTGACCGAGTACCTCCCCAGCCCTGGTTGCATCAATTCTCCTGTGAACGCAGACAACAGGCAATTTTCTGCTATGTACTGATAAACTGATATATATGTAGCACAGGCGATTAGACAATTGAAGTCCCCTAATGGCCACTTTACACGTCCCAACATTGTTTCGATATTGGATACAATGGCATGGGAGCGAGCATTTATTTGGATGAAATCCAAGATCGCATAGGAGCTGTCACATAGGGCGATATTGGCAGGCAAACACAACTGCAATGTCTACGCCCCCTTGTACGAGCGACCCAGGAACAACCATTTAACATGGGAGTGAATAGGGGAAGTTGTTCTCCAAGTCGTTGTTGGGGTTTCACACAGCACGATCCTGCCAGATCGTCCATCCAATATCGGGCAGTTGGAGAGTCTGCACAATTCTTCCCCGATATCGTTTTGGCATTCGTTCTTGCGTCGCATTGCTCATTTACACCACACAACGCACGAAACGATATCGGCGCCAATGCACGAACCTCGTGACTTTTTGTCGAAGTTGGACGATGATATCGGGACGTGTAAAGTGGCCATAAGGAGACTATTAAATACAGTTAAAAGCGAAAAAAAACTCTTTTGCCAAATTAAAAATAAAACAATAAAAACATCCTCTATATTTGTTATCGATGCATTCGTAAAAGTCTCAGCTATCAAAATGTAAATTAACTTAACCCCTTAGTGACGGAGCCAATTTCCACCTTAATGACCAGACCGTTTTTTGTAATTCTGACCACTCCCCCTTTATGAGGTTATATCTCTGGAACGCTTCAACGGATCCTAGCGATTCTGAGATTGTTTTTTCGTGACATATTGGGCTTCATGATAGTATTAAATTTTGGTCGATAATTTTTGTGTTTATTTGTGAAAATATAAAATAATTTGCAAAAATTTTGAAAATTTGACAATTTTCAAATTTGTAATTTTTATTCTGTTGAACCAGAGCGTTATGTGACACAAAATAGTTAATAAATAACATTTCCCACATGTCTACTTTACATCAGCACAATTTTGGAAAAAAAAATTTTTTGGTTAGGACGTTATAAAGGTTCAAAGTTCATCAGCAATTTTTCATTTTTCCAGCAAAATTTACATAACCTTTTTTTTTAGTGACCACATCACATTTGAAGTCTCTTTGAGGGGTGTACATGACAGAAAACACCCAAAAGTGACACCATTCCGAAAACTACACCCCTCAAGCTACTCAAAACTACATTCAAGAAAATGATTAACCCTTCAGGTGCTTCACAGGAACTAAAGCAACGTGGAAACAAAAAATACCCATTTTAATTTTTCCAACAAAAATGTTCTTTTAGCCGCAATTTTTTCATTTTCACATGGGCAACAGGATAGAATGCATCCTAAAATTTGTTGGCCAATTTCTCCTGAGTACACCGATACCTCATATGTGGTCATAAACCACTGTTTGGGCGCACGGCAGGGCTCAGAAGGGAAGAAGCGCAATTTGACTTTTGGAGCTAATTTACCATTCAAAAAGTGAAATGGCGCTCCTTCTCTTCTGAGCCCTACCGTGCGCCCAAACAGTGGTTTATGACCAGGTATGAGGTATCGGTGTACTTAGGAGAAATTGGCCAACAAATTTTAGGATGCGTTTTATCCTGTTGCTCATGTGAAAATGAAAAATTGAGGACAAAAGAAAATGTTTGTGAAAAAAAAGTACTTTTTCATTTTTACGGATCAATTTGTAAAGCCCCAGAGGGTTCAAAGTGCTCACTATGCATCTAGATAAGTTCCTTGGGGGGTCTAGTTTCCAAAATGGGGTCACTTGTGGGGGAGCTCCAATGTTTAGGCACACAGGGGCTCTCCATACGCGACATGGTGTCCGCTAACAATTTGAATGGAAAATTAGCTCCAATTGTTAGCGGACACCATGTCACGTATGGAGAGCCCCTGTGTGCCTAAACATTGTAGCTCCCCCACAAGTGACCCCATTTTGGAAACGAGACCTCCCAAGGAACTTATGTAGATTGGTGGTGAGCACTTTGAACCCCCAAGTGCTTCACAAATGAATCCGTAAAAATGAAAAAAGAACATTTTTTGTGGAAAAGAAAGTACTTTTTCATTTTTACGGATCAATTTGTGAAGCACCTGGGGGTTCAAAGTGCTCTCTATGCATCTAGATAAGTTCCTTGGGGGGTCTAGTTTCCAAAATGGGGTCACTTGTGGGGGAGCTCCAATGTTTAGGCACACAGGGTCTCTCCATACGCGACATGGTGTCCGCTAAGAATTTGAATGGAAAATTAGCTCCAATTGTTAGCGGACACCATGTCACGTATGGAGAGCCCCTGTGTGCCTAAACATTGGAGCTCCCCCACAAGTGACCCCATTTTGGAAACGAGACCTCCCAAGGAACTTATCTAGATTGGTGGTGAGAAATTTGAACCCCCAGGTGCTTCACAAATGAATCCGTAAAAATGAAAAAAGAAAATTTTTGTGGAAAAGAAAGTACTTTTTCATTTTTACGGATCAATTTGTGAAGCACCTGGGGCTTCAAAGTGCTCTATATGCATCTAGATAAGTTCCTTGGGGTGTCTAGTTTCCAAAATGGGGTCACTTGTGGGGGAGCTCCAATGTTTAGGCACACAGGGGCTCGCCATACACGACATGGTATCCACTTACAATTCCAATTGTTAGCGGACACCATGTCACGTATGGAGAGCCCCTATGTGCCCAAACATTGGAGCTCCCCCACAAGTGACCCCATTTTGGAAACTAGACACCCCAAGGAACTTATTTAGATGCATAGTGAGCACTTTGAACCCCCAGGTGCTTCACAAACTGATCCGTAAAAATGAAAAAGTACTTTTTTTCACAATTTTCTTTTTTTCCTTTTTACAGACTCATTTGTGAAGCACCTGGGGGTTGAAAGTGCTCACTATGCATCAAGATATGTTCCTTGGGGTCTAGTTTCCAAAATGTGGTCACTTGTGGGGGAGCTCCAATGTTTAGGCACACAGGGGCTCTCCATATGCGACATGGTGTCCGCTAACAATTTGAATGGAAAATTAGCTCCAATAGTTAGCGGACACCATGTCGCATATGGGGAGCCCCTATGTGCCTAAACATTGGAGCTCCCGCACAAGTCACCCCATTTTGGAAACTAGACACCTCAAGGATTATATCTAGGGGTATAGTGAGCATTTGGAACCTACAGCTACTTCACAGAATTTGATAATGTCATATTGAACATTTTCTTTTTTTCACACAATTTCTCACTTTTAGAGCATGTGCACAAGATACGGAGACACTGTGTCCTGGTTGTCTCCTCCCCTGCATTTTTTTTTAGTATTTCTTTATTAAATTAAAAAAAAAACGACGTGGGGCTTCGCCATATTTTTGGTCCAGCCAGGTACAGCAGGCAGCTACGGGCTGCCACCAACCCCTTCTGCCTAGTTTTACCTGACTGGAAACCAAAAATATAGGGAAGTCCCTTTTTTTAAATTATTTCATGAAATAATTTTTTAAAAAAATGGCGTGGGCTTCGCCATATTTTTGGGCCAGCCAGGTACAACTAGGCAGCTGGGGGCTGGAATCCTCAGCGTAGGGAGGCCCAAGCTTTCTGGGCCCCCCCCCGCTGTGAATTGCAACCCGCAGCCGCCCCAGAAAATGGCGCATTCATAGAAGCGCCATTTTCTGGTGCTGTATCCAGCTCTTCCAGCTGCCGTGTAGCGGTGGCAGACTGGGTAATAAGGGGTTAATGCCAGCTTTTTCTCAGCTGGTACTAAGCCCGAGATTTATAACGTCTGGCCAATATTAGACCGGACCATTAGGAATCTCTAGTAATTTGTAAAAAAGACACAAGACAGAGAAAAATATTTTTATTAGAAAAAAAACACAAACCCTACTTGGACTCCATCTTTATTATTCATTCTTCGTCCGACGTAGTCCAGTGGGAAGGTCCGACGTAGTCCAGTGGGAGGTCCCGCGACGATTCTCAGTTTTATAGCATATGGGGCATCCCCCATATGCTATAAAAGCAGGTTCATTGTCAGGAGGATGACAGGTCATGAACTCAGTGAGTTCTTGACCTATCAGAATCCTCGGATCACAAGGGATTAACTGTGCTCTTCATGGCGGTCTCCACATCAGGTCAACATAAGTGGTGATCTATCAGGATCCTGGGATCCCGTAGGGATCCTGGGATCACCACTGATGGTGATCTGATGTGGAGATCACCATGAAGAGCACAGTTAACAAGGGGTTAACTGTGCTCTTCATGGTGGTCTCCACATCAGATTACCATCAGTGGTGATCTATCAGGATCCTGGGATCCCACAGGGATCCTGGGATCACCACTGATGGTGATCTGATGTGGAGATCACCGTGAAGAGCACAGTTAACAAGGGGTTAACTGTGCTCTTCATGGTGGTCTCCACATCAGATTACCATTAGTGGTGATCTATCAGGATCCTGGGATCCCACAGGGATCCTGGGATCACCACTGATGGTGATCTGATGTGGAGATCACCATGAAGAGCACAGTTAACAAGGGGTTAACTGTGCTCTTCATGGTGGTCTCCACATCAGATTACCATCAGTGGTGATCTATCAGAATCCTGGGATCCCATAGGGATCCTGGGATCCTGGGATCACCACTGATGGTGATCTGATGTGGAGACCACCATGAACAGCACAGTTAACCCCTTGATAACTGTGCTCTTCATGGTGATCTCCACATCAGATCACCAGATCACCATCAGTGGTGATCCCAGGATTCCAGGATCCCTATGGGATCCCAGGATCCTGATAGATCACCACTGATGGTGATCTGATGTGAAGACCACCATGAACAGCACAGTTAACCCCTTGTGACCCGAGGATTCTGATAGGTCCTGAACTCACTGAGTTCATGACCTGTCATTCCCTGGGCCGCACAGCAGGGGTTAACAGCGGCGCACCCCTGAAATTGGGAGCAGATCACAAGAAGTATTGTGTTTCTGAGCCATAATCTCAGTGTTGTTATTAATTATGTATATTCTTTTCAATAAAAATTGATTTACCAAAAAAAAAAACAGCGGCGCACCCGTGCGCACACACCAGGGTGCGCGCACAGAGGAGGCGCGCGCCGCAGAAGACAGCAGCAGGAGCCGCCGGCAGGAGAAGCCCCCAGGACCGGAGGACCCCGGGACCGGAATCAGGATCATTGGTAGGTAAGAGTGGTGAGGGGAAGGTGGGGGGACTTTACTGAGGAACGGGGGGGTCTGCAAACTCCATACGATGTGATGTTTGATCACATCGGATGGAGTTTAGAGGCGGCGGGGCCGGCATATGAGAAAGGGGACACCGGACACCGGGCACCGGGGGAGGGAGCGGGGGGTGTCCGGAGGCTGGGGGACCCAGAGGGGGACTAAGGAGCACCGGGGAGGACATTCCCATGCAGCCTGACATGTGTGACATGTCAGGCTGCATGGAGATGCAGGGGAGGCAGCGCACCGCCGCCATTTTTTCATTGGCAGGGGGGGATGGAGGTGTGGGGGGGGATGGAGCAGTGGCTCCAGGGGTGAACACCCACAAGACAATTACTCTACTGCTACTTGTACCATCTGCACTGTATCACCTTACTGTCTTCTGGTACGGTTCAATAAACCACCACTGATTCATCTCTGCGTCCACGCTTCACTCCATCCATACGAAGCTGCACTTGGTCCTGTCTGCCTCGCTTCAAGAGAAGGTAATACTTCTCACACCACAACTTACTGCCCACCTTCATTCGCCTTAAGCGGGGACAGAACAGTCAAAAGACTGCTTTAAACCAGCCAAAAACACTTCCAGCCACAGACTCCCTAAGAATCCAGCACCTCACTGTGGAATCTGTTCCGCAAAAGCGCTCGCCTGGATAAGTGCTAGAGGATCCCTCTCATCCACCAGGCCTGAATCACATCTCTGCATTATAAAGGAACAGTTTATGCACCCAAAGTTTCCCTCCATCCTACGCCACATTGCTGCAGATTGTCAGAATGGAAAACCCCACAATTCTTCTAAAACACCTTGGAAATTTTATTAGGGTGTCTTAACGGAGCCGCACTGCGATTTTCAGACCCCAATTATAAAGTTTAGTTTCTTAAAGAGACAGCGCACCTTAAATCAAAATGGCCGAAAAAGACCTTGCACAGTCTCCAACTACTGAAACAGAACAAACACAACCCGACACTATCCACGATGAAGAGCAGGAAACTAGATCTGACAGAACAACCTCATCTAGACGCTCCTCTCGGTCATCAAGAGCATCATCCTCAAGAAGCTTAACCATGAGTGACAGAATACTAGAAGCTCGTATAAGTGCAGAACAATCCAAAGTGAGACGTTCCTTCACAGAAAGAGAAGCAGAAGCAGAGGCTCAGATAAAGATTCTTCATTCAAGGATGGAAGAGGAAGTCGCGTTATCTGAAGTGAAGCTACTCGAGCAAGCATTGAGACAAGGTCCTGATCCAGTTCACTCCCCACCACAGGAAGCAGGTGATCCGGTTGATCGCACCAGAGACTACGTGTTGAACCAGTTACCTGAGTCAACCCCAGGCTACATCACAGTCCAAGCCAACAACGCTGAGATCTCCAAGTCAGCTCTACCCACAGCACCTGAGCAAGTTAATGACAGTCACCAGGAGTTGCCTTCTCAAATGAAGTCACTACAGCAAGCTGGCTACCAAGCATTTCTCCATCTACCTCCACAGCTCGAACAGCAGTCATCAGAATCTACAGAGGCTAAACCACAGCTAACCCTGCCGCAACATCATTCTACCCGGAAACATCTCACCCTTTCACGCCGGGCAACCCACACGTCCACGAGGCATCACAATTTGTCGTGGCAACAAGCAGTGAGGAATCCAACATGTCGGAGTTTGCCAGGTTTATGGTGAGCAGAGAGCTAATCAACACCAGTCTTCCAAAATTTGATGATTGTGCAGAGAGCTACAGGGCTTGGAAGGCAACCTTCAAGGCAGCAATCGCCAACCTCAGTCTCACCGCAGAACAGGAGCTCGACCTCATGATCAAATGGTTGGGCCCAGATTCTACAAACTGTATCAAAAACCTTAGAACTGTTTACATGGGACAAGCAGGAGCAGGTCTTGCTGCTGCCTGGCAAAGACTGGAACGCACTTTTGGGAGTGCAGAAGCAATAGAAAAGGCCCTATTAAAGAGACTTCAGAATGTCCCAAAGATCAACCTCAAGGAGGTCCACAAGCTTCAAGACCTAAGTGATTTGCTCATGGAGCTGGAGCTCGCAAAAAGGGACCCTTGTCTGTCTGGCCTGTGTTATCTAGATACAGCACATGGAGTGAACCCAATCGTGATGAAGCTACCGTTCAGTCTACAGGAGAAGTGGGCAACGTCAGTCACAAGGTACAAGAGAGAGCATGGCGTCACATTTCCCCATTCATCCATTTCTGCAGGTTTATCGACGACCAATATCAGATGAGGAACGACCCCAGCCTCGACTTCCTACAGCTTAACACTGCAACTTCAACTACACCATCATCGAAGTATGAAGGTGTCATACAGAAACGTAGAGACTTCGAGAACTCTTTGAGTGTAAGAAAGACTAATCTCCCACCACCTGTGGTACCCACCAGTACACAGTACACTCCATCATCGGGTGACAAGTCCTTCAATCAGGAATGTCCCATTCACAAGAAACCTCACTCACTGAGCAAGTGCAGAGGGTTCTGGTCCAAGGCCCTTCAGGAGCGCAAGAAAGTCCTCACCGAGCTGGGGGTATGTTTCAGATGCTGCGCTTCAGTGGAGCATATGGCCAAAGACTGTGAAGCTATCATCAAGTGTGAGGAGTGTAATAGCGGAGAATACACCTCAGCTATGCACCCAACCCCGTTCGCCAGAGATTCACCGACTGCAGTCTCTGCCATCGCTCCCACTCCAAGTCACGGCGGGGAGCCTCGAATCAGTCTAACACCGCCGCAGCCGTCTCATGCTCATGCTCTGAGGTATGTGGTGAGGGTCAAAGGGAGAAGTGTTGTGCCCGAATATGTCTAATCAAGGTCTATCCGGAAGGGCTTCCAGAAAAGGCAGTGAAGATGGTTGCCATAATAGATGACCGAAGCAACCGGTCTTTGGCAGGACCCAAGTTCTTTGAAGCCTTTGGTATTAAAGGTATATCAGAACCCTACACCTTAAATACTTGTTCAGGCGTATAGAGACTAGTGGCAGGAGAGCATGGGGATTCATTGCTTCTCCTATCAATGGAGATACCAAAATACCCTTACCAACTCTTATTGAATGTGACCAAATACCTAATCACAAGGACGAGATTCCTACTCCTGAAGCCGCACTTCACCAACCACATTTGAGGCACCTGGCCAGTGTTATTCCTCCTATGGAGGTCAACGCAGAGGTTCTGCTCCTGCTCGGCAGAGACAACTTAAGAGTACACAAGGTGCGTCAACAGTGTAATGGGCCCCACTATGCACCATACGCCCAGAGACTGGACTTAGGATGGGTAGTCATAGGGAATGTATGTGCAAATCGTTCAGAGATTAATTCTTTCAAGACTTACGTGCACGGAAATGGACGCACTACCTTTGTCAAGCCATGTCCTCATCATTATGAGGGGAAAGCGATATCTCCAGGCCCACACAGACAACTGGCATTACTTTTCTACTTATCGATAACTTGGGAAGAGCAGTCTTCCACGCAACTAAGGACGATGACAAGGTAGCCCTGACAGTAGAGGATAAAGAATTTATCAAAATAATGGACTGTGAGTTCTCTAAAGACGAAACAAACCACTGGGTTTCTCCATTACCCTTCCGAGCTACAAGGCTAAGACTCCCAAACCATCGGGAACAAGGTCTGTCTAGATTTCACTCTCTTCAGCGCACCATGAACAACAAACCCAAAATGAGAGAGCGCATCGTCGCTTGTATTGACAAGATCTTTACAAGACCCATCCACGAACTTGTTCTGTTGTTGCCCGTCAAGAGCATTCCTACTGGATGAACAGTACAAGTCTCGAACCTTGAGTCTTCTTCTTCGATATAGACTTGGCTTATGTTTAATGTTGCATTTAACATGCTTTTCTTTACAGGTTGTTTTAGCTATAGACTCTAGTAGTGAAATCCCCAAAGTGAATTTCAGACGGGGAGTGTGCTGTTCCCTTAATATCTTCATATAGTTCAATCCACTCGTTCTTTTTTATCTGTTTCATGCTTGTCTGCTGCCACCTGCTGACCAGTAGCTTTGTGTCACTCCCTCGCTCCCCTTTTACATTTTTTCTAGGATGTGGGAGTGTCCTGCAGCCTTGTGTACTACCTCACTTCCTGGCATCCATTTTTACTCCTGTTACCAGTGTGAGAAGGACACAGATCTCTTGGGCTGCAGAAAGCAAAGTCTTTTGACCAGCAGCAGCTTCAGTCTCCTCAGCAGTGGCTCCAGGGGTGAACACCCACAAGACAATTACCCTACTGCTACTTGTACCATCTGCACTGTATCACCTTACTGTCTTCTGGTATGGTTCAATAAACCACCGCTGATTCATCTCTGCATCCACGCTTGACTCCATCCATACGAAGCTGCACTTGGTCCTGTCTGCCTCGTTTCATGGATAAGAAGGTAATACTTCTCACACCACAACTTACTGCGCACCTTCATTCGCCTTAAGCGGGGACAGAACAGTGGTGGCTCTTGGAAAAAGGGGAGAAAACAACAATAGTACAAAAGCATAAAATTGTCCTGTCATGAAGGGGTTAAAGAGTTGATATTGACTTTTAGGGTCACTTTACACACACCAACTTATCTGTCCAACTTCTGAACAACTCATTGGCTGCAGTGAAATCATGGACACATTGCTCCATTTTGTGGCTGTGTACAAATGGAACAATGTGTCCATGATTTCACTGCAACCAGTAAGTTGTTCAGAAGTTGGACAGATAAGTTGGTGTGTGTAAAGTGGCCATTAGTGTTGCAACTTCCAATAGTTGACCCTAGAGTTCAATTCTCCTTTCTTTCTGAATATTCAATTTTCATATTTAACAATATCTGAAACTAGAAAGAAGAAAGAGGGTGCCAATATGATAGCACAGAGTATTTTTCTCTTTTTTTCCTTGACAAGTCATGTAAACATGCATATCTACATGGTGTCTGGAACTGCTATTAGTGCGCTAATGCTCTGAACATAACTGATGTCAGATAATATATGCAGTGTACAGGGCATGATTCAGACAAACATTGTGCTTCCCTTTGCAGATTTCCATATACTGCAATCTGAGGGAGTAACCTTTGCACAACCTTGAGAAATCAATAGCTTGCTTAATGCTGCATTTTACCAGCACAAGTCAGATTTGCATTTGTTTCTATAGTGGGCGTATGTCCATCTGCTTCCTTGAACAGGTCCTTCACTTGGCATTTCACTCTTTTTTAATTTGTGTACCATAAACATAATTGACATAAGCATCAACTAAAAAAAACAGTTAATTGAATCTGTACATATATACACTGTATATACATATATAGTATGGTAACAATGCTTTCTGGCTCTGTAGGTATAATAACATGTTGTCTTATTCAAGTCTTACCCCTATAATTGTTGCAAGTAATGATCTGTGATAGGCCATGTTCACACACATGCGTTTTTTTGACCATCTCTGCGTTTTTGGGCTGTTAAAAAAAACGCAGGTGCGTTAACGCAGGGTACATTTGAGTGTAGCTGCGTTTTTCAGCTCCATTTGCGTTTTTTACCGCTAGTCCAAAAAACGCTGCATGCAGCGTTTTTGGGTGCTGTAAAAAAACGCATGTGCGTTTTTTCCAAAAACGCATGCGTTTTTTTAACATGGGGCCCTATGGGAAACGCATGCAAAAACGCATGGTACATTAGTGCCTTTTAGTGCCATTCAAAAACGCATGCGTTTCCCATAGGGGCCCATGTTAAAAAAAACGCATGCGTTTTTGAAAAAACGCACATGCGTTTTTTTAACATGGGGGCCCTATGGGAAACACATGCGTTTTTAAAAGGCACATTTATGCACTCTGCGTTAACGCTTGCGTTTTTGCCTGCGTTTTTGGTGAAAAAATGACTAAGTCCAAAAACGTGGCAAATCCTTTTAGACACACAAGGGACATTTTTTAGCACTCTTAAAAAACGCAAGTGCTTTTAAGAGTGCTAAAAAAAACGCAAATTGTGTGTGAACATAGCCATATCCTTTACAGATTTGTTTACTTTGGTTTTGTTTACAGGTGGATTGATGTCAATCCTTGAACTCTTTAAGGCCACTTTACACACACCAACTTATCTGTCCAACTTCTGAACAACTTACTGGTTGCAGTGAAATCATGGACACATTGTTACATTGTACACAGTCACAAAAATGGAGCAATGAGTCCATGATTTCACTGCAACCAGCAAGTTGGTCAGAAGTTGGACAGATAAGTTGGTGTGTGTAAAGTGGCCCTAAGGGCCATGTCACACACACAGATAATTGTGCAGATATTGTTCGCAGATATTTGGTTGCAGTGAAATCATGGACACATTGTTACATTTGTACACAGCCACAAAATGGAACAATGTGTCCATGATTTCACTGCAACCAGAGATCTGCGAACAATATCTGCACAATTATCTGTGTGTGTGACGTGGCCCTAAGGCACCTTTCACATCTAATGCAGGGCTGTGTTTTGCTTCATTTGCATTGCTATGCGTTTGTATTGCTAAAAACACATCAAAACCCATGCGTTTTTGCCCCCATTGGATTAAATGGAAGCGCATGTAAAAATGCATGTGCATTTTCAAAAACGCAAAACTCATGCGTTTTTGCAAAAGCAGACCAAAACGTTGCTTGTGACGTTTTGGTCTATATTTGCAAAAACGTATGTGTTTTGCATTTTTGAAAATGCACATGCATTTTTACATGCGCTTCCATTTAATCCAATGGGGGCAAAAACGCATGGGTTTTGATGTGTTTTTAGCAATACAAATGCATAGAAACGCAAATGAAGCAAAACACAGCCCTGCATTAGATGTGAAAGGGGCCTTAATAGGCGTTAAAGAAGGATTTTCGTAATTTTAATATAGAGCAGCAATAATTGCCCCAACGCTCCTTGAAACTCTCTCCAATTTACTTATTTGTAATTTGTAAAGAAAGTTTAATATTGTTATTAGTTTATATTTGCTGTCCCAAAGTAAACTTGCCAGATTACAGATAACATTAAGTATCATTCACTATTTTACGTAAGTCTAAGCACTAAATATTTACACAGCCTTCACCTCTCTCACTATGTGGCTTTTACTGTCTAACTAAACTTGAGTCTGAAATTCACTTACCGTATATACTCGTGTATAAGCCGAGTTTTTCAGCCCAAAATTTGGGCTGAAAAGTCTCCCCCTCGGCTTATACACGAGTCAATACGGGGGGGGCTGTGTCCGGGGCTGGGGAGGCTGGAGGAGGCGGGGGGGGCTGCTGTATGAGCGGCCCCGTCACGTGGGGCCGCTCATTAAATATGCACTGCGTCCCCCTGTCAATCAGCGGCAGGGGAAGCAGTGCATATAGCCCCCAAATGCTGGCACTCGCCCCCCCTTGTAAGGGCCCCCCCCCCCGATGGTTATATTACCATTCCGGACTTCTGATCCGCGCCGCTCCTCGGTGCTTCATCCTCGCTGCTCCGTCCGTCTTCTACATCCGGGATCTCCGGCCGTCGCAGGCATATGACGTCATCGCGACGGCTGGGGATCCTGGATGTAGAAGACGGACGGACGGAGCAGCGAGGATGAAGCACCGAGGAGCGGCGCGGATCAGAAGTCCGGAATGGTAAGAGAAGTGGGGGGGGCCCTTGCAAGGGGGGGCGAGTGCCAGCATTTGGGGGCTGCTGGGTACCCCCTGGGGCTGCTGGGCACCCCCTGGGGGCTGCTGTGTACCCCCTGGGGGCTGCTGTGTACCCCCAGGGGGCTGCTGTGTACCCCCTGGGGGCTGCTGGGGGCCGCTGTGTACCCCCAGGGGGCTGCTGGGGACCCCCAGGGGGCTGCTGGGTACCCCCTGGGGGCTGCTGGGGACCCCCAGGGGTTGCTGTGTACCCCCTGGGGGCTGCTGGGACCCCCAGGGGCTGCTGTGTACCCCCTGGGGCTGCTGTGTACCACTGGGGCTGCTGTATACTACCACTGGGGCTGCTGTATACTACCACTGGGGCTGCTGTATACTACCACTGGGGCAGCTATATGCTACCACTGGGGCTGCTGTATACTACCACTGGGGCTGCTGTATACTACCACTGGGGCTGCTGTATACTACCACTGGGGCTGCTGTATACTACCACTGGGGCTGCTGTATACTACCACTGGGGCTGCTGTATACTACCACTCGGGCTGCTGTATACTACCACTGGGGCTGCTGTATACTACCACTGGGGCTGCTGTATACTACCACTGGGGCTGCTGTATACTACCACTGGGGCTGCTGTATACTACCACTGGGGCTGCTGTATACTACCACTCGGGCTGCTGTATACTACCACTCGGGCTGCTGTATACTACCACTGGGGCTGCTGTATACTACCACTGGGGCTGCTGTATACTACCACTGGGGCTGCTATATACTACCACTGGGGCTGCTGTATACTACCACTGGGGCTGCTGTATGCTACCACTGGGGCTGCTGTATACTACCACTGGGGCTGCTGTATACTACCACTGGGGCTGCTGTATACTACCACTGGGGCTGCTGTATACTACCACTGGGGGGCTGTATACCACTGGGGGGGCCTGTATACCACACTGCTGGGGCTGTATACCTGTGCTGGGTCCACCCTCGGCTTATACACGAGTCAATAGGTTTTCTCCAGATTTTTGGGGCAAAAGTAGGGGGGTCGGCTTATACACGGGTCGCTTATACACGAGTATATACGGTACTTTAATTTATAGTAATAATTGGCAAGTCTTGATGAGCGATATTAGGGTGACTGGCAGCAGTTAGGGATGGGCGAATCTCTGTGTATTAAGCTTTTGCCGTATTTTGCTACTTTCTAGCCCTTACAGTAGTGAAAAGAGCAGACGACAGTATGTGAAGTAAAATGCACTCGTCCTCTATGCACTGTCCCAACTTCTGGCCCAGACAATAAGATTGTTGAAACTCTGCAAGGCAGCCAGTCAACAAACTTTGCAGCTATAACCCCTCCCTCAGTCATTAGCATAGGTTGGTAATTGCGAAAGAGAAGGTGCCGAATACAAAAAGGTTCAATCATCTGTAGCAGCAATGTATCAAACTTTAATGAAATGTGGGTTTATGTTTGCTATTTAGACTTCCCACAGCTTTAGTCACTGTTGTCCTAAAAAATAGCATGTTCAGATTGCAGAGTTAGAGGAATGGGGTAAATAGATGGACAGCAGGCAGTATTACCGGTTGTAAACTGCCATCGAATCGGCAGCTGTTGGCCAGATTTTATTTCCTGCACTGTACAGAATTGTAACCAATATGTACCAGGACTATCATCGCAGCCAATGTACTTCTGTTCTGAGAAAAAGCGAGAATCCCAACAAGACAACAATATCATGTGATCAGTAAGATGAAGAGTGTGTTTAATCAATTGTAGAGTCTCAAGAAGACTGCTAAATGGGGAACAAAAACACAAGTATCCAAGGAGAGGGAATATGTTAATTAACCTGATGATTTCTTTGATGTCGCTCATGGTGATGCCATGAAAACTTCAGGAATTCAATGACTTCTTGTTTGCACAAAGAGAAAAAGGTCATAGTGAAAACATGGGACCATTGGAATGCTGGCCAAGGTCAAGGAAAGAAGAGTTGTGAGCGAATTAAAGGCAAGGAAATGATGAAAAACGGAAACTGAATAAGTTGAGCAGTAACAGCATCGACTAAACTTTGCAATAGTAGTAGCACTTGCAGTAACAACGGCACTTTCAACAACGATAGGGGCGAAGCACATTTTAGTCCCAAGAAACCTAAGTCAGTAAGACCTGTCAACATTGTGATTCAAGAAGTTGCTGCAGCTCAAGATATAAGTAATACCAGTGATAGTAAAGTGAACTACTAGCTTGCTTCTCAGTCTCTTGGCCATGATCCAGAAAGTTTTACATTGAACATGGAATCTATCAGACAGTTTCGAGAGACTACAGTAAATGCTATCAAAGCTTACTTCAATAGCAGAGGTCCACAGACCGTACACTGGGATGGGAAAATGCTTGGAAGTCAGACCCATAATGCAACTGCTGAGTGAATGGCAGTACAAGTTCTGGGAGGAAGAACTGAGGAATTATCAGTTATACCTAACATCATAGGATTAGCATAAACTAAGGCTGTATTTAAAGGGAACCTGTCAGCTAGTTTATGCCCCCCAGCTATCATTGTCTGCACCTGCAGCTTTATAATACCAGTCTAATCATCCCTGTCTGAGCTCATAGTCTAATGTGAAAGGTGAAAAAGCATTTATACAGTTACATTTCCTTTTGTAATGAGGCAGTCAGTCCTCAGCTTGGAGGACGGGGACTGTTTGGCAGGTTAATAGTTAACATTTCAGCCTTGTGCTACAGCATGTTGGGAGACCTGATGTAATGTCACAACCTTGTGACTACAATAGGCGGAGCTAAGTTCTCATAGAACATAATACATTTGCTGGCTTAGCTCCACCCACTATGGTCACATGATCGTTACATCACACAGGTCCTTTAGCCATCCAAGTTAATAGTGAGTTAACTATTATCCTGCCAGACAGTCCCCCTCCTCCAAGGTGGGGACTGAAATATAAGTGTATAAATGCTTTTTTTCGCCTTTCACATTACACCATGAGCTCAGAAAGGAATGATTAGACTGGTATTATAAAGCTGCAGCTACAGACAGTGATAGCTGGGAAGGCATAAACTAGCTGACAGGTTCCCTTTAAGGCTCTGACGGATTGCCAACTTTTAGATAAAGTGAAGTTAATGTTAGCTGACATGACCAGATGTAACACTGGTACAAAAACTGGTGCATGTGTCCCCTTGCAACAGAAACAGCAGAAAGAATTGCTGAATTTGCCGTGTAGGAACTACATTTACAAGCTATTTATTGCAAGCATGTTTGATAAATTGTGGCCAGCATCAACATGTCTAAATATAATGTTGTTTAAAAGATTTTTAGCTAGAATCAACTGGATAAAATCAAGTTTTTGGCTGGAATGGAAGGTGACATAGTATCACCTGAGCTAGGTCCAATTTAATGTCTACTTGAATTTTGCACCAACCAGCTTGCATAATGCTATTCAACAGATTATTACAAGGGATTATTAACACTGGTTCCTTGGCTCATCAGCAAACTCAGGTCTACATATCAACATTCCAGGTGCCTACCATCAGGCGCAGTGGATGGATACACTGTTAAAGATCTTCATGTTTCATCACCAAATTCATTTAACTGACACTTAAAAAATCTCTATCAATTTTGCACTTTTACTCTCCACTTATACTTGAGAGCTGGGAACCTTTGTCAGATCCAAACCACATCGCAGAAAAATGGCTTTACATTACTGCGTGAACTTGAAGCAGACAAAGAAATCAACGCACCTGTTGTGGAAGCAACAATAAATAGTTTCAACAGACAACTGTGGTACCTCTTTGAGATTATGGTGGGTCTGGCATTTTTTGACAGTGTGGTTAAAACCACAAAAAAGTTTGAGATGCTACTGGCTCTGCGAAAAGAAGGCAACAATATTTGGTGAACTCGCATGCAGCTTGCCATAGACATTATATCAAACAAAAAGCTTCATGACTTCATATAGTCCTGCAAAAAAAATAAAATAATAATGAAAGTTACATCCTCAAAAGTCGCCGGATTGAAATGAGTGATTGATGCCTCCAAATGTTCTATTGCACTCATGAGTACATTGCATTCCTCACTAGATGTGAGCAAACAACTGAAAGTTCAAATTCAGTTTGGTTCGCTGAATAAGGGGTGTTTGCCAAATTCCAAACCCCATTGAAATTAATGGTAGGAAGCATTAAAAACATAGAAAACACCTTTAAAAGTGTCCAAAAGCTGACAACCTGCTCATATTAGTTCCAGAAACCAGGAAAATGGACAACAATCTACCTAGAGTACAAATAGTCCCATGGCATAGTGTGGATGCACAAGACATGGTCTGTGCCAGCCTGCACACTTTTCAAAATCAGTTCAAAATAGGAGGTGGCTCACATTCACTTACATTTCAGAAGTGGGTAAAAGTGAGTTTTAATATACAGATTGAAGAGTTACAGGGGAAAAGTGACAACAGTTTTCTCAATTAAGTAAAAAGAGGAGGAGTAAAAGGTGTAAGGATGAGTTACAGGAGTAGGCATGTCACTTAGAGAGCCCTGCTCAAGGAATGCACCACACAGCAGAGAGACACTAAAAAAAGTCCCCACTTTTCCAAAAATTAGGGTCACACCACAGCAAAGTGGTATAGTGTATGTGCCTCTCCCCAGCAATGTATGTGACCTAATCCCAGCAGTCTATGTGCACCTGCCCCAGCAGTGTAATATTACCTTTTACATACTTTGTTTTAACTCTACTATTACCACAGTGGAGGAGTGGGCGCACATTGGAGAGAGCTTAAACAAGAGAGCACAGAGGGAAGAAGACAGCGGAGAGGGAAGAGAGACAGAACACAGGGAGAAAAGACAGCACACAGGAGGGAGAGAGCACAGGGGGAAGACAACTCAAAGGAGAGATCACACAAAGGAAGAAGACAGCACAGGGGTGGTGAGATCATGGGGGAGAGAGAGATCGTACAAGGGGAAGAGAGAGAACACACAGGGAGAGACAGCACAGGGTTGGAGAGACCATGGGAAAGAGAGACAACACACAGCGGGAGAAAGATCAAAGGAAAGAACACCAAGGGGAGAAGACAGCACAGGGGGAGAGATGGCAACTGTCCCCAGCATCACAGAGCCCACCCCCATCATGACATCACTTGCCCTCTGATGTTATAGCATTGGGCCTCCATCTAGTGCTCACATAATTAAGGCCTTACCGAGAAACACTGTCTATTTCTAGATGTCTCAGTTCCTGTATACCATGCTTCCTATATAGGAATTACACTTTTATCATACATCTGTAGAATTTCCTCTGCAGTATGGTAATATATGGGTTTCCCACTTTAGACATTTTGTCATATCAATAGGATACACAAAAATATTTCAGATGTGGAGGTCCGTTTTCTGTGAGGTATGGCAATTAGGTAGTCTAAATGAACAGATGTCCTTGCATAAGCATAGCCTGTGTCATTAAAATCTAGGAGAGCAAGCTGCATACTGTATATTTAAAATCTAAAATGACAAAAAGTTCTTTAAATGGGATGTCCTATATTTCCTAAGTTAACCAACAGCAGGAATTGTTAAAAAAAATAGCATAAGAACCTGTACTTTACTTTTTAATTCACCTTCTGCACCAGCAATGCCATTGTTGTGATCTCCGCTGGTCTGCAGAAATAAAATCACATTTGAAGGATTATAGGACCACTGAAGCCACACATTTATTAACAGGAGTAATGACCCTTGCATTCATAATACAACCCCTGGCAAAAATTATGGAATCACCTCGCTCGGAGGATGTTCATTCAGTTGTTTAATTTTGTAGAAAAAAAGCAGATCACAGATATGGCACAAAACTAAAGTCATTTCAAACGGCAACTCTCTGCCTTGAAGAAATACTAAAAGAAATCTTGAAAAAATGATATGCTAGCCAGTAACAGTTACTATTGTGGACCAAGCAGGGGGAAAAATTATGGAATCACTCTATTCTGAGGAAAAATATTATGGAATCATGACAAACAAACAAATCATCACTCAAATACATTATAGTATTTTGTTGCACCACCTCTGGCTTTAATAACAGCTTGAAATCTCTGAGGCATGGACTTAATGAGTGACAAACACTACTCATCAATCTGGCTCCAACTTTCTCTCATTGCTGTTGCCAGATCAGCTTTGCAGGTTGGAGCCTTGTCATCGACCATTTTTTTCAACTTCCACCAAAGATTTTCAATTGGATTGAGATCCGGACTATTTGCATGCCATGACATTGACCTTATGTGTCTTCTTTCAAGGAATGTTTTCACAGTTTTTGCTCTATGGCAGGATGCATTATCATCTTGATAAATGATTTTATCCTCCTCAAACATCCTTTCAATTGATGGGATAAGAAAAGTGTCCAAAATATCAACGTAAACTTGGACATTTATTGAAGATGTAATGACAGCTATCTGACCAGTGCCTTTACCTAACATGCAGCCCCATTTCATCAATGACTGTGGAAATGTGCATGTTCTCTTCAGGCAGTCATATTTATAAATCTCATTGGGACAACACCAAACAAAAGTTCCAGCATCATCACCTTGCCCAATGCAGATTCGCGATTCATCACTGAATATGACTTTCATCCAGTCATCCACAGTTCACAATTGCTTTTCCTTAGCCCATTGTAACCTTGTTTTTTTTCTGTTTAGGTGTTAATGATGGTTTTTGTTTAGCTTTTCTGTATGTAAATCCCATTTCCTTTAGGTGGTTTCTTACAGTTCAGTCACAGACATTGACTTAAGTTTCTTCCCATTTGTTTCTCATTTGTTTTGTTGTGTATTTCCTGTTTTGGAGACATATTGCTTTAAGTTTCCGGTCTTGATGCTTTGATGTCTTCCTTGGTCTACCAGTATGTTTCCCTTTAACACCATTCCCATGTTGTTTGTATTTGGACCAGAGTTTAGACACAGCTGACTATGAACAACCAACATCTTTTGCAACATTGCCTGTTGATTTACCCTCTTTTAAGAGTTTGATAATCCTCTTCTTTGTTTCAATTAACATCTCTCGTGGTAAAGCCATGATTCATGTCAGTCCACTTAGTGCAACAGCTCTCCAAGGTGTGATCACTCCTTTTTAGATGCAGACTTACAAGCAGATTTTATTTGATGCAGGTGTTAGTTTTGGGAATGAAAATTTACAGGGTGTTTCCATAATTTTTCCTCAGAATAGAGTGATTCCATAATTTTCCCCCCTGTTTGGTCTACAAAAGTAACCGTTACTGGCTAGCATATCTTTTTTTCAAGATTTCTTTTAGTGTTTCTTCAAGGCAGAGAGTTTCCATTTGAAATACTTTAGTTTTGTGCCATCTATGTGATTTGCTTTTTTTCTACAAAATTAAACAACTGAATGGACATCCTCCGTGTCAAGTGATTCCATAATTTTTGCCAGGGGTTGTATTTGACCATTGAGACAAGTGATTGTTTGCAGAGTTTACATAACCTGTAGATGTGAAGTCATCATCAAAGACTGGTGGATGTCATGGGAGCTGCAGCATCAGAACCTAGAGGAATTGCACAGGTATATACTGGTTCTTGTGTTGTATTGTCATATAATTCCTGCATTTGGGCAGGCTCTTTGAAAAATACCTGATCAATATTTTTCATTTTAAGTGGATTTCCAAGATTTTACAAAATTGGCCCTAGAGTAAGAAAAATAAAATAAAGTAGAAACCAATGCTTACTTCATGAATCTCTTATTACTGCTGAGGCTGATGATTGATTGTAGTATTAGCATTAATGGAGGGGATTTGATTAGGGAATCAATGAATGCTTTTTCTTCATTTTATAACAATCCCAACTCTAGGGATAGTTTTATTCAAATAGTGGGAACTTCTTTAAATAATTAATCGACTTAACTTTCTGTGTCTAATTTCTGATATTGCACAATAATATTGATTTTAAGTAATTTTTCTAGCAATATTCCTGTATCACTTCAAAAGTAATTAATGTTAATTACAGATGTGGGATTTACATAGTTAATGTAATATGACATGTTAAATTATTTAAAATGATATTATACAGCTGCAACAGTCAATATGTCCCAGTTTTAACGTAGTGAGGATTCATGGTTTTTGCATTCTGTTTTGAATTCTTGTGTGAAAATGTACCATAAGGTAAATTAACTCAAGGAACGAAGAGATATGTGTCCATCCTAATCTTTCATCTTGGTTCAACAAATTTCAATAATTATGGTGCAAGATTGCAGGGATAAAAACATAACATCATCTTAATATTCCATCAATAGACATTATGTAAAAAGTATAGGGGGAATTTATCTGAACTTGCTTTCTGTATTCCAATCTTGACAGATATATTCTATATTTATATTTTAACTATATGACAATTCCACCCTCTTCTTACACATGCAATGCTAATGCTATAGGTATGTGAATAAAATAATGCCACAATAATCCCTGAAATAGGGCCAAATATAGAGTGTGCACAATTATTAGACAAGTAAGTATTTTGACCATATTTTCATTATTTTTCATATTTTCCACCTTTAAACTGTATAAACTTGAATGGAATTGGTTTGAAACATGACAGGTGATTTGTATTAGTGTAATGATGGAGGGTGAGGACTAAGGATACAACACCCTTCATCACGGTGTGCAGAATTATTAGGCGACATGTTTACCTCAGGTAAGATGGACAAACAAAGATTGACCTGACTCTGAAAAGTTGAATATTGCTAAAAGTCTTATATCAGGGTTGAGTACTCTTGAAATTGCTAAGATATTGGGAACTATCAAACTGTTGGTTTAAATTTAGTCAACATGGTGGCAAAAAATGAGTTTAGAGAAAATGACACACATAAACTGCCAAAGATTTGAGGAGAATCAAACATGAGGCAAACAGGCCCCCTTTATTCCCCAGTGCTGTCATATTCCAGAATCCCCCAGGAGTGCCCAGAAATTCAAGATTTTCAGTGCTCAGACATGACCAAGGTAAGGAAGGTTGAAACCTGATCATCACTGAAGAAAATAATGAAGTTGAAATGTCAAGACTGGGCAAAGAAATATATATAAAAAAAATAAATAAATATCACTAAAAAAAGCATCCATTCTCACATAACCATATTCGGACATAAATCCACAACAGGTCCCTCCTGATATAATAATAGGGATGCTTGTATTAGACTATGGAGAGGTGCATCTCACATAATGGTGGAATGGCACCCTCTACAGGCGTGTGCATTTTGATTACTGGGCAGCCACCTCACGGATATTTGGTGGGTTAGAAAGTGGTTGCCCATTGTCCATTGCCCATCTGTTCTGCCCCCATATTAATAAGGGCCTTTGTGACCTGATGAGCTGAGAGTGACTCTTGACAAATCAGATCGATGGGCCCCTGGCTAAATCAGTCTCAGGAACTGACCTCTAATTCACGTCAGACACCAGCAAGGTGGGGGTGGGGTACTGTTATGGTCAGATTTTATTAAATATTAGCTAGTTGGACCTTTTCCCATTTTAGATGGACTCACATTCAACTCACAAATCAACATCATGCTTTCGGGCTGTTTCATTGCCAAGGGAAAAGGACGTCTGATCCGTATACATGAAAGAATGTATCGTAAGATTTTGAGTGCAAACCTCCTTCCATCAACAAGGGAATTGAAGATGAAATGTGGCTGGGTCTTTCAGCATGACAATGATCCCAAGCACACTGCCAAAGCAACAAAGGAATGGCTTCTTAAGAAGCATTTCAAGGTCCTAGAGTGGCCTAGCCAGTCTCCAGATCTAAACCCTATAGAAATCCTTTGGAGGGAGTTGAAAGTCCGTGTTGCCCAGCGACAGCCCCAAAACATCACTGCTCTAGAGGAGATGTGCATGGAGGAATGGGCCAACATACCAGCAACAGTGTGTGTCACCTTGTGAAGACTTACAGAAAATGTGTGACCTCTGTCATTGCCAACAAATGATATATAACAAAATATTGAGATGAACTTTTGTTATTGACTAAATACTTATTTTCCACCAAAATTTGAAGAAAAATTTCTTTCCAAATCAGACAATGATATTTTCAGGATTTGTTTCCTCATATTGTCTCTCATATTTGAGGTCTACCTATGATGTCAATTACAGGCCTCTCTCATCTTTTTAAGTGGGAGAACTTGCACAATTTGTGGCTGACTAGATATTTTTTCCTCACTGTAACAGATTAAAAAGTTGACAGGTTTATTAACCTTTTGGATTGACCAGCAGCACTTTAGTTGTTCAATAATACAATTAATAATCAATAATACAAATGAGCTAATAACTGTGTACACTGTATAGTGTCTAGATAACTTTGTGTTACCTAACTCATATTTCCTTAAAGGGAACCAACCACCCCCAATGACCCCCCCGGACTATTAATATCGGTCCCTACACCCAGCACATACATGTGCTGCAATGATTTTTTCTAAAAAATCTGTTTTTTAAAACTTAAGATAATGCTTTTGAAAGTTTAAAACGAAGGGACGGGTGGGCGTTACTTATCTGTGGCAAAAGCCGAGTAGCAGCTGCCACTCATCCTCCTGTGTCCCGCAGCAGCAGTTATGGCCAGCCCTTTTCAGCGTCACAGCCTGGTGCACGGGCTCGCATGCCCGTGCACACGTCATCAGCTACAGCCGGGTAGCGAGCGCGCGCTCTGACTTCCTGCGCTCAGCTGTGTTGAGTTAACCCCTCATTTTCATCATTATCCCTTGTACACCTTCTACCTTTGTCTGCTTGCTTTGCCTTCTCACACCACACTACTTAGAAAAGGAAGCACTCCTTCCTTTTCTAAGTGTCCTTAGCTATCCGTACTGTCGGTTGGCTCTGCAGTTAACCCCTGCCATAACTTTTCCTGTTTCTAAAGTCTGTTCCTACATAATCTTATACCAACTTGAAACAGGGAACAGTTACATCCATTGGAAGGAACCTTACCAAAAATAACTTCTCATTCTAAAATGCATCACATCACGCTACTGTCTAAAGCTCTAGTATGTATTCCAAATTTTTTCTATAATCCTGCTATAAAGATATCATTATATTATCACATCCTACACTACATATCACATTTCACATTGTACACCGTAGATATCTTCAATGGTGTACACGACCTTCTAAAGAATCACACAAGTAATATTCATTCTTACATGTTATACTGTCTGTATGAAGTTTTGCCATGGCAATGTCCACATGGTAATAGAAATGATGGAGCAGATGTGGCGCCCTGCTCACGCAGGTAGCCACAGACTTCTCAAATGCACAGCTGGGTTTCCACAGCAGGTACCTAAAACATACAACATCTTCCACCTCGGCACAGTAGGGGGAGCACTACTCACAGCCTTTAGGTGAGTTCCCCTATAAATACTGCAGTATTTTACACAGTAGGGGGAGCACCACTTGCTGACTTTAGGCAAGATCCCCTATAAATACTGCTCCTGGGGGCGGAGTTAGTCAGAGTGTGTAGACGCTAGGAGAGCTGCGAAGATGTCCGGTGGTTGGTGCCGCGTTTAGTCCAAGGCAGTGACCCGGAAGGCCCTTCTATGTCCCGCAAGCCTAAGTGGGGACAGAAGGCAAGGAGCAGATAGCTGAAAGGGAATGAGGAACTTGGAGAAGAGTTTCACCCAAAGATGTACCGAATATTGGGGATTCGCACCTGTGGGATACTTTAGGACCACAGAAAACCCCGTCACACCGTGGCGGCCTCGGCCACCCAGTTGTCCCCTGTGAGTCAAGAGACGGAGCCAGACACAGCAGTGAGACACCGCAGTGATCAGCGAGGGTAACCCGGAAACCGCACAGGAGGAGAAACAGACACTACAGTCAGGAAGAGAGAGGAGGCAAGTCTGGTTGCAAGCAGGCTGTGCTTCAGTCATCACTACAGAGCAGAGGAGGCCTTATACCACTTGCTGTGGGGACTCACTGAGCAAGCTGTCCACCCGTCAGTGCCCTGGACGTCTTTACCTGCCAAACATCAGCAAAAGGTAAAAGAGACTTTGTAGTGTGCGTGTATCCTTCTTCTCCACTCACAGTGTCCCTCATAGACTGTTCCAACACTCCCTATACCATCACTGCCCCACTACAAGCTGCCCTTCTCACTACGCTGCCCCGGAGGTCCAGTCCTACCTGCGGAGGGCTTTACCACACTAGCCGCAATACCATCTACCTCCGGCGGACTGTGGCAGCGCTGGAGGCATCTCACCAGATACTGCAGGTGGCGTCACGACAAACTTTGTAAATAGTTCCCTGTAAATACAACCCCCTTTTTGAAAGATAGGCCCAGGACACGGGGTCAGGTGCGGCTGCCATTCCCCGTGACAATGCTGACAACCCTAGGAGCCTAACACCCGAGTACCCCATAGCCTGGACGCAACATGTCTTTTTCTGGCATCACGAACAGGATCCCGTGCCCGGTATTACCGGGTACTGTGTGTCGTATTATTGACTGTATTGAGTGACTGTTTAAACTACGCTGCCATTACTGCGCCGAAGAGCAGGAAGAAAGGGGGCATGCAAGCCTGTAAAGCGCGAAACTGAAGCCCGCTCATCGCTCAGCTGAGCATTCTCGAGTGCCGCGGCCTAGTCCGGAAACTCACAAACTGTTTAACTCTTTAAGGACTGGCTGTTGGTCTCCTTCAGCGAGGACAACTGTGCATACGCTGATTCCCGGACTTACACCGATAGACCTATGGCTGCCTCCGGCAGCACTGCCAGCACCTCCGGCGCCCCGGGTGCACTCGCCCCGAAAATGCTGATGTCACTCCCATATATCCCGGGGGCCAAGTGGTTGGCCCAGTATGACGGACGACCTGATACATTAGATGAAATTAAATGAAAAATCAATAGCGTCTGGATATGTATGCGATGACCGGCCAGCAACGTGCTGCTGTGGTACTCGGACAGTTAACTTGTGCAGCAGAGAAAGCAAGTGCGTCCTGGTCTGCTGCTGAATGCAAATCCACCTCTGCTGTATTCAATAAACTGAGAGCTACTTTCGAGGAGTGCAATGAGGCTGATATACGCATGCGCTTCCATCACTGCTACCAGAGGCCGGGAGATGATATAAGAGCTTATGCCTGGCGTCTGGAAGAAGCATTGTGCGCCCTTATACATGTCAGCCCCACCAGTGTACCCGACGAAAACAAGCTCCTCATTGAACAATTCACTTGGGGACTGCTCTCCCCTGAGGACAGTAAGACTGTACGTTTGTGGTCATTAAGCAATCTGGAAGCTGACTTTAACACCCTGAAAGAGATGGCCATCAAAGGGTTAAAGCTGGTAGAGACCCATGAAGCTGCTATTAAACGGTGGTGCAGTGGTGAGGTGCAGGCTACTCCAAAACCAGTACCCGTGTCTGCAGCCATGCACAATGTACAATCTGCTCAGCCAGACAAATATGATTCCCTGCGGGCTGAGATGCGGGCTGAGATGCGCCAGATGAACAACAACATTGCTAAACTAATGGATGCTCTGCAGTTACAGCAAAGCAATCAACAGCCAGTGCCAAGACCCCAGCCCAAACCTCAGCCACTGATTCATCTTGCCGACAGTCCGGAGGATGTACCCTGGATGCGAGGGAAGCAAGCCACAGCGTACCAAGGGAGAACCACCAACCGCTACAGTTCCACTGGGGGGCCCATCTGCCGCCGCTGTAACCGCACTGGTAACCTCGCCAGGAGCTGTCCTTTAAATGGACAGTCCCTGGGGGCCGGGGCCAAACCTCAGGATTAGATCAAAAGGGCCCAGCCACCTGGTACAAGGCCTTCATCGGACAGAGGCTGTTTCTGTCCATTGTACTGGATGGCATCCTGACACCTGCTCTGCTGGACACCGGGTCGCAGGTGACCACCATCCCCTATATCCTTTATAAAAATTATTGGGCTGATGCAGCACTAAAACAACCTGAAATAGACCTTACCCTTAATGCATTTAATGGTGAACCACTCACTGTGATGGGGGTTAGAGATGTGCACATAAAGGTGGGGAGGGTGGAATTGCAGAACCAAGGGGTCCTTGTAGTAGCAGAAGCCAGTAATGCAAATGATCCCTATATTATACTAGGTACTAATGTTGTTAGCAATTTTAATGGAGGAAGTGTTATTTTTGCTTCAACAGATTGCAGACACTGCCAGACCTGGTTAGAGGAAGGTCCTCCTGCGTGAGATCAGAGCCATCCTGCACCATCAACAGGTAACAATTACAGGTAGCGAAATTGGTACTGCACGGGTGCCAGACCCGTTACCTATTGTGATTCCCCCAATGAGTGAAATGATGATTTGGTGTCGAGCAGCTATAGGTCTGAGAGGGCAGGACTATTAAGCACTAGTAGAGCCCGTCAACACTGAGCACAGACCTACACTGTTGACAGCCAGGGGGGTGGTGGATGTACACAATGGGAGAGTACCTGTTCGCATCTTAAATTGTGGCAGTGGGGAGGTTAAATTACCCAGGTATACCACTGTTGCTAAATTGTACACAGTCAACAACAACGAGATCCAAACAGTGCAACCCGAACCCCACAAAAAAGGGGCAAAACCTGATCAAACCATTGGGCCACTGGAGGACTAGTGCCAGCCGCTCCATGTCGGAACTGATACCACTCGTGTATGAAAAGTAAGGTGTGTACCGGATAGTTCAAGAATTCGAACAAGTCTTTAGTAAGCATCCACTTGATTTTGGTAGGATAAAAGGGGTACAACATCACATCCCCACAGGTACACATCCACCAATCAAGGAGCGGTACAGGCCTATTCCACCTGCACATTATCAAAAAGCCAAGGAAATGTTACAGGACATGAAGGACGCAGGGGTTATACAAGATAGCTGTAGTCCCTGGGCAGCTCCATTAGTCCTAATCAGGAAGAAGGACGGCAGTATGAGAATGTGTGTAGACTATAGGCAAATAAACCGCATAACACACAAAGATGCTTACCCATTACCTCGTATAGAGGAATCCTTAGCTGCGCTGAAGTCTGTCAACTACTTCTCTACCTTAGATCTCACTAGTGGGTATTGGCAGGTGTCCTTAGCTGAGGAAAATAGAGAGAAGACGACATTCACAACACGTATGGGCCTATGTGAATTTAACAGCATGCCCTTTGGAATATGTAATGCACCGGGAACCTTCCAACGATTAATGGAGAGTTGCCTGGGGCATAAGAACTTCGAGATGGTACTGCTCTACCTGGATGACGTGATTCGTGATTGTGTATTCCAAAACCTACGAGGAACATGTCGCTCATCTAGGAGAGGTGTTTGAAGCTCTAGTCAAATATGGGATGAAGCTAAAACCATCAAAATGCCACCTGTTAAAGCCAAGAGTACTGTACCTGGGACACATAGTCAGTGTCGAAGGCATGGCCCCTGATCCAGACAAGGTGACAGCAATCAAAGAGTGGCCAGAACCTAAGACCATAAAGGAAGTATGTCAATTCCTGGGTTTGGTGGGCTGCTACAGGAGTGTCATCAAGGAGTACACCAAGAAGGCTGCTCCCCTGCAAGACCTCTTAGTAGGCCAACCCACAAAGGGCAGGTCTAAGGATTCTCCGTGGAAATGGGGTAAGGAACAAGAGAAAGCGTTCCGGACGATGAAAGAAGCCCTGACAGGAGAGAAATCCTTGCTTACCCGGACCACAACCTGCCATTCCTGCTGTACACAGACGCCAGCAATGTGGGACTCAGTGCCATCTTTACCCAAAAGCAAGACGGCAAGGAGAGGGTAATCGCCTATGCCAGCAGAAAGCTGCGCCCCACAGAGAGAAACCCAGAGAACTACAGTTCCTTCAAGCTGGAATTCCTGGCCTTAGTCTGGGCCGTCACAGAGAGGTTCAAACACTATCTGGCCTCTAGCAAATTTAAAGCCTACACGGATAACAATCCACTGACACACCTGGAAACTGCAAAGTTGGAAGCCATGGAGCAAGATGGATGCCAGACTCCCCAATTACCAGTTCACCATCAGTACCGGGCTGGGCACCAGAATGGTAACGCGGATGCTTTATCCAGAATGCCTCACCTATCAGAAGAGGGTGTAGATGCAGACGAGCTAGAAGAAGTGGAGTTACCTGCTTTCCATCAACTAAAAGTAAGAGTAACCCAATGTCAGCAAATCCGTCAAGACCCTTCGGTAAAGACAGTAAATCCGTTGCCCCACTTCAGTTGGAGAGAAGTGCAAGACAATGACCCGGCTGTCAGTTTAATAAAACAACTCATAACCCAGGAGTCAGCGAAGCTGCCTGAAAATCCTCAAGCTGAAGTTTAAACATCTGTAGAACGAGCGGAGTAAGCTGTTCATATACCAAGATAAGCTTTGATACATCAATCCAAGAACCCACAAGATGGCCTGGCAAATCATCGTGCCAAAATCAAAAACCCTGTAGTCTTGAACGCTTATCATAACCAGACTGGTAGCTTCGGATGGAAGAAGCAAGAGATGCTACTGAAGGATAGGTTCTTTTGGTTCGGAATGCAGTCATCTATAAAAAGATGGTGTAAGAATTGTAAATCCTGCAGCCTGAAAAGAAAGGAATTACAGAGCCAGAAAGCCCAGCTTCATCCCATTGTAACCAAGCAACCTCTGGAAATAGTCGCCTTGGACCATGTAAAACTTACTCCAAGTAGATCCGGCTATACGTACTCGTTGACCATGGTAGACCATTACTCGAGATTCTTAATGGTTGCCCCTGTAAAGGACTTAATAGCTGCAACAGCTGCTAGAACTTTCCAAAATGTCTTCTGCAAACCATTGGGATACCCAGAACAGGTCTTAACAGATCAAGGATCAGCCTACGAAGCGGAGATCTTCCAAGACTTCTGCCAGATGTATGGGTGCAAAAAGATCAGAACAACCCCGTATCATCCTCAAACCAACGTACTCTGTGAGAAAATGAATCACCTCATCATTGACATGCTGAAGATCCTACCATTAGGGGACAGAAACCAATGGCCGGAGAAACTACCTGATTTGGTTGACATGTACAACCACATTCCAGTAAGCTCTACAAACTGTAGACCAGCATACCTGATGAAAGCCCGTACAGGAAAGTTACCCGTAGACTTGGAACTCGGAGTAGTAGATCCTGAAGCAGATCATGCCATTTCAAACTGGAAAATCCAATCGCTCAGAACAATGCAAAAAGGTTCAAGATTGCATCCAAGATAACCTGGAGAAATCCCGTGAAAAACAAGAAAGGGACTACAACAAGCATGCTGCAGCAGAACCAATACACCTGGAAGTATTGTACTTAAGAGAAAGAGAACTAGACATAAGTTAGACGATCGGTGGGAACAAGATCCCTATGTCCTATTAGACTCTGGAAATGACAACAGTAAAGTCTGAATTATCAGCAAAGATGGTGGAAAAACCACAGAGACCGTATCCAAAGATCATATCAAGAAATGTCCAACAGATTGGAAAGATCAAGATTTCTCCCATCAACAAATTCAAGAGTTTGATCCAGTGCAAGAAGAAAGTCCATATCAAGAACCAAGAAAGAAGGTAATCCCTACCATCTTAGGAGAATTCCCAGAAGATTGGCCTCAACAAGATGGAGCCATCAAAGTACCAATACTGAACTTCT
The DNA here is from genome assembly GCA_033576535.1 of Allobates femoralis. Taxonomy (NCBI): domain Eukaryota; kingdom Metazoa; phylum Chordata; class Amphibia; order Anura; family Aromobatidae; genus Allobates; species Allobates femoralis. Next base: position 448,104,781 of record JARQOC010000003.1, read on the forward strand.
ACCAGCCCAATGAAGTGGTACCATGGAATCAGGAAGACATACCTGTTGCTAGAGAATCTGAGGATGCTGCAATCGATACACCTGCTAGCCCTATAGTGAGACTAAGGCAACGCAGAAGCTTACCTGATGTACCCGCACGAAGCCCTTCACTAGATACGTCACCTGAGACAGAGACACCTGTAGTGCGAAGGTCAAAGAGATGCACGCAAGGTCAACCCCCGTCTAGGTTTGCAGAGAGGGCATAATAAGGTGAAAGGTAGAGCACACACTAAGGATAAATACAAATAGATAAATATAATACTATAAATAGTAAACTGTACAATAGAAATGTAAATAGTAGTGAACAGAAGGGTGGAGGAACTGGGCCTAGCCCCAAGCACATTAAGTTAGGAAAAGAAAGTGCCTGGGGTAGGGAGGTACCAGGTCTCCTAAGCTGAGACACCCGTAGGGACATGTGTTTGTTAAAATGTGGACTTGAAAGACTTTTTCCTTTTTATTACTTGGAGTGGTCAGAAATGGACTGTAAAAGACTCTTTGAACTTTTTCCCTTTTGAACTTTTAAAATTACCAAGGACTACAGTTACTGGACTAATGTAGCCACTTTAAAAAACCTGCAGTGGATGGACTAGCACTGTACAGACTTACCTGTTTTTCTATGTTTCATTAATATTATTGTTATTCTGTTGTTCAAAACAAAAAAGCTCAGTCCAGGAGTACTGATATTACCTAGGGGGGTATGTGGCGCCCTGCTCACACAGGTAGCCACAGACTTCTCTAATGCACAGCTGGGTTTCCACAGCAGGTACCTACTACATACAACACCTTCCACCCCGGCACTGTAAGGGGAGCTCTACTCACTGCCTTTAGGTGAGTTCCCTATAAATACTGCTGCTGGGGGAGGAGTTAGTCAGAGTGTGCAGACGCTAGGAGAGCTGTGAAGATGTCCTGGTGGTCGGTGCCGCGTTTAGGCCCGAGCCAGTGACCCAGAGTGGCCCTTCTACGTCCTGCAAGCCTAAGTGGTGACAGAAGGCAAGGAACAGATAGCAGAAAGGGAGTGAGGAACTTGGAGAAGTGTTTTGCCCAAAGAAGTACCGGATATTGGGGATCCGCACCTGTGGGATACTTTAGGACCACAGAAAACCCCATCACACCGTGGAGGCCTCGGCCACCCGGTTGTCCCCTGTGAGTCAAGAGAGGTAGCCAGACACAGCAGTGCGACACCGCAGTGATCAGCAAAGGTAACCCAGAGACCGCACAGAAGGAGAGACATACAGTCAGGAAGAGAGAGGATGCAAGTCTGGCTGCAAGCAGGCTGTGCTTCAATCATCACTACAGAGCAGAGGAGGCCTTATACCCACTTGCTGTGGGGACCCACTGTGCAAACTGTCCACCCGTCAGTGCCCTGGACGTCTTTACCTGCCAAACATCAGCAAAAGGTAAAAGAGACTTTGCAGTGTGCGTGTATCCTTCTTCTCCACTCACAGTACCACACATAGACTGTTCCAACACTCCCTATACCATCACTGCCCCACTACAAGCTGCCCTTCTCACTACGCTGCCCCGGAGGTCCAGTCCTACCTGCGGAGGGCTTTACCCCACTAGCCACAATACCATCTACCTCCGGCGGACTGTGGCAGTGCTGGAGGCATCTCACCAGATACTGCAGGTGGTGTCATGACAAACTTTGTAAACAGTCCCCTGTAAATACAACCCCCTTTTTGAAAGATAGGATCATGACACGGGGTCAGGCGCAGCCGCCATTCCCCGTGACAACGCTGACAACCCTAGGAGCCTGACACCCGAGCACCCCATAGCCTGGGCACAACACAATCAATAATTAATTTGTTTACATACATTGCAGTGCTCTTTCATTTGTGCTATAATGGCACAAGCTAGCATTGACATGTCAGCATTTTCCTACTCTTTCTCTGCTAACCAAACAACTGAATGTGAGTGGACTATTATACATTGCTTTCATTTGCTTCTTCCTTCTGCACAAACCACTAGTTGATGAGGGCAGGAAAATGAGTATAGAAGAGTAGTCAGATGAATCTAGGATGGTTGTGTGCAGTTACATCATTTGTCTATCTATCTAATGGCTGGAATACCAGACCTTGATATTATCTTTTCACCTTCTGCTTGAGTATGTCTGACCTCTACATTTCTAAATGTAAATTCGTGTGATGAGTAGAAGAGTTTCTAATACAAAAAAAATCACACATTTTGATCTTATGGCTAACAGGATAAAAATAACCAAAGTTATATTTCAATGAGCCCTTTTAATTAATATTTCTTTTAATTTAGCAATCATTACTAGTGAATCTATTCACGGCTATTATGGTATTCGGGCTGCTTGGTACTTGTGTGTTTGCTTCGCGAGATTCAAGTGTCCTACCCAGCATGTTTGACACCTGATTTTTAGGCACTAAACATGCTGGACTTGCTTGCCAATCACAGTTATGCCAAAGTCCTCTTAGTTATTGTATTACTGCAATTGTCATAGTGGCTATATAAGCCCTGCCATCAACACTGCATCTAGAAACAGTGTAGTGTGACAGTAGGGATAGAGTTAGCAATGTCTAGGAAGATTGTTTCTGCTACCTAAATATAACTCAACAGCTCTTCTAAGAGCTACATCGAGTTTCTACTATCTGTCTATAGTGTAGGGAGAGTTTTGGGGGCAGGGAGAGAGAAAGCAGAGTAGCTATCCAGTACATGCATATCAGACCAACATCTCTTTTAAGAGCTACATCATGGCAACAATCGATCTCTGTTGGCTCAGTATAGTGTAGGAAGAGTTGTTGAATCTGGGAGAGAGAAAGCAAAGTGGTGCCTGCAGATTAGACCAACACCTCTTTTAAGAGCAAATGTGTCACTGCACATTGCATACTATATAATAGAGTCTGTGAAAAAAAAGTTTAAAATATTAACAGCATACTAGTGAGTTACTTCAATTACTGTCAAATAGAATAGTCCTGTTGAGGAGAGCCACAGGATCAAACACTTAATTAACCTTAAGACATAAGGCGTTGAGAGAAACAACCCATAGAGTGCATTATTTTACATTGCATAAGCTTAACTGTGACTTAAACATGGCTGCCATTTCCTGTTTCAAGACTACATGCCCTGATGACCTCATGGATCCGCCCATGGACTAGCCCATTATCCAACCCACTACCCAATGAATATATCTGAGTAGGGCTGGCCGAACCCCTTACTGAGGTTTTATAAGTTCTTGCCTGTTCAAATAAACCTCACTTGGAACTGACCAGGGGAGAGTGTACATCTGACTCTGTGTGTCTGGTGTCATACTTTTCACGCTGGTACTTGGTCCATATCGATTAGGCCAGAAGCAGGCAACTAATTAATAATATATAATATTAATCCATAACAGTCCCAGTTTTTGTTGTCCTTTAAAAACGATTGGGTCTTCTGCCACCCCTAATATTTGGGATCACATTTTGCTTGGCCTGCGAAAAACAAACAAAAATTAACAGCGTACTTGTGAGTTACTTCAAGTACTGTCAACTACTGTAGTACCATTTTTTGGCCATCTCTAATTTTTGGGGTCACAATTTGCTTGGATTGTGAAAAAAAGTTACAAATATTTACAGCGTAATAGCGAGCTACTTTAAGTGTTGTGAAGTAGAGTGCTGCCATTTTTTGGTGTCCTTTAAAAACCACTGGGCCTTCTGCCTTCTCTAATTTTTGGGGTCACATTTTGCTTGGCCTGTGAAAAAATGTCCAAAGTATAAACTGTGTACTAGTACGCTAGTTTAAGTACTGTCAAATAGAGTATGCCCATTTTTCATGTCTTGTAAAGACACTGAGCCTTCTTCCACCTCTAATTTTTGGGGTAACATTTTTCTTCTTTTTCTTCATGTGAAAAAAAAAGTTCAAAATGTTAACAGCAGGGGGGCGTGTCCTGGCCATGGAGGGAGCAGCACACTAGAGCTTGAGCTCCGTCTCCCCGGCCGCCTTAATGCGCCAATAGCGTCTCATACCCGGCTCTTCTTACACCTCATGCCGGCGAAAAGGAGGAGCAGGCACCCGGCTACTACCCCGGACCCTCCGATCCCGAATCCGGGCTCCATAACCCGCTTTTTGCGGAGCTCACACAAGCCCCTGGTCCCTGCAGCAGCTCCCAAGATGGCGGCGTCTGTAGCTGCGCAGCCCAGCGCTGCACACAGAAAAGATGGAGGACCGCGATCCGGCTTCCACACACGGCCGCTCTCAGCCCCTGGCGTGATGCCCAACACCCCTGAATGGAGGAACACAGGTGGCGCGCTGCCCGGTGAGTCTGCTGAGCCCATGACCCAGATGGGAGACATGGAGTCTGAGGGAACAGCGCGCTCCCACACTGACAAAACAATGGCTGGAGATGCTGTTGGGGCGGCCCTTGTGGGAGATGATAGGAGCGGCAGCAGGAGCTCAGGGACCGAGGTCTCAGTGGGCTGTGGAGGGAATCACACACCAGGACTCTCACAGATGACAGCTACAAGTGAGACTTATGATCCCTCCATAAACTTTAATCAGGCAGCCAGTTACCCAGATAGGGAAGTGCAATTCCCTGACCGTCCACTACATGAGGGGGCGCTACTCCAAAGTCAGATACTTTCTTCTAATGCCTATTCTGAGATTCAAAGATCAGGATTTGAGTTTCCAGTACCTAAGTCTAACCTCTCTATGACCAAAAGAGATGTCACACCCACTAATATCTCAGAATCCTCCGCTGACTTGACTAAGGATGTTGGTGATTCTCCAACCCCTGAGGGTGATATGTGGGAATCCTTTAAAGCACGAATAATGAACATCCCCACAAGGGAAGAATTGTCTGATTTTATCACTAAAGTGGAGTCCTCCCTTAAGTCTACGACAGCAACACTCCGAGGCGAGGTCCAGGTGATATCTGATAAAGTATCCCAGACTGATACCACTGTTGATGACTTAACTAAACGAGTCCAGGCCCTGGAGGAGGAGGTGTCGCTTCAGAGATCCCAGCAGGAGGCCTTTCTAGACTCTCTTGAGGACCTGGAAAACAGGGAACGGAGGCAGAACATTCGGATCCGGGGCCTCCCGGAGTCTGTGACTCCATCTCAGTTGTGGTCCACCTTAAGAGACGTATTTAATTCTATTCGAAACACTCCAGCTGAGACAGTCATCGAGTTTGACAGAGCCCACCGATCCCTCGGCCCTGTCCCTCCGGAAGGAGCGCCGCCACGTGACGTCATTTGCAGGTTTCACAGATATCAGGTCAAGGAGGAGGTCTTTATCAAAGCAAGACAGTGTGAAGATATATCCTTTCTAGGAACCCAGCTGCAACTTCTAGCCGACTTGTCCAGACGGACCCTCCAAAAAAGGCGTGCATTGAGGCCTCTTTTGGATCTCCTGCGTCAGAACCAGTTGTTGTACTCTTGGGGTTACCCATTCCGCCTGCAAGTTCGCCGTGGAAACCAGCTGGTATCTCTTTCTCACCCTCGGGAGCTGCGGGGATTCCTCCAGGCCCTGGAAATACCTGACCCAGGCCTCCTATTCCCAGATTGGCCGTCTACCACGTTTGACGGTATGCTCCAGTCAAGATCTCGCCTGACATGGAATAACCGTAGAAGAAGGAACGGGAGAGGCAGGAACCGGAGACGCCGCAGACTCAGCGAGGAGAGCCAACTTGATGATGGGTGACTTTTCTGTTGCCTTTGGGTTTTTGAGAGTTAACGTATCCCCTCTTTTATTGCCATAATAGTAGGGTCGGGATTCTCAATGTGCCGTCATATGATGCTGTGACGTTGCCTAATGATAACTATCTTTTTATTTTTAAGGATGTGTCTCACCCTTTTCTTTCTTTACCTTTCATCCTCCTTTTTTTCCCTTTCTTCTGCCTTCTATGCCCCTCCGTTTTTTTTTTGATACAATTATATGACCGATGTCTGCCTATATTCTTCTATGGAGGTCCATATAGCAATATGTTACATCCTTTCTCTTTCTTTTCTCCCTCCCCCACTCGTTTTTCCTGTCTTCCCTACGTCTCCCGCCTCAAATATAACCTCTCCGACCTCCCTTCTTCCTTTCTCTATTAATGAGCCCTCGTAATTTCATGATTTTATAAATGACTCCTAACACCATTATAGATCTTTGATGCATAATGTAGAGAGTACTCCACCCCACCACATAGTGGGATGGGGGCCTCTCTCCTCCTATTACTATATTGTACTTTTATTCAAACGGTTGAATTGACTTAAAGCCGGAATGTTGATGCTATATTAGAGTTATGTTAGTTTGCATTTTCATGCCCTTAGTAGCAGGCCGGGGAGATGGTTATTCTCGGTCGCTTATAGTTTTTGTATTTACTTATAGTTCTAACACACTTGCATTCTCTAGGTGTCGTACCTTGAGTTTGCACTGTTTTAGTCTCCTTTCCATAGGAAAGGCATTCTCCCACGGGGACGTCACACCCTTCTTAGAGTGTGACGCTGCTGTAAAGTACTTTCCCCAAGTGAAGGTATTATCTATTTCTCGTCAGTCCAACAGGATCTCCTTCCCGCAAAACTCATTCTAAACTCTTCCCCTCTTTCCCTCCTCCCCCTCTCCCTTTTTTTTTTTTTTTTTTTTTTTTTTTTTTTCTTCTCTTTTCTTTCTTCTCTTCAGGGTGCTGTTTTGGTTAACTCCTTTAGGCCATTTAGTCATCACTGGGTGGGCTCGGTATGGGGGCGGTACTCTAAAGATTGGGTCCTTAAATGTCAAGGGTTTTTAATACCCCCCAAAAGAGAAGTCACATTATATCAGACATGCAGAGGAATGGGGTGCAGGTGATGTTCCTTCAGGAAACACACTTTAAGGAGGGTCACGTTCCGTCCTTTGGAGGGGGACAGTTCTTTGAGTGGATACATTGCGTGAATCCCGAATCCAGAACCAAGGGTGTCTCCATAGCTCTTCATAAAAATCTGCCATACAATATTCTAGATTCGGTGATTGACAAGGGAGGTCGCTACATCTTTCTCAAGTTGGTGGTTTCTGGAACCCCATTGACCTTAGTCAATTGGTACCTTCCTAACAGGGAGCAGACGAGGGTATGCAAAACCCTCCTGATGAAATTGGCAGATTTTGCGGAGGGGCGGGTCATCATCGGGGGTGACTTCAACTTTACCCTTGACCCTTCCGTGGACACCACCTCTGGTAGGGGGGCGACTCCTCGTAGACGTGTAATAGCACTCCGGAGACTTTTGTGTAGACTTCAGTTGGTGGATGTTTGGAGGATCCTCAACCCTGCTGGTAGGGACTATACTTTTTACTCAGGGGTACACGGCTCCTATAGTCGTATCGACCTGTTCCTGGTCAGCCATGGGATCCTTTCTTGGACACCCAAAGCCTCTATAGGCAATATTGTCCACTCGGACCATAGCCCCATCTTCCTGTCTATTGAGGTTCCCGGGCTGGCTAGGAAAGAGTGGTCCTGGAGACTAAATAGCCACCTCCTATCCGATGCGGTCTGTCTGGAGGAATTAAAATCTGACATCAGGACTTTTTCTCAGACACATGCATCAGATGCGTCCTCTCCAACCATTAAGTGGGAAGCTCTCAAATGCATTCTTAGAGGAACGCTTGTTAAACACGGGACAAGGATTAAGAAGCAACAATCTGAACGGAATGAGCGAATTGCTCTCCCAGATTGGACGACTGGAAGTGACGCATAAGGCCTCTAGAAACCATGGGGTGTTGGTTGAATTAGCATCTAAGAGATTGGAGTTAAAGAATCTATTAGACGGAAAATATGACAGACACAAGGAAAGATCTAGGGCGTATTTTTACAAAAAAGCCAATAATTGTGGACGTCCCCTAGCTAGACTTTTACATCCTAGGGGGGGACCTGCGTATATCCCTTCCATAAAGTCTCCAAATGGCAAGATGGTACATCGCACGGAAGACATAGCTGAGGTGTTCAAAAATTTTTATGCGGATTTATATGCCTTGAGGGGAAAATTTGCGGACATGCATCCCGACGACTTGCAAGCTAAAATTCAGGCATACATTTCTGAGGTGAATATCCCGTCTTTATCTGACGATGATATTCTGTCTTTAGAAAGTGACATTACAGAAGAAGAGGTGGCGAATGTGGTCAAGTCATCCCCGACATCTAGGTGCTCCGGCCCGGACGGTTATACTCCCATCTTCTACAAAACCCTACTTGACGACTTGTTACCTCACATGCTCTCTGCGTTCAAAGCACTCATGGAAGGAGGCACCCTAACACCGCAAGCATTAGAGGCACACATTTGTGTGCTCCCCAAACCAAACAAAGATCATTCTGAGGCGGCAAGTTACCGTCCAATATCTCTGCTGAACATTGATGTTAAGATGTTCGCCAAGATATTGGCTGATAGATTGTCTTTGAGGCTCCCCTCGATTGTCCACCTTGATCAGGTGGGCTTTGTTAAAGGTCGAGAGGCGCGGGACAACATCATTAGATCTTTTCTCCTGATTGAGAAGGCTAGGATGTGGAAGTCCCCTCTTTGTCTGTTATCTATAGATGCAGAAAAGGCCTTTGATAGGGTCCATTGGGGCTTTCTGTGGGAGGCATTGAAGCACATTGGCCTAGGTAGTAAGTTTGTGAATGGGGTTTCCTCACTGTACTCCTGTCCATCCGCCAAGGTACGCATTAACGGTAGCCTATCGGGTTCCTTCCCTGTCAGGAATGGGACAAGACAAGGCTGCCCACTATCTCCCTTGCTTTACGTTATCGTTATGGAGCACTTGGCGAAAGCCGTCAGGGACAATGGCGGTATACACGGGATTTCAGTGGGAGACACCCATCATAAAACGGCTTTGTTTGCTGATGACGTTCTCTTGTACGTCACTCGCCCTTCGGAGACCTTCCACGCCTTGTTACAAGAGTTCAACAGATTTGGAGACCTCAGCAATTTCAAGGTGAATTATTCCAAATCTGAGGCGTTGAACGTCTCTCTGTCTGCATCTGAAGTGGCCTCCCTTTCTAAGGGATTCTCCTTTCGGTGGAGACCGGGACACATATCATACCTAGGTATTAATTTGCCTGCTGATGTGCGCGAGGCCTTTCACTTGAATCACAAGGTTCTCTTGGACCGGGTGGTGCCTTATTGGAATCTTACAGACCTTTGAAGATATCTTGGTTGGGAAGAATTCATGTCGTTACGATGGACATTCTCCCAAGATTTTTATATGTCTTTCAGGCGGTGCCTGTTTGGCCTTGCGGGGCATACTTTCGCACCATTCGCAGATTAATCTCTAGATTTGTCTGGAACGGTATGAAACCACGAGTGAGCTACAGGGTTCTGTCTTCCTTGAGGGAATCTGGAGGTGTTGGACTGCCGGATATACGACGATATTGCTTGGCCGCCATTCTTGTGCGATTACTTGATTGGCGTTTTAAGACAGACGTAAAACAATGGATCCAGATTGAGCAGTCCGGTAGTTCTGTTCCTCTGGACCACTTACAGTGGATCCCGATGGAGGCCCTTAAACCTTCTTGCCAACTAGCCTCCTTGACTGTTGAACTGCTGAGAGCATGGCGAGTGACATGGGGTGAATTGAATGGGAAGACAACGGTTAGCTCCCTGACTCCAATCTTCCATAATCCAGCTTTTCCCCGGGCATGTCTCATCGGGCTCTCCTCTTGTGGCGAGCGGAAGATGACACCCGGGTGGGTCAGATTCTTTGTCGAGGTGAACTCCCTCCGTTTACCGAATTACAGGCGTCTTCCCCAGATGGGAGACTGAAGTGGTGGGAATACCTCCAACTTCGCTCCTTTGTGCATTCTCTACCCCTCCGAAGGGACTCGGATGTTACATTATCTTCCCTGGAGAGGATATTTACCTCCAAGCAGGGACCTACTAGAGGTATATCGGTCTTATATTCCATCACATCTAGAGCAGCCGTGGCAGAGGCCCATAGTTATCAGCGGGCATGGGAGGCTGACTTGGGAAGGACGATAGATGCTCAAGACTGGGAGAGGTGTTTTCTGATGTCTCGTAAAACCTCAGGATCTTGTGAGGCACTGGAAAAGTGTTACAAAATACGCCTTAGATGGTATCTTACTCCGGACAGGCTGCATCGGTTCTCCCCGGCCAACTCCCCACTCTGTTGGAGATGTGGTCTTGAGGTTGGCACAATGATTCATGTATGGTGGAGTTGCCCCCTTATCAGTGATTTTTGGAAGAAAGTATTCCGCAACTATAACCTGGTTACAGGCAGGCATGCGGGAGGTACCCCCGAGATGGCCCTGCTCTCTATGCTCCCTGGTACATGGAAAAGACAGAAGAAAGACATCCTTCGGTTCTGCCTTTGTGCAGCACGCAATGTGATCCCCCGACATTGGAGGGAGCAGTTGCCTCCTTCTATTTTGGAGTGGTTCACCGAGATGGAATCCCTCAGGCGTTTTGAGGAGATCTCTGCCGATTTCTCTCAAACTCAAGCAGAATATGTAAACACCTGGTCAGAATGGATCCTTTTTAAGGATGCATCTAATTTTGGTGACCTCTTTACCTGAATGGTGGAACACCCATACCGCCCCCGATCTTATGCCATCCTCCACTGTACATGTGATACCACCTTTGACATTCTGGACTTATTCTCATACACCCTTCACACTCTTTGAATTTCTGTTTCATTTCCTCCTTCCCCCTATACTAGTCCATTTCCCCCCCCCCCCCCCCCCTTTTTTTTTTTTTTTTTTTTTTTTTTTTTTTTATCCCAGGTCCCTTCTCTAGGTTTTCTATACTATCACTCTAATATTAGTCCTTTCTCCCCCTGTTGGACTGAATTTAGATTTATGTTTGTTGTATATGATGCAATATATACGGTTTCTTTATTTTATAATTTTTTGTATTGTTTTATTTTGTTGAGAGATAGAATCTAACCTTTTGTTCCTTTAGACACTAAAAAGGGGCCTACCCCTTTATATAAATCTGGGAGAGACTCTTTGTGACCACAACTGTTTGGACTTGTACTACACGGATTCTGGTTCATGGTCTCTTGTCATACCATTATCTATTGGAACTGCATAGTTTTATATGCTTTATTACACTGTTTTGTACTGTTTCTAAATGAAAAACTTCTTAATAAAGATATATTTACAAAAAAAAAAATGTTAACAGCATAAGAGTGAGCTGCTTTAAGTACTGTCTTGTACAGTTTACAGTGTTTTGTTGTCATGTAAAAACTGGGACCTCTGCACTAGAGGTTGGCTGGTAAATTTTGGTCTGGGGGACAAGCACACAGCAGTGGCCCATGAATAGCAGCCCAACTTTATTATGTTTACAATATGAAATTCACCATTGAGGTGGGCATCATTACTACATATAGAGCCCAGTACAAGGACATTACTACATACATGTGCCAGAACGAGGACATTATTGCATACAGGGCCCAGGACGGTGACATTACTACATACAGGGCTAGGTCGTGGACATTGCTGCATACATACATCAATACAAGGCCCAGGATGGGGACATTATTACCCATGGGGCCCAGGATGGAGACATTATTACTTACAGGCCAGGAAGGGTACATTACTACATACATGGACCAGGATAGGGACATTTTTACATACAGGGACCAGGATTGGGACATTACTATGTAAATAGCCAGGATGGGGACATTACTACATAAAGGGCTTAGGTTGGGGACATTATTACAAACAGGGCCCAGAATGTGGACATTATTTCCTACAGGCACAAAGATAAAAGGACAGTGCGGTTTTTGTAGGAGTGTATTAGAAAAGGAATATGGGTTTGGAATTTTCGATTTTTAGCACAAACCTTTATTGAGATCTCTTTAATAGCCTAATAATATTATTTCCTACAGGGCTTAGGTCGGCCACATTATTAAAGGACAAGGCAAAAGAAAAAAGGATATCCAGGGAAGGGAAAAGGCACTCCATGGGGATAAAAATTCACTGATTTATTCTTCCATGTTTTAAAAAATAGCACCATTAGTGTATGCACAGATCACAAGTGGTCAAGATTAAAGGGGAACTCTGGGGAGATAAAATAAAACATATTTGTACTGACCCTGCCCTCATACATGCTGAAGCTAACTTGGGCACTGCAGTTCTATGATCTATAGATTGCTTATAAATCAATAAAACCATATCTGCTCCTCAGCACTCACCCCTCCCTTCTGGAAAAGAGAAGTTCAGTCATGTATAGTGCTAATGTTCAGGGGAAAGGAAGCTACCAAGTTGATATGAGGGAGAAAAGACCATAGCAGTGCTGAATAAATCAATGCAGTGCTCTTTTTATGCCATGATACCTGATGGTACACATTATGGACCATCATATAATTGTACAGCAGAGGATCACAGCATGTATTTGTATCTGTTTGGTGACATGATTGCTATTTGAAGGGAGAACAACCTTGTTCTTACATTACATAGGATGGTATATCAGGGACAGGATTGTAGTGTGGCTATGGGTCCAGTGGTCATGCCCCTTGTCCTGCCCCCTGTTCATAAAGAAGTGTGAGGGGGTAGGAATGTAAGATGATCCTGTAGCCCCCAGTGTCCACGCCCCTGACACCTCCTGCTCTCTGCAGCATGAGGCTGAATTTCTCTGACCCCGAAGGGAGTGGTGAGTGCTGAGGAGAAGATATGATTTTATTGATTTATAAGTGATCTATAGATTCTAGAACTGTAGTGCCCAGCTCTGCTTCATCATGTAGGTGGGCAGGGACAGTACAAAATTTTTTTATCTCCCCAAAGTTCCCTTTTAAAAATGTGCAAGTTGGCCGAAACATCATTGGAGTCCCACTGCGTGGGTGGCTCTTTTACCTGGGTGATCTGTGTATATGTGGCGCCCCTATGGGAAGACGCCACAGGGAGGTACTTCACCACAAACAAAAGGTGTAGCACCTCTGTAGCCATAGATACGGGGTTTCATGCAGAGTCTGTCCTAAGCACCCATAAAATAGTCCACGTTAGCATAGGGACCGTATATTCAGTAGGTCCAGGGGGTGGAGCCTAGAGTAGAGTGGGAGACTTGAGCAAAAGTTGAGTTAGTTCTAGTCAGATAGTGCTGGGAAGGCAGCCAGTGAGGACGTGCCTGTCAGTGTTCTTGACAGGAGGGCACCTCCTTGGAGAGGGGTGACCCAGAAACAGATGGGACAATCCAGGACCGGTTGGTGCCGGCTGGGGAGTCCAGAGTCAACACCAGCATACCGGAGCTGAGGCAATCAGAGGTCTATCCCTGACTGTGAACCGACAGGCTGTGGGACAGACAGAAGGGAGCCAAAGCGCCATAGACTGTACCTCTTCCTCAGTTCCAAAAAATTCAGGGAAAGACGGTGTATTCCGGTCCGCGCTGCCAGGTTCACTTACATCAAAGAAAAACCAATAGTCGATGTTTCATCCAATCCTTCCTTTATTCTCCTCCTACGCGTTTCAGTGCCCACCTGGCACCTTCATCAGGGATACCCGTGGAGCCGGTGGAAGTCCTGCAGCAGCCATCAAGATATTACTCTATGAGCCTTCAAGCCAGTTGTGGGTTACACAACTGGAATAGGTGAGTGAATTGCCTTTTTCACCACTATACGAACTAGTGTCTAGTGATAAGGGCACTATTGCGCCTCTTGTCCCCCCCCTTTCTCTTTTATCAGTTCCAAAAAGGTCCAGGACACTTTAGGGAAAGGAATGAATTCCGGTGGCGGGAGGCTTAAGTGCTTTCACTCTCATCTGTACCGGTAAGGAACCAGCTATACCTAACAGTAGCAGACCAGGGGACTGGCAAAGGAGCTCTTCAGAGTGGTGAATGTGAGTAAAGAGGAACACAGACCCCGAAAGTTGTGAGAGGGTACCACCGACAGACTCTACTAAGTTACCTCAAATCTGTAGCTTCGTCCCCAGTAAACCAGACCGTACGGTGCACCTGTTTATCATCTGGAGACAGTAAAGAACTTCTTGAGCTGATCTGGTGTCTGTCCTCATTTGCTCTTCTGCCTGTGGGCTCCATCAGAAAGGTGAGGACTACTACTCCCCTCTTCTACCCCTGCTGCCCTGAGGTAAAGCTCCACCTGTGGGGAGCTGTACTACTCTGAGCTGCACCTCCATCACCTCAGCGGCTGGTTGCAGCACTGGTATCCACGTTACCAGGTACCACAGGTGGCATCACGTTATCGTTTCCCCATCCACCATTATCATCCCCCATCATCCCCGCCATTGAGGGTCCAGGGCACAGAACCGGGAACCGACCAGCCGTGATCCCCCATCAAAGTAACCATCAGTCCCAGTATCCGAGTACCCCCCTACCATGTCGACCGACTCAAATCTGGCATCACGAAGAGGATACCGTGCCCGGTGGAACCGGGTACTGTGTGCCTAGAATTGGACTTTATTGACTGTTTGTGCACTGTAAAATCGGGCTGCCATTACTGCATCTCAGAAATTCAACTGTGCCACAGAGCTGGTGAAAAAGAGCGCGAAGATAATCCCCGCCCCTCTGCTCTGCCGAAGTTTGACGAAGTGTAGTGGCGGGCTCCAAAAAGGCCTAATAGACCACCCTACTAAATTTCTCTGAAAGGCGGGCCTAACTATGTAAAAGAGTATGCTCTGGTCCAGGGGCGTGTGTGGCGCCCCTGCGTCCAGGAGGCCACAAAGGGAACTGCAGCCAGGCAGGTAGGACACTTGTTGCACACCAACACCCTCACAGCCCACACAACCCACGTGTAGAAGGTAGCATCCAGCCCTGAGATTAGACACTCTATGAGATTGAGGGGTGGTGGATTTGGAGGACTGGGTTGGGCACACACGTAGTCAGGTGACTTGACAGTATATAGGAAAGGGGGAGGAGGAAGGTGTTCAGTAGGCCACAGTGAGCAGAAAAGTAAAGACAGAGAAGCTGAGAAGCACGGCAAGGCCGAGAGAACAGCAGCAGGTTGAGCTGAAGCTGTGCTGACAGAAAGACACACACGTCCTGGAGGAGTGAAGGCATAAGGAACGCAGAATCTGTACTGAGCCAGTGTGAGCCGGAGGAGAGAGAAAGCCTATCCAGAGCCAGATCCCCAGGAGTGTGAGAGGACAGAGAGGGACGGTGATACCCGGGCCCTAGAACTACAGCTGAAGCGACTGACTGCAGGCGGAGTAGCCCTCCTATTATACCGAGGGACGCAGAAGGAAAGGAGCCTGGTAGAGCCTCATGCTTGAGGACTGCTGGAGGCTGGGCTGAAGTAGAGTGTCAGCTCTAGAGGGGACCATAGTTTATCCGGCATCCCCAAACAACACGACGGGGGGTCTTATTTCCAGATTGAGATCCCTACCCTAAAGGACAGGCAGCTCAGTGACAAACTAAGGACCCACAGGGGCCCGAGTCACCGCCATACTGTCCAGTGTCGCACAACACGAAGTAAAGAGAGAACGTAATAGCCCGGAAAGGACACTACAGACTGTGTGAGGGGTCACAGAGAGAGAGGCCTGGCTGCACGGAGCAAAGGGAACCCGGAAAGGGAGAATGTGCCCGTGTATTAAGAACTGTACTTGAACTTTGTAAGAACTGCAAACGAGCTGTAAAGTGATTGAAGAACTGAGAGTAAACACGGAAAACCCTGGAACTGCTTCCTTTGTGTTTCTGCATGAAAGTGATTCTCTCCATACAGGATACAGCCTGTTAGCACCAGCAAAGAGGAGAGATCCCTGCAGCGTCTGCAAAGTAAGTGTGCTACGCACTCCACAATAGACTTAACCCTTACTGCCCTGGGGAATACAGTTCTACCCACTGGAACTATACCATCTAAGCTGCCACTACATCATCCCAGGAGGTTCTGCAGCAGCGGCGGCCCCCATCACTGGTCGCATAAAGTGGGTGGCGTCACGACTGACAACCCTTGTAAATATCCCCTTTCATTGCCGAGCCCGGGACACGGTCCGGACCAGGACCACCTGTGACTTCCCCAGTAGCAGACCGGTCCGGTACCGAGTATCCCCGTCCCAGTGGGCCCAACACGTGCCTCAGCCCCTAACCGAAGAAGGGCCATACAAGAGGCACCAAAATCTCTCCCCGCCCCCCTTGCTATCAAACAATCAAGGGGGCAGGTCGAGAACCAGACCGCACCGGTTCGGGACTATAAAAATCAAACAGGGCGCAGCCGGAGGTCAGAATGTGATACCTGGTGAGGCCTCGGACCCGTTACCTATGTGCGACCTGGTAAGGATGGCAGCCCCAACAATCTCCGGCCTGGTCAGAGAAGTAGAAGATAGAGTGAGAGCCGAATGTGCTGCCCTGAGAGTGCCGACCCTAGAAACTGAGGGCGAGAATGTCGAGTTCTGGGAAGTGGCAGTACGGGAACTGCGAGCCCGACTTCAGGAGACCATGGAGTAGACCATCCGGCATTGGAGTGCCGTGATGATTCCAGAGCTGAGCCACAGAATGGGACGACAGAAGGGGCAGGAGCTAAATCCGGAACCGTCGGTGTCGGTAAAACTAGAAACCGAAACCCTGGTAACCGGTGAGAACCACGCCCTTGCAGAATCGGGTTCCGCCACCGGAGGAGACATCAAACCATCGGAGGCCAGTGTTGCCCCATCCAATCCGGAAGGCCGCGAGCACAGAACTGACGAGGAGGACCGAGATGAAGGAGCTGCCAGCGGCGCAGAGGCATCCGGGCCCCACATGGTGCAAAAGGAGCTCCAGTCGTACGGACAGGCTAGATGGGCCGGTGTAGTCGCAATCACAGGTTAGCGGAACCGTGCACCTGCTCCAGAGCACCCAGACCAGGACATGTAGCAGAATGACTGGGCTTGCCATGAGTAGCACGCAGGGCCGAGAGAATGGTGCTCCCTGTGTGTTCACAAATAGTGGACTAGAGATTGCAAAACTTGGTCATATATATATATAGTTGTTTAAATGTGTGCATATGCTGCTTTTTGCTGTTTCCATACTCATAGACTTTTATGCGGACTGTTTGCAACATTATAAGAAATAATACTTGTTGTTATTAAAACTGTTTATTGTTTGTTATGCATATAAAAATGTAAGCTCAAGCCTGGTTTGGTTTTAACTCTCGCAGATGAGTGTAATTCACCAAGGGGGTGTGTGGCGCCCCTATGGGAAGGCACCACAGGAGAGGTACTGCACCACAAACAGAAGGTGTAGTGCCTCCGTAGCCATGGATATGGGGCTTCATGCAGAGTCTGTCCTAAGCACCCATACACTAGCCCACCTTAGCATAGGGACGTATATTCAGTAGGTCCAGGGGGTAGAGCCTAGAGTGGAGCGGAAGACTTGAGTGACAGTTGAGTTAGTTCTAGTGAGACAGTGCTGAGAAGGCAGCCTGAGAGGACATGCCTGACATTGGTCTTGACAGGAGGGCACCTCCTTGAAGAGGGGTGGCCCAGAAACAGAGGGGACAATCCAGGATCGGTTGGAGCTGGCTGGGGAGTCCTGGGTCAACACCGGCATAGCGGAGGTGAGGCAATCAGAGGTCTATCCCTGACTGTGAACCGACAGGCTGTGGGACAGACAGAAGGGAGCCAAAGCGCCATAGACTGTACCTCTTCCTCAGTTCCAAAAAGGTCCAGGGCACATTAGGGATAGGACTGAATTCCGGTGGCGGGAGGCTTATGTGCTTTCACTCTCGTCCGTACCGGTTAGGAACCAGCTATACCTAACAGTAGCAGACCAGGGGACTGGCGAAAGAGCTCTTCAGAGTGGTGAATGTGAGTAAAGAGGAACACAGACCCCGAAAGCTGTGAGAGGGTACCACCGACAGACTCTGAGCTGCACCTCCATCACCTCAGCGGCCGGCTGCAGCGCTGGTATCCACGTTACCAGGTACCACAGGTGGTGTCACGTTACTCTTTCCCCATCCATCATCATCATCCCCCATCATCCCCGCATTGAGGGTCCAGGGCACAGAATCGGGAACTGACCAGCCGTGATCTCCCATTGAAGTAACCATCAGTCCCGGTATTCGAGTACCCCCCTACCCTGTCGACCGACTCATAAACACTTAATAGTGTTTTTTTTAAAAATGGAAAAATAAAGCTGTGAAGTTTTATACCCATGGAATGCCTTTTTTGGATATCCTTTTTTCTTTTGCCTTGTAATCAACCCTGCGGATTTACCCGGCCGCATTCCCATTGGAGGGGTGGAGGAATCATGGTGGAGTAATTGGTGAGCTAATACATATCTTCCCATATACATTGTAATTATTAAAGGACAAGGACATTATTACAGGATTGAGATATTAATACAGACAGCGCCAGGATGTACAACATTATTTCATACAGGGCCAGGACAGAGAACATTATTACATACTGGACTAGAACGTGGACAAGATGGGGAGCATTTCTATATACAGGATCGGGACAGGGAACAATATTACACACAGGGCTAGGACAGGGACAGTACTACAGAATGGGGAGCATTATTACATACAGGGTTCAGGATGAGGAGATTATTACATACAAAGTAAAAACATGAATAAAGGTCACTTCACCCTTCTTTGTGAAGTCCTCCATGGATCCAGTAGTGGAGCAAAGCATGTGCAATGCCATCATTGGGCAAGTTGATGGTTAGACAATTGTGGCATCCTCTCAGGGATGATCCCCCAGAGGGCAACTAGGTCTGCCTCAATTTGTCAATATGCCCGTTTGGCCATATATAATTGTAGTCAAAAGTATTGACACCCCTGCAATTCTGTCAGATAATACTCAGTTTTTTTCCTGAAAATGATTGCAATCACAAATTCTTTGGTATTATTATCTTCATTTAATTTGTCTTCAATGAAAAAGCACAAAAAGAATTGTCCTAAAGCCAAATTGGATATCGTTCCACACCAAACATAAAAAAGGGGGTGGCTTCTCTAATTTGTGTAATTAACAGCACCTGTAACTTACCTGTGGCACCTAGCAGGCGTTGGCAATAACTAAATCACACTTGCAGCCAGTTAACATGGATTAAAGTTGACTCAACCTCTGTCCTGCGTCTTTGTGTGTACCACATTGAGCATGGAGAAAAGAAAGAAGACCAAAGAACTAAGTACTTGAGAAACCAAATTGTGAGGAAGCATGAGCAATCTCAAGGCTACAAGTCCATCTCCAAAGACCTGAATGTTTCTGTGTCTACCGTGCGCAGGGTCATCAAGAAGCTTAAAGCCCATGGCACTGTGGCTAACCTCCCTAGATGTGGACGGAAAAGAAAAATTGACGAGAGATTTCAACGAAGGATTGTGCGGATGGTGGATAAAGAACCTCGACTAACATCCAAACAAGTTCAAGCTGCCCTGCAGTCCGAAGGTACAACAGTGTCAACCCATACTATCCGTCGGTGTCTGAATGAAAAGGGAATGTATGGTAGGATACCCAGGAAGACCCCACTTCTTACCCCGAGACATAAAAAAGCCAGGCTGGAGTTTGCCAAAACTTACCTGAGAAAGCCTAAAACGTTTTGGAAGAATGTTCTCTGGTCATATGAGACAAGAGCAGAGCTTTTTGGGCAAAGGCATCAACATAGAGTTTACAGGAGAAAAAAAGAGGCATTCAAAGAAAAGAACACGGTCCCTACAGTCAAACATGGCAGAGGTTCCCCGATGTTTTGGGGTTGCTTTGCTGCCTCTGGCACTGGACTGCTTGACCGTGTGCATGGCATTATGAAGTCTGAAGACTACCAACAAATTTTGCAGCATAATGTAGGGCCCAGTGTGAGAAAGCAGGGTCTCCCTCAGAGGTCATGGGTCTTCCAGCTGGACCCAAAACACACTTCAAAAAGCACTAGAAAATGGTTTGAGAGCAAGCACTGGAGACTTCTAAGGTGGCCAACAATGAGTCCAGACCTGAATCCCATAGAACACCTGTGGAGAGATCTAAAAATGGCAGTTTGAAGAAGGCACCCTTCAAATATCAGGGACCTGGAGCAGTTTGCCAAAGAAGAATGGTCTAAAATTCCAGCAGAGCATTGTAAGAAACTCATTGATGGTTACCGGAAGCGGTTGATCGCAGTTATTTTGGCTAAAGGTTGTGCAACCAAGTATTAGGTTAAGGGTGCCAATACTTTTGTCTGGCCCATTTTTGGAGTTTTGTGTGAAATAATCAATGTTTTGCTTTTGCTTCATTTTCTTTTGTGTTTTTTCATTTAAGACAAATTAAATGAAGATAATAATACACCATATTTAAAGAGCTATCCATTCACACTAAACAATTGGAATGGCGTCATGTATTAGCCAGCCTTCCTGCGCAGGCTGGCCAATCATGATGCTATTGCGTTGTCCAATCAGCGTATTAGCGTCACGGAATACACAACTATGTCACGCCTATGTACTTGCGGCGTGAAACATTACACCCATATTCCTGTGTGGTAGTGGCGTGTGAAGCAGCGAAGGTATTCAACAGGAAGTTAGCAGCAGGATCTGTAGGAACTTCCGGGGAACAAAGATACCTTTAGTTGACAACGCAATGGTGGCGTGTATATGCGGCCACGGCGATCGGTATCCATCGTCAAAAACGTGCGCGTGCATGTACGGTGGATACCTGTTGCTAGGCACAGTGGCGGCATGTAAAGGTACCTTTAGGGCACCTTTACACGTCGCAACATTGCATGCAATTTCACTTGCAACTTACTGGTTGCAGTGAAGTCATGGACACATTGCTCCATTTTGTGGCCTGTGTACAAATGTAACAATGTGTCCATGATTTCAATGCAACCAGTAAGTTGCAAGTAAAATTGCATGCAATGTTGGAACGTGTAAAGGTACCCTTAAGGCCGCTTTACACGTCGCAATATCGTTCTGATATTGCAAACAACTTCACAGGAGCGCGCACAGTTTTTGGCACTTGTCCAAAATCGCATAGGAGATGTTACACAGGGAGATATCGCCAGGCAACGCAACTACGATGTTGTACGCCCCTCTTGCACACAGTGTCTGAGCAACTCAGGGAACGACCAATTAACATTGGAGTGAATAGGGGAAGTTGCACTCCAAATCGTAGTTGCACTGTCACACAGCACGATCCTGCCAGATCGTCAAGCCAATATTGCACGGTTGAAGAGCATGCACAATTCACAAACGATATTGAAGTTGCATCGTTTTTGAGTTGCGTTGCCCATTTACACAACGCAACTCACCAACGATAACAATTGTGGCCTTTAGCCTTATACAGCACTTTAGATGAATTGGTGGTGAACAAGCTTATTAAATTTTATTATTGTTTCATACTAACATTTCACCTTCAATAATGATTGCAACTAAGTATCCGCAACCCAGTTTTTTAAACATTGTGGCCTGACACAGTTGTTACTTAGCAGCTAGGCATTAGGGCCTCTTTACACACACCAACTTCTGTGACCAACTTCTGAACAGACCTCTGGTTGCAGTGAAATCATGGACACATTGTTACATTTGTACACAGCCACAAAATGGAACAATGTGTCCATGATTTCACTGCAACCAGAGATCTGTTCAGAAGTTGGTCACAGATATCTGTGTGTGTAAAGTGGCCTTTAGGCAACAATAGTGTGCAAACATTAAACTTCAGTACTTATTGCTCAGGTCTGAATCATGGCACTGAATGCAAGAAGTGGACCTGTAAGGGAAAGCAAACAAACAGATCCAAAGCTGAGGAACTTTAACTGTGTCTCCATTTTACCTCTGTTTGCATTTCCAGTGGCTTGCAGGTATGCAGGTCTACTGTCTGGAGTCTACACTGTAGACGTTTCTTCATGTATCCCTTGCAAGGCATGGCTGACCTCGACTTAGAGGATATATCATCTACCTAACCATCCTGGAGGCAGAAGGTGGATCGGCAGAACCAGGCCCAGAGTGGCATCATGGAGAGGAGATGGAGAGTAAGACCTCTGTCACCTTGAGCTCCACTGCACTTCCCAGTTTGGGCATAATCTGTAATGAGGTGCGGATTCTGAGTTCTGATGCAAGCCGTGGACCTGAGGGGTGAGTCCCAGCAGTCAAGTGACTTTTACACTATGGCATCCAGGACCAGGAGCACCATATGTCAGACTGCAGATGATCTGGCAGTATGTTTGGCTAGCTTCCAGTATGTTTGGCTTGCTAGAGTTGCAGTCCTAGCTACTGGATCTGTGGCACCCCTGCGGTTTGGTCACCACAGTGGTACTGCAACTATCCAATGGGTGTAGATCATGCTCTCAGGTAAGAGGAGAAACTTTGATGAGATACACCAACACACACCCAACACCAATCCAAACTCATGTCCAGGGAGATGCTGGGCGGAAGAGGATCACTGATAAAGCAGTCCCATCTGCTGGCTGGAGGGAGGATAGGTCTAGGGGTGGGAGGAGTTAGTTAAGAGTTAGTAAGAGAAAGAAAGAGGCCCTACACTGGGGTGCCAGCCCCAATTCGGTATAGGATCTGCAGGACCAGCAGAGAAACTGGAGGTTACTGAACTTCACATGCAGTGGCCACCACTGTGGATTCTCCCTGGTGAAGGAACTACAGAGGGTCAAAGGACTTACAAGGCAGTCACTCAGAAGAGCCTGCAGTCACCTGCCTTGGGACTTGTAACCATGAGGACAATAGGGAGGACAGGAGTAACAGAGTGTCAGACAGCAATGGGCAGCAAGGAAAAGCCTTATACTCCGTGTCTCAGCAAATTGAACCCGGACTACTAGTGAGCTGGCCAAGCTGCAACCTTAGAGAACACAGTACCTCGGCTTGGTTGTCTCTGCACTAAGATGCAAGTAAAGGTGACCGGTAATATATACTTCCGGTTCCGGTGCCTCCATGATTGCGGGTGTGTGAAGGAGCTCCCGCTCATCCCACCGAAAATAACCTCTCAGCCCCAGCCCCGGACCGCACTGACCGGTGAAATCATGACCGGAGACCGAGGGACGAAACATGGCATGGATCGGTATGTGTGGCGAGAACGGGATCCAGAGATGAGTGAGGGACCTCACGGCGGAGGCAGGGACGCTGGGTCAAACAACTAGAAAAAAATTCTCTGCAGCTGGCACCAGTTCACATTATGTCTATGAGTGCTGTGCAGTTTTTTCTCTTTTCTCATATATATACTGCTTGTTAGCATGTGTACATCATTGGTAGTAGCTGAGTGCTGCAGAGAATTTTTTTCTAGTTGTTTGACTCAGCGTCCCTGCTGGCACCAGTTCACATTATGTCTGTGAGTGCTGTGCAGTTTTTTCTCTTTTGTATTGCGTGGAGTTGCTGGCTCCATGTCTGCAATTTGCACCCTCATCACCTACAGGTGGTCTAGGGTCGAGATGGTGTCCCCCAGTAGTGGGATAGGGAGGACAGGGAGGGCAGGGATGTCAGCGTTAGGACTCATCAGACCTGAAGTCACTTTGTCGCAGTTGATGAGCAAACAGACATTGGCCAATGTGTGTACTAAGAATTTCAGAAATAAAAAAATAAGAATTTTGAGTTTTTTTTAAAAAACGTAAGTTTTTAAAGTCTTTTCACAGATATATACTGCTTGTTAGCATCTATGCTTTATCTAAACTAGAAGACATAGAGAATAGAGCACGCAGGAGCAATCTCAAATTGGTCGGGCTGCCCGAATCAATCCTGCCTAGACAGTTGGAGGACATTTTTGAAATGGAACTACCTAAAGCATTAGGACTCAGTCACAAATGTAAAGTAGAAAGAGCGCACCATATTGGCCCGCCGAGAGATCCGCAACCGGGCAGGGGAGATGGCAGGGCTCAGCAAGGTAGAGATGGAGATAAACCCCAACAGGCTATAGCCAATTATTTAAACTACAAGGATAAAGACGAAATCCTGAGGGCGTATAAAGCTAAACGACAACCGCTGCTGATACTAGGCCACAGAGCCCTTTCGTTTGGAGATTTCTCTATAGAAGTAACAAAACGCAAAGGGCGTTCAGCGTGGTCTGCACCATGTTATATAAAAAAATATCCGTTTCCAGCTCAACTATCCCACGACGCTGAGATTCCGGCTGCCAGATGGAACCATGCGCACATTCACTGACCCTGAAGAGGCATTGGAAATTGTTAACCAAGGCTTCATAACACCTCCTCGTCTCCCCTCTGCCGCCAGCAGTCCAAGGGAAACGCAACAAAGATTGAGAGACGCTGAAGGAGAGGCAGAGCCAGCACGTACGTATAGACTATGCTCAGAGACACAGACGGAGGGACAACAAGAGAGAAGTGCGACCCCACGAGAACAACGCGCAACTCCGTCAAAATGGAGCAAGAAGAGTGGACAATACAAATGACTCTATTCTGATAGCCATTGCTGCAGATTTATACCGCCTAAGTCTTCTGCTGAAGATGAGATGGAACACCTGATTATTGACTGAATCTGCGCCCCCCCAAAGGAATTCATATCAACCCCCCTTTCTCCCTTTTTTTTTTTTTTTTCTTCTCTTATCTCTTCTTTTCCTTCCCTCTCTTGCTTTCTCTCCTTTCCCTTCTTTCCTTATCTTTGTTCCAGGGGAAAGACTGAATACACATGACACGGTGGATACTGGGGGAAACAAATTCCATCAGCGTACGAAAGATATGCTATACTGTCCAGTGATTGAAGACTATAACACGCTGGATCAACGCGGGTGACACCAATTCTAGATTCCTACTCTTTCTCTGTTTTTACTTGTTAATCTGTTAAGACATTAGTTAGAGCTTGAAAGGCTGAGGGGTAATTACGAGCTGAAAGGAGGGTGGCTTTCGGGTTTACTCTTTCTTTTCTCTAATTGTTTTATTACGATACATGGCAGGGGAGAGATCAAAGATGAGAGAATTATGGAGGAAAAAGGAAGTCTCGAAATATTATTCTTTAAAAGAAAAGAGGGGGAACAAGAGGCGCAATAGTGCCCTATCACTAGTGACACTAAATATCAAGGTGGTGTGTAGGAGTTTCACTCACCTATGCCAGTTGTGAGACCCACAATTGGTTTGAAGGCATATAGTAATAATGTACTGATGGCTGCTGCTGGACTTCCACCGGCCACTCACTCGTGGAGACACATCAAGATGTTGGGAAAAGGGTGTGTAACAGTCCGCGCTGCCAGGTCCACCGCTACTCCAAAGAACACACGTGTAGGTGATGTTCAATCAGTTTTCCTTTATTCTCTCCGACGCGTTTCGGTGCCCTCCTGGCACCTTCCTCAGGGATCCCTGAGCAGCGCGGACTGTTACACACCCTTTTCCCAACATCTTGAAATATTATTCTGACTGGGATGAGGGGAGGGGAAGTTTGGATAAGGGTGGAGAGGGAAGGAATTGAGGGAAGGGAGGGAATTCAAGACCAAAGTTGTATGCTATTAGGGAATATTGCTTCTCCAGACTCCAACTATACGCTGTATAACAGATTATTGTGACCTACACATCTATGTGATACACAAACATCGGGATGCACTACCAGCATCTGAGAGATACCCATTTTCTGTATTTTAAATGGTCAGATGGATAAAGGACCCTGCCTTTTTATTGTACAAATAAAGCCGAGAGGTAACTATTCATAATAGCCTTGGTGCCGGTTGATTCCCCAGCGCTCACACAAATACCTATTACTCTTTTTGAAATAGATGGATAACATGGAATGTCAAGGGATTACGTTCGCCATCTAAACGAATGATGGTCCTGCGCCATCTAAAGTGTGCACACGTACACATTGCCCTGCTCCTCGAAACGCATTTAAACACAGAGGATTTTTTCAGGATGTGTAAATTGTTTGTGGGAGAGGTCTATGGATTCGGAGCAGACAAAAACAAAGCTGGGGTAATAATTTTAATTAACAAAACACTAGCCCATACAGTTCTGAACACCGAAGTAGACCAAAGCGGCAGAATGATACATATGAGACTCTAGATCCAGAATGAGATTTATAGTATCTATAATATTTATGCTCCCAATACAGTCCAAAAACCTTCTTTGAACAATTGCAAAATAAAATGTTAACCGATAATGATCCCAATGTAATTATGGGGGGAGACTATAACACAGTATTGAGAGACAGTGAAGATAGAGGCCCACGAGCGCTACAGCCTGAGACCGTGGGTGCTCGCTCCAGGACACCGACGCGTGGTTTTCTGGAAGAGCTGATGCATAATTGGCATCTCAAGGATACTTGGAGGACCCTTTATCCTCTGGAAAGAGAGTACACCCACTACTTGCATGGTCCATGGGACCTGGTCAAGACATGATATGTTTATTTCCCCCGCCATGTTCCGGAGTTGCAAGAGGTACTGATTGAACCGATGGTGATCTAGGACCATAGTCCAGTGATCCTAGAATCTGCCGATACTTACCAAAAGGGATCAGATTATTTATGGAGATTCCCCTCCACATGGACTAAAATGGAAAACTTTGTCAAGCTCCTGAAGGAATGGTGGGTGAAATACTCTTCAGACAAAAATTGTTTTGGGAAACGGCAAAGGCAGTGATGAGGGGAAACATAATGGCTCACATGATAAAAACAAAACAACACACTAAAGAACAATTCCTAGCAGCCAATAATCTAGTTAGAGACACTCACAACCGTTATAGGTCTACAATGCTGGAGGCGGATAAGAATGCTTGGCTACTTGCCAAAAGGAACTTTGATGATTGGGCAAGTAAGAGGGAACTTATGTATAAAGGACATTTAGAATTAGAACTCCACAGGTATGGAGATAAAGCGGGAAAATTAATGGCAAAACTGGCAAAGGGAAGACAGGCACAATCCCACATAATGAAGACTAAAGATAGCCACGGAAACCCACTAACAGATCCAAAGGAAATAGTATGGGAACTGGGCCATTACTACGCATCCCTATACACTGCTCCAGCAGGGGGGAGCACTGAGGGCATGGATTGGTTAAAAACAATAAAATGCCGTCGATTATGGAGAAGAACTACTAACCCTAAATGAACCAATCACAATGGAAGAAATACACAATACGATTAAAAATCTAAATACTAACAAGGCGCGGGGATCCGATGGGTTTAATGGAGCCTTCTACAAAGCACTAAGGGAGGAGATTACACCTATTCTTAGGGATTTGTACAATGACATATTAAAAGGAACACAAATCTCCAATATAATGAATACGGCATACATTAAATTGATACCGAAAAAGGTAAAACTCTCACAGACCCTCGAGCTTTAGGCCAATTTCCCTTATAGATCAAGATTTAAAACTGCTATCAAAAATTATGGCAGACAGATTAGCAAGGGTTTTGCCCAAGTTAATATCACCGAACCAGGCAGGGTTTGTGAAGGGCAGATCGACTGTAACGAACATAAGAAAGGCGATGTTGCTGTTGGATGTGGTTCGGGACTGAAAGCTACAGAAAGATGAAGATCCAGCCGTGAACACGTTAGACGTGGAAAAAGCTTTTGACAACGTGCGGTGGTCATGGCTGGATCATGTTCTAGACAAGATCAATTTGGTGGGTCCCTTCCGCCAGTTTCTTTCGATTCTATACCATAATCCGACAGCACGAATAAGTATTCCTGGTTTCCTGTCAGACACCTTTACACTGGGAAAAGGGACCAGACAAGGTTGCTTATTATCACCTCTTCTGTTTAACTTGGCCATAGAACCGCTTTCATTATACCTCAACGAACATAGCTCTTATGATGGGATAGTAGTGGGTAAGAGGGAGATCAAATCCACTCTGTTTGCGGACAACATTGCTTTGTTTGCAAGGAACCCGGGGAGAGATCTCCCGCGGCTGTTATCCGACATTAAATATTTCGGATCGTTCTCGGAGTTCCAACTGAACAAAAATAAATGTGAAATCCTCTTCTTAAGGAACAATGCCAATTGGACAGGGGGTGAGAGCTTCTGTGGGATTCCTAGAGCGAAGGAGAGTATAAAATATCTAGGCATACAATTAGGTAAAACTCCTAGCCAAATGTATAAATAAAATTTTTTCCCGATCATTTCTAAAATCGAAAAAGAATTGGAAAGGTGGAAAAATCTGCCCCTGTCCTTACTAGGACGGGCTCATCTGATAAAGATGATGAGCTTCGCGAGGCTCTTATACCCCCTCCAGACTATACCCATGCTTTTAAAGCATTCAGATATATAAAGAATAAATAAGGCCTTTTCCAAGTTTCTATGGAGGGGCAAGAGAGCCAGAATCGCCATTAATACCCTAACATATGGAAAAGAGGATGGGGGTCTGAACCTACCAAATATAAGAAACAATAACTTGGCCTGCTTGATGCGTAATATTCTGGACTGGATTAATAAAACAAATAGGTACTCGGATGTGGAACTTGAGGGGGAACTGAGTAGCCCTTGGGATCTGACGGCACTCCTACACACACCACTACAGCATCTACCCCCACACATCAAAAACAAGGTTGTTTACAAAGACACAATTGCGACATGGAAAGGGGTTAGAAAGAAACTAAAGTTATCCTGGAAGATATCTAAGCACTTGAATCTATGGGCACACCCGGCGTTTAAAATAGTTCAAGAAAATAAACTGTTCCAAATATGGAAAGAAAAGGGTGTGAAGGTAATAGGCGACTTAATTGACGTGCCAAATAAAAAATGGTTGACGGCCTCAGTAACCTTTTCAAAATTTGATCTACAGCAGGTACATATACTCCAATATAATCAGATACGACACCATGTCATGTCACATTTGACTGATCTCACGGGAGAGATAGGAAACTTACTCTGGGACAACATGCTAAATATAAACGTCTTAGATATGTCCATTTCCTCTTTATACCAGCGTCTGCGGCAGCCACTCCAACCAGTTAATACAAACAAGCTGTTTGGGAGATGGAGCCAGCATTTCCCAGTGACTGACTTGACCCAGAAAATATTGGAGGGTTGGACAGTAACTAGAAAATACATTACTAATGAACGTTGGAGAGACACCCAATTCCGCATAATTCATGGGGCCACAGTTGGGTTTGATATTCCGGTGGGACCCAATAGACAGGATAAGTTGACGAACTGCCCCAAATGTTGAAAGTTAGCGACTGATCTCGAACATGGGTTGTGGTCATGCCCCGACTCCCAAAGATTTTGGACGGAAGTTGGCAGTTTTGCACAACCATTCTGCCACACTATATACCCGTAGACCCAATGCTCTGGCTATTCCATAGTCCGGATGGACTGCCAGAGGGGGGAACACCACATATCCTGCTCCACACAGTGGTGATGGCGGCCAAGTGCCTCATACTCCAAAATTGGCTCAATAACGCATTGCCAGGAAAAGGGGCTCTCTGTTCTAGTATAAACCACGTTCTGAATATAGAACAAAGAGAGGCGATGCGGAATATGGATAAACTTTCTGGGAAGTTTTTTCCAAAAGTGGAGAGCTACATCGAAGAAATTTTATGGGATGATGACAGACAAACCTTTATGCAACCTTTTAGGTCCTCAACATGGTAGCAATGGAAGATTTGAGAGGCACTTTGGGAAGGCTGCGGTGCACAATTTAAATGGGGAAGACACGTAAGATATATGTTATCGGCTCATATGTGGGGGAAAGAACCTACGGATGAGATAATACTACTGAGGTCTTGAATCAAATGTATAGAACTTTAGTGGCTTTGGGGGGTTGAAGAAAAGTTAAGGGATTCAAGGGGTAAAAAAAAAAAAAAAAAAAAGTTAAGTTTTCAATGTAGAATTCTTATGCTATACTGTGTAATGCTATGTAATATATATGTAATGTATACGAGACAAAGATCTGTCTACATTACTGAATTATTTTAAGGAAAATATGAAAAATTATATTGATATGCATTGTTATGTTTTTGATTGACAATAAAAACTATTTTTATATAAAAAAAAAGAAAAAAAAAAGGTGACCGGTCATAACGACAACCCCTGTGTCTGTCTACTCTTTCCTGCACCTCTCTGCATTAACAACTACTACCATCATTATCCACATTTACTACACCCCAGGGGCCTGCTCTGTCTGAGATGAGTGCTCCATCAAGCTGCCACAACACCTATCCTCTGGGGACCACTACAAACAGTGCTGGTCTAATCTGACCAGAAACCTCAGATGTCAGATGATGTCACAGTAAACTTTATTCCCCTTTTAATCTACCCTTTTTAAAACGACCGGTTGTGGCCATGGGAAGGCCACCCCCTTACATCCCCTGATCTGTTGAGCCCTGGAGAGTCGAGTACCCTGGCCCCATGACATCTGCAGATCCCATTCCCCAAGACCACCAGGACCAGGACCTTTATGGGGAGCCCAAGGAAGAAAATCACCTAGAAGGCAATGTTATCCAGTTGTATGGATCACCCTCACCACCTCTGGAGGCATTTAACTGGCGCAATGCCATGTGGAGCCCCTACCCTTTCCAAGCACCTATCCAAGAAGGCATCAGCCACCCTGTTCTCCTATGTCGTTTGTTGAGGAGATTCAACATGCAGATGCCATCAACTGGGACTGGCTGCATGGACATAAAGCTATTGATTTCCTCGACCAATGCACAAAAGGCAAGGTGTTGGTTTTCAAAAAGGATAAGGGGTATGTGCTCCTTGTGGAACATGGCACTAAATATCGCTGCTATATCAAGCGCTCCGCCCTGCTGCATGACGATATTTCCCAAAAACTACTTACCATCTTTGTTGGGGATGAGGTTACATTCATGAAGGTGCAGGGGTGGTTTGCGGTTGGCATATGTTGGGTTGGCACTGCCGCCCAATTTGAGAAGTGGCAGGAGGAGGCTGACCTGGAGAGAGGTTGATGTAGGGGTTTGGCCAAAGTGTCTCTTGGTTGGCCTGCTTAATGCACCCAAACCCACAGGGCATGTCGATGTTCCAAAACATGTACCTGGTCCTGTCTATCCTAGAGGGGATGGTCGCCCCCCAGTTCCTACATCATCCTCTACAGTGATGGCAATTAATTAGTATGCTGGGGGGCAGGTGGTTGCAGAGAATGCTCCTAAAGGAGTAGACCCTTTGAACCTCAAGATCCTCCAGCAGTACAGTACACGGAGAAACTGCGATAACTATCCAGAGCTTGGCTGAGAATGGCAAAAGACAATCTCGATGGAACTTACTAAAGGCATGTTGGTGGGTCTCTGAGACAGTGACTCATCCCTTACTTGGCATTTTGGCCAAAATTGACTTTTGGATCTGTTTAATTCACAGTTTTTTGTTGTCAAGTCGCAGGCCTCTGGCCTGAAGGTGTGAGCTATGTAACTGCACTACACTATTCCTGTCACTTAATTTGCCTATTCCAATTTGCCATGTAGGAGTGGAAAATTGGATAATAAGGGGTTAATAGCAGCTTTGTATTGCCAGCTGGCATTAAGCACGAAATTCTGAATGTGCGGCCAATATTAGACCCGGCCATTAAGAATTTCATGTAAATAGTAAAGAATATTTAAGTAGGAGGAGGGAATGCAAAAAGTCAAAAGAGGGTGCCATATAATGGAATGTGAAGAGCATCAATCAAGGGAGAGAAAGACTCTGCTTATACAAATACCACACCGAAATAATATTAAAAAAGGAAAATTTTATTACATAAATACTAACAACAGAAAAAGCCAATTAAAAGCAGTTAAAACAATGTGGGTCCGGTGTCCACATTTGTATATGCAGGGTCATTCTCTACCTTGGTAAATAGTAAAAAAGACACAACACACAGAGAAAACATTTTATTAGAAATAAAAACACAAACACATATCTGGACTCCATCTTTATTACTCCTGAAATCAACAATTACGGCAGGGACACACTTGTCCGACAGACATGCGAGTCTGTCGGAGGAGACTCGCAAAGGGCAGGAGCAATGACCCGGAACGGGCTCTTTCTGTCAGGACGGGGCTGTCAGCTGATTGTGTGTTTGTGCAGCACTACACTCCCTGTTTTGACAGAAAGAGGCCGTTCCGGGTCATTGCTCCTGCCCTTTGCAAGTCTCCTGCGATAGACTCCATGTCTGTCGGACAAGTGTGTCCCTGCCGTTAAGGTAACTATGGTGGCTGCTATCCTAGCGAGTACCATAGTTACCTGAGCTGTCCTCGGGTGACCTCAGGAACCACCACTTACGGGACCAGAGCTGGCAGCTCATGTATTTAATGTTTGGAAGCTGCGGTGACAGGACACTGTGTTCTTCACCGTAGCCTTCAATCAAGAAGATGTCGCACAGGATCAAGATTAGTTATGTTGGATAATAAAAGAGGGAGTCCAGATACATGTTTGTGTTTTTATTTCTGATAAAACATTTTCTCTTCGTATTGCGTCTTCTTTACTATTTACTTGAAATTCTTAATGGCCCGGTCTAACATTATATGCATGAAAATTCATGAATGGGACCAGAAGTATGTGAGAGGAAGAGCGGGTCCTGAAGGAAGCAAGCAGCAGGAAACTAATAAGATGATCTGTGGGTGTCTGTGTGTGTTTGGCAGCTTTTGGACACCTGCTGCCTGAAATTGAATTCAATGGGGATTGGAAGGTTCAGTGAAATGTTCGTCGAGCAAGTCATCGAACACCCCGCATCCTGAATTTGAATACTCAGGTGTTCGCTCATCTCTAGCTGCTACATCCATGTGGTCAGACACATGACCATGCACCAGGAGTAGCAGGCTCACACTGACACCAGCCTGTGATCGGAGTACCATGAGAAAGTTTATTTGAGGTTAGAGTTGATCTGCACCAGCTCTGTTATCAGATGAACCCGACCCTGAGATCACCCTGTTCACAGCCGTCAGTGATTGTCTGAGCTGTTCTTCCTCCCACATGCGCTGTTTCTATCTCCCTGTGCCCTGTGTCTATCTCTCTCTCCCCCTGTGTGTTCTATCCCCCTGTAAGCTGTCTCTCTTTTCCCGGTGTTGTCTCTCTCTCTCCCCATACATTCTCTCTCTATCGCCACTCCCTTTGCGCTCTCTCTCCCCATCCCCCATATACTCTGTCCCCTTCCCCCCTGTGCACTCTCTCTTTCCTTATCCACTCTGTGTTCACTCTCGATCTGTGCACTCTCTCCTTCACTCCCCTCCCTGTGCACACATAGTGCACCATACAGTACACAGATTTACGGCGTGAGTACACAGAGTAGGGAGCAGTGATTGCAGCCTAATATCATTAGTACAATATCAAGCTACGTTTTCACCGCATCCTGCTGCTGCTGCGATTACGGGGGGGAGGGGGAAATGAAAGTGGAACTCACAGCATACATTATGGGATCCTCAAAGATGGTACTAATCTACCCACAGCTGTCTAGAGGGCATGTCCAGATCACAGCAGAGAGTACCCACAGTGCAGGACAGAGGGTCGGATGCTGACTATTACAGTATGTCCTATGCACAGGGGCTGCCATATTTGTGTTGTGTTACTGTCATTATACACCTGCAAAAGCAACATGGCAGGCCCCCAGTGTTTGATAAAAAAAAAGACAATTAATAAAAGACTATGTAGATAGTGAATTTCATTTTTCATTAAAAATACCTGATTACATAATACAAAAATTAAAAAACAACACCTTCCCTTTAACAATGTAAGTAGGCCCCAGGAGTGTGAATGCCAACATTGCTAGAATGGCGTCAGCATTGGAGGTGAGTATAAATGTTTTTATTGTAATGGGCACATGCACTCAAATTGAGAAGGGGTTGTCCAAGTTGTGGACATCTTCTTTAATATTTTGTTGATAGCCTTAAGTCAACACAAGTAAATATATTTAGGTGGGGCATTGTATCAGACTTTATGGCACGTCATCCAAGCCTAGGAGTCACTTTAATGTTTCTCCCTTATGTCAAATATATAGTAATGTTAATTATTCATTTAACTGCACTGTTCTGTTCCTGTAGCTATGAGATATACGGTAATACTGTACATGTGCTGAAATACATAATGAATTTAAAAAGGCATGAACTATGTATAGCATATAAATAATTTCTTATGCTTTTCTCTTCCTATTTTGACAGATGCTGTGTGGTTGGAGCAGAACACTGTTGCTTTTTCATATGCATTTTCTTCTTGTAATGTACTGTAGTAGAGTTGTATTTATGTTCCTTTGAGGATTATAATGCTTTAAGAAAACTGCCTAGTTGTTATTCAAATTCATATAGTCACTAGGAAATGAACAGAAAGAAATTAGGGCTAAATAAATCACTATAATAACCAACCTATTGGGAGTGTTACTGTACAACCATTAAAATGCATTGCATAATAATATTTAAATCTATGAATTTTAAAAAGTTATTTTTTATTTTTTAAATTCCTGAGTCTTGATAGTCATGTGCATTTATGGGAGTGGACAAAACAGCCTGCTCATTGAATCAGAATTAAAAGGGCTGGTGGGAGAACACTGCCCCTTGCTGGCCAAAGACACCACTCAGAATCTATGAGTGAAGAAGTTGTTTCCCCAATGGACAAGTCAGTTGATAGCAGTGGTACAGTAGTAAAATATTAAAGCTTTTGCTGTTAGAGAAGGAGTGGAGCTGGCACCAAAGTGCAAAAGAGAGCACGCATTTAGCAGGGGTTCAGAATGTTTACCACCCTGCTGAAAAATTGACTGGGCCAATAAATTCTCGAAGAAAGCCTGTATGGAATTATGCTGAACAAGCACATTCAAAGCCCTGACTTCGTGGTCAAGCTGCTCACATCACCTGTCAAAACCCCGACTTTTTGTCAAGCCACAGACGTTGATTGTCAAGACCCACGACTTCGTGGTCAGGCTTCAGAAGCCATCTGTGACGACCACAGATTTCTTGGTAAAGCAAAAGAGGTCACACGTCAAGACCCCAAGAAGACAGAAGACCGTATCCCATAGGTAACCCGAGTAAGCCATACCATTGCTTCCTGCTTGGCAGTGCAGTACCCTATGGTGTGATTCTTACTATAGAACTCTAGCTCCCATGTGTTACACAGTAAATTGTCTTCTGTTGTGTCAAGGTGCAAGGGTACTGCTCTATTAGGCCTTTGTGAAATTGACTTTGTAGTTAGTGAACCTGACAAACATAGTGAGTTAAGAGTAGTGTTACCTAGAGTTACCGAGTGCCCATTAGGAAAGTATAGTTCTCTGGGTTAGCTATATTAGAAGTACTTAAGCAGCATTGATGTTTATTGTAGGTGCAAACTGAGTATTCTGTGACTCATTTTCAATAAGCCTTGATTCTTCTTGATTAAGTCACCTCATAGTTTGTATAACTCATAGTTTGGCCTCATCTGCACATTGCATTACTGGAGCTCTTTCTTCAGTACCAAAGTCCTCTTGTAGTGAAAGAGACTTTGAGGGACTTGCTATCACACCAAAAATGGTTACAAGATGGCTGGTTTAATGACAAATTTTGTTGGATTCCTCCTTCCTTGAGCCATGCGTTTTAATCTTTGGCTTAATTAATCTCTAGTTGTAAATTGTATATTATTAATGAAAACAACAGGAAGCAGCATGACTCGTAAAGCATGACATATTGATAGCATGAGGTGAATTAGAGTATTGGTTTGAGCTTTTTGTTACTACTTGTATGTTGCCTATATTGCACTAGCATTTTCTGCAGTACAAGCTGTATCACTATCGTCATCACTCCCTGTCCCCAGCAGACCTCACAGCATGGTGTTGTCATGGTCTTAAAAGAGTAAGTAGTCAAACCGTAAAGGGAACCTGTCACCCCCCAGGGCATTTTATACTCTGCCCAGCAGGTTATACATCATGTAAATGGGGTCCTAGTAACCCCTGTATATGGCCAAAGTGACCCCACATACCTGTGATATGAAGTTATATTCTGAGCAGAGCTGGCCTCTTGTTGAGTCACAGAGGCATCTATTTGTGTCAAGTTGGTGAAACGTCTTGCCGCCCCCCCAGGCTGGCAATCCCGCCCTGCATCATTCAAATCTCCCGCCTGTCTTCTGCCTGGTGCATGAGTGACAGGAGCGCTCGCACCGCCACAGTGGAGTGGGTGTCAAAGGGCCATAGAACAATGCTACCACAAACCCTGGTTGCTGCCTTTCCATGGTCCAGGCTAGCCCAGGTCCCCCCTGTGGTCCAGTGGGTCCACATATTAACACCTCGGACACATGCCCCACGTCGTAATGGCCAGGCATTGTGGGAACGCAAGCATCCTTGCCCATGACCCGTGACACTGACATTTGCTTAAATTTCAAAGGTGGGTGAAACTCAGTTTGAATTGACAGATGAATGAGTCACAGAAGAAAAGTGGCAGCAGTTTTCTACATTAAGTAAAATGAGGAGGAGGAGTAAAAGTGTTACTCTTCCAGGAGAAGGCATCCTAGAGTGGATCCACTGGGCCTTGGTACCGAACTCCCCTGGGTGAGCTGGTCCTAGTTTAGGCAATCCCTATATAGGGATTTTCAGGGGCAAGTCCAGGGTCTGAATACCACAGATGCTAATACCAGGGGGTCAGCTCGTAGGGTTAACCTATACTACGGTAAGGCCAAAGAGGGAAGGAGGCACCAGAGCCCGGGGTCAGGAGAGCTGGAATGGGTTCTACCAGAGGAGAGCACAAGGTGGGCCTGACTACCAGTCAGAGAAGCAGAACCATACTAACACAATAATCAGGCACCTCCCAGCAGTGGAGGTGGCCTGATATACTGGAGGACGGACAGCTATTGGTCAAGGGGAGTGTCAGGTTGAGCCGTGCCAGCCCCTAGATTCACAGGGGAGGAGCGCAGCTGCGTCTAGTGCACCGCTTATTAGATTCATGACTCTAACCATTGTAGTGTTCTGATGTGTGAGCCCGGTGGTCAGCAGACAGGAAGGGGACCCGGCGATGGCTCCTAGACACAGTACGTCTGGACGCCGGATGCCCGATCAGTAGAGCAGCAGGGGATGCAGACCCAGGAGAGGTGAGCTGGGGAGCGATGCCAGGGGACCTAACAAAAAGGAGCATGAGTTAAAGGTGTAGGCATGTCACTCAGAGAGTGGTATCCATCTTATAGATTTTGTATTGGGCAACAATGGCTGAAAGGCAGGATGCCTGGGCCCAGAATTTCATGATTGAGTATTTAGGAAAAGGTGCAGGAGTTTCACGAGTATGCAAGGCTCAGAGAGCCTTGCTGAAGGAATGCAGCACACAGCAGAGAGACACTACGGCTAGGGTCAGATTAGCACTAATAGGTGGTTCCATTAAAAACATAAATTTTGGCAGCCGTATCACAGTGTTTCTGCCATGCTATGTTTCAGAAGCGTCATTTGATGCGCTAGGAAAAAGCACGAGATTTCAAACTTTGGCACTCAGATGCCTGCGTTTGAGCTGCGCTAGGGACCACGTCACCATAGGGAAACACTGGCAGCATTAACACGGCGCTACCATGATGGTAACACTGCATTAAGGCTGCCAAAACCTTTGTTTTTAACGGAACCCTCCTATTAGCGCTAGTCTGACCCTAGCCTAACAAGAGCTCCCATTTTCCAAAAATTAGGGTCACACCACAGCAAAGTGGTATGTATTCATTAAAACATTGTACTTGGCCACAAAAGCAGCAAGGCTGAAGGCCTTGGCAAAGCATATCAATGGTTCAATCGAAATCAAATATTTGGTGGTGCACAAATGTCATGAGCAGGTTGTGTCACACAGCAGAGAGACCCAAAAAGAGTCCCCACTAGGGATGGGCGAATCTACTCGCTAGGACTCGTTACTCGGCGAGTAGTAAGGGACTCGCAGGACTCGGTACTCTGCGAGTTTCCCAGCGTTTACTCGCACGAGTCCAATGCAAATCAATGGCAAACGCTGATAAAACTAGGATTGCCATTTTCTTGCATTAGACTCGGCTACTGTGCCAGTGATAGCAGGGAAACTCGCAAAGTAACTGCTGTTACTTTGCGAGCCGAGTCCGGCTGTCTCCTCTGTGTGCAGGCTTCCACAGCTCCAGGGTCCTAGAGCCCGCCTGCTCACAGAGATGATGTAGCAGTGCTGAGATTGTTCTCAGTCTGCTCATCCCTGTGCATAGACATCTATATCTATGCACAGGGGATGTAGCAGAGAGGACATCGCGTTTTGGACTACGTCGGACTGAAGAGGATTTTTTTAATTAAAGATGGAGTCCCTAATGGCTTTTTTTTTTATTTCAAATAAAAATTTTTCTCTGTGTTGTGTTTTTTTAACCCTTTATTGTAGATTCTTAGTGGCTGGGTCAAACGTGGCCTGACATTAAGAATCTCGGGCTTAATACCAGCTTGTATAACAAAGCTGGTATTAACCCCTTTATTACCCAGCGTGCCACCGCCACCAGGGCCGCTGGAAGAGCGGGGTTCAGCGCCAGAGGATGGCGCTTCAATGAACGCGTCATCTTCTGGGGCGGCTGCGGGCTGCAATTTGCAGCGGGGGGTGCCCGGAAAGCTTGGGCATCCCTGCGCTGCGGATTCCAGCCCCCAGCTGCTTAGCTGTACCTGGCTAGACATAGAAATTGCGCGGAGCCCCACGCATTTTTTTTTTATTATTTCATGAAATTCATGAAATAATTAAAAAAAAGGGTTCCCCTATATTCTTGTGTCCGGCCAGGTACAAATAGGCACCTGGGGGTTGGGGGCAGCCCGTCGCTGCCTGCTGGATCCGCCTGGTTCCAGAAATACGGCGAAGCCCACGTGAAATTTTTTTCTGACAAATCCATAAAACAATGTAAATAAAAGGGACTGCATCTTTATTAACCCCTGGACCATGGGCGAGGGGTTAATAAAGATGCAGTCCCTTTTTTAGGATTGTTTTATTGATTTTTCCAAAAAAAAATTACATGGGCTTCGCCGTATTTCTGGAACCAGCCGGATCCAGCAGGCAGCGACGGGCTGCCCCCAACCCCCAAGTGCCTATTTGTACCTGGCCAGACACAAGAATATAGGGGAGCCCTTTTTTTTATTATTTCATGAATTTCATGAAATAATTTAAAAAAAATGCGTGTGGCTCCGCGCAATTTCTATGTCTAGCCAGGTACAGCTAAGCAGCTGGGGGCTGGAATTCGCAGCACAGGGATGCCCAAGCTTTCTGGGCACCCCCCACTGCAAATTGCAGCCCGCAGCCGCCCCAGAAGATGGCGCGTTCATTGAAGCGCCATCCTCTGGCGCTGAACCCCGCTCTTCCAGCGGCCCTGGTGGCGGTGGCACGCTGGGTAATAAAGAGGTTAGGGCCAGCTTTGTATTATCAGCTGGCCCTAAGCACGAAATTTATGGCGGTCACGCCAATATTAGACATGACCGCCATGAATTTCTATTAAATTGTTTTAAAAAAAACACAACACAGAGAAAAAATTTTATTAGAAATAAAACAAAAAGCCATTAGGGACTCCATCTTTAATTTAAAAAATCCTCTTCCGTCCGACGCAGTCCAAAACGCGATGTCCTCTCTGCTACATCCCCTGTGCATAGATATAGATGTCTATGCACAGGAAATGAGCAGACTGAGAACAATCTCAGCTCTGCTACATCAGGCAGCAGGCGGGCTCTAGGACCCTGGAGCTGTGGCAGCCAGCACACAGAGCAGACAGGACTCTTATCTGTGCGAGTTTCCCAGCGATTACTCTGCACAGTAAACGAGTCCAATGCAAATCAATGGCAAAACTAGGATTGCTTCAGGCTGAAGCTTCCGAGACACATCTGTGATTTGTAAATCGCACACTACTCGCTATTACTCGCTTCCCCATTCATTAACATTGGACTCGCTAGACTCGCAACGAGTAGCGAGTCCCGGGCTCGGACTCGCTAGAGTCAAGCAATTCCGAGTAATTTAGGATTCGCCCATCACTAGTCCCCACTTTTCCAAAAATTAGGCAAAGCAAATTAGACAAAGCCTCCACTAAAGTGGCAACAATTGCCCCAGAATTGAAATATTATATGTGAAACTTAATGTAGCACACTGAAAAGTACACCAGTGCTTAGTCTCTCTTTCTGACACTGCAGTGGAAAAGTCCTTGGAGATCAGTGACTTGTTCATCTTGATAAGCATTAGGCGATCTACACTCTTGGTGGACAGCCATATGTGCTTATCCGTCATGACACCACCAGCAGCGCTGAAACATGTTCTGAGAGAAGTCTGGCTGCTGGGCATGACAAAATCTCCAAGGCATGAGTGTCAAGCTCAGGCCACTATGGCAAGGGTCACACTCACCGTTTTTAGCAGAACCTCTAAAAACGTAGGGATTTTCTGCTGAAGCGGACACCGATACCGGTATTCACTTCAGCAGAATGGTGACCCATAGGAACCCATTCTGTACCTGCACAGCGGCTGCACACAGTCCGTTTCGGCGACAGCTTTTCAGGGGTGCATAGGAAATGTTGCCTGCAACGTTTCCTATGCACCCCTGAAAAGCGGTCGCCAAAATAGACTGTGTGCAGCCGCTATGCAGGTACAGAATGGGTTCCTATGGGTCACCGTTCTGCTGAAGGGAATACTGGTATCGGTGTTCACTTCAGCAGAAAATCTCTGAAGGTACCATCACACGTCACAATCTCGGCTGGCGATGTGTGGCGATATGACATGCGCGCTCACGCTTTTTGTGCCCGCCTCAGATCGCCGTTGGCGGCATTACACACTGCAATATTGCCCTGAAGCTAAGGCGATGTGTCACTCTGGAAATTGCCTCACCTACAGCGGAAGCAATCGTGCCTCATTCCATCGCTGCTTCACACGCCGCAATCTCCAAGGCAATGTGGGCGTACATGTTTAGCGCGGCAAGGAGATAGGTATGCCACAGTGGTTTACACCGCGCCCCATACACGCTCATTGGACAACAAAACTGCATTACGATTGGTCAGCCTGCTCTGGAAGGCTGGCTAATACATGACACAATTGTCTATAGGAGTTTGTCACAAATACACGCTCGTGTCATCAATTGTGGCTCCTGCAACACACTTTCGAGGTGCAAAAGTGTCACACATGAGCGGTCTTGTGCAGGTTAGTGGATGACACTAAGAATGACTATTTGTGCGTCTGTAGGTGATTGCGGTAAGCTACAAACAACACTATGGACATATGTGCCTGCATTGGTCCACGCCATGGCAGAGCTGCCATGGCTGAACTATGTGTGTGCACACATGTTTGCGTGTGTGTACTGAAGTGTACCTACATCCGCCATAAAAACCATTGCATTCTCTATGTGTGTGGACACGTTCCCATGTGGCCAAACACATCATAATGGACGTGTACACACAGTCACGGCATACAGTATGTGCCAAAGTGCTGGACCTGTGTACTGGACATTAGCAGACAATGCTGCACGGACCCATCAATACCATTTAACGTATCACATAACCTCTGATGCACAAGCATAAACTAATGTGCAACATGCCCTGTAATTTGAAAAGTAATGACAGACACATGGTTAAGCTTGGTTCATGTTTTTTTGTTAGTGGTCTTTTTTGCACAATAAAAAGAAGTCAATAACAACAACACACAAAACATTAAAAAACAGTAAGTTTGTAACAATTCCAAAATTAAATAGAAAATGTGATGATAAGAATGGCCATGTAAACCCAAAACACAAATATGAGAGTACAGGAAAATTTCAAAAAAAACTTTTTAACCCACAAACCTAAGCTGTTTAAAGCTAACTGTTAAGCACCAAATAAACAAATCACCACCATAATCCTCCTGGTGCAGCCACCCTAGTCACTCCACCCTCCTCCTGATGTTGCTGCCTGACAACACCAGCCACGCTACACCTGCTGTCGCTGCCAGGTCACTGCCCCAGGGCAGTTAAAGTAGGAGCAGTATGCATCTCTGTTGCTCCTGGCATCCTGCTGACTAAGACCATGGCTCAGCGGCTGGAGTGGCGCCACACCATGGTCGCAGCACGCCAATCCCCGAGACAGAGCTCCCCTGTTGTGGGGTCCACAGAATTCACATAACTTGCCGGCGTGTATGATGACCGATCACTACGACGCAGGAAGTTATGCAGCACACCGCAGGCCAGCACTACCACATCGATAGATTCCAGTTTCATATGCAAAGGCGTATGAAAAACGCAGAATCTATTGGCCATGATCCCGAACGCATTTTCAACCACACGGCGAGCCGGGATAGCCGGTAATTGAAAATGCGCTGCTAAAAGTAACCGTCCTCTGGGGATTTGGCCGTAGTAGGTGAGCCTGAAGTGGGAAGGTTTCATCCCCCACAAATGCAAAGTTGAGATGACCGGTCGTGACATCAGTTGAGGGCAAGTTCAGAGCACCTCTCCTTAGGTCTTAGGCCAAGGAGCTGTGTGCAAACACCCCCCATCTGAGACACGGCCGTTCATGCCAACGTCCACATAGAGGAACTCATAGTGAACATCCACCAGGACCATGAGGACCACACTAAAATATCCTTTATAATTAAAATACAAGGACCCCGTGTTGGGGGGTTGTGGTGATTCTCACGTGCTTACCATCTAATGCACCTCCGCAGTTTGGAAAGTGCCATCGATCAACAAAACCTCTGGCAACATCCATCCATCAGCTGGGGTAGTTGATAACTGCATGTAGGATGGAAAGCCATCCATCCATTTTGCGGCACACAATAGATCAATCAAACACTCATTATTACAAACTACATACACCAGGACTTGGGCGTCTGCTACAGTACACAAGGACGATCTGTAATGCAAAGATGTATCAAATGCTATACACAGCCATATCACAAATCATGTGTGAACATCAGTTACTTAATGACTCTGGCCAGCAAGTGTGCCGTAGCTTGGTTGTTAGCGGCTTTTATGTGGTAAGCATCCAATCACAGAGCATCTGCGTCATCTAATTCACATAGCCAGCCTAAGCGTTGCCACGTGCGACTACTGATTAGGTGCCAGTGCTGCTTTCTGATTAGTCATGTTGTGTTGAAAAAGTGGCCAGCCAGTCCGCCACCCATGCTCCTACTTCAATGTGCATTGTTCTAGTAGTGTCTCATCACAGAACTCTGTTGGACAGACAATAAGTCGGTGGATATGCTATGGTGCTTCTCATGTATGGTATGTTCAATGGCACACCCAGCGTGGGGCGGGGGGGGCAGCTGCCCCCCCCCCCCACCAGAAACATCGACCTTCAACTGCTGTGCCGCGCCGAGGTGTCTCCCTGCCAGCCAGCCCCGCCACATATTCCGGCCACCCACAGTGTGAGCCAGATCTTCTCTGCTCCTGAAGTCAGCTGAGCTGACAGTGGAGCAGAGTATGAGCAGCCTGGTTCCGGAAGTCCATAGTACAGGTGTCAGACTCAGATGCATGTACTATGGAAGCTGGGCTTTCAGCCGCCCTGATTCCCAGTAATTCCAGGTCAGGGGGATGTCAGTCACGTGATCACATCACCTGATCACGCTACTGACGTCACTCGGCAGAGGCAGCATGGCAAAAGGCTGGATGTGAAGACCAGGCTGGAAGGTTAACATAATTAGGGAAGAGGCACAGCATGAAGGGAGAGGCGTAGTAGTGTGAGCAAGAAACTGGGGAGAGTGAGCAGGAAACTAGGGGGTGAATGTGAGCAGGAAACAAGGGAGGGGGGGGATGTGAGTAGAAAACTGGGGGGGAGGTGGAGCAGGAAACCAAAGGGGGGAATGTGAGCAGGAAACTGTGGGGAGGGTGTGCAGGAAACTGGGGGGGGGGGCTGTGAGCAGGAAACTGGGGGGAGGGTGTACAGGAAACTAGGGGGGGGGCTGTGAGCAGGAAACTGGGGGTGTATGAGTATCAAATGAGAGTGTAGGGGCAGTATAAGAGGCAAACTGGGGGGGAGAGTGTGAGCCAATCTGGGGGGAGATAATGGAGGGAGAATATGTGAGCCAAACTGGGGGGACAGGGTGGGGGGCAGTATATGTGAGCCAAAATGGGGGGAGAGGTTTGGGGAGAATATGTGAGCCAAACTGAGGGGGAGCTGTGAGCAGGAAACTGGGTGTGTGTGAGTATCAAATGAGAGTGTAGGGTGAGTACGAGGAGCAAACTGGGGGGAGAGTGTGAGCCAATCTGGGGGGAGATAATAGAGGGAGAATATGTGAGCCAAACTGGGGGGGACAAGGGGGGGGGCAGTATATGTGAGCCA
Organism: Allobates femoralis; assembly: GCA_033576535.1. NCBI lineage: Eukaryota > Metazoa > Chordata > Amphibia > Anura > Aromobatidae > Allobates > Allobates femoralis. The sequence goes on from JARQOC010000003.1 coordinate 448,148,598, forward strand.
AAATGGGGGGAGAGGTTTGGGGAGAATATGTGAGCCAAACTGGGGAGACAAGGTGGGGGGCAGTATATGTGAGCCAAAATGGGGGGAGAGGTTTGGGGAGAATATGTGAGCCAAACTGTGGGGGGGGAGAGGGTGGAAGGAAAATATGTGGGCAAAACTGCGGGAAAGGTTGGGGGGAATATATGTGAACCAAGGGGATAAATTTAAGGATCCAGTATAAAAGAGTGGGGTGGGGGGAATTAGTGTGGACACAGTATGGGTAGGGTCACATTGCTAAGCTAAATTGCATTCACCGCATCCGGATCCGGATGCGGTGAACGCAATGCCGGGCACACACATTTGTTACAAAAATGTGTGCAGAATACCGCACTGCGGTCACCGGATGGCTCAGGATGTGTAATCCCTGAGCCATCCGGTAACTGCCGAGGTTGCGGTTCCCGGCTATTGGCGGGATCCGCAACCTTAATAAAGAGTAAAATTGTTGATCTAAATGACTTTTTAAGGTCTGTAGGGGGGCTTAGACCCCCCTACAGACCGGCCGCCCACTTCTATAGTGTACTTCAGCTATATCTCACGGGGCACGGGCTCCCCGGAGCAAAGTGCCCCCCCCCGTATCACTATACAGGGGTGCCTACACCCCTCTATTACAATGATGCTTTAATGATGTCCAAAAATGCAGTACAAAAAGGATTTTAGCAATCGCAATGTAAGTTGATACTTACATGCTGTTGTAGGCAGAGTCCCGAGAAAACCATGGGCGGGGCTGTGTGCAGCAGCCTCCGCCCACTCCTTCTTGATGGCCGCCCCCTCTGGCCGTAATCCAGTGTTGTGAGGGCGGGCACGTCGTTAAAGGGGCGTGGCTAACCGCGGCAAATCGTTAGCCACGCCCCTTTAACGACGTGCCCGCCCTCACAACACTGGATTACGGCCAGAGGGGGCGGCCATCAAGAAGGATGTGGGCGGAGGCTGCTGCACACAGCCCCGCCCATGGTTTTCTCGGGACTCTGCCTACAACAGCATGTAAGTATCAACTTACATTGCGATTGCTAAAATCCTTTTTGTACTGCATTTTTGGACATCAATTAAGCATCATTGTAATAGAGGGGTGTAGGCAACCTGTATAGTTGATACGGGGGGGGGGGCACTTGCTCGGGGAGCCCGTTGCCCGTGAGATATAGCTGAAGTACATATAGAAGTGGGCGGGACGGTCTGTAGGGGGGTCTAAGCCCCCTACAGACCTTTAAAAAGTCATTTAGATCAACAATTTTAATCTTATTAAGGGTGCGGATCCGCCAATAGCCGGGACCGCAACCTCGGCAGTTACCGGATGGCTCAGGGATTAACATCCTGAGCCATCCGGTGACCGCAGTGCGGCCGGTAACGCTGCGCAAAACTGCTGCTGCATGATTTTAAGCAGGCAGCAGTGGGATACGGCACCGGATTGGCTTGTGAAGCCATCCGGTGTTTTGCATAGGGCTTCATCAGGAGCCTTTCCTGGTCGGTTTTGAGCTTTTTGAAAGTCAAAACCAGGATCAGGATTTTAAACAAAAAACGCCAATGTGAACTTACCTATGAGGAGTGAGGGAATGGCTAAAGTACAGTATGTGGAGTGAGAGGGGGACGGCCGTGGTACAGTATGTCGCTTGGAGGGGGAAGAGTGTGGACACAATATCAGGACTGACGGAGATGGCTGCCAACATAGTATGTGGAGTGAAGAGGAGATTGGTGTGGACACAGTATGTGGAGTGAGAGGGGATGGCTGCGGCACAGTATGTGGAGTGGGATGGCTGCGGACAGTTTATGTAGTGAGGGGGTAACAGTGTGAACACAGTATGAGGAGTGAGGGGGGATGGCTGCAGCACAGTATGTGAAGTGAGGAGATCGGTGCGAACACAGTATGTGGAGTGAGGTAGTGAGGAAAGAGTAGGGGATGAGAAAAATGTTAGGGGGCACAGAATAGAGTGAGTAGTGTGATGCTGAATAGTGAGGGGGCAGCATGCAGGGACATTGTGAGGCCACAGCCAGGAGGGGACCGTACATTCGAGGAGGGGGAGTGTGATGAGGGAGAACAGTATAAAGAGTGGGTAGTATATGGGGACAGTGTGACCAGAGAGCCAAGTATGGAAAAGAAAGGGCAGTGTGATGAGGGGGTAGTGTGGAGGGCATTTTCCAGAAAGTGGACAGCATGTAAATCTTATTTTGTGCAGGGAACAGTGAGGAGGAGCAATTATTCCGGGGCACAGTGTAGGGCAGATATTTTTATTTAGGAGAATTTTGATCATTCTGCTATTTTTAAGGATGGGCTGCAGAGGATCAGAGAAGCTGGACATCTCCAGAGATGAGCTGTGGATGTGAAAAGTCATCATGGTGTCTGGACAAGATGAAGAAAAGAAAAAGACGACCCGATCAAAGACAAGGTCATCTATAAAGTGCCGAGATGTAAATGATTATTTGTGATAATGACATTCTCATCAGTGCTGTAGTTCCTGTATGATCGATGGTGACTGGTAACAACAACTCCCAGTACTCCTTACCATTGTTAAGGATCTATTTGGAGTTGTAAGCTCATGCAGTACAAATGTATATAGGTCTGATCTGACATTACAATTGTTCTTCCATGCACTGATGTTAGTTCTGATGAGGATTGTGATGCTGTGTTTCTATAGTGATGGGGGTTATATGGATGTATTCCTGTACTGACAGGGGTTCTGGTTATGTATTTTTGCACCTCTGGTGGTTCTGATGACAAATTTTGTTACCAATAAGGGTTATGATTTCTTCACTGATGAGGGTTCTAGTTATGTGTTTGCGTACCTCTGGTGAGTCTGGTGATGTATTTCTGCACTGATGAGGGTTTTGACATAGTGTTTCTGTACTGATAGGGGTTATATAGATGCATTTTTGTACCTCTGGTGGGTCTGGTGATGTATTTATGCACTAATGAGGGTTATGATGCTGTGTTTGTGTACTGATGGTGGTTATATGGATGTATTTATTTACGTCTGGTGGGTCTGGTGATGTAGTTTTGAGCAGGGAAACAGAAGGTGACCTTGATCGCCGTGATTGGCTTAACCCTAGAATGCATACCTGGGGCCTCGCAGGCCTACCAGGTTACTTGTTTTCTATTTTCTGTAAAAGTACTTTAGTTTGAATTTTGAAAATCTAGGTAATCCTCAGGTATATAGTTGTTAGTAATTTCCAGTTATTCATATATTTTTATGTTACAGACATTTCGGTATAACAACCTTTTTTTGGGACAACCCCATATCATGCACCTGGGGCCTTTTAGGCCTGTACTAGGCTTACATGTGATACTCAGTCTTTTTGTCTGTATTGTTGCTGGGGAAGAACTTTTATGACTCTGCTATTGCTGGGAAGAGATGGATTCTGCATGACACATGGTCATTTGATCTTGGAAGGGAGGCTCCCTCACAAAGTCATGTGTCTCTGACCTTATCGCAGGTCTTTTTGTCCTAATTGCTGGAGAGACTTTGGAGGAAGAAGTCAGCTTTCTTTTGTCTGGAAATAGAAACTTTCTGAGCTCCAAAACCAGAGGTTCTACTGCACTACAAGAAAGTGATCTGTTGGAGGTAAGAGGAGGGGGGCTGCACTTTACCTGCTTTATATCGCTTGGTGTGCTGGGACCTTAACAAAGAGTGTTATCACATACTGTTTACAGTGCACAAGCCTGATTGTAATTCTTTTTTTTTCTTTTTAGTTTACTGGCATCTAAAATTACAATGGCACAGTCTACTTCCAGGGGATTGACTGACCATGAAATCGAGGCAATCATTTTGATAGTGATGATGAAAGTGAAATTTCTTTGTCTGATGAAGAGTACATGCCACCAGCTAATGTATCAACTTCATCGTCCAGCGATTCTTCAGATGATGAAGAAGTAGTGGTCCAGCAGAACGTTCAAATAGAACATCTAAAACGAATATTTTTCGAACAGTACTGCTGCGGCTCCTGCACGCACCCCATCACATAACATTATTAGAGTTGCTCAAGGAGCTGTCGGAATTCCCCAATTCATGTCCAAAAGAGATGTTTTCTGCAGGATTCCGCCAGCCTTAGCTGGGGTCACCAGGAGGTCAGATCCATTACGGATCCCCTCCTGGCGGACCCCAACGCTACTGGGAATGCATCCTTACTTTGCAATTGTAAAATAAATTTTCGAAAAGTATATTTATTTGAGTTATTCCGTGTTATTTGCACACAGGCCTAAAAGGCCCCAGGTGCGTGAATATGGGGTAGTCCCAAAAAAAGGTTGTTATACCGAAATGCCTATAACATAAAAATATATGAACAATGGAAATTACTAACAACTATATACCTGAGGAATACCTAGAGTTTCAAAAATCTAACTAAAGTAATTTTACAGAAAATAGAAAACAGGTAACCTGGCAGGCCTGCGAGGCCCCAGGTATGCGTCCGCCAGCCTTAGCTGGGGTCACCAGGAGGTCAGATCCATTACGGAATCCTGTCCTCGCAGACCCCAGTGCTAGTAGGAATGCATCCTTACTTTGCAATAAACTTTGAAAAGTATTTTTTTTTGAGTTATTCCATGATAATTGTAAACAGGCCTAAAAGGCCCCAGGTGCGTGAATGTGTAGATTTCTATGGTTATGCGTTCTAGGGTTAAATAGCCAATCGTGATCATTGGCTGGAGATAGGTCACCCTCCCCTCCAGCCCTGATTGGAGCGATGGTCTTTGTGACTCATCACTCCAATCAGAATGCAGGGGGCGGTCTGACCTGGCTGTGAACAACTCCCAACAGCTTTACCCATTCCAAGGAAGCTGAGGGGAGTAGTCTGTGTCGCCAGTGCCTGCCGATGCTCCAGTCCCCACTAGTCCTCCAGTGTCAGTGCCTGTTTGTACTCTGTCCCTGTCATCTCTCTCCATCACCTCTCTCCCTGTCACCTATCCCTGTCACCTCTCTGCCTGTCATCTGTCCCTGTGACCTCTCTGCCTGTGATCTGTCCCTGTCACCTCTGAACGACCATGAACTTGAATTTAAGAGAAAAGAAACGTGTATGAATGGATTGGGATCAAGCCAAGTATCAAGTCAATCAAAATTTTTATTAATAAAGTGTATTTAAGTTGCAAGACAATCACATTTAAAAACAATTTAAGTGAATGTGAGCCACTTCCTATTTTCAACTGATTTTGAAGAGTGTGCAGGCTGGCACAGACTGTGTCGATTGAACCCATGCCACGCTATGACACTATTTGTACTAAAGGTACATGTTTCATGTTTGCTTGCTATTGATTTCAAAGGGGTTCGAAAGGTTTGACGAACTTTTCATTGGACAATTCGGCGAACACCTGCATTTGGTGAACCAAACCGAATTCAAATATTCAGGTGTTCACTAATTTCTGCACAAGATATTCAAAGTGTCTGTATACCGGCCACTGAATGCCATCTTGCATTCGTCATCGAGATGGATGCAGAGCAAATTATAGACCCACAAAGGCCTAATTTAGAGAATACCTTGGCATGATGTACTCCTTTTTATAATTCAGGGATCAAAGGCAAAGGATACCAGTTCAGGATTGTTACTTTATTGATCTCCCGATACAGGGTTTAAGAGTCCCATCCTTCTTCTTTACAAAAAAGATAGGTGCCCCTGCTAGCAAAGAAGAAAGTTAAATAAATCCCTTGGCTAAATTCTCATCTATGTATTCCTTCAAGGCATACAGATCTGGTACCACCAAAGAATAGACATTACTGAAAGAATAGCAACCTTCGGAAACAGTTCAATTAGTCTATTGAAGTGTCTATGTGGAGGAAACCGATCTGCTTTCTTTTGATTCCGAGAGATTTATTAATTTTAAAAGGTGATACAGGAAAGTAAGGTAAACATTTTAGTAATATGCATTGAATACATGTAATATTATCAATTCAGTATGAGATATAAGATGGACATAAAAAGAGGGAAAGGAAAGGGAAAAATTATTAATTGCGGCAAACTTGGGAAGAGGTGGGAGGGAAAGGAAAAGGGAGGAGGAGAAATTCTTAAATAGTTGAGAATACAGTTAATTTAATATAATGCAGAACACAGATTACATCTTAGTTTATAAAATACAGCCTATAATGGAGAAAAGGGTGTGATATGGCGTCCATCCATGGTCTGAATTGCGGCACTATACATGACCAGTATGTTTCGACCAGGCAGAAGTTTGCTACGATGTTTTTGTGAATGTCTCGTTAGTACTTGACCACCTGAGAAAGACAGTAGAGTACTGTTGAAACATGTTGTGGCAGCACAAGGGACCAATAAAGGTCTGATTTTAGTTGATGCTCTGCTTGTGATTCATTTAGCGCTCCACAAGCCGATAAAAAGACCCTATTTTTTTCCTGCATGCTACCACTCCCTCTGGGAGTTCGGCAGGAGCTGCTCTAGTGGATCACAGCACCTAATAAGCTGAAGGACCTCTGGACATCACGCTGAGGAACCGCAGGACCGGCATAGGAGGACGCCGCCACCCGGGCACCACGACCAGAGGACATAATTCCATAGGAGGCTTTATCCGGGGTTGTGCGGGGGCGCACAAACCCCCAAGGTGAGCCTAACAGCCCCACTTAATTCTTATTCCTGGAAGGTCCTTTCACAGGGAGCGCTCTCTTTTCTCTTTTCTGTCTCGTTAGTACTTGGAAGACACAGTCTGCTTCACAGCATTGCAAGCTGGGGCGTAACTACAACAGGTGCAGGGGTTGCGATCGCACCGGCCCTGCAGCCTAGGGGGGCCCCAAAGGTCCCTTTGCCATATAAAAAGACTAATACTTTTAAAGATTTGCAATAATTGGGGGCCCGTTGGAGCTTCCGCATCGGGGCCCAGGGCCTGAAGTTATGCACTGATTGCAAGAGTTAAGCTTGCAACTTGCTGGTGATGTGGGGCATCTCAGATGTTTAATGGAGTCTGTGTTTGACATGTGAGACAGACAGATGCATGCAGAGCCTGCAGGGTGCTGGGCTGTGAGCAGAAGTCATAAGTCCCTTCTGAAGAAGCAGTCTCTCAGAGGCTCTGATGTCAGACAACCACCGGCTGTGCAAGCTGCTTAGGTGTAACACATGAGCAGAGATCAGGCCTGGAGCTGTGTCCTGTGAGTGGAGTCTGAGACTGCTCCACTGGGATAGAGCTGGAGAAGCATACCCAAACCTGTGCACCTGTGTTTGAGGTAGTAACAGACTGTATACCGGGCAGTATGTTCCTGTAAGCCAAAGAAAGGCTTCTGTTATATGCTGGAGGGCGGTTTATGCTGACTTAATAAACTGACATGAATTTATTTACATGGAGAGACTGTTGCTGTGTTTGAATATCGCTGCCAAATGAGTGAACCCCGACCCGATCCGTGATCGCTACATCACATGCGGTGGAGAATGTGGGCATTGTAGCAGCCTTGTTGCTGGGGGCAGCAAATGAGGCCTACAAGCTCAGTTGCTGGGGGCAACAACACATGTGCATGTCTCTGGATTCTGCAGCCGTGCAGCTTGGTTGCTCGGGGCAATTACACAGGTGCCCAGACATGAAAGAAAGCATCGGGCTGTGGCTCAGAGGGGCCATGAAGTTAGTCAATACACTCAACCCTGGTGTACGTTGGGAGGAGTCAAGCGACTGGCTGTGAGTCATGGGCTTACACAATATTCTTCAGCAACAATTTAGTGCGCTAGGGAGTCTGCCACCCATATTATTCATTGGCAGCATAACACAGGGTTAGACTGCGTTAACGCTGCGCTAAGACTGCAGTAACACTAGTCTATGGTGGATATGTCTTGCAAAAACCCGACACTAATGTGGCCCTAGACTAATACCTCCAAAACAATAGCGCTATTGAGAGCTGAAGACACAGTACAGAGTTAGACTACAGGGAGGGTGAGTTACTCCAGAAGGGTCAGTGTCCTGCAGTGTCAGTGTAAATGACCTGCTTAATATCTCCATAATACCTCTTAAAAATAGTTCTTTTCAGAGCTGAAGACACTGAAGAAAATAATTTTTCCCCACTGTTTTTCCTGTCTTCTGCTGTCCACATTACAAAAAGGCGGTTTGCCTAATGCAAAGCAGCAATATTCATAACATTTCCTAGTGCCTGCTACAAAGCTCACAACAGGCCATTTTCCACACTATTTTGGCTGTGAGTGTGACAGCTAGGCTGGCTTCTGCCATCCACACCTGAAAATCTGTCAACAAAACTCAAAATGCCTAAAAAACCCTGTTGTTAATGGACAGGGACATGGACATGAACGTGGTGGTGTCAGTAGTGTGCGAAAAGGCCCTGAGTCTGTGTCAAGTCAGAAGAAGAAGCATGCATCCACTATGTTCCTGAAAAAATTTCCCGGTCTGGAAGCCAGAAGCCCAAGAACAGATTCTGTCTTGGATAGCAGACACGGCCTCTACGCATTTGTCAAGCAGCAACAAATCTTGCACAACCACACAGTCTAATGTCGACACACAGAAGGCTGGCCAACCAATCCTGAAGCTGGATTTCCTTCCTCCCGCCATTATCGGTCACAGGAGACATATGACCCCAAGCTTGGCCACTCCTAGGATCTATTTAATACCTATCCTTTGGTTGGCTCTGGACTATCATCGTGCAGCATCGAAGAGGAATGTGAGGAGGTGTCGTGCATTGCTTCTCAAGTATTTGAGGACCTACGGCCAGAAGAAAGCCACTTGGAGGAACGTCATTTACTGTCTCCATAGGTGGAGACTGGTGATTATGAGACAAAGTTGCAATCAGGTTAGCCTACAAGGTCAGCTGGGAAGGAGAATGAGATGGAAGACGAGGTGTTTGATGATGAGTCCAGTGATCCGACCTGGACCATTGGCACACATATGCATGACAGCAACACAGAGGAAAATGGATATATAACACCAACACAGGCACCAAGGGGCCGTCGACGTTTGCCCGGAGTGACAAATGGGTCAACTGTTCCCAAGACCAACCCTGCTGTGGGCCAAGTCAGGGCAAGGGGGTGTTCAGCTGCTGTGTGGAAATTTTTTTCTGAAAGTCCTTCAGAGAAAAAAAATGTAGTCCGTAGCATCTGCCATACCAAGTTAAGCAGAGGCCAGGGTAAAGGAAATATGAGGACCACCAGTATGCAAAACCACATGGCAGCCAAGCAGCCCAGTAGGTGGGCGGAGCGCCAGGGTACCAAATCTGCATATGGGGGTCAAACCACTACCATATCACCTGGGCTACATCCTTCAGAATCATCTGCAATTCAGGAAGCTGACGCTCTTACCTCCTGCCCACAAGCTGCGGTTGCTCACTCACAACAAACATCAACCACATCCACCCCCTTGTCCCAGTGAATCATCCAATTGTCTGTGCCTGAGACCTTGGAAAGAATGTGTAAATACCCAGCATACACCCACAAGTCCAAATACCAAACTGCCACCATTGCCAAATTGCTAGCTGTGGAGATGTTGCCATTTAGACTTGTGAGAGCACAGTCTTTCCGTGATCTCTTGGCTGTGGCTGTCCCACGATACAGTGTCCCCAGCCGCCACTATTTTGCCTGGTGTACTGTTCCTGCATTACACAAGCACGTGTTAAACAATCTGAATTGTGCTCTCTCACCAATGTCGTAACCGGGAAGGTCAACCTAACAACAGACACCTGGACAAGTTGCTGTGGATCGGAACGATACATTTCTGTTACGGCACACTGGGTAAACCTGGTGGAGGGTGGGACAAAGGCACAAAGTGAAACATCACACATCCTACCCATGCAAGGAATAGCGGGCCCAACTTCTGTTAGGGTTTCATTTCTGCATATTCCACTTCCTCTCTCCCCTCCTTCTGCTCCTCATCCTCCGCAGAATTACCCCCCATCACTGCCAAGCTGGGACCTGTGCAGCAGTGCATCGGGAAAGCGGCAACACGCTCTGCTGAAGCTGATCTGTTTAGGTCAGAAACCACACACTGCAGCAGAGTTGTGGCAAGCTTTAAAACAACAGACCGATCAGTTGCTCTCCCTGCTGCACCTCCAACCTGGTCTGGTGGTCTGCAATAATTGGCCTAACCTATTGACAGCTTTAAAGGTCAGCATGCTGGTACACGTGCCATACATGGCTCATGTGCTGAACCTAGTTGTTCAAACATTTCTGAAAACTTAACCTGACTTGCCAAACCTCTTTGAGAAGGAGCATTGTATTAGTGCACCATTTCTCTGCTTCTTTTGCTGCTCTTAATGTGCTGCAAAAGTGCTTGAATTTGCCAAGTCACCTACTCATTTGCGACTTGCCCACACGGTGGAATTCTATCTATCATATGCTGGTGAGGCTTAGTGAGCAACAGAGGGCAATAGCTGAATAGCTTAAACATGACCATCAAAATGAGAGTTAGCCACCACACATAACAACTGTTGAGTGGGTGTGGATCACAGACATTTGTGAGGTTCTTGAGAACTTTGTGTATTGCACCAACCTCGTGAGCGGTAATCAGGGTATTGTCAGTATAACCATCTTGTGTCTCCTGAAACAATCACTGCATAATCTCAAAGATAAAGCTTTGAGTAACCTGCATGTTGGTATGGAGCCAGATTTCCGAATGGGTGATACAACCCAGCCCAGCCAATATTCTGAGGCAACATTGGGTGATGCGGAGGAAGGTAAGTAAGATGAGGAAGAGGACTTGTTTTATTGTGCTACCGAGGGACTCCTAATGCTACAGAGAGGACACCCAACCATAGCTTCATATCTCTCCAGGCTGGATGGGCTGGAGAGGAGGAGGTGGAGGAGGAGAGTCAGCATGAGGAGAGGATGGATAGTGGTCCTACTGTTGTGGACACCGAAGATTTGATTTTTGCCAGCTGGGCCCACATGGCACAATTCATATGTAACTGTCTGTGGTAAGATCCTCGCATGATACACATTTTATCCAACAACCTATACTGGTTGGCCACCTTTCTCGATCCACAGTACGACGAGAAATTTCATTCTTTCTTTTTGGAGTCACCCAACAGTTTTACAATGGAATCCTTCAAGAGGGTCATTGTAGATCAGTTGCTGAACACATCACACTCAGACAATGCTGGTAGCAGAGGTACCGACTCTTTTCAACACCAAGGTATAATGGGGAGTTACATGAACACTAGGTCCAACAGAGGTGGGAGGAAAATGTGCAGAAATTGGACAATTTTCAATAAACCAGCACAACACCAAGGGCTTTCTGTGCCTTTAACCATGCCAAGGAGGGAGTAGTTGCAGAACATGGTCAAGGTGTACTTAATTGACGATACATGCGTCCTTTCTGATGCTTTGGTTCCCTTTAATTATTGGAAGTCCAAGCGGAACACTTGGCCCGACCTTTCCTTATACGCCTTGGAGGTGCTAGCCTGCCTGGCTGCTAGTGTGATGTCAGAATGAATTTTCAGTTCTGCTGGGTCAATCATTACTGATAGGCACACACACCTCTCATCGGAAAATGCAGACAGACTTACTCTGATTAAATTCAACTAAGACTGGATATCTCCACAGTTTCTAATCCCTCCAGATGACAGCAAGCCAACCTAAATTCACCAAAAATGCTGATTTTTCATGCTACTACTGTTAACGTGAACTCGTTCCCATAAAACCCGTTTCCTTCCTTTGTCAGCCATGACTCAGCCCCTAGGGCTATTTTTCACAAACCCTATGCACCTTGTGCAGTTGACAAATCTGGAATATACAGTGGACCTACCAAACTAATATTTGTCATTGGAGGCCCTTGTCACAACTTGTGCCACATTGTGACTGAGAAAGGGGATACATATTCAATGTAAATCTACTGTCAGTCACCCTATCTGGCAAAAAAAACATGCCTGGCTTGTGCAACATTGTGACTGAGATAGGGATACACATTCAATTGAAATTTACTGTTGATTACCGACTGATGACCCTCTGAAAACTTGAATTGAGGACCACAACTACTACATTAGTCCATTATTGATAATGTTTATCAAGGGAGGCCCTTGTCATGGTATCTTCCTTCACCTATCACACAGCCCACAGAAGTCATTTTTGGAAATAAGATACACATTTTGCTGTGGACCAAGTAGTTAAGTATCAAGAAGTCTTCTCTTCCTGTATAATCTGGGGAATATTGTCAATCACAATATCTGAGCCATTTGGAGAACCTTCTCCAACCCATTCTGTAGGAGGGGCACCATATATCCTTTGTCCATGGACTAGCACAAGAGATATATTTGAGCTCATCATCCTGTTCTTTAGTGCAGCTTTTTTCTTTCGGTTCACAGAGTTCAGCCAAATCTGAGGATCGCAGGGAAAGTTTAGCTGCAGCTCCTCATGTAATTGTGTGTATGAGACATATGTGCAGTCTGAGATATTTCTATTTGATTATGGCTGCATCCAGTAACTGGATGCATTACCAGATCCAGTTATTTCCCTTGTCTGTTTGGAGGCATTTTTACCGGATCAGGTACTGGATCAGGTATCAGATGGTACCTATATGTACTATCAGGTACTGGATCAGGTTCCCATAGGGTCCCATGTTAAAAAAACTGATCAGGTTTTGCTAAAAGGCCAAAAAACTTTACAGACCCTATTAAAACCTGACTTCTCAAAAACTGGATCCAGTAGACGGATTGCACTTTGGCAAACAATTGTTAACATTGGAGTCTATGGGTCAGGTACCTGATCAGGTTTTCAGGATTAAAAACTGGATCCAGTAACAGAATTGCAAACTGAAGTGTGGCCCTGGCCTATAAGAACCATTGATCATCTGCTCAGCAGATACACACATTACATGTCTGCAGGAAAACCAAAGTTCATATATATGTGGCGCCCCGCAACGAGTGCGTCACAGGAGTGTATTGAAGCCCAGACTGCAGCTGCAATATTCTCTGTCTAAGCGATGACATGGTTAAAACTCAGAGCTCCATACCCTACATGCACATCAGAATAGAGGGCCAATAAGGTCCTGGTGGGCGGAGTGTAGGAGTAGTGTGTGAGGAGAATGTAAAAGAGGAAGGAGAAAGGAACGTGGCCGGTGAGGAACGTAGGAGAGGGGGCTCTGCACAGTTCCGTGCAGTCCCCGGGCCACCACCGGTTGGGAGCCATTACCCGGTGCCTCAACAACCGGACTCTGGGCGAACATCCACGGATGAAACTATACCCGCGCCCATCTACAACCGGATCACTGGTTCCGAAGCTGGTAGTCGTTTATCACTGCTATGCAAACCAGGAGTGGAGGGACCGCTCTACAGGAGTACCCCACCGCCACTGCAAACAGAGCCGTCTTGCCAGCGGAGGAGTACCCACCAAAAGGACCCAGGTTACCCCTCACACCGGAACGTACACACTGGCAGGGAAATTTAAGTAACCCCTTGTACCCGACCATGGCACTCAAAGGCGACATCGGCAACTCACTCAGAATAAGTTAGAATGGAGGAACACCGCGGAGCTCTGAGAAACACCGGTCATTGCTAAGTCCACCCGGTCCGCTACCCGTTAACTGTATACCATGTATCACCTGCTGGTTACAGTAAAGTACCCGTTGCAGAGACTATCAGTGTCCGTGCCTTTTTCAGAACTGTCCATCTCCGCATGCTAGAAGTGCAGCAGCTGCCTCACAACATCTTGTGCAGCTCCTGGCTCCGGGGACTCCCGCTCGTCCTGTGGGGAGCGTCCCATCTTGCTGCATCCCATCCCCCGGAGGCCCAAGCAGCGCCGGTGAACTCACTGGAACTCTCACAGGTGGCGTCACGACAGTATATCAACCTTCAAATCTGTTCAGCCAACGTTTTGATCTGGACCACCGGGCCCCACAGCCGCAGGCGCAGTTCCGTGACAAGGAGAAGAAAAACGCCTGCCCCGTGAAGTCCCGGCTACGGTGAGTCATATACACATAGACCATAGACGTCTTACTGGCTTCAGCACAAAACACCTCACCCCTCCCAGCCCAGAGGGAAGGGAGTGAACACAAGCCTGGATGGGTGTAGATATTTAAATAACACTTATACAGCAGCTGGACTATTTGGTTGGAAATATAAAGGAAAGGACTAATGTACCAGATTCCTGCAGGGTATGAAGATGCTGATAACATGGAAACTACAAACGTACAATAATGATTTTACATGATTTTAAAAGGTCTGCCCAGGCACTATTCAAGGGTAATATTAGTATCATACTGAAAAATGACCTGACAGTGTCCCTTTAACATATAAAAAGACTTATAGAGATTTGCACAGACATTAGATCTTCATGTTTATTCTATGCCCTTTTGCCATTCTTCAGCTGTAAATGACTTGCTTAGGTCCTGCTGCTTTCTTTTTATCACAGATATTGGAGTATTCTTTATAAACCAGGGTTAAAGTTAATACCTGCAACGAACACTCCAAGTCTAGGGGTTCTGGGACTGTTACTGTTTGATTTACTGCAGGACGGCACTTCAGTGAGAAAGAGATCTCCTTGGTCTCCCAGTTGATACTCTGCGATTGTATCCTGTGAATTCCTAAAATCACAGGAAAATGAGAAGAGATTAGCATGAAGGAAAGTATCTCTCGAAAATTAAACTCTAACAAGATCTCAAGGGCTACTGTCTCCTGATCCACAGGTCCTGAAATTAAAGGAGAACCATTTACTGTCTCCATAGTAACTAAAGAAGCTCTCTGTTGTGCCTCAATGCCATGTTTTTTGGCAAATGAATGGTCCATAAAATTATCCACTGTTCCAGAGTCTGTAATAGCTGCACTAGAAATCCACAAATCCACTGTTACGACCACAGGATCTTAATACTGAAGGAACAGTGTGAATTATTTTGCTTTCTAGAAGGCTGTGTCATCGATAGAGAGAAACAGTGCAGTTAGCAGCAAGCTAGCCTCAGGCCCTTTTCACATCTAAGCCTGGTCGGCGTTTTGCTTCATTTGCGTTTCTATGCATTTATACCGCTAAAAACGCATCCAAACGCATGCGTTTTTGCCCCATTGATTTCAGTGGAAATGCATGCAAAACACATGCAAACAATAAAATCATGTGCATTTTCCAAACGCAAAAACACATGCGTTTTTGCAAATGCAGCCCTAGACACGTTGGCCAACCATTTGGCTGCGTTTGCAAAAATGCATGCGTGTTTACATTTTGAAAATGCACATGCATTTTTGCATGCATGGTTTTGCATGCGTTTCCATTGAAATCAATGGGGGCAAAAACGCATGCGTTTGGATGCATTTTTAGCGGTAAAAGCACATAGAAACGCAAATGAAGCAAAACACATACCTGCATTAGATGTGATATAGGCCTCAGAAAAGTCAGATTCAGCATGAAAATTGACATACTCTCCTACTTCTTGCTAGAACTTTGTGAGGCCATTTGGGACAGTTGATAAGGAAGTGGTTAGATTGGCGCCAGTAGAAGCATAAGTTCGAGAACCCATAGAAGCAGCAACTAAAGTGAAAAGCGGTTTCCCATCATCCTGCTCCTCCCTGCACTACATGTAATCGGTGTATCACAATAATGGAGACTTCCACCTTCTCCCAGTGAGTGTGTTTCTTAACGAATTTCCATGTCTGACTTTCAAGTGTGCAACCTGGGAGCAAGCATACCCGATTAACCCAAGTATGGTGCCGGACCAACTACTACATGTCAATACTCTGTGGTTCCCAGCTGTTACTTCTTCTGAGTAAAGAAGCATAGGTTCTCTTGGAATCAATTTTCCCAGCACTCATTTCTTTTGTGCTTCTGCAAAGAATCAACCTGCATAGGAACCATTTCCTGCCTCTTGAGAGGTTTTTCCTGTAGTTTCTTAATAGGAAAGGGAAAGTTAGTAATAAGATTTAAGGCTTCCCATTTCTCCTGTCTACGTTCAGTAAGACGAACATCAATGCGTACCCAATGCTGAATAAATGTTTCTAGCTCATGTAGAGACATAGCACGGACCTGCTCATGCTTAATATAGATAAGCCTTTCCTAAAAATGGGCAATTGAGCAAAAAATCCCAATTGGTGTCAACTGCTAACCTTCTAAATTCAGTAGCATGTTCAATTACAGAAAGTTTAACCTGGCATAATGATAGTAAGGCAGTCCCAGCTGTGGGGTGACAATTGAAATTGTCAAACATCAACACCATTGCAGCTAAGAAGTCACCCAAGTTATTTAAGTGAGGATCATGTCTCTATATCATAGGATTCACCCATGCTAGCCCTCGGGAAGTAAACAGCATAATTATACAAAAGCCCTTAGATCTATCAGTCTGAAAACGTTTGGAATGCACATCGAAATACAGAATACATTGGTCGCTATTCAATCTTAACGGTGGCAACTTAGGTGTGCTATCTGGGACGGTTACCCTGGGGGTAAAGCTTTCTGAGTCTCCACTTGAGTATGCAGGTCCTGAAATGCCTGTCCAAACACCTGCATGTTATGATTGGTCTATGAATCCATGCCTACAAGCTTGCTTTCCAGAGCTTCTAACTTGATATTGTAAGAGTTAATCATAGCAAACAGTTTCTCAACCTGTGTCTCCATAGTCATTGTCCCAGTAGATTCCTTAAATGGCTGCAGTATCCTGTAACACTTATGTGGACATCTTTAGGAATTTGATAGCGTACAGCAGGACAAGACAGAGATAGAGGTTTTAAGTTCAAGTCTGTAATAAAGCACATGAAAACAAACAAGTTCAGCAGAGGATGCAGCAAACTAAGGAACAGGGCAAACTAAGAAGAGGCAAAACTCATAAAGTCCTTTAGGAAACAGTTCATAACACGACGTGGGTGGCAATGGGAATAGTCCTTAGGTAACAGTTCTTAATATGATATTTCTGACAATGGAAACCGTCTTTAGGTAACAGTTCATACATTGGGGGGCTGAACAACGGAAATAGTCTTTAGGTAACAGACCCAAACTTAGCCGAATGCAGTGCAGTTAAACACAGTCCAGAGTTGTCCAGAGAACTGCACTGCAAATACACAAGCCTAACTAAATAACAGCAAAGCTTACATGCACCAGAGCAGACTGTAGGTAAACTGAGAAGATGGAGAAGACCTATACAGAGAACAGGAGAAGATTAGCAGAGTGGACTCGGAATGGCTGGAATCAAGCACAGGAGATAGCACTGAAGAGCAAGATTAGAGATAAAATACTTAAGCGGGGCCTCAATGTTGGACAAGTTGAGGCAGCATATGCCATCTTTGATAACAGCAAGGAGACACAGAAGGTTAAAGGGAACCTGTCAGCTAGTTTATGCCTCCCAGCGTATCACTGTCTGTAGCTGCAGCTTCATAATACCAGTCTAATCATCCCTGTCTGAGCTCAGAGTGTAATGTGAAAGGTGAAAAAAAGCCATTTATACAGTTACATTTCCTTATATAATGAGGCAGTCAGTCTGCAGCTTGGAGGACGGAGACTGTTTAGCAGGTTAATAGTTAACATTTCAGCCTTATGTTAGAAAAATGTTGGAAGACGTGATGTGATGTCATAACCATGTGACTACAATAGGCAGAGCTAAGGACCTATAACATAATAAGTTTGCTTGCTTAGCTCCGTCCACTATAGTCACATGATCGTTACATCACACAGGTCCTTTAGCCATGCATGTTAATAGTGAGTTAACTGTTATCCTGCCAGACATCCCTCCTCCAAGTGGTGGACTGAAATTAAGTGTATAAATGCTTTTCTTTCACCTTTAACATTACCCTATGAGCTCAGACAGGGATGATTAGAATAGTATTATAAAGCTGCAGGTACAGACAGTGATAGCTGAGGGAGGCATAAACCACCTGACAGGTTCCCTTTAACTGGAAAAGCCAGATCCTGACAACTTCACTTCTTTGCTGGCTATAACTCTAGATAGACTTGTTCTTAAGAGTTCCCACCGTTCAGCTAGGTTTTCACCCTATTGCGTGAAAACCTGTTTAATTTTAGCAGTTAGTCAGTTTGTTTCCTGTTAAGCATCTTTTCCTTTCACCTTTTTTAGGTTTCTGGGAAGTTTTACTTGTACTGCTTGTTCTCCATGCATTTTCTCTTTATTTTACATTGATGTGTTTTAAGGTACCATCACACGCGGCAATATTGCATGCAATTTCACTTGCAATTTGCTGGTTGCAGTGAAATCATGGACACAATGTTCCATTTGTACACAGCAACAAAATAGAACAATGTGTCCATGATTTCACTGCAACCAGCAAATTGCCAGTGAAATTGACTAGCAATATTGCTGCGTGTGACGGTACCTTTAGTTTTCCCATTTTGGGTTTTTGTATTTTCTCAGCACACCTTACTCTCCCTCTGCTGGCAGTGAGTTGTGGCCTCCCACAGGGCCTTCAAAGGGTACAAGAAACTCCTTGACAGCCTTTTAAGGAGATAGTCCAAGGTGGTGTTTTGAGTTTTGCAGCTAGGGTCTTTCTAATCTGTACAGGGACTGGTTGGGTGAGGGTGTTGCGCCTCCCTTCAGTAGGTCTTCCCTTTTCTGTTACCTGGGTGTGACATTGTGTGAGAGTGTTTTTGTTCATAACATTAATTCTATCTTGCAATATAAAAAGTAGTATTAAAAGATGTATAGTACCAACGTATGTGCCATAGTATAGTGTTGTGAAAAAATAAATGGCATATAGCCAGGTTTTATGCCCCTGTAATGCATACTGTTAGTAGCAGCTCTTAACAATCCCCCAGCAAGGTCAATGCCAACAATCATTTGTAAGAGTGTATCACTTGTCCCCAATATGACAAAACCTTCTAGTACTGTTCTGCATTGAAATAATAAAAAGCAAGAACATTTCTGTATCAACAATATTTTACTGGGTCACAGAAATATTTCTTCAATGTTTTCCATCATAGTTTTTGCATGGACTAACAGATAGTTTTCCCTCCATCATTTAGTCCTATTATTCACATCTCTGACTTTAGCTCAGCTGCATGTTTTAGTATTTATTGCATGTTTTGCATTGTAAAAGCGGAATTAATGAAATTCCTGCCAGGCCAGAATAAGATTGCCCATTAAGGTACCTTTACACACAGATATATATTGCTTGCAATTCACTGGTTGCAGTGAAATCATGGACACATTGTTCCATTTTGTTGCCATGTACAAGTGGAACAATGTGTCCATGATTTCACTGCAACCAGTGAATTGCAAGCAATATATATCTGTGTGTAAAGGTACCCCTACAGAGTTTCTGTTGTAACCCCATCATCACTATAAATAGCATGAAGCACAACCCACCATTCTTTCTTATTAATTTTAATGTTTGTATATGCTGCCCCACATCTAGCTGAAAATAAAAAATAAAAATAAATACTAGTGCTTCTCTTTTAATTAGAATATTATTAAATATCAATGTAATATTGCAATGTTCCATGGCGTTGCTGGGAGCTCTGAAACACGTTGACTAATAAGTCAATATTATATTCACCCTTTGATGTCTCGTGCCATACGGTAAAGAGGTTTTTAACCCTTTATACTCATGACTTTAATTTTTCTGAGATAACGACCTTTGGGTTTTCATTGACTGTAAGCCATAATCACCAATATTTACAGAAATAAACATTTGAAATAGATCACTCTGTTTGTAATGACTCTATAATATGGGTTTCACTTTATGTAGTTGTCACACCCTGGGGCAGGGGGTACTCGGAATTGGGCCCTCTCTTCAGTAGAGATGAGCGGTGTTCGATTCGAATTGTTCGCCAATCTCAAATTCGAGCTGTTTTTGGCGGTGTTCGAGTCATTCGCCGAATTAGAACAATTTGCTTGAAATTCGGCAGTTGTAGTATATGTTCGATAACGCTTTGATCCACAAAAGCTTAATCTTCCTAACCCTAAACCTAGCCCTAATACTGCAAATGAATGTTAATATCCAGCTTGTGTGTATAGTGTGCAGGGGGGCTTGTATCAGAGCTGCAGCAATAAGGTCGCGCTCTTTTTTTTCTCCTAAAACATGTACAGTGGGGCGGTTCATGCTGCTAGCCAATCACAGTGCCACACGGCAAAGTGCATTTTTTCACACAACTAATGTCATCATTGGCTGTGTCTGTCACATGTTCTAGCCCTATAAAACCCGGCAATCTTAAAGATCGCCACCATTTTGCTGATAGCTTCTGCAGGTGTTAGACGGCACCCACGGTTGCTGCTTTGTGCGACTGCTAAACAGTGCAAACTAAATTGTGTCTCTCAGTCAGCTAGAGAGTGAATATAAAGTTAGGTAGATAGGTTTAGGGAGTAGGGACTAGTAATATCAGGCTTTTTTAGGGCTGCTCCATAGGAGTAGCGATTAGGGATAGGGACTAGGGACAAATAGTCTATCAGCCCTGTTCAGGGCAACTTCATAGAAGCAGGGACTAGGTTTAATTGCAGCCCTTTTGAGGGCTAGGTTAGAACAGTCTCTATTAGTTTTTGCCGGGCAGGTGTGTGTCAGGTGTGTGCCAGGTGTGTGTCAGGTGTGTGCCAGGTGTGTGTCAGGTGTGTGTCAGGTGTGTGTCAGGTGTGTGTCAGGTGTGTGTCAGGGGTGTGCCAGTGCTGTGCAAGTCTTTCTCACATCATCTGGCCACAGTAATAGAGCTCTTTGAATCCATTAAGGTACTGTCACACGCGGCAACATTGCATGCAATTTCACTTGCAACTTACTGGTTGCAGTGAAATCATGGACACATTGTTCCATTTGTACACAGCAACAAAATGAAACAATGTGTCCATGATTTCCCTGCTACCAGTAAGTTGCAAGTGAAATTGCATGCAATGTTGCGACGTGTAAAGGTACCCTTAGGGCCGGTAGTGTAGCACTGCTGTGAAGAAAGCTACACCACCTGTCTTAAGCTACACCACCTGTCTTAATTAGGCATTATTTTTTGCTGCAGCTAGTCCAGGCACTTTGTTCGGGCTAGTAGCAGACTAGCAGTGTCCCACAGTTGTGTAGCCCACTTGTGAGAGAAGCTACACCTTCATTGTAGTTGATTCTACTAATTGATTACTGCAATAAGCAAACCTGTCATTTTTTGCTTACACTAAACCTTTACTGTAGGCCACGTTTAATACAATCGAATACATCTTGAGTGTAGATCATTCTAATAATTTTTTCCTGGAACAAGCAAGCGTCATTTTTTGTGCCTAGTAGCACTGTCTGGCCAATCAGCTGTACTCGATTTCCATCAGAATATTTTTGCATACAACTGCAGAGTTGCCAATTTGTTCACATACAAAATGAGTGTCCAAAGGCCTGCTGCTGGTGGAAGGGGGAATAGACGTGGTGGAAAGGGAAAACAGTTTGTGTCCGTGGGGTACGTGGGTAAGCAAGAGTAACCTCTGCTGGAGAAAGAGAATCTTCTAGCCAAAGTAAGATGTCTACTTCTTTCCTTGGAGATTCTGAAATGATCCCTTTCGTACGGACACGACTCAGACGACGATCAATACCAATTCTAGATGAGGCACAAAAAGAGCAGGCGGCTGAATGGATAGCAAGTGCTTCAGCAAGTGGGCTCTCCTCCACCTCAACTTCTACATCACAAATACACCAGTCCTCAGAGGTGTCACCACAATCCCACTTGCTTCCGCACAGCTCCCAAGTCTTGAGCCACCCATCTGAGAATGGGGTAAGACAGATGGTTGACTATGCATTGCTCTTCACTCTTACTATAGCCTGGGAATCAGAAGTCTGCTCCAAAGCTTTTGTGAGTCAAGACGAGGTAATGATCTGCACTGATGCCCAGATGCTTTTGGAGTTGGATCCAGGCCCAGATAAAGAAGGTTCTGAGGAAGCATAATGTAGACCCTCATTCATAAAGTGTCAACTGCACCTTGGAGATCTTGTGAGCTCCTCTGCATATGACTCCTCCTGTACTTCCTCCCTCTGCTCTAGTGCCACCACCTGACTCCGAATACTGTTTAAAGTGTGCTCCAGCATGTAAATGACGGGAATAGTCATGCTGATAATGGCATAATCATCACTAAACATCTTCGTCGACATTTCAATGCTGTACAGAATGGTGCATAGGTCCCTCATTTCAGACCACTCCAGCAGTGTGATTTGCCCCACCTCTGGGTGGCCCAGGCCCAGGTTGTACGTCATGACGTATTGCACCAGGGCTCGTCAGTGCTGCCACAGTTGCTGCAACATGTGCAGAGTTGAATTTCATCATGTCAGCACATCACATTTCAGCCGGTGAACTGGCAGGCCGAACGACTTCTGTAGAGATGCAAGGTGTTAAGCTACGGATGCGAACGGCGGAAGTGAGCACACAGCGACCGTGCCCTCTGCTGAAGACCATCTAGGGACAGATAGTGTGCAAAAATTTGCTGGACAACCAGGTTTAAGACATGAGCCATGCAAGGCACGTGTGTCACATTTCCCTGGCGGAGGGCTGCACCCAGCATTGCAGCATTGTCGCACATGGCCTTCCCTGGCTGCAGGTTCAGTGGACACAAGCATTGATGAAAATCGGTCTCCACAGCAGACCACAACTCCTCTGCTGTGTGACTCACATTTCCCATACATTTCAAGGTAAAGACCGCCTGATGCCGTTGAGCCCTGCTGGCATCATAGTAAGGAGTACGGTAGTAATCATAGTAAGGTATGCAGGATTCCTTGTGCGCAGATAGAATGCGGGTGGCATTACCAGACAGGCTTTGGGTGCAGGTGGAGGACCGAGACGAGGTTGAGGAGGCAGAAGCAGTGGAGGAACTTCTACATAAAGAGGATTGACGCACAACTCGTGGGGATGGCAAGACTTGGACAGCAGCCCCTTCTCTTGCTGTCTTCATAGTTACCAAGATGTTTTGGTTGCTACTTACATTTTGGTGACAAATCTTACAGATAACATATGGAGACTGAAGCCTATGGAATGTGCTGCATGAAACTCACCTCACCAATCATTTTCAGCTTGCAACTGTGGGCAATTGATGCCACTGACGTGGTGTCTCGGCCCAAATTTTTGGGAAAAAGGGAGACCCTTGTTGTAGTTCCCTAAATATGACACAATGCTTAGCGTGTGCAAGAGGTCTTCCAGTTGCTGCGTTAAAAACCGCACCAAATACTCATCGCCTGCACATGGCCTTACAGATACTAAAGTGAAACGCACCAAATAATCATCATCTGGAAATGGCCTTACAGATACTGAAGTTAAAGGCACCAAATAATCATCATCTGCACATGGCCTTACAGATACAGAAGTGAAACACACCAAATAATCATCATCTACACATGGCCTTACAGATACTGAAGTGAAACACACCAAATAATCATCATCTGCACATGGCCTTACAGATACTGAAGTGAAACGCACCAAATAATCATCATCTACACATGGCCTTACAGATACTGAAGTTAAACACATCAAATAATCATCATCTGCACATGGCCTTACAGATACTGAAGTGAAAATCAACAAATACTCATCTTCTGGACGTGGCCTTACAGATACTGAAGTGAAACACACCAAATAATCATCATCTGCAAATGGCCTTACAGATACTGAAGTGAAACGCACCAAATAATCATCATCTGCAAATGGCCTTACAGATAAGGTGATCTCTCAAGTGGCTAGAACAGTCAGTGTGCGGCTCTATAGGCAAGCCTCGTCGCGGACGCAGAAATGACAGTCTCAGACAATCAGCGTCAAGCTTGACCGGACACTTTACTCATACGTTTAGCAGGTTACAGGGTACAGACAGCTCTCATTGTTTCACACACTCTTGCAGCTGGGACCTTTCAGGTACTACTCCTCCCTTCATGATCCTTTCCGGGCCTCTCTTTGTCTGTTCCACAGGCTAGCTCCAGGCCAACAGTCACGGGTCTTGTCCCGTAAGATCTCAGTTTTTCTCCCTGGCCCTATCTGATGACCTTTCCTTTGCTGCACTGGAGGGTAGGATCCAGGCGTGAAGTCCCTTCTCCATGCCGTTAATTCATGGTTGTGGCATAAAACATCCTGCCGCATCTACAGGGCCGGCACCCTGGCTTTGGCCCGGTGTCCCTGTTGTTCTCGGGTTCACCTTGGACCCCTTTCTTCCATCCCACAGGAGCGCTGGCTGGGGGATCCTGAGCACGGTCTGTTTTCTTCCACCCAGGATTACAGTTTGTGAGGCTTATTGGGTGTTTCGGCTTAGGAGTTTCATTCCTTCTCCCCTCACGCATGCCAGGAACGTCAACCTGAACTTTCTCCGAGCTCCCTTAACGTTGTGTTCCTAGGTTTTAATCTAGTTCCTCCACCCACTTCCCTGTGCTTTTTCTCTTGCTCCACCCTCCATTCAGTTCCCCCCTATCTCCTGCCTGACATAGAGTAACTAGGACTAGGGATTCAGGAAATGTGTTGCATGTTTGTGTGAAGTGTCTTGCCTATACATCGCAGCTGCAGTAACTTACAGTGGCCGCCACTCCGCAGGGGCGCCACAAACTCCTGGAGCAAAGCCTCGCACGTACGCGCGACAAGACCCGGTACAGGTGTCTTACAAGCTGAAAACATTTTTGTTATGCAATAAACCAAAACATTTGCAACATATTTACATTTGTTTTCTTCCCGTCCGGGTGGCGCAATCTTAGGCTGCTTTCACACAGCGTTTTTGTGCTGTCCGAGGGGATCAGACTTTTTGCAGGACCCCTCGGACAGCAACGGATCCAAACTGATGTCTGCAATCGGATGCCAAACAGGCATCTGATTCCGATATTTTGCAGCATCAGTTTGGATCCTGTCCCTGCTCCTCCTGCCATTTCGTCCCCCTCCTCTCTCCCTCCTGTCACCTTTCTCCCCTCTGTCTCCCCTCTTTGTCCCCTCTGTCTCACCTCTTTGTCCCCCTCTTGGACCCCTCTTTGTCCCCTCTTTGTCCCCTCTTGGATCCCTCTTTGTCCCCTCTTTGTCCCTTCTTTGTCCTTCTCTTTGTCCCCTCTTTGTCCCCCCTCTTTGTCCCCCCTCTTTGGACCTCCCTCTTTGGACCCCCTCTTTGTCCCCCTCTTTCCAGACCTTAAGAAATAAAAAAAAATCTTTATTCTCACCTGTCCACGAGGCCCGCGGCGCTTCCAGCCATCTTCTTCTGATCAACAGGACCTGGCGTGATGTCACAGTCACATGACTGGTTACCGTGGTAACCGGTCATGTGACTGCACTGTGACGTCAGGCCAGGTCCTAGAAGCATAGAGAGCTGGAGGCATCGCTGGATCTCCGGAGAGGTGAGAATAAAGATTTTTTTATTTTTAACCCTTTCATTTCACTGGATATCACTTCTGCATATGAATATACATTGCAGAAGTGATATTACATATTACACTAAAATCGGGTCCGAAGAACGACCAGCTGTTTCCTCGGACTCGCGCTCCATAGGCCCCATGTTATTTGGCACGGATCAGTTCGGATCCAATTCGGTCCGATTTGACCCGCTGTGCCAAAAATCGCAGCAGACTGCGATTTTGGGCACAGCAAAAAATCGGCCAGAATCGGATCCAACAAAAATCGGATGCCACTAAGGCCAAATCCGATGTGATCCGTGCCCATAGACTAACATGGGGACCAAATTGGATCACAGAAAAACGCAGTGTGAAAGCACCCTTAAACGTTACCTTAACAAACACATCCTTATGACTATAAAAATATAAAAGTAGAAAAAGTGCCACATTTTTAACAGTTCCAGTTCCGCTAATGTCTCTGTCCTGCGATCTTGACATCTTCGGAAACTCACCACCAGAAAAACCCGTTAACTGCTCAGGGCACGACGACAGGCACTACAATAACCGATTCTTTGTCCATGCCAGTGGGTTTTTGAGCGGTGCAGTTATGAGTGCACAATGTCCTTACACAGTCACATTATTAAAGTTACTAGAAAAGCAGTTATAAAACCAATGGGGTGTCCTCCGGGGTACACAACAATATACAAGAAAGTTCTGACTATACATCATCCATAATCATAATGTCCATTAACTTTTAATGAAAGGGAACCCACTAACGCAGGAAAGCATTGGGGAAACAAGGGAAATTGCAGAGTATTCATTCACACTTATAGTTTATTAAACCTTCCGGGGTTCAGGGTTTCTTCCACCATATTAGCAGAGCAGGTCCCGGGCAATCTCGAGCCATATGTCCTGCCGGGAACAAAATCGGCATATAGGCTGGCCATCAACATCAAAGGGTCCGTCACCCTTTCCCTCCTCCAAGGACCATCACTCTGTTTCGGCGGTGGGGCATCTTCACGTCTTGAAGCAGCTAGTGGAGTAGTGGTTAAGGTCCGCACCTTTTCAGGTCAATGCCGCTATGCTCTTGTGCAGATCCCAGAGTCCATTTGTCAGTTCCACGGGAGGCGTCTGCCCCCAGCCAATGGTTAAGTAATATTCCCAACCTGACATTCCTCAATAGTCGTCAACACCAAGGGGCAAGCTTGATAGTGGCACAAACTCCAGTGCCACCTTCTACGTCTCCCGGACTGGGGAAGCAGGGCATAGCACCAGTCCTGGTGCTGCAGCACGTGCTACCAATACCTCCCACCATCGCTCAACGGTGTCAAGGTGCGTGCGCTCCAATTGTCATTTCAATTGGGAAAGCTCCTCGGCCAACCACATGGGATCTACCCCCGACATTAGGCCCTCTCTCGGGGAGTCAGGACACCGTTCTGGCGAATAAATGGCCCTAGAGGATTCGAGGGGGTCACCTCACTCTCTGCGCTCTGCCATCACTGGGCCGGGTGGTAGCCACAGGTTGCCACCATACACCTTCCTAGTGGTGCTGTCATCTATCCCCTCCTCCCTTAGTGGGCATCGCCAATTCCCCTCATTGTTGGCCATCGCACCCATGGGTAGAGCTATCTTGTGGCTGGAGCGACCCTCACCCGGAGCAAAGAATGGCAGGGGTAGGAACTCGATTTCCCACTCTGTGCTGGCTTGGCCCACGATGAAGGGCTGTGGCATGCCCTTCTGCTAGCACATGGCGTTAGTCTTTTTGGGCCGCCATTAATCGGGCCCGAAAAACAAAGTCCACAAAACAGCATTAGGTGCACAACACCCGATTTTACCGGGTCGGTAATCCTGTTCATGACGCCAAGTTATCTCACCCTGGGGCAGGGGGTACTTGAAACCGGGTTCTCTCTTCAGTCTGCGGGGGAATGTCACGGCGACGTGATCCGGCTCCGTATGCCCAGGTGCAGCAATAAAATGGGAGGTAAAGGAGAGGGGAGTAAAGTTTTAAAAGAAGTTTGTGACACCACCCGTGGGTTGTAGCCAGTATAGCCGCCGCTGCCGATCAGACCTCCGGGATGATGTTCAGGGCGACAGTCGGGATAATGAGCTTTGTTTCCAGGGCAGGTGTAGAAGGGTAGTATCCGGATGCCGTGTGCCGTCTCTCCAGGTGATCTCTCCGGCAGCTCGAACAGTCAGTGTGCGGCTCTACAGGTGAGCCTTGTTGCAGACGCAGAAATGACAGTCTCAGACTTTACTCATATGTTCAGCAGGATACAGGGTGCAGACAATTTTCATTGTTTCACACACCCTTGCAGCTAGGACCTTTCGACTACTACACCTCCCTTCATGTTCCTTTCCAGGCCTCTCTCTCTCTGTTCCACAGGATCGCTCTGGGCCAGCGGTCGCGGGTCTTCTCCCGGGAGATCTCAGTCTGTCTCCCTGACCCTATCTGACTGCCTTTCCTTTGCTGCACTGGAGGGTAGGATCCAGGCATGAAGTCCCTTCTCCACGCCAGTTAATTCTCGGTTGGGCCATAAAGCGTCCTGCCCCATCTACAGGGCCGGCACCCTGGCTTTGGCCTGGTCCCCTGCTGTCCCCATTGTTCTTGGGTTCACCGTGGACCCCTTACTATCTTCCCATTGGAGGCTGTCTGGGACCCGGACTGACCATCCGGTGGCACAGGAACGTCAACCTCAACTCTCTCCGAGCTCCCTTAAATTTGTGATCCTAGGTTTTAATCAAGTTCCTCCACCCACTTCCTGGGCTTTTTCTCTTGCTCCACCCTCCACTCAGTTCCCCTCCTGTCCCCTGCCTGACATAGTGTAACTAGGACTAGGGAATCGAGGGATGTGTCGGGTGTTTGTATGAAGTGTCTTACCTATACATCTCAGCTGCAGTAACTTACCATGGCCGCCACTCCTCTGGGGCGACACATATTGAATTATCGAAATAAATTAACTTTTTGATGACATTCTAATTCATAGAGATGCACAAGTATATATATACAGTGTATATATATATATATATATATATATATTATATATATATATGTACATATCTTATATATAAAACCTGGAGGGATTTGTGACGTCACACCCGTCACTTTGTCCCAGCATCCGGTTATTGTGCCCAGAGGTACACCCAATCAGGGTGACCCAAGATGGCGGCCATAAGCGGGAGTACCCTGGCGACCCACACTACGCGGCACTCATCCCCCCACCCCACGTCCACACACACGTACACCCCTGACACAACACTATCATACCCCTCCCCCCCACACACACACTCACACACACACTCATACTCTCATGCAGACTACCAGTCTCCGGTATACTTACCCCACCGCCATCCCGCTGCGCCGCTCCCGCTTGGCCACGCCCACCTCGTGACAGGCTCCGCCCACCGTGCGGGGCTCCCACCAAGCTCAGCCCATCTCCCGGGGCTCCCTCCAAGCTCCGCCCACCTCGCGGGGCTCCCGCCAAGCTCCGCCCATCTCCCGGGGCTCCCTCCAAGCTCCGCCCACCTCGAGGGGCTCCCCCCAAAGCTCCGCCCACCTCACGGGGCTTCCCCAAGCTCCGCCCACCTTGCGGGCTCCCGCCAAGCTCCGCCCATCTCCCGGGGCTCCTCCAAGCTCCGCCCACCCCGCGGGGCTCCCCCCAAAGCTCCGCCCACCTCGCGGCGGCTCCCTCCAAACTCCGCCCACCTCGCCTTTCCCACTCCCGCCTAGCTCCGCCCAGCCTCCCTGCGCTGACCACCAGCCTCCATCCTGCCCCTGACCACTGAGCTCCGTCCTGGCTGATCACCGAGCCT
Source organism: Allobates femoralis (assembly GCA_033576535.1). NCBI lineage: Eukaryota > Metazoa > Chordata > Amphibia > Anura > Aromobatidae > Allobates > Allobates femoralis. The sequence goes on from JARQOC010000003.1 coordinate 448,177,496, forward strand.
CCGTCCTGCGCTGACCACCGAGCCTCCGTCGTCTGCTGACCACCGAGCCTCGTCCACTGCTGACCACAGAGCCGCCGTCCTGGCCTGACCACCGAGCCTCCGTCCTGCGCTGACCACCGAGCCTCCGTCCTGCTGACCACCGAGCCTCCATCCTGCGCTGACCACCGGCCTCCGTCCTCTGCTGACCACAGAGCCGCCGTCCTGGCCTGACCACCCAGCTCTGTCCTGCGCTGACCACCAAGCCTCCGTCCTCTGCTGACTACAGAGCCGCCGTCCTGGCCTGACTACCAACCCTCCGTTCTGCCCTGACCACCGACCCTCCGTCCTGCCCTGATCATCGACCCTCCGTCCTGGGCTGACCACTGAACCTCTGTCCTGCGCTAACCACTCTGCCTCCATCCTGCGCTGACCACTATGCGTCCATCCAGTGCTGACCACTCTGCCTCCTTCCTGAGCTGACCACTCTGCCTCCATCCTGCGCTGACCACTGAGCCTCCATCCTGCGCTGACCACTGAGCCTCCATCCTGTGCTGACCACTGAGCCTCCATCCTGTGCTGACCACTGAGCCTCCATCCTGCACTGACCACTGAGCCTCCATTCTGCGCTGACCACTGAGCCTCCATCCTGTGCTGACCCCAGAGCCGCCGTCCTGGCCTGACCACCGAGCCTCCGTTCTGCGCTGACCACCGAGCCTCCGTCCTCTGCTGACTACAGAGCCGCCGTCCTGGCCTGACTACCAACCCTCCTCCTGCCCTGACCACCGACCCTCCGTCCTGCCCTGACCACCGACCCTCCGTCCTGGGCTGACCACCAACCCTCCATCCTGCGCTGACCACTCTGCCTCCATCCTGCGCTGACCACCTGACCTCCATCCTGCTGACCTGACCCATCCGCTGAGCACTAGTACATCCTGCGCTGACCACTGAGCCTACATCCTGCGCTGACCACTGAGCCTCCATCCTGCGCTGACCACTGAGCCTACATCCTGCACTGACCACTGAGCCTCCATCCTGCGCTGACCACTGAGCCTCCATCCTGCGCTGACCACTTTTCCACCATCCTGCGCTCACCACTCTGCCTCCATCCTGCGCTGCCCACTCTGCCTCCATCCCGCGCTGACCACTGAGCCTCCATCCCTGCGCTGACCACTGAGCCTCCATTCTGCGCTGACCACTCCATCCTGTGCTGACCACTCCATCCTGTGCTGACCACTCAGCCTCCATCCTGCACTGACCACTCAGCCTCCATCCTGTGCTGACCACTCAGCCTCCATCCTGCGATGCTCGCATTGTGACCACTCAGCCTCCATCCTGGTTGACACTGCTCATCTGGCTACCTAGCCCCATCCTGTGCTGACCACTGAGCCTCCATCCTGTGCTCACCACTGAGCCTCCATCCTGTGCTGACCACTGAGCTACATACTGCGCTGACCACTGAGCCTACATACTGCGCTGACCACTCCATCCTGTGCTGACCACTCAGCCTCCATCCTGCACTGACCACTCAGCCTCCATCCTGCGCTGACCACCTTCCATCCTGTGCTGACACCACTGTGCCTGCCATCTCCTTGCACTGACCACTCAGCCTCCATCCTGCGCTGACCACTCAGCCTCCATCCTGTGCTGACCACTGAGCCTCCATCCTGTGTCACCACTGAGCCTCCATCCTGCGCTGACCACTGAGCCTACCATACTGCCTGACCACTGAGCTACGTACTGCTGACCACTCCATCCTGTGCTGACCACTAGCCTCCTTCCTGCACTGACCACTAGCCTCCATCCTGCGCTGACCACTCTGCCCCATCCTGCGCTGACCCACTCGTGACACAGCCTCCATCCTGCGCTGACACTCAGCCTCCATCCTGCGCTGACCACTGGCCTCCATCCTGCGCTACACTGAGCCTCCATCTGTGCTGACCACTGAGCCTCCATCCTACACTGACCACTCCATCCTGTGTGACCACTGAGCCTCCATCTGCTGTCCACTCTGCCCACACGCTGACACTCTGCCTCATCCTGCGTAACACTGCCCCATCCTCTGACCACTCTGCCTCCATCTTGCGAATACACTCTGCCTCCATGCTGCACTGACCACTGAGCCACTGCGCAGTGCTAACCACTAAGCCAACTCACTGTGAAAACCACTGAGCCACCGCACTGTGCAAACCACTAAGCCTTCACACCGTGAAAACCACTGAGCCATCAAATACAGTGCTAACCACTGAGCCACCATATACACTGAAATCCACTGAGCTACCTATACAGTGCCAACCACTGAGCCACCATATACAGTGCTAACCACTGAGCCCATATACAGTGCTAACCACTGAGCCAGCGTATACAGTGCTAACCACTGAGCCACCATATACACTGAAAACCACTAAGCCATCATACTGTGCTAACCACTGAGCCATCATACTGTGCAAACCACGGAAGCCTTCACACCGTGTAAAGCCACATGAGCCATCAATACACTGCTAACCACTGAGCCACCATATACACTGAAAACCACTGAGCCATCATACTGTGCTAACCACTGAGCCAGCGTATACTGTGCTAATCACTCAGCCATCATACTGTACTAACCACTAAGCCACCGCGCAGTGCTAACCACTGAGCCACCATATACAGTGCTAACCACTGAGCCACCATATACAGTGCTAACCACTGAGCCCACGTATACAGTGCTAACCACTGAGCCACCGTATACAGTGCTAACCACTGAGCCACCGTATACAGTGCTAACCACTGAGCCACCGTATACAGGGCTAACCACTGAGCCACATATACAGTGCTAACTACTGAGCCACCGTATACAGTGCTAACCACTGAGCCACCATATACAGTGCTAACCACTGAGCCACCATATACAGTGCCAACCACTGAGCCACCGTATACAGTGCTAACCACTGCGCCACCATACACAGTGCTAACCACCGAGCCACCATATACAGTGCTAACCACTGAGCCACCGTATACAGTGCTACCACTGAGCCACCGTATACAGTGCTAACCACTGACCACCATATACAGTGCCAACCACTGAGCCACCGTATACTCTGCTACCCACTGAGCCACCGTATACAGTGCTAACCACTGAGCCACCGTATACACTGCTAACCACTGAGCCACCATATACAGTGCTAACCACTGAGCCACCATATACAGTGCTAACCACTGAGCCACCGTATAGTCTGCTACCCACTGAGCCACCTGTATACACACAATTCATTTCACCGCACTCCCCTAACTATTAGTAAATAAACTATATATGGATTCTAGACTACCCGATTCTTTAGAATCGGGCCGCCATCTAGTACAGTATAAAAGACACACTTGCATGTTTTTCTCACTATCTGACATGATATTAGAACAAACCTTTCCCATTTTAGGTCAATTAGGATTACCAGCATTATTACTTGCCAAATGACACTATAATGACAGAAAGGCTAGGGTCACGCTTGCTAGATAGATGCGCTAAAAGCCAGCGTTTTTTTCATGTGCAAATCATGAAAAACACTAGAGTTAATGCTTCCATAGGCTCTCATGCAAAAAACGCATGGTCAAAGTGCAATGCATTTTACGCTAGGTGTTTTTGCAAAAGCACCAAAAAATGCGGTAAGGAGCGTTTTTGGGGGTGTTTGCAAAAATGCATGCATTTTTTTAACATGGGAGTCTATGGGAAACACATGTGTTACTGCATGGTACATATGTGTACCATGTGTTAACGCTAGCGCTAAAAATGAAAAAAAAAAAAGCCAAAAATTGGCATGTGTAAAAACAGCATCCTTTCACGCATCGTACAAAAGGATGCTAGGGTCCATTTCAGGCCTGGGACTGAAAGTTGGAGCCACTAGCGAACTAAACGGTAATGCAGTACACACAACTGTGGGGGAAGAGGATACACTCTGACTACCCAAAAATATGTAAAGCACTTGTGAAGAGACAGAAACATTTGACATTAAGGAGATATTAGAAGTCACAGAGACCGCAGACGGGGAGACACATTATATAATAGAGGCACATTTGCTGGGGATGGTGTGGGTGGTAACGGTGCTGCTGGTTCCTTCACTTTGGTAAAAGGGTTTACCTCCTGCACATTGTGAAACCTACAAAAATGTCCAAAAAAAAATTAAAAAATATTACTATCACCTGTAAAGGTACCTTCACACACAGCAATTTTCTGATTGCAGTAAAATCATGGACACATTGTTCCATTTGTACACAGCAAGAAAATAGAGCAATGTGTCCATGATTTCACTGCAACCAGCAAATTGCCAGTGACATAGCCTAGCAATATTAATGTGTGTGAAGGTACCTTAAAGGTTAATATAAGTTGAACCTAACCAAAAACTTAAGGTACCTTTACATGTCGCAATATTGCATGCTTTTTCACTTGCAACTTACTGGTTGCAGTGAAATCATGGACACATTGTTCCATTTGTACACGGCAACAAAATGTAACAATGTGTCCATGATTTCACTGCAAACAGTAAGTTGCAAGTGAAATAGCATGCAATGTTGCGATGTGTAAAGGTACCTTACAATCGCTTTTTCGTCTTCAGGACCTTGATCACGACGACCCTGGGAAGAATAATTGTCACTCAAGTCCTCCAACTCTCCATCACTGGAAGTGAAATATAACATACAATTAACATTTTAATTTGTCATCAATGAAAGACATAGCCACAGAAAAATGTAAGTTGTATCCTTACCTCTTCAGTATCAAGGGCAAACTGTGGGGGGGGAACATCGTCACTTTCAGAGGACATGTTCGAAACAGCAGCAAGGACAGCAGGGGCAAACAACAACAGCAGCATCAGCTAGAGCACAGCCTGACAAAGTTGGCCAGATACCAGATTAAGGAACTGATAGAATGGAGAAAAAAAAAAAAAGAGAAAGAATTTCACTAGTTAGAATTAAACAAAAAGAAAAAGTTGCGCCACACTGTATAAATCAAGTAGAAAGTCAGGTGACAATGTCCCTTGCTCACCTGATCCTGTTGTGCAGACCGCACAACAGGTTGAAGAGCTGTGGACACGTCCGCTGGTGTTCACGCTGGCTCAGTAATCGATGTGGTTCACGTGAACCGCCGGTGTCCGGTGCACGTGACCGCTATGGGAGGGTGTTAGTGTCAGGTCTGCGAGGTCCTGGGTCCCGAGCTGCAGTATATCACGCTTCCCGCAGGGAAGAAGATGTATGGCAGAAAACAGAGAGTGATAATGAACCAGCGCTCAGGGAGACCCGGACACTGCTATAGCATAAATTACCTTTAGGTTTTATTATATCGATATGGGAATCCAAACAAGGAAATTCAACCAACAGACACTAATCACTCTTTTGAATTATTCACTCTTCATGTCACTTCATCACCACATTCTCATAATCACACTAATCAATTGGATGACACTTTTTACCAAGAATTACCGATTTCACCTCCAAAACTTGCAACACCAATTCCTATTAACACTGATGGCGATACTCCATTGGGGAAAGATGTAACACCCATTTCTTCTAATCTCAACACTGGTAAAATTACACATTTTTTTCAAATGGTCTCATGCAGAAAAACAAAAAGAAAAAGACAAGGAGAGGATGTAGAGGGGGAAAACCAAAAATCTACCCAAAACTCACCCAACACAAAGAAAAAAACCAAAATAGATTAAATAAACACACTAAGGACAATTACCATAGTGTTTCCACATATAGCACTAATATTGCCAATGACTCCCAAAATGACACCAACTTTAGCACCACCTATAATGGGGTCTTTAATTTGTCCAACACTACATTAACACATGATGAAGTGAAATTATTGGGACGGGGGCTTTCCTTTTGCCCCAAATCCAGTATTGATCCCTTTACCTTGTATTTGGATTTTAATGAGTACATTAGGAAATTAACGGTCCAACGACACTTTTTGATAGAACAAATGAGGGGTACTACAAATGAGAAGACTGTTCCTATAAGTACCAATGGAACAGAATCCTCTACTAATGATCTCTGTGGACAGGTTGAATTTTTTCATGTAAATCCATTAATGAAAAGCAAATACTACCCTACACATCATAAAGGTTCACACCTAGAAACCTTTCAACACCTGGCTCTAAAAGAAATAAGAGATATTGGGGATATTAAACAAAAGGACGACTTAACCAAGGGAGAAAGAAGATCTATCAAAAAACTAACAGAAAATAAAAACTTGATCATTCGGCAGGCAGATAAAGGGGGGGGGATAGTAATTATGAACAGAGAGTGGTACAATATGAAAAGTAACAACATTTTAGGAGATAAAATCTATTACATTGAATTGATGAATAATCCTTTACATGATATTTTTAATCAATATAAAATCATGATAAGAAAGGCTAAGAAAGTGAATATTCTGAACAAAAAAGAATTCAAATTCCTAAATATAGAGGAATATAAAATTCCACACTTCTACTTCCTCCAGAAGATCCATAAATCTATTAATGACCCGCCGGGACGCCCCATAATATCGGGCATTAATTCCATTACAAGTAATTTATCTCACTACATCGACTTGTTCTTGCAGAAATACAATATCAAGCTATCATCCTATTTAAAGGACTCTACTCAATTAATAGAGCTGATTACTAATCTACCACCTCTTCCGGGAGCTCTATTGATCACATTAGATGTTAACTCTTTATATTCTAATATTCCCCATGAAAAGGGATTGAAAGTTATAAACCAGATATTATCAAAAGATACTGACATACCCACCTTACAAAAAAAGTTTTTATTGAATGGGATTGATTTTATCTTACAGAACAATATATTTGGAGATCAGGAGAGATTGTATAGGCAGATAAGGGGCTGTGCGATGGGCACTAGGTTCGCACCCAGCTACGCTGGCCTTTACATGGGTGCCTTCGAATCAGTGGCCATCGCACAGTCCCTTATGGGCAGCAAGTATATCAATTTCTACAAGAGATACATAGACAACCTCTTTTTAGTATGGTCAGGTACACAGGATGAAGCGAGGGAGTTTGTCAACTACCTCAATAATAATAATTGGGGACTTTCTTTTTCAATGAATAGTTCTAAATCTCATATCCAGTTTCTTGACCTGTTGGTCAGGATTAATCCTGAAGGCCATTTTAGTACATCCACATTCTTCAAGGAGGTGGCTGTAAATAGTTACCTTGAGTTTAGCAGTAGTCACCTGCCATCTTGGATTAGAAATATCCCTTACGGACAGTATCTGCGAATTAGAAAGAATTGTACAGATGATAATAACTTCACTTCAGAAGCTGGGATTTTGAAGAAAAGATTTATTGCGAAAAAATACCCTTATAAGCTATTGAAGGATGCGTATGACAGATGCAAAAGCCTCTCACAAGAACAATTTTTGAAACGTTTGGATAATAACAAAAATAAGAAGATGAATGAGAAGGGAACTGTGCCCAAAAATATCTATAGTTGCAATCTAGTTACAACTTTTAATAAATCCTACAGAAACATTTATAATATGTTGGATAAATATTGGTTCATTCTACAAGGAGATCCCATATTGTCAAAAATTATCCCTAATAAGCCTAGGGTTATTTTTAGAAGAGGTAAAAACCTCCAAAATATCCTGGCCCCCAGCAGGAATCTTCCAAATAGGGAGAAAGAACCTAATTCTTTGGCATCCCCTTTGTTTTCTAAGAAGGGTTGCTACAGATGTGGTGTCCGTCGGTGTAAATGTTGTAAAACTATTAAACATGGTGCTATGAATTTTATATCCAATACTACTAATGCTACATACGACATTAAACAGAAACTTGATTGCTCCTCCAAATTTGTCGTATATTTAATAGAGTGCCCCTGCGGTCAACAATATATTGGCAGGACCACCCAAAGTATGAGGGCAAGGTTAAACAAACATAGACATAATATAAGTATTGGATTCCCAAATCACAGTGTTTCAAAACACTTTGATTTGGTACATAATAGGGACCCCTCTAAATTATCTTTGACGGTCATTGAACAGATAGGGGACAAAGTGATAAATAGAACACATGCCCTCAATAGAAGAGAATCCTTCTGGATTTTTAAAATGGGCACATTGCAACCAGAAGGCCTTAATAGCATTGTGGAAAGTACCTTTTAACTAATCAATTTTTTAATGTTGTATATGACATTTTTAATATTTTTTTATTTTTTTATATATATTTTTTATATGGTCATTGTTGTTGTTATCATTTATTATAATAATCCCCCTTTTTTTTTTTTTTTTGTTTTTTTATATATTAATTGTTATATGTATGTATTTATATGATAAATTTAGATTATATTTTATATGATAATTTTATATATTTTTAGACATATATTATAATTGCCTTGCACTATATATTTTGCACATTGTTGCATTTAATGGACTGCATGGAGATTTTATGATCCTCTCCAGGATCCATTACATAGATTGCATTATACCGGTGTATTACCCCCTCCCCTTGTTGATTGTGCATGTATATAAGTAATTGTCATGGAGAATCCTGGTTATCACTTGATAAAAACGCGTTGTGGAGACTGGATTCCCATATCGATATAATAAAACCTAAAGGTAATTTATGCTATAGCAGTGTCCGGGTCTCCTGAGCGCTGGTTCATTATCACTCTCTGTTTTCTGCCACTAGTTAGAATTAGGAAGACATAACTAAAACATACAAATATCGAGTGTCATACAGAACTGCGCATTGTGACATTGTCAGACTGGGTACTGTAGTGTGGCAATGCGAGAATGCAAAGTGGAATACTGTTTAGAGACCTATTCAAGGAATAAACAATTGATGGCTAAAAGCACAGTTATAAAACTTACTAGTTTGGTATGATAACACGGTGTATAGCACAGCACACCAGCAGGACAACACAGCAACAGCACCACACAGCAACAGCAGTACAAGAAGCCTACGGGAGCAGAGACCACAACCAGAGGACAGTTTTAGACCAAACACCTACAGGGTCAAGGACCTGAGAAAATGGAGATAAAAACAACACATGGAACCAAATTAAAGTGAAGAAATGTAACATTTTACAAGTGTCCAGTGGTAGAACAGTGTCAAAGAGGACTGTGCATCTGTTATTCGCCTATTCTTACCAAGCACTGACTCCTCCAATACTGGCAGTGGCTTTAATTATCTAATAGTGAAGATAACGGTTTTTCAGGCCTCGCTTTTGTTTTGTATTTCCCTTTATGTTTAACCAACTACTAAACTTGGAAAACATTGCAGCACATGTGGTAGGCCTCTGTTATATCTATCTGTATATGTATCCATATACAGTTATAGGTAAATATGTGCACCAACACTTTCCTTTAAAAGAAATGTAACATCTGGGAAAACGTAAATAAAATAGTGTTTGTTTCATTGAGAAATGAAAGAAAGCAGCAGAGGGCAGTGATGCATAATTCATAAGTAAACACAATAAAAAATTACATTAATCCAAAGACTTTTATTAGCATAGAAAATTTGGTTTGAAACGTTTATCTCGTAGGCTATGTTCACACTATGCACTTTTTAAAAGACCCATTGGCTGGGAACAACATCTAACCTAATGGTGGGGTTACACGTCCCGATATCGCGGCGATATCGGAGCCAACGACGCGGGAGCGCGCATTTAGTGCACGTTTCTCCCTGCATCGTATCAGCAGTTTACACGCCACGATATCGGGATGCAACGTCCCTACGATGTGTACGCCCACCAACCCAGGAACGACCATTTAACATGGGAGTGAATGGGTGACGTCAGCGTACACATCGTAGTTGGGCTGTCACACGCTACGATGGTGCTACAACGGCCATGCGATATCGGGGAGTTGAATAGCTCTGCTATTCAACTCCGATATCGTTTTGGCATCGTTCCAGCATCGCGTTGTACGCTCAAACCGTACAACGCGCAAACGATATCGGGTCCAACTCGCGACCCACGTGACTTTTTGTCGGAGTTGGGTCGGAGTTGGACGCCGATATCGCGGCGTGTAAACCCACCATTAAGGTTAGAAGTGTTCACACCATCAGGTATATAGGCTTCTATCAAGCTGTAGCACTTTTTGGAGCTTTAATTTTTTTTAAGCTTCCTAGAGTTTGTAGGTGTTTTGATACCTGCAGGGTGTGAATTTAGGAAACAGTGTCAGATATGGCAGCAGCTGTAAATCCAGGAACCTTACAATGTTCTTAAGACATCCATTTAAGAGAGCTTAATATTTTGGGGGATTTCTTTTGAATATTTATTTATTTTATTTGTGATTATTGTATTTTTTATTAATATTTTGTTTATTTTTTATTTTTTGGGAGAGAAAAGCTTTGCTATTGCAAGGGGTCAGCAGCAAGCAAGCCACCTCTTCTACACTAATTTGCTATCAATTCAGATAAAAATAGCATTTGTCCATTATTTTGTGCTAATGGGGCTCTGCTATATTTTTGGTCACCAGCACAGGTACAGCAGGCAGGTATGGGCTGCCACTAACCCCCAGCTGCCTACTTTTACCTTGCTGGTAAATTAAATAATTATTATATACTTTAAATAATTTAAAAAGAAAAACAAAGGGGGCTTTGCCATATTTTTGGTTGCCAACCATGTACAACAGGCAGGTGTTGGCTGCCAGCCACTCTGTGCTGCCTAGTTTTACTTGGATGGATAACTAAAATATTGGGGAGCCTTTTTTAAATTATTTCTTGAAATAATTAAAAAAAAAAAGTGCTCTGTGGCTTTTTCATATTTTTGGTTGCCAGCCAGGTATAACTAGACAGGTTGGAGCATGAATTGCAGCCCCCAGATAATGGCTCAAACATAGAAGCCAAATTTTCTGGGGCTGTACCCTGACTCTTCAAGCTGACTTGTTAATGTGGCACGTTGGCTAATAAAGGGGTAATGCCAGGTGAATATTGATAGCTAGCACTAAGCCCAAGGTTCCTAATGTCAGGCCAATGTTAGGAACATAAAATAGTAAATAATACAACAGAGAAAATCTTTTTATTTGAAAATAGAACACAAGCCTTATTCTTAACTTTATTATTCCTTCAAAAACTCCTCTTGATCCTTGGTAACATCCTCTCACATTGGGACCAGGAACTGACTGATTTCTTATTTTAAGTCTTAAATGTGACTTTAACAAATCAAGAGGGAAGAAGCAGTGACGTTCATGAGCAGGCTCGGAAGCATGGTCACAGTGGCCCTGAAGCTGGGGTAAGTAATGCATTATGAAGCTAATTTTTAAGCCCTTGATTTTACCTCCCATTGATTTGAATGGTGTTTGGAGGTTCAGCGAACTGTTCGCCGAAAAAGTTGGCAACATATGCCCATTTGATGAACAGAGCCGAATCTGAACATCAAAAAGTTTGCTCATCTCTATTTGTTATACACACAAAAAACAAAAATAACATGTCTCATTTGGTCATCATTTCAGCCAACAATACACCAAAGGATGGACCATAGAATCTATTGGGGGATCCAGATAATGCTGAAATTGCAGAAATGGTAGATCAGTGAGGATTTAAATGCTTTCTGGAGTCCATGTGGATGAATTCATTAAGAGATACTGTACATGCCAGTTAATGAATATGATGCATCTATGTACCTCACCAGAAACGCTTCTCCAGTCTGGGACTGGAGTAGCATTTCTGGCAAAGGACACACTGGCACTTTTGCTGAATTTAATGGGCATACATATCTATGCCCCTTTCCACCTTTCCACTCTGGCTGCTCCCAAGGTTCCCAACTCTACAGAAATTCTGTAAAAATAGGGCATTTTTTGACCTGCCCATAAAAAATGTTTAGTGTTTCCAGGTTTGTTTGTTTTTTAAGCTGTATAAATAGATTATTTTAACTGTAATTGTCATCATTTTACAGTTTATTTTTATGCAGTTGATATCTTTATATCAGAGTTATGGGCTCTGGAACACAACAAAAATTATGGAATCAGAAACAAGTTTTTGAGATTTTTTTATTCAGTGCAAAAGTAGATGGTTTTCATACATCGACATTTTGGCTCCAACATGAGATATATAAGATCACAAAAACACTGAGTCACAATCATAATAAAAGAAATGCAAGCACATATATTCTAAATGAGATATTGCTGAGGAGTGTCAGCGTATTCGTCAAATACTGTGAAGATATAGGGACATGGTGTTCACATGAAAAGTACTGGACGGTGGCGTTCTTTGTGTTTAAAGGGAACCTGTCACCTAATTTAGCCTTCCTAACCTGTCCCTGCAGCTTCACACTATATTACTAACCATCCCTCTCTGATCAAAATGTGCATTATAAAAGTGCAAAAATGTGATTTATAAACTAACATGTCCACAGACATTCCTAGATGACTGGCCGTTGGGTGGGCAGTCGCTCTGGGTCGACTGTCCCCCCCACCTCGCTGCTTCAATCACGTCACGGTAGGTGTGATCATTCAGGAATAAGCCCTGATTTAAAATTCCCGTATCCTTCTTCCGGATATGACGCACTGCCGGCCGTGGCACATTATTTACAGTCGTGCGCAGTGTGGGGGATGTATTGGTGTACAGGCCGGCTTCAGAATGCACACTGTTCATGCTTCGGAGGCAGACTGTACACCAATAGAAGTGCCAGAGTTATATTTTTGATACCAGTATTTTTCTTACTCCTGAGCACCAAGTACTTGTAGTGGTATAGCTTGATCATACTATTATAAGTTACTGATACAAGAAATGATTTCATATGATTTCATATGGATTTCCAATGTTTGCATAAAAAACGTTGTTTGTCCGTAAATGTTTTATAAGCTGTTCAGAAAAAATGAAATGCCAAGTTGGCATCCCTGGCTCTTCACCAGCTCCAATCATTTTCCAAGAGCTTCTTAAAACTGAGATGAAAAAAAAATACTTAAAGTCTCAACATTTTTCTGCAACTATGGTTTGCTGAAAAATGTTGCTCTTTTTCTAAGAATTTTACTCCAGTTCTGTGGTGAAAACACCTTGATGAATCACCACCTTATAGCTTTATAATATGGCCTATAATGTCTATATCAATGAGGAGGACAGGGAAAATGGAAGCAGCTACTCACTAAAGGTTACCGTCACACGTGGCAATATGGCTTCCGCATCGGCGTAAATGTGTGTACTTCGGCAATGTGGAAACCACATCGCCTGTGCGTAGTGGCGTGAGACGGGGAGATTTTACGGCGTGAAATCACGGTGGAGCGTTGCTGTCGCCCTGCTCTGCTGAGAAATAAGGCAATTTCCACCAGGCAATTTCAGCGCATCATGGTGTGTGACAAGGTGATAGTGATGTAAAAAAGTGCTTTCAGACAATCTGGAAGAAATTCCAGAGGCGTGCCTGAGCGTTCTGTTTGGCGTGCCCTGTCTGATGCGATTGGTTGTCGCTCCTTCGTTCCCATTGGCTGGCCATGGCTAAGGCGCCATATTTGAATAGTGATATAGTAGAAAGGACACATGCGTCATGTAGTGGGCAGACTTCCTGACAAGGCTGACCAATGGCGATGCAGTTGTGTTGCCCAATCAGAGTGGTAGGGACACGGTGTACAACACTCTGCCATGCCTGTCTCCTCGGCACACTCACACTCTATGCCCACATCGCTGATGCGATGAAGGCATGTGACGCACAGATTTGGCGGCGATGTGGCTATGTGAAATTGCTTCCGGTCTGTGGTAGGGGATTTCCGGAACGCAGGATCGCCAAACATCGCACGCGAGATGTCTATGTGTGACAGGGCGACGGCGATGTGTCAAAAAGTCCCCTGAATGTGCGCGTTCACATCAAATTGCAAGCCATATGGTGGCGATATTGCTACGTGTGACGGTACCTTAATGCTCACTGGACTCTGGCACCGCTGTAATGGTTGGAGTCCATTCAGTAGTAATTCAAGAAGGAGGAGAAACCAGTGTTCATCTTCTATTTATGATCCTTAATTCAAGTATCAGAATAAAACGCTGTTCTCTCTGTATTGGATGTAATGTTTTTAATCTGATACTTGAATAAGAGATCATAAATAGAAGATGGACACCAGTTTCTCCTCCTTCTTGAACTATAATGTCTATAACATGCATCGTATTATAGTCTATTATGGTTTTTTTTGTTGTTTTTTTTTCTACTTGAGTATATACGGAGGAATATGGATTTTACTAAGTAAATTCATTAAAATAAATGCAAAAGTTTCCAGCATGAAATATAGCTTGTAAGCACCCATGACAATTACTTACAATGTCCTTAACATTACAATTGCAATCATCATACTAGAAGGTAATTTATGCTTGTATAGCACTTCTGCAACGTTCAGTGGTGAATGTGATTATGTAATTCAAAGACACAATTAGTATATGCTATATAGTAATGATTTTGTTAAATGCTGAATGAAAATAAAGATAACCCTTCAAATCAAACCATTATTAATGGTATTAAAGTTAAAACAGAATTGCAATGATAACAATTACTCCAGAAGTAGCACGTCATTAAAATGGAAATTCGTGCAAATTCGTCTTATTCATGGAAGTTGCAGAGTCTTCAAATGCTACGTATATAGAAGATAATTAGAGTTTTTATATGGTATTTCTTTTTATGGGGAAGAAAGGTATATTTCACATCTTAAGTTTTCTTAATAGTTGTAGTTCCCTCATTTTTAAAATTACCATTATCTATTTCTATTTTCTGGTTCTCTTTACATATGTTTTTTTCAGGCATTACCTCTTGATAGCTGTCTATTTACACTGAATATAGGTTTTGACTTAACATAAAATAATCAGGTGCTGTGTATGTGTCTGCCAATCTTTCCCTTGATACCTCATATTATTGATTTTATAACTTGATTGTGCATCGCCCTGAGGGCCGTGGGTTACTCGGGACCGGTCCCTGCTGTCTGGTCACGGTGGGAATTGTCAAGGTAGTGGCCGTGGACTGGTTCCGTGGCCCTGGAGGGACTGCAATTAAAAGGGGAAGGGATGTAAAAAGGGGATAAAAATAAAATTAAAGTTTGTAAGTGACGCCACCCTGGTATGCGGCCAGATGTGACTGCCCGGCATGTCTCAGCTCCGGTGGATTGTGGTGTGGCGCAGCATGGTGATGAGCCCTCCACAGGCAGGGCTGGTTTATCCCCTGGGTCAGTGAAAATAGTCTATTGTGGGGTGGTTGTGAAGTGTCTGTGTGGGTGCAACTTACACTTTCAGCTCCTCAGGTGCTTCTCAGATGCTGTGGTCTGTAACCAAGGACACTTAATAAATCTCTCTCACACAAGATTCAAGTTCAACCGGGTACTTTACTCACTGCTTAGCTCTCGTTTTACACAGTCTCAGTCCTGCAATGAGTGGTACCGGTAGCCAAACAGCAGCTGAGATGGACTGCCAATGCACCCCTTTCCACAGTCCTTTCGGACCTCTCCTCAGAACCGCTCACAACCTCCTTCCTTTGAATCCCTAGTCTTATGTGAGGCCTTTCCTTCGGTGTGATGGCCAGTTTGGTTCCAGGCATAAAGACCCTTAACATCACTTGTTAATCTGTGGCCGGGGCTTATAGCAGCCAACCACTTTTACAGGGCTGGTACCCTGTCCGTCGACCCATTTCCTCAGTGTCTCCGGAAAGCCAATCTTCCATATTGGACTCCTTCTCCACTACACCTAGTCAGTAGCCTCGGAACCGGTCAGCCATAAGATGGCAACCAGGTCCCGGTTTTCCTCACTTGTTGTTGCTGTCTTTCTCCTCTGTCACTTCCATCCTCTGCTCCAGATCCAACTCAGACTGACTAACTGTCATTCTCTCCCTGAGGTAACTATGTTAGCTCCTCCCCCTTCCACATGTGTCTCCTCTAAGCTCCACCCACCACTTAGCTCTTTCCCACCTCTCCCTTGCCTGGCATAAAGTCCTAAGTATAGAGATTTGGGAGCGTGTTGGGTGTTTGGGGTTGGGGTACAAAGTTCACCATCTCAGCTGTTGTTTTATTCTGTGACTACCAGTCCGCAGGGGTGCCACAATTGTTCTTTAATATTTTTCATGATGTAAAAAAAGTTTTATATATCTATTTATCTATCTAAAACAGAAAAAAAACTGCACAGCACTCACAGACTAATGTGAACTGGTGCCAGCAGGGCTGCTGGATCAAATAACTAGAAAAAAATACTCTGCAGCACTCAGCTACTACCAATGATGTACATATGCTGACAAGTTATATATATGAGAAAAAAGTTTAAAAACTTAATTTTTTTCAAAAAACTCAAAATCTTATCTTTTTATTTCTGAAGTTCTTGGTACACACATTGGCCAATGTCTGTTTGCTCATCGACTGCGACAAAGTGACTTCAGGTCCGATGAGTCCTAATGCTGACACCCAAGTCCTCCTTGTCCACCCCCCACTTCTCAGTGGGCAGACTCCATCTCGACCCTAGATCACCTGTGGTCAATATGGGTACAAATTGTAGCATGGAGCCAGCCACTCCATAAGATACAAAACAGTAAAAAAACTGCACAGCACTCACAGACTAATGTGAACCGGTGCCAAATTTTTCTAAATCTTTTGTTATATCTTTTTATGGGACAAAACTGAAATATGACACAGTGTGCAGCTTGTATAACAGTGTAAGGCTAGGAATCTGTGAAAAAAGAAAGCGCATATAGGGTCTTATCTCAATTAAACACTTCCTCTTTATGATGCAGAATTGCTCACCTTATTCAGTTCTGAAACCCACAACTGGTAGAAAAGCGTAAATGCAGCTGCCGCAGGGACCGAAATCCCACAGGTAACCGTGGTTGTGATGCAGATATTCTTGGACGAAGTGCCTCAATGTCCGCGCTGCTGCTCCAGGATCAAAGGAACCAAGACACAGGAATGCCTGGATCAGCTTAAGCCTTTATTTTCCGATGCATTTCAGAGCCACATACTGAGCTGAGCTCCTTCATATGGGAATCACATGCGAATCAGCATGGCACTAAATGGTACCATGAGTTTTCGCATGAGTTTTTAAGGGCCCTTTCACATCAGCGGTAATTTGAAATCGCGGCAGATGCGGTGAAAAAAACGCATCTGCCGCGATTGCCGCATAACCGATGCACTTGCGGCGCGGTTGCGGTAATCCCCATAGAAAGTATAGGGGGACTTGCGGCAGGTGCGGCAAGTGCGGTTTTGCACTTGCGGCAGCTGCGGCAGCGAAAAAAAAACGCGGTCAGCCGCGGTTTTTTTCGCTGCCGCACCTGCCTCAAGTGCAAAACCGCACTTGCCGCACCTGCCGCAAGTCCCCCTATACTTTCTATGGGATTACCGCAACCGCGCCGCAAGTGCATCGGTTATGCGGCAATCGCGGCAGATGCGTTTTTTTCAGCGCATCTGCCGCAATTTTCAAAAAACGCTGATGTGAAAGGGCCCTAAGACTGCTCCAGACCTAACAGCAAAAATGCAGGCCAAAAACACAGGCTGTGGCTAGGTTCACACTTGGCTGCATTTTTTAAGGTTGTTTTTGACAGCCTGCATTTTTGGCCTGCGTTTTTGCTGTAAGGTCTGCAGCAGTCTTAAAAAACTCATGCGAAAACTCATGCGAAAACTCATGGTACCATTTAGTGCCATGCGGATTCGCATACGTTTCCCATAGGGCCCCATGTTACAAAAAATGCATGCTTTTTTGAAAAAGCACCAAAAAACTCATCATGATGCATTTTTTGGTACTGAGCCAAAAACTCATGGAAAAAAACTCATGGCACTTTAGCCATGCTTTTTTGGCATTGAGGCTTGCGTTTTTTGTATTGGGGCCTATGGATGAGTTTTTGCATGCATTTTTCACAAAATACAAGTGTGAAAAACTCATGGGAAAAACTCATCCACAATGCAAGTTTGACCCTCGCCTGTCAAAAACAACCTTAAAAAATGCAGCCAAGTGTGACCCTAGCCTAAGTTTGGTACGCCCTATAAATAACTCAACACACAGCCATTAATGTCTAAACCACTGACAACAAAAGACAGTACCCCCCAACTAAAAATGTCCATATTGTGTACAAAGTGTGAATATTCTGTGTAGCCACCATTATTTTTAAGCACTGCCTTAACTCTCTCGAAGTTCAATAGAGAATCACAGGTTGCCACTGGAATCATTTTCCAATCCTCCATGATTACATCATTGAGCTGGTGGTGCTCCTCCACCTTCCTTTTGAGGATGCCCCACAGATACTTTACCCCCAGTCTCTTTAGAAAGGCAGTGGTCATCTTTGAGGTCTAAAAAGAATAATTCCGGTGCCACCGATGCGGTTTATGTCCTTTATTCAATAAAAATAGTGATACAGGTGCCCCCTAAGGGGAAAAAACACTAGACGCGTTTCAGAGTAAAAACTCCTTAACCGTTAGTGACTTAATCGTGACTAACGATTAAGGAGTTTTTACTCTGAAACGCGTCTAGTGTTTTTCCCCTTAGCGGGCACCTGTATCACTATTTTTATTGAATAAAGGACATAAACCGCATCGGTGGCACCGGAATTATTCTTTTTATACTAATCCTGGATGGTTGCCTCCCATCTATCCAGAAGCCTGGGATTCTGGAGGTATTGGGCAGTGGAGCAGAACTTCATTATACATCTTTGAGGTCTGTTGGGGTTTGTTACCATGTTGGAATACGATTGCATACTTTGCTTCAGTATGTCACAGTGATGTTAGCATTCATGGCTCCCGCAGCAGCACTCATTTAGCCCCAAACTATGACCCTCCCACCACCATGCTTGACTGTAGCCAAGACACACGTCTTTGTGTTCCTTAATTTGTTGATGCCACACACACACACACACACACAACACCATCTGAATCAAATAAGTTTTTCTTGGTCTCATAAAACAACAGGACACCATTGCAGTAATCCATCTCCTCAGTCTGTTTGTTGTCCAGGAGGCCACAAAGGGAACTGCAGCCAGGCAGGTAGGACATTGTTGAACAACACACCCTCACAGCCCGCACAACCCACGTGTCAGAGAGGTTACATCCAGCCCTGAGATTAGAGACTATATGAGATCGGAGGGGTGGTGGATTTAGAGGAGTGGGTTGGGCACACCAGAGGTCAGGTGACTGACAGTATATAGTGAGGGGGAAGAGTGAAGGAAGGCAGTAGGCCGCAGTAGGCTGAGATGTAAAGACTGAAGGACAAACACACTTCTGTGAGTGCAAGGCCTAGGAGCGCAGAATCCGTACTGAGCCAGCGTGAGCCAGAGGGGAGAGAAAGCCCATCCGACGCTGATGCCACCAGGAGTGTGACAGGACAGAGAGGGACGGTGGAACCCGTGCCCTAGACAGCAGCTGAAGCCACTGACTGCAGGTGGAGAAGCCCTCCTAGCATATTGAAAGGAACAGAGAGAAGGAGCCTGGTAGAGCCTCGTGCTGAGGACTACTGGAGGCTGGGCTAAAGTAGAGTGTCGGCTCTAAAGGGGACCGTAGTTCACCCGGCATCCCCAGACAACACGACGAGGGGTCTGAGTTCGAGATTGAGATCCCTAACCCAAAGTACAGGCAGCTCAGTGACACACTTAGGACTCACAGGAGCCCGAGTCACCGCCATACTGTCCAGTGTCGCACAACACAGAGAAAGAGAATGTAAACAGCCCGGAAAGGGACACTACAGACTGTGTGAGGGGTCACAGGGAGAGAGAGGCCTGGCTGCAGAGCAAAAGGGAACCCGGAGAGGGAAGAAGCACCCGTGTGTTGAGAACTGTAACTGTGCTGTAAGAACTGCAAATGACTTGTAACCTGCTTGAAGAGAACAACGAGTAAAGCTTTGGAAAACCCTGAATTGCCTCTCTTGTCTGCCTCTATCTGCACACCATTCTCCCTCATACAGATCCAGCCTGTCAGCACCAGCCAGGAGGAGAGATCCCTGCAGCCTGCAAAGTAAGTGTGTTACACCTGCACCATAGACTTAACCCTTACTGCCCCGGGGGATACAGTTCTTCCCACTGGAACTACACCATCTTCGCTGCCACTCCATCACCCCCGGAGGTTCTGCAGGAGCGGCGGCCCCATCACTGGCCGCACCAAGTGGGTGGCGTCACCCGTGACAAATCCCCTTGTAAATATTCCCCATCTTTAGTGTGAGGGCCCAGGGACACGGTCCGGACCAAGCCACCCGTGACTTCCCCGGCACCGACCGGTCCGGTACCGAGTACCCCAGTCCTGTGGGGCCCGAAAACCTGGCGTCACGAACAGGATCTACCCGGTCCAAAAGAATTGGACCTTGTGCGCCTAGACAACAAGTTCTGGACTTTTCCTGCCAAAATCTGACCTTAATGGCGGCCAGGGGAGACTAACGCCATGTGCAGAGGAGGCGTTCCCAAGACTCCCATTGTGGGCCGGTCCGGCCCAAGGCGCGAAAAAAAGGTCCCGTCTTGGCTCTCCTTAACTCCGGGAGAGCCAGCTGTCACTCTCAAAGAAGAGCCACCGCCGCCCCTAGACCCTCCTACCAAGAAGCTGGCACGAACCGAGAAGAAGGAAATCGTCTTCAGGAGGGGCGGAGCAAGCAACCGAAAGAGAAGCAGTCGCCATTCAGAGACACGAGGACGGAAGCGGAGGACGCCGAGAAGAGAGCTGCACACGAGAATCCAAGTGTGATCCCGGAGGGCCCACAAGACGGCCCAGTGGAGGAACCCGGCCAGGGAAAGACCAGTTGTGATCAAGCAAAGATGGCGGAAGGCGGCGAGGAGCGTCCCTATTTCCTAGACACCCGGAGGGGTGTATTGCGGCTGCTGCCCCCACGGATGACACGGGCCCAAGAAGAGAACCGGACCCGGATTCAAATTGATATCGACCACCACCAGGGCTATGAGGCCCAGTCCAAGCGACCCGGCTGGGTCAGAGAACCACGCGAGCAGGCGAAGACCGAGGCCGAGGGCCGTACAGCAATACTGGTAGATGTAACCACCCCACCAGCCGTACTGAGTAAGACCTAGAAGGAAGCCGATCCGCTTGGAGCCTTGTCGGAAGGATTCCTGAGACTGCCGCAGCCGCTGATACCACCACCGAGTTCCACCGAGGTGAGAGGGGAGCAGCTCCGCTGCTGGTGGGAGCGGGATAGAGACTGTGAGGATCCCATGGGCTTCATAGGAGACCCCGCTGGAGCACCAGGCCCCGCGGAATTGATTACCCGCGAAGAATACATCCGGAGATGTGTTAGGAAATGGGAGAAGGAGGAAGTCGAGAGGCAGGCGCAGAAACAGGAGATGGTGGCCAGCGCTAAGGAGGCCAAGAATGCAGCCCGCCGAGACCGCGAAATCCAAAGGTCCCCATGGCATGAGGGCCAGATCGTAAAAATTGTAGAAGAAAGGGGCTATGCCTTTGCTCGCGAACCCGGTGCGAGACTAGACATTTTCATTAACAAGAGGAAAGTGGAAGAGCAGCTCCCGCCAGATCATCCTGACAGACAGGTCGAAATAGGAGAGTGGGTATCGTATCACATTGCCCAAGGAGAGCGTGACCCGTACGGCCTTAAGGTCAAAAGACTTTGTTTAAATGTTGATGAGAAAGATGAAGCCTCAACTGCCGAGTACTATGAAGTACGAGACGACTTCGAGGAAGCCAGCTACATGGACGTGGCTGTGAACACGGATCCCGTGGTAATCCTTGAAACCTCAGCACCAAAGAAAGACGCCATCGCGCAGACAAAAGAAAGCTACTTGTTAATCGACGCCCTACAGCACCTGGAAGTGTTTCCCAGAAAGACAGTGCCACGAGTGTTGCCTTGGAAACAAGCAAAGAAGGAATGAACACGGGTCCTTAACAGATGAAGACACTGTAAGTGTGAATGCACATTGCTCCTTATTGCTCCCCTACCTTACCTGAGTGAATGCTAGCCTTCCCCTGTTTGTCATATATGTTTGAAATGAACATTTAATATCACGGACGATGATGTGATAAGAACTTTCCCTGTAAATAGTTGAGCACCTTAGTGTGCTCCCCTTTGGTTTTAAGACCAGTTGCACATGAGAGTAAATGCATGAGACTTTGCATTTTTGAATCCAGAACTTTGACTGTTTTGAAGCTGCTTTTTGAGAATTTTTGCACTTTTTGAGAAAAAGAACTTTTATACTTTTGATACAAAGTAATGCTTTTATAATGTGTATTTTACAGAAAGAGGGTAATGACGAGTATATACCCATGCACTTGTTTTATAGTTAAAGTAACGTTATAAGAATCGTGCCTCCCGGATGGGAAGAAACCAAGAATACTTAATGTTTACTGTTATATAAAAATAAAAATGTTTTCAGGGTAATCCAAGACGGGCAGCGCGAGGACGCACTATTTAACTCCGGGAGAATGTGGCGCCCCTGCGTCCAGGAGGCCACAAACGGAACTGCAGCCAGGCAGGTAGGACATTGTTGAACAACAACACCCTCACAGCCCACACAACCCACGTGTCAGAGAGGTTACATCCAGCCCTGAGATTAGAGACTATATGAGATCGGAGGGGTGGTGGATTTAGAGGAGTGGGTTGGGCACACCAGAGGTCAGGTGACTAACAGTATATAGTGAGGGGAGGAGTGAAGGAAGGCAGTAGGCCGCAGTAGGCTGAGATGTAAAGACTGAAGGACAAACACACTTCTGTGAGTGCAAGGCCTAGGAGCGCAGAATCCGTACTGAGCCAGCGTGAGCCAGAGGGGAGAGAAAGCCCATCCGATGCTGATGCCACCAGGAGTGTGACAGGACAGAGAGGGACAGTGGAACCCGTGCCCTAGACAGCAGCTGAAGCCACTGACTGCAGGTGGAGAAGCCCTCCTAACATATTGAAAGGAACAGAGAGAAGGAGCCTGGTAGAGCCTCGTGCTAAGGACTACTGGAGGCTGGGCTAAAGTAGAGTGTCGGCTCAAAAGGGGACCGTAGTTCACCCGGCATCCCCAGACAACACGACGAGGGGTCTGAGTTCGAGATTGAGATCCCTAACCCAAAGGACAGGCAGCTCAGTGACACACTTAGGACTCACAGGAGCCCGAGTCACCGCCATACTGTCCAGTGTCGCACAACACAGAGAAAGAGAATGTAAACAGCCCAGAAAGGGACACTACAGACTGTGTGAGGGGTCACAGGGAGAGAGAGGCCTGGCTGCAGAGCAAAAGGGAACCCGGAGAGGGAGGAAGCACCCGTGTGTTGAGAACTGTAACTGTGCTGTAAGAACTGCAATTGACTTGTAACCTGCTTGAAGAGAACAGCGAGTAAAGCTTTGGAAAACCCTGAATTGCCTCTCTTGTCTGCCTCTATCTGCACACCATTCTCCCTCATACAGATCCAGCCTGTCAGCACCAGCCAGGAGGAGAGATCCCTGCAGCCTGCAAAGTAAGTGTGTTACACCTGCACCATAGACTTAACCCTTACTGCCCCGGGGGATACAGTTCTTCCCACTGGAACTACACCATCTTCGCTGCCACTCCATCACCCCCGGAGGTTCTGCAGGAGCGGCGGCCCCATCACTGGCCGCACCAAGTGGGTGGCGTCACCCGTGACAAATCCCCTTGTAAATATTCCCCATCTTTATTGTGAGGGCCCAGGGACACGGTCCGGACCAAGCCACCCGTGACTTCCCTGGCACCGACCGGTCCGGTACCGAGTACCCCCGTCCCGTGGGGGCTCCACAAATGCATCATGGATTTCACTGTGTTTGAGCGCTTTAGCCGGCTGCCCGCAGTGTTTTCCTTGACTGGTCTCCCTGAGATCAGTGAATGCTTTGTGATGTTGGTCTACCAGGCATTGCTCCCACCTAGCCAGAATCCTGCTCCACACTGATGAGGCGCAATACCCTGAAACAGCTATCTGTGGATGGATACCTGGCTCTGTTAATGCCCTTGTCATATCTATAACTCGTAACTGAGTGGGATATTGACTAAAAGGGCCCTTAATATGGTGGTTATGGTGGACTCCGCAAGGATTCCACCCCAGGGCTAGGTCCTTCCTTTGAGGGATATCTGGCTAGTCCTGTGTTTGAGACTCTTAATCGAGGCTCCGCGGACTCCATTTGCATAACTATACACTGGGTACAGAAGATATTCAGACCTCTCTACATTTTTCACTTTTTGTTTGATTGTAGCCATTTGGTAAATTCAAAAAAGTTCATTTTTTTCTCATTAATGTACAATCTGCACCCCATCTTGACTTAAGAAACCCAGAAATGTAGATATTTGTGCAAATTTAGTATAAAATAGTATGAAATATCATATGATAATAAGTATTAAGACCCTTTGCTCAGTATTGAGTAAAAGCACATTTTTGAGCTAGTAGCCACTTTCAGGTCTCTCCAGAGATGCTCAATAGGGTTTAGGTCAGGGCTCTAGCTGGACCAGTCAAGAATGGTCACAGAGTTGTTCTAAAGCCACTCCTTTGTTATTTTAGATGTATGCTTAAAGGGGACCTCCAGTGAGAGAAAACTTTTTAGTACAGTTCCTGCCCTGCTACATGATAAAGCAGAGCCGTACACTACAGTTCTGGGATCTGTAGATCTCTTATAATTCAATAAAATCATACCTGCTCCTCTGCTCTGGCTCACACCTCATGGAACTTAGAATCTTCAGCCTAAGAGCTTCATCCACCCTCTGTTCCAACGTCTGTGATTGTTTGCTGTGTGTTTGCTGTATTCCTGCAATCCTTGCAATGGCTGTCTGCTCTCACAACCTGAGCATGACGACTCCAAGTGTAGTATAAATAAAAAATAAATAACTTAAAAAAAAGAAATGATGAGTGGTCCCGCCTATTTTGCTAACCAGCCAAGGTGAAGCAAACAGCTGGGGGCTGATATCAGGCTGGAAGTGACCAATATCCATGAGCCTTCCCTGCCTGATCTATTATAATAAAACCCCTAAGCCAGCTTCCATCAGGATGTAACGGTATGATACGTCACATCGTGCTGAAGCTGGCTGTGCACCCACTCAGGGTGACCTAACATGGCCGACCGTTAGTGGGAGCGGGGCTAAACAAACCCCACACCCGCCATCGGTTCCCTCTCCTGCGCCCCACACATTCCTGTCTCCCACCCCTGCCCGCCATACACCCCCCACCTTACCGGAGCGCATCAATCACCCCCCCACCACACGCCACATCCACACACACACGTACCCCCCTGCCACCACACTATCGCACCTTCCCCCCTCCTCTCACACACACTCACACACCCACTCATAAAATAAAAAATCACTATGCTCACTTATCCTCTATCCTCCCCTGCCTCCCACAGCAAGGTCCGTGTGCTTACAGGACCTGTGATGATGTCACAGAGCATCATCGGATCACATGACCGCAGTTATCACGGTAACTGCGGTCATGTGACCCGATGATGCTCTCTGACATCATCACAGGTCCTGTAAGCACAAGGACCTTGCTGTGGGAGGCAGCAGTGGATAGAGGATGGGTGAGCATAGTGATCTTTTATTTTATGAGTGGGTGTGTGTGTGCGAGCTCGCCCTCACCGCCGCAGCCGCCATCCATCCTGCCCCGCTTGCTCCATCCTGCACCGCTTGCTCCATCCTGCCCCGCTCGCTACCATTCTGCCCCCCACCAACATCCTGCCCCGCTTGCTCCATCCTGCCCCACTCACCACCATCCTGCTCCTCCGGCTCCATCCTGCTCCTCCGGCTCCATGCTACCCCACTCGCTCCATCCTGCCCCGCTCCCACCATCCTGCCCGCTGGCTCCAACTTGCCCCGCTGACTCCATCCTGCCCCGCCGGCTCCATCCTGCCCCGCTGGCTGCATCCTGCTCTGCCGTCTCCATCCTGCCCCGCTGGCTCCATCCTGCCCCACTCGATCCATCCTGCCCCGCTCGCTACAATCCTGCCCCCCCCTGCCATCATCCTGCTCCTCCGGCTCCATCCTGCTCCTCAGGCTCCTTCCCCCCCCCCCACCACCATCCTGCCACCCCCCCCCCGCCAACATCCTGCTCCTCCGGCTCCATCCTGCTCCTCTGGCTCCATCCTGCTCCTCTGGCTCCATCCTGCCTCTCTTGCTCCTTCCTGCCCCGCTCCCACCATCCTGCCCCGCTTCTACCATCCTGCCCCGCCACACCATCCTGCCCCGCTCGCTCCATCCTGCCCCGCTCCCCACCATCCAGCCCACCCCCGCCACCATCCTACTTTTCCGGCTCCATCCTGCTCCTCTGGCTCCATCCTGCCCCTCTTGCTCCATCCTGCCCCGCTCGCTCCATCCTGCCCCGCTCCCAGCATCCTGCTCTTCCGCCATCATCCTGCCCCGTTGACTCCATCCTGCCCTGCTTCCTCCATCCTGCCCCGCTCACTCCATCCTGTCCCCTGCTGTTCTTGCTCCCCCGCCTCCATCCTGCCCCGCCGGCTCCATCCTGCCCTGCCACTTCCATCCTGCCCCCCTCCACTTCCATCCTGCCCCCCCTCTGCCTCCATTCTGCCCCCCGCCGCCTCCATCCTGCCCCCCCCGCCGCCTCCATCCTACCCCTCCGCTGGCTCCATCCTGCCCCCCCGGCTCCATCCTGCCCCCTGGCTCCATCTTGCCCCCCAGCTCCATCCTGCCCACCTGCCTCCATCCTGCCCCCCCGGCTCCATCCTGTCCCGCTCGCTGAGGATTTTTTTACTGTTATTGTGGAGGAGCGGGGGGCCGCGAGGAGCAGAGTATCGCCATATACCATAGTGCTGCTATACATGTACTGCAATGTATCGCAATATACTATAGTGCTGCTATACATGTACTGTAATGTACCGCCATATGCCATAGTGCTGCTATACATGTACTGTAATATACTGCCATATACTATAGTGCTGCTATACATCTACTGTAATGTACCGCCATATACCATAGCGCTGCTATACATGT
This sequence comes from Allobates femoralis, assembly GCA_033576535.1. Taxonomy (NCBI): domain Eukaryota; kingdom Metazoa; phylum Chordata; class Amphibia; order Anura; family Aromobatidae; genus Allobates; species Allobates femoralis. The sequence continues at coordinate 448,204,259 of JARQOC010000003.1, forward strand.
ACTGTAATGTACCGCTATATACCATAGCGCTGCTATACATGTACTGTAATGTACCGCCATATACCATAGCGCTGCTATACATGTACTGTAATGTACCACCATATACTATAGTGCTGCTATACATGTGCTGTAATGTACCACCATTTACTATAGTGCTGCTATACATGTACTGTAATGTACTGCCATATACCATAGTGCTGCTATACATGTACTATAATGTACCGCCATATACTATAGCGTTGCTATACATGTACTGTAATGTACCGCCATATACTATAGTGCTGCTATACATGTGCTGTAATGAACCACTATATACCATAGCGCTGCTATAAATATATATGTAGTTCACTCACGTTGATTGAACAAGTTCTGTCAGTCACAGTATGTCAACTACATACATATTCTAGAATACCCGATGCGATAGAATCGGGCCACCATCTAGTAATACTATAAATGAAAAGAGATACAGGGGCGCAATGCGTGAACCTGACTGCTCACACTTGTTATCGTGCTTGATTGCACTCACCTCCTAAGGTTGTGCAGACCTTGCACAACCCCGGTTTATGCGTTGGTGGTGGGGAGCTCTCAGTCCCTCTGTCGCAGGGAACGTGGGTACACTTTCCTCCCTCCACCAGGCTCCCTGTTAATTTGCTCCTTCACACTCTCCGGTGCGTGTCACATGTGGTCGGATAGGAATTACGTCATACAAGGTCCTGGACTGTGGTTGTTACCCTGGCAACAACAGGTCCTGTGCAAATCCTGTAATCAAGCAGCTCCTGCCACTGAATCTCCATGGAGAAACAAGTCAGCAGTATTCAATTGTAGCAGCGGTCTATAGGTGCGCTAGAGATTACAGGATAATGAGCATTATTATGCAGACAGACCTTTATTCTTCCTCCAATCGCCACAACGCATTTCGACGGTCTCAAGCCGTCTTCCTCAGGTGGAATAATTCCACCTGAGGAAGACAGCTTGAGCCTGTCGAAACGCATTGTGGCGATTGGAGGAAGAATAAAGGTCTGTCTGCATAATAATACTCATTATCCTGTAATCTCTAGCGCACCGATAGACCGCTGCTAAAATTGAATATTGCCTGATAATACTAGCCCACAGCTACCTGCTTTACTTTGGCTGTTTAGCAGAAATAGAGGAGACCCCATGTCTTAAATAAATATATAATTGAAAGAAACAGTTTGGAGTCCCCCTGATTTTTTTATAACCAGCTAAGGTAAAGTAGACAGCAGGTTGGGAAGGCCCAAAGTTATTTGGCTATTTGGCCCTTCTCACACTAAATATATCTGCTTGCATCTGCCCCAGAATTTGCACATCACACTAGATGTGCAAATTCTGGCACTTTACCCCAGCTCTTCCTGATTGCCCTGTTGTAGTGACAATCAAGGCAAAAGGTTAATGCGGTTCAAATCAGCTGTCAATTATCAGCTGGCATCAAGTTCTGGTGTTATGAATGGAAAAATACAGATTGATAGATGCCTCAGGGATAGTCTTGTGTTGATTCTTTTTCAGCTGTATTCCCTACAGTAACATAGAGGAGAAAAAGAACCACTGTATAGACGGGGGTGCACACTACAGTGAAATAATTGTATTCTTTTTTATATATACACATGTGACAGGTATAGAAGAAAGCAAATATAAACATTTTAAAACAGGGTAACGTAGCACCCACCCAGCATACTCCTGCCAGGGATAACAGACAGGAGGTATCAATAGGTAAACAGTTAGTACAATCACGGGTAACAACAGTGATTCATTTTCATCAATGGTGTACATAGGTATATAAAGAAATGTCACATCTGAGCTAGAACTGAGGAATACCGAGGTTAGCGTTAGGAAAACCCCTATATATGGTGCATCATGTAAAATAACATTATAATTAGGGATGAGCGAGTATGCTTGTCACTACTCGGTACTCGCACGAATATCTCGGTACTCGGGGTACTCAGCGAGTACTGAGTAATCTCGCGATACTCTTGCTATGCTCGGGGTCCACCTCCCTGCATGTTGGCGCTCTTTACAAAGCCAGCCGGCATGCAGTGATTGGCTAACAGCCACTGTTAAGTCACAGCCCTGTTGGTTGTGGCTTTACAGTGATTGGCTGGCTGTACAGCGTGATCAAGTATTTATTAGACCTGACCGCGCTGTGCTCGTCACTCTGCTCCACAGGCAGTCAGTGTAGGGAGAGGTGCTGCTGATTGAGGGACAGATTTGTGGCCTTTTAGCTAAGGTAGGTGCAGGGCTGCTAATCTAATTACCACAACAGTCCTTCTGAGGACTAATAGAGCTGTATACAGGCAGGAAGGGAGGCAGGGTATATAGCAAACTTCGCTGTGCCAGTATACCAGCCTGCATCACATCTGGGGCTGGTGGACAGGCTGGAAACCTCATCCATCCCAAAACAGTGCTTTTAGGGATTAATTTAGCTCTCTATAGGCAGGAGTGGGTTGTGGCGGAAATTAGTATGTGCCAAAACACTCTGTATTCTCGTCAGCGTTTATTACTCACTTAGACCGTATAGACACTTTACACTATGTTTTGTTTACTTTTACTTGAGAGCGCTGTACTGGGAGGAAGCTTGAGTGCAGGGGAGCGCAGAGTGAGAAGCGCAGGCGCCAGAGTAGCAAGATGGCGGCCGCAACACTTCCTGCGCCTCCCTGGGAAAGCGTGACATCACTTCCAGGACACCGAGGAGGCGCTCTGCACATGGGGCATGGAGAAGGTAATGACCTGAGCACTTGAAAAAGTTATGAATGCAGCAGGTGACATAAGAGCACAATTAATGAGTGATCAAGATTGTATTGCAGTATTGGAGAGGAGTGGTACAGTACAGGTTGGAGTATATTACATGGGACTGTTATAAGCAGTATGTATAAGGATGTATAATGGGATATTACATAATTACTTGAATGCACGTTTGTAAATAGTAGAAAATATTATGTAATTATATAATTGTTTGTGTAATTGTGAGGTAGCATATAAGGCTGTAGAGTCCAGTGAGGATTTGCTGGCAGAAGGTTCTGAGAACCGAAACGTCGCCACGATGTTCTGAAGGCCTAATAAAGGCTTGCTAAACCTCTATTGGAGTGCTGCGTTTTTTTTCTATTTTTAGGATAGCTAGATAGATAGACGGATGTCAAACAGCTACAGTCATGGACAAAAGTATTGACACCCCTGCAATTCTGTCAGATAATGCTCAGTTTCTTCCTGAAAATGATTGCAATCACAAATTCTTTGGTATTATTACCTTCATTTAATTTGTCTTCAATGAAAAAAACACAAAAAGAATTGTCCTAAAGCCAAATTGGACATAATTCCACACCAAACATAAAAAAGGGGGTGGACAAAAGTATTGTCACCCTTAGAAAAATCATGTGATGCTTCTCTAATTTGTGTAATTAACAGCACCTGTAACTTACCTGTGGCACCTAACAGGTTTTGGCAATAACTAAATCACACTTGCAGCCAGTTGACATGGATTAAAGTTGACTCAACCTCTGTCCTGTGTCCTTGTGTGTACCACATTGAGCATGGAGAAAAGAAAGAAGACCAAAGAACTGTCTGAGGACATGAGAAACCAAATTGTGAGGATGCATGAGCAATCTCAAGGCTACAAGTCCATCTCCAAAGACCTGAATGTTCCTGTGTCTACCGTGCGCAATGTCATCAAGCAGTTTAAAGTCCATGGCACTGTGGCTAACCTCCCTAGATGTGGACAGAAAAGAAAAATTGACAAGAGATTTCAACGCAAGATTGTGCGGATGGTGGATAAAGAACCTTGACTAACATCCAAACAAGTTCAAGGTGCCCTGCAGTCCAAGGGTACAACAGTGTCAACTCATAGTATCCGTCGGCATCTGAATGAAAAGGGACTGTATGGTAGGAGACCCAGGAAGACCCCACTCCTTACCCCGAGACATAAAAAAGCCAGGCTGGAGTTTGCCAAAACTTACCTGAGAAAGCCTAAAACATTTTGGAAGAATGTTCTCTGGCCAGATAAGACAAAAGTAGAGCTTTTTGGGCAAAGGCATCAACATAGAGTTTACAGGAGAAAAAAAAGAGGCATTCAAAGAAAAGAACACGGTCCTTACAGACAAACATGGTGGAGGTTCCCTCATATTTTGGGGTTGCTTTGCTGCCTCTGGCACTGGACTGCTTGACCGTGTGCATGCCATTATGAAGTCTGAAGACTACCAACAAATTTTGCAGCAAATGTAGGGCCCAGTGTAAAAAAGCTGGGTTTTCCTCAGAAGTCATGGGTCTTCCAGCAGGACAATGACCCAAACAGCCACTTCAAAAAGCACTAGAAAATGGTTTGAGAGAAAGCACTGGAGACTTCTAAGGTGGCCAGCAATGAGTCCAGACCTGAATCCCATAGAACACCTGTGGAGAGATCTAAAAATGGCAGTTTGGAAAAGGCACCCTTCAAATATCAGGGACCTGGAGCAGTTTGCCAAAGGAGAATGGTCTAAAATTCCAGCGGAGCATTGTAAGAAACTCATTGATGGTTACCGGAAGCGGTTGATCGCAGTTATTTTGGCTAAAGGTTGTGCAACCAAGTATTAGGCTGAGGGTGCCAATACTTTTGTTCGGCCCATTTTTGGAGTTTTGTGTGAAATGATCAATGTTTTGCTTTTTGCTTCATTCTCTTTTGTGTTTTTTCATTGAAGACAAATTAAATGAAGATAATAATACTAAAGAATTTGTGATTGCAATCATTTTCAGGAAGAAACTGAGTATTATCTGACAGAATTGCAGGGGTGTCAATACTTTTGGCCATGACTGTATATGGCGGTACATTACAGTACATGTATAGCATCACTATAGTATATGGCGGTACATTACAGTACATGTATATCAGCACTATAGTATATGGCGGTACATTACAGTACATGTATAGCAGAGCTATGGTATATGGCGGTACATTACAGTACATATATAGCAGCACTATAGTATATGGCGGTACATTACATTACATGTATAGCAGAGCTATAGTATATGGCGGTACATTACAGCACATGTATAGCAGCACTATTGTATATGGTGGTACATTACATTACATGTATAGCAGAGCTATGTTATATGGCGGTACATTACAGTACATGTATAGCAGCGCTATGGTATATGGCGGTACATTACAGTACATGTATAGCAGCGCTATGGTATATGGAGGTACATTACAGTACATATATAGCAGCACTATAGTATATGGCGGTACATTACATTACATGTATAGCAGCGCTATGGTATATGGCGGTACATTACAGTACATGTATAGCAGCGCTATGGTATATGGAGGTACATTACAGTACATGTATACAGCGCTATGGTATATGGAGGTACATTACAGTACATGTATAGCAGCGCTATGGCAAATGGCGGTACATTACAGTACATGTATAGCAGCACTATAGTATATGGCGGTACATTACAGTACATGTATAGCAGCACTATAGTATATGGCGGTACATTACAGAACATGTATAGCAGCACTATGTTATATAGCGGTACATTACAGTACATGTATAGCAGCACTATAGTATATGGCGGTACATTACAGTACATGTATAGCAGCACTATGGTATATGGCGGTACATTACAGTACATGTATAGCAGCATTATAGTATATGGCGGTACATTACAGTACATGTATAGCAGCACTATAGTATATGGCAGTACATTACAGTACATGTATAGCAGCGCTATGGTATATGGTGGTACATTACAGTACATGTATAGCAGCACTATGGTATATGGCAATACTCCGCTCTCGGGGCCCCGTGCTCCTCCACAGTAAATGTAAAAAAATCCTCAGTGAGGATACTCACCTGTCCGCCAGCTCGCTTCACCTCCGTCTTCTAGTTCCTACAGGCCTTTAGGACCTGTTGTTGCTTGGGAAACTGATCAGCTGATCGGTCACATGACCACTAACTGCTGGGGGGGCAGGATGGAGCACAGAGACAGGATGGTGACAGGGGGGGGAGGGGGGGCAGGGTTGTGTCGGAGGGGCAGGATAGAGTGAGCAGGGGCAGGATGGAGCCAGGGGGGCAGGATGGAGGCAGGTGGGCAGGATGGAGCCGGGGGGCGGGGAAGGATGGAGCAAGCAGGGCAGGATGGAGGCGGAAGGGGGGCAGGATGGAGGCAGAGGGGGGGCAGGATGGAGGAGGGGGGCAGGATGGAGGAGGGGGGCAGGATGAAGGCGGGGGGGCAGGATGGAGGTGGGGGAGCAAGAACAGCGGGGGGCAGGATGGAGGTGGGGAGCAGGATGGAGCTAGCGGGGCAGGATGGAGGGAGCAGGGCAGGATGGAGGGATCAGGGCAGGATGGAGGGAGCAGGATGGAGCCGGAGGAGCAGGATGGAGCTGGAGGAGCAGGATGCAGCTGGAGGAGCAGGATGGTGGCAGGGGGGCAGGATGGTGGTGAGCGGGGCAGGATGGTGGTGAGCAGAGCAGGATGGAGCAAGCAGGGCATGATGAAGCGAGCAGGGCAGGATGGAGAGAGCGGGGCAGGATGTAGCGAGCAGGGCAGGATGTTGGCGGCGGCGCAGGATGGAGCTGGCGGGGCAGGATAGTGGGAGCAGGGCAGGATTGAGCCGTAAGAGCAGGATGGAGCCGGAGGAGCAAGATGGAGCCGGAGTAGCAGGATGGTGGCGAGCGGGGCAGGATGGAGCGAGCGGGGCAGGATGGAGGCGGGGTGCAGGATGGAGCTAGCGAGGCAGGATGGAGTGAGCGGGGCAGGATAGAGCGAGTGGGGCAGGATGGAGTAAGCGGGGCAGAATGGAGCGAGCGAGGCAGGATGGAGCGAGCGAGGCAGGATGGGGCCGGAGGAGCAGGATGGTGGTGGGAGGGCAGGATGGTGGCGGGGGGGGGGCAGGATGGTGTATAGCAGCACTATAGTGTCATGAATGGATGAATATTGATCATGATTTTAGGATGCTGGAAGAGTCAGCCAACAATAGTTCACTCATTTCCCCGCCCTTTTTGGTTTGTGAGTAGGTTACATAGATCCAATTCCTGCAACCCCCCGCCTAAGCCATTTACGACGGATCGTAAATACCTGGAGCTGAGGGGGCAGAGCGTACACAGGTCTGAACCAGATCTGTTCCCTGCAGAAAAATCCTTTGTTTAAACCTACAGTGCCTTCTATGTCGAATTTAAGAAGACCCGTTCACGCCACAAACACATAATTCATATTTTTGGATGATTCACCGGTTTGCGCATCTAATGATATGTTTTGTACAGTTAAAAAGTGCTCAGGAACCTGGCAAATGATTTCTGCCATTCTAAACATCACAAGAAGGTCATATTTGGTATCAATAGTCTCATAATTAAATGACATTAATTATGAGTTATGTATCATGTCTGTGAGCCCACCCCATCCCCAGATATGAGGGATGGGGATTTATTAAGCATGGTAAAAGAGGAGGTCTCAGCAGACATGCCCACAAAGGAGGGCTCATTCTACTAGGAGGGGCCATGGATTCTATCCCGGTAATAAAACCAGGGAAGCCATTTTTGGGTTGATTCTGATCCAGGGGCCTGACATAGCAAGACTGCCAGCTGTGTGACGGAATCTTACCTTTCAGGGGAGAGACCCCCTCAACAGAACTACGTTTACCCATGCGTGACTAGGTCTGAACATTTCTTATTTTATTCCTTTTATTTTTATAACTGTTTTATGCATACATGTATATTGTCTGTTATGTAATATTCTGTAAATCTTTTATATAATCACTGCCTATTTTGGAGTAAAATATTATAATTTACTAGTCTCGATCTCCTTGTCCTATGAGCGAGCTCTTACGACCTCACTGCTCGTTTTTACGCTAGAGTACAGGTACCCGGTCTACCTTGAAAGATCGGTGGTGGTAGCTTAAGTTTGGTATTTATGTGATATTGTGGGCCTGAGGGTGACTGGATCGAGGTATATATACGTTCCTGGCCGGAACTGGTGGTATATATACATCCTGTCACATCACGTGCCACGGTAGACAACATAAATTAGGACAGCTGGGCTCCTTTCTTATCCTCTGGCAATACCGAATTTGGCCAGCAGGCTAAGAGGGCGCCAGAGAGCTGCAGGTTCTGACTAAGTCATCGTGACAATTATAGTATATGGCGGTACATTACATTACATGTATAACAGCACTATGGTTTATGCAATAAACAAGAAGGAGAGAGCAGGCGCAATGGTGCAATACCATCTGTATAATTAATCACTCAAGAGGGTTATATATATGTGCACTAACCTGATAAAGTTGAGCGCCCATTACAGACCGTAGATCCTTCAGAAAACAGCACTATGGTTTATGGCGGTACATTACATTACATGTATAGCGGCACTATGGTATATGGCGGTACTTTACAGTACATGTATAGCAGCGCTATGGTATATGGCGGTACATTACAGCACATGTATAGCAGCGCTAAGGTATATGGTGGTACATTACAGTACATGTATAGCAGCGCTATGGTATATGGCGGTACATTGCAGCACATAAATAGCAGCACTATAGTATATGGTGGTACATTACAGTACATGTATAGTAGAGCTATAATATATGGTGGTACATTACAGTACATGTATAGCAGCACTATAGTATATGGCGGTATATTACAGTACATGTATAACTGCACTTTAGTATATGGCGGGATGGTGACGGGAAGGGGGCAGGGTGGTGGTACATGTATAGCAACGCTATAGTATATGGCGGTACATTATAGTACATGTATAGCAGCACTATGGTATATGGCGGTACATTACAGCACATGTATAGCAGCACTATAGTATATGGTGGTACATTACAGTACATGTAAAGCAGCGCTATGGTATATGGCGATACATTACAGCACATGTATAGCAGCGCTATGGTATATGGCGGTACATTACAGTACATGTATAGCAACGTTATAGTATATGGCGGTACATTACAGCACATGTATAGCAGCACTATAGTATATGGTGGTACATTACAGTACATGTATAGCAGCGCTATGGTATATGGTGGTACATTACAGCACATGTATAGCAGAGCTATAATATATGGTGGTACATTACAGTACATGTATAGCAGCACCATAGTATATGGTGGTACATTACAGTACATGTATAGTAGAGCAATGATATATGGCGGTACATTACAGTACATGTATAGCAGCACTATAGAATATGGCAGTACATTACAGTACATGTATAACAGCACTATAGTATATGGCGGTACATTACAGTACATGTATAGCAGTACTATAGTATATGGCGGTACATTACAATACATGTATAGCAGCACTATAGTATATGGCGGTACATTACAGTACATGTATAGCAGCGCTATGGTATATGGTGGTACATTACAGTACATGTATAGCAGCACTATAGTATATGGTGGTACATTACAGTACATGTATAGCAGCACTATAGTATATGGCGGTACATTACAGTACATGTATAGCAGTACTATAGTATATGGCGGTACATTACAATACATGTATAGCAGCACTATAGTATATGGCGGTACATTACAGTACATGTATAGCAGCGCTATGGTATATGGTGGTACATTACAGTACATGTATAGCAGCACTATAGTATATGGTGGTACATTACAGTACATGTATAGCAGCACTATAGTATATGGCGGTACATTACAGTACATGTATAGCAGCAAGTGGGGCTGGATGAGGGAGCGGGGTAGGATGGAGGCAGCGGGGCAGGATGGAGGGAGCAGGGCATGATGGAGCTGGAGGAGCAGGATGGAGCAGGATGGTGGTGGGTGGGGGGGACAGGATGGTGGCGGGGAAGTGGGCAGGATGGTGTCGAGCGGGCAGGATAGAGTGAGCGGGACAGGATGGTGTGAGCGGGGCAGGATGGAGCCGGAGGAGCAGGATGGAGCAGGATGGACCTGGAGGAGCAGGATGGAGCCGGAGGAGCAGGATGGTGGCGGCGGGGGGCAGGATGGTGGCGAGCAGGGCAGGATGGAGTGAGCGGGACAGGATGGAGAGAGGGGGGCAGGATGGTGGCGGCGGGGCAGGATGGAGCCGGCGGGGCAGGATGGTGGGAGCGGGCAGGATGGAGCCGGAGGAGCAGGATAGAGCAGGATGGAGCTGGAGGAGCAGGATGGAGCCGGAGGAGCAGGATGGTGGCGGCGGAGGGCAGGATGGAGTGAGGGAGGCAGGATGGAGCCGGAGGAGCAAGATGGAGCCGATGGAGCCGGAGGAGCAGGATGGTGGCAGGATGGTGGTGAGGGGGACAGGATGGAGCGAGCAAGCCAGGATGGTGTCGCGGGGGCAGGATGGAGGCAGGAGGGGCAGGATGGAGTGAGCGTGGCAGAATCGAGCAAGCGGTGCAGGATGGAGGGAGCAGGGCAGGATGGAGGGAGCAGGATGGAGCCGCAGGAGCAGGATGATGACGGGGGGCAGGATGGTGGCGGGGGTACAGGATGGTGGCAAGCGGGGCAGGATGGAGTGAGTGGGGCCGGATGGTGGCGGCAGGGCAGGATGGAGCCAGCAGGGCAGGATGGTGGGAGCGGGGCATGATGGAGCCGGAGGAGCAGGATGGAGCCGGAGGGGCAGGATGGAGCCAGAGGAGCAGGATAGTGGCAGGGGGGAGGCAGGATGGTGGCGAGCGAGGCAGGATGGAGTGAGCGGAGCAGGAAGGACCTGGAGGAGCAGGATGGAGCTGGAGGAGCAGGATGGTGGCAGGATGGTGGCGGGGGTCAGGATGGAGCGAGTGGGGCAGGATGGAGGTGAAGGGGAAAGATGGAGCGAGCGGGGCAGGATAGTGGCGGGGGGCAGGATGGAGCGAGCGGGGCAGGATGGAGCGAGCGGGGCAGGATGGTGGCGAGCGGGGAATGATGGAGCAAGCGGGGCAGGATGGAGCGAGCGGGGCAGGATGGAGCGAACGGGGCAGGGTGGAGTCAGGGGAGCATGATGGAGGCGGGGGAGCAGGATGGTAGCAGGGGTGGCAGGATGGTGCTGAGCGGGTCAGGATGTAGCAAGCGGGCAGGATGTTGGCAGGGGGGCAGGATGTAGTGAGCGGGGCAGGATGGAGGCGGAGGTTGGGCAGGATGGAGGCAGAGGGGGGGCAGGATGGAGGCGGAGGAGGGGAAGGATGGAGGTGAGGGGGGCAGGATGGAGGGAGCAGGGCAGGATGGAGGGAGCAGGGCAGGATGGAGCCAGAGGAGCAGGATGGAGCCGGAGGAGCAGGATGGTGGGGAGGGAGGCAGGATGGTGGTGGGGGGGCAGGATGGTGGCGGGAGGGTAGGATGGAGCGATTGGGTAGGATGGAGAGAGCAGGGCAGGATGGAGCGAGCGGGGCAGGATGAACCAGAGGAGCAGGATGGAGCCGTAGGAGCAGGATGGAGCCGGCGGGGCAGGATGGTGGTGGAGGGGGAGCAAGATGGCAGTGAGCGGGGCAGGATGGAGTGAGTGGGGCAGAATGGAGCCAAAGGAGCAGGATGGAGCCGGAGGAGCAAGATGGTGGGGAGGGGGGCAGGATGGTGGTGGGGGGGCAGGATGGTGACGGAAGGGAAGGATGGAGCGAGTGGGTAGCATGGAGCGAGCGGGGCAGGATGGAGCGAGCGGGGCAGGATGGTGTATAGCAGCACTATAGTATATGGCGGTACATTACATTACATGTATAACAGCACTATGGTTTATGCAATAAACAAGAAGGAGAGAGGAGGCGCAATGGTGCAATACCATCTGTATAATTAATCCCTCAAGAGGGTTATATATATGTGCACTAACCTGATAAATGATGGAGCAAGCGGGGCAGGATGGAGCGAGCGGGGCAGGATGGAGCGAACGGGGCAGGGTGGAGTCAGGGGAGCATGATGGAGGCGGGGGAGCAGGATGGTAGCAGGGGTGGCAGGATGGTGCCGAGCGGGTCAGGATGTAGCAAGCGGGCAGGATGTTGGCAGGGGGGCAGGATGTAGTGAGCGGGGCAGGATGGAGGCGGAGGTTGGGCAGGATGGAGGCAGAGGGGGGGCAGGATGGAGGTGGAGGAGGGGAAGGATGGAGGTGGAGGGGGGCAGGATGGAGGGAGCAGGGCAGGATGGAGGGAGCAGGGCAGGATGGAGCCGGAGGAGCAGGATGGTGGGAAGGGGGGCAGGATGATGGTGGAGGGGCAGGATGGTGGCGGGAGGGTAGTATGGAGCGATTGGGAGAATGGATCGAGCGGGGCAGGATGGAGCTAGCGGGTCAGGATAGAGCGAGCGGGGCAGGATGGAGTAAGCGGGGCAGAATGAAGCGAGCAAGGCAGGATGGAGCAAGCGAGGCAGGATGGGGCCGGAGGAGCAGGATGGTGGTGGGAGGGCAGGATGGTGGCGGGGGGGGGGGGCAGGATGGTGTATAGCAGCACTATAGTGTCATGAATGGATGAATATTGATCATGATTTTAGGATGCTGGAAGAGTCAGCCAACAATAGTTCACTCATTTCCTCGCCCTTTTTGGTTTGTGAGTAGGTTACATAGATCCAATTCCTGCAACCCCCAGCCTAAGCCATTTACGATGGATCGTAAATACCTGGAGCTGAGGGGGCAGAGCGTACACAGGTCTGAACCAGATCTGTTCCCTGCAGAAAAATCCTTTGTTTAAACCTACGGTGGCTTCTATGTCGAATTTAAGAAGACCCGTTCACGCCACAAACACATAATTCATATTTTTGGATGATTCACCGATTTGCGCATCTAATGATATGTTTTGTACAGTTATGAAGTGCTCAGGAACCTGGCAAATGATTTCTGCCATTCTAAACATCACAAGAAGGTCATATTTGGTATCAATAGTCTCAGAATTAAATGACATTAATTATGAGTTATGTATCATGTCTGTGAGCCCACCCCATCCCCAGATATGAAGGATGGGGATTTATTAAGAATGGTGAAAGAGGAGGTCTCAGCAGACACGCTCACAAAGGAGGGCTCACTCTACTAGGAGGGGCCATGGATTCTATCCCGGTAATAAAACCAGGGAAGTCATTTTTGGGTTGATTCTGATCCAGGGGCCTGACATAGCAAGACTGCCAGCTGTGTGACGGAATCTTACCTTTCAGGGGAGAGACCTCCTCCACAGAACTACGTTTACCCATGCGTGACTAGGTCTGAACATTTCTTATTTTATTCCTTTTATTTTTATAACTGTTTTATGCATACATGTATATTGTCTGTTATGTAATATTATATAAATCACTGCCTATTTTGGAGTAAAATATTATAATTTACTAGTCTCGATCTCCTTGTCCTATGAACGAGCTCTCACGACCTCACTGCTCGTTTTTACGCTATCGTACAGGTACCCGGTCTACCTTGAAAGATCGGTGGTGGCAGCTTACGTTCCTGGCAGGAACTGGTGGTATATATACATCCTGTCACATCACGTGCCACGGTAGACAACATAAATTAGGGCAGCTGGGCTCCTTTCTTATCCTCTGGCAATACCGAATTTGGCCAGCAGGCTAAGGGGGGCGCCAGAGAGCTGCAGGTTCTGACTAAGTCATCGTGACAATTATAGTATATGGCGGTATATTACATTGCATGTATAACAGCACTATGGTTTATGCAATAAACAAGAAGGAGAGAGGAGGCGCAATGGTGCAATACCATCTGTATAATTAATCCCTCAAGAGGGTTATATATATGTGCACTAACCTGATAAAGTTGAGCGCCCATTACAGACCGTAGATCCTTCAGAAAACAGCGCTATGGTATATGGCGGTACATTACAGCACATGTATAGCAGCGCTATGGCATATGGTGGTACATTACAGTACATGTATAGCAACGCTATAGTATATGGCGGTACATTATAGTATATGTATAGCAGCACTATGGTATATGGCGGTACATTGCAGCACATGTATAGCAGAGCTATAGTATATGGTGGTACAATACAGTACATGTATAGCAGCACTATAGTATATGGTGGTACATTACAGTACATGTATAGTAGAGCTATGATATATGGCGGTACATTACAGTACATGTATAGCAGCACTATAGTATATGGCGGTACATTACAGTACATGTATAACAGCACTTTAGTATATGGCGGGATGGTGGCGGGGAAGGGGGCAGGGTGGTGGCGAGCGGGGCAGGAAGGAGTGAGCGGGACAGGATGGTGGGAGTGGGGCAGGATGGTGGCGGCGGGGCAGGATGGAGCCGGCGGGGCAGGATGGTGGGAGTGGGCAGGATGGAGCTGGAGGAGCAGGAAGGTGGCAGCGGGGGGCAGGATGGTGGCGAGCGGGGCAGGATGGAGTGAGCGGGGCTGGATGGAGCCGGAGGATCAGGATGGAGCTGGAGGAGCAGGATGGTGGCAGGATGGTGGTGAGCGGGTCAGGATAGAGAGAGCAAGCCAGGATGGTGTCGGGGGGCAGGATGGAGGCAGGGGGGCAGGATGGAGCGAGCATGGCAGGATCGAGCAAGCGGTGCAGGATGGAGGGAGCAGGGCATGATGGAGGCGGAGGGGAAGCAGGATGGAGGCGGAGGGGGGGCAGGATGGAGGCAGAGGGGGGGCAGGATGAAGTCGGAGGGGGGCCCGGATGGAGGAGGGGGGCAGGATGGAGGCGAGGGCAGGATGGAGGCGGGGCAGGATGAAGGAGGGGGAGCAAGAACAGCAGGGGACAGGATGGAGGCTAGAGGCAGGATGGAGAAAGCGGGGCAGGATGGAGGGAGCGGGGCAGGATGGAGGGAGCAGGGCAGGATGGAGGGAGCAGGGCAGGATGGAGCAAGCAGGGCAGGATGGAGCCAGAGGAGCAGGATGGAGCCGGAGGAGCAGGATGGTGGGAAGGGGGGCAGGATGGTGGTGGGGGGGCAGGATGGTGGCGGGAGGGTAGGATGGAGCGATTGGGTAGGATGGAGCGAGCGGGGCAGGATGGAGCGAGCGGGGCAGGATGAAGCCGGAGGAGCAGGATGGAGCCGAAGGAGCAGGATGGTGGTGGAGGGGGGACAGGATGGCAGTGAGCGAGGCAGGATGGAGTGAGCGGGGCAGGATTGAGCCAGAGGAGCAGGATGGAGCCGGAGGAGCAGGATGGTGGGGAGGGGGGCAGGATGGTGGGGGGGGCAGGATGGAGCCGGAGGAGCAGGATGGAGCCAGAGGAGCAGGATGGAGCCGGTGGGACAGGATGGTGGCGGAGGGGGGACAGGATGGCAGTGAGCGGGGGCAGGATGGAGTGAGCGGGGCAGGAAGAAGCCAGAGGAGCAGGATGGTGGCAGGATGGAGCGAACGGGGTAGGATCGTGGCGGGGTGGGGAGGATGGAGCAAGCGGGGCAGGATGGTGGTGAGCGGTTGCAGGATGGAGTGAGCGGGGCAAGATGAAGCGAGTGGGGCAGGATGGTGGCAGGGGGGGCAGGATGGGTGAAGGGGGGGCAGGATGGAGCAAGTGGGGCAGGATGGAGCCGATGGGAGGGCAGAATGGATGCAGGGGGGCAGCATGGAGGCAGGGGGCATGATGGAGCCGGTGGGGCAGGATGGAGCAAGCGGGGCAGGATGGAGCGAGCGGGGGGGCAGGATGGAGCCAGAGCAGCAGGACAGAGCCGGAGGAGCAGGATGGTGCCGGTTGGGCAGGATCGAGCAAGCGGGGAAGGATAGAGCCAGCGGGGGGGCAAGATGGAGCCAGCGGGGCAGGATGGAGCGAGCGGGGCAGGATGGAGCCGGAGGAGCAGGATGGAGCAGGATGGAGCTGGCGAGGCAGGATGGTAGTGGAGGGGGGACAGGATGGCAGTGAGCGGGGCAGGATGAAGCTAGAGGAGCAGGATGGTGGAAGGATGGTGGCAGGGGGTGGCAGGATGGAGTGAGCGGGGTAGGATGGTGGCGGGGGGGAGGATGGAGCGAGCAGGGCAGGATGGAGCGAGCGGGGCAGGATGGTGGTGAGCGGTTGCAGGATGGAGCGAGCGGGGCAAGATGAAGCGAGTGGGGCAGGATGGTGGCAAGGGGGGCAGGATGGTTGAGGGGGGGCAGGATGGAGCAAGTGGGGCAGGATGGAGCCGATGGGAGGGCAGGATGGATGCGGGGGTGCAGCTATGGAGGCAGGGGGCATGATGGAGCCGGTGGGGCAGGATGGAGCCAGCGGGGTGGCAGGGCAGGATGGAGCCGGCAGGGGAGGCAGGAGGGAGCCAGCAGGGGAGGGCAGGAAGGAGCCGGTGGGGGGGGACAGGATCGATCCGGTGGGGGGGGCAGGATGGAGCTGGTGGGGGGGCAGGATGTTGCCGGTGGGGGGCAGGATGGTGACCAGGGGGGGCAGGATGGATCCGAAGATACTCACCCGTACGCTGGCTCACTCCACCTCCGTCTTGTAGCTCCCATGGCAGGACGTGTCGCTGCCTGGGAAACTGATCAGCTGATCGGTTTCCCAGGCAATGACAGGTCCTCAAGCCCTAGGGGCTAGAAGACGGACGTGGAGCGAGCCGGCGGACGGGTGAGTATCCTCACTGAGGGTTTTTCTATTATCACCGTGGAGAAGCAGGGGGACCGCGGCGAGCGGGGGGGGCAGGAGGAGCCGGGGGGCCGCGGGGAGCGGGGGGCTTGCAGGGGGGGGGCTGTGCGGCCTCTGTCTGTCGCGCGATTTCCGTGACAGACAGAGAACATTAGACAATTATATAGTAGATAAGTAAATAATTTGAAACCAATGGTGTAGATCTCTTTCCTCCCCCCCGCCCCCCCCATTTGGAAAACCAGCCAAGGGATAGTCGGCAGCTGGGACCTGACATTCTCAGGGTGATAAGGGCCATAGTTTTGGCCCTCCCCAGCCTAAAAATAGCATACCACAGCCACTCCACAACTGGCATTTCCATTAGATGCGCAAATCCTGGCACTTCGGCCCGACTCTTTCTGCTGCCCTGGTGTGGTGACAATCAAGGTCATGGTATTTGTGTTTAATACTAGCTTGGTAATGCCTGCTGACATCAAGCTCAGAGGTTAGTAATATTGAGGCCTCAATTAGATACTCAACATTACTAATCAAATCAGTAAGGACACAAATAAACACAATAAAAAAATTTATTTGAAAAAGCACTACCCAGTGCACACCCTCCTTCCCAAATTTATTGAAAAAAAATTCTGAAGTGGTCCAGTGTGAGGTCCCTCGATGATTCCCAAACTTACAGAAATTGGGGGCATCCCCCATATGCTTTAACAGTATGCGCCCTCCCAGGAGAATGAGCTGCAGTGATCTCAGGGAGGTCATTACAGCTCAGGATCCTCAGGTCAAAAAGGGGTTAAATGTGATCCCATGATAATCACTAGAGCAGGTATTGGAGATCACAGTGGGATCAAACTCCGTGTGACCTATGGATACTGACCTGTAATGACCTTGCTGAGATCAATACATGTCATTGTAATGCAGGGGAAGGGGTAGGGAATATGCTCTCACTGGAATACCTTGAAGCCGACTGGTGCCTGGATGGACGTCCACAGTCCTTGTAGTTAGTGATAAAAGGAAAATCCGGCACAGCGTCTTGCTGGGGCTGTGGTCCCATGATATGATCATTTTATTTGTGTGATGCACTAAAAAATAAAACACAAATATTGAAGAATTTGGTCCGGTGCCGGATTTTCCTTTTATCACATGTCATTGTCCTGATATAGACTGCTCAGTGCAGGTGTGGCGCCCTGCTCACGCAGGTAGCCACAGCCTTCCCTACTGCACAGCTGGGTTTCCACAGCAGGTACCTACTACATACAACCCCTTCCACCCCGGCACAGTAGGGGGAGCTAGCCTCACTGGCTTTAGGTGAGATCCCCTATAAATACTGCTGCTGGGGGAGGAGTTAGTTAGAGTGTGCAGACGCTAGGAGAGCTGTGAAGACGTCCTGGTGATCGGTGCCACGGTTAGGCCCAAACCAGTGACCCGGAGTGGCCCTTCTGCCATCAAGCCAAGCCTAGGAGTGGGGACAGAAGGCAAGGAACAGAGTCAAGGGAGCGAGGAACTGGTGGAGGTTCACCCAATACGTACCACTCTTCGGGGATCCGCACCAGCAGGAACACTTTAGGACTGCAGAAAACCCTGGCACACCGCGGAGACTTCAGTCACCTGGTCCCCCTGCGTACCCAGAAAGAGGGACCCAGACACCGTAGTGTGGGAACACACAGCAGTGGTCAGAGAGGGTAACCTGTGGATCGCGCAGGAGGAGAGAGAGAGAGGACCAGAGAAAGTGAGGAGGCCAGTCGTGTTACATACAGACAGGGCTTCAGCGACAGCAGGGAACCTGAGGAGGCCTTATACCCACTTGCTGTGGAGAATCACTGTGCACCTGGTCACTCGACAGTGCTCTGGACATCTTTACCTGTAGATACCATCAGTAAAAGGTAAAAGAGACTTGCTTCAGTGTGTGTTATTCCTCTCCGTTCCCAGCCTCCCTATAGACTGCCTTACTGCTTCTTACCCTGTTCTCAAGTCCCACTCCAAGCTGCTCCTTTCCTCTACACTGCCCCGGAAAACCAGCTCCACCTGTAGGGAGCTTTGCCATCTTTGCCGCAATACCATCGCCCTCCGGAGGACTGTGGCGGCGCTGGTGACCCATCACCAGGTACTACAGGTGGCGTCACGTGACAATAACTCTCATCCCCTGTACATAACCCCTCTATTGATGTGTCACCCAGGCCACGGCTCAGGCACTGCCACCCATGACATCCCCGTGAAAACTCCTTCGAGACTGATACCCGAGTACCCCAGGGCCTGGGGCTCGACATATATATCTGGCGTCACGAACAGGATCTTGTGCCCAGTATTAACGGGTACTGTGTGACGTGATTTCAACTGTATTGAGTGACTGTTACAACTACGCAGCCATTACTGCGCCGAAGAGCGGGAAGAAAGGGGGCATGTTGGCCTGTAGAGCGCGAAACTGAGTCGAGCATTCCCGAGCGCCACGGCCTAGTCCGGAAATGTCTGAACTGATTAAATATTTGAACACTGGCTGTAATTCACTAGGGGGGCCTCCAGCATGTCGGCCTCCTGCAACGACGATGACAGTATGCTTGCTGACCCTAGGAATTACCCCAAAGCGACCTCTAGTAGCACTGCGAGCGCCACCGGCGCGCCGGGTGCAGACGACCCGATCATGCCGATCTCGCTCCCATACATTCCGGAGGCTAAGTGATTGATCCTGTATGTTGGTTGCCCTGATATGTTGGATATATTTAAGAGAAAAATCACTAGTTTCCTGGACATCTATGCGCTGACCGGTCAGCAGCGCGCTGGTGTGGTACTCGGACAGTTAACTGGTGCAGCAGAGAAAGAGAGTGAGTCTTGGTCTGCTACTGAACAGAAATCAGCGGCGACAATATTTGACAAATTGAGAGCTACTTTTGAGGAGTGCAATGAGGCTGATATACGCATGCGCTTTCATCACTGCTACCAGAGGCCAGGAGATGATATCAGAGCTTACGCCTGGCACCTAGAGGAAGCATTGCGTTCCCTTAAGCATGTCAACCCTGCCAGTGTACCCAATGAGAATAAGCTCTTGATTGAACAATTCACCCGGGGACTGCTTTCCCTCGAGGACAATAAGACTGTGCGTTGGTGGTCACTTAGCAACCCAGAAGCTGACTTTAACACCCTGAAGGACATGGCCATAAAGGGGTAGTAGAGACCCATGAAGGTGACATTAAATGGTGGTGCAGTGGTGAGGTGCACGCTACCCTGAAACCAGTACCCATGTCTGCAGCCACACATAATGTACAAACTGCTCAGCCTGACAAGTATGACTCTCTGTGTGCTGAGATGCGTGCTGAAATGTGCCAAATGAGCAAAAACATAACTAAAGTGATGGAAGCTCTACTGCTGCAGCAGAGCCACAAGTCAGCGCTAAAACCCCAGCCCCGACCTCAACCGCTGATTCAACTTGCTGACAGTCCGGAGGATGCACTCTGGATGAGAGCAAAGCAAGCCATGGCATACCGAGGGAGAACCACCGACTGCTACAGCTCCACTGGGGAGCCCATCTGCCGCCGCTGTAACCGAACCGGCCACATCGCCAGGAGCTGTCCTTTAAATGGGCCGACTCTGGGTGCCGGGGCCAAACCTCGGGAGCAACTCAACAGGGCTCAGCCACCTGGTACAAGACCTTCATTGGACAGAGGCCATTCCTGTCAATTGTACTAGATGGCATCCCGACACCTGCTCTACTGGACACCGGGTAATAGGTGACCACCATCCCCTGTATCCTTTACAAAAAGTGCTGGGCTGGTGCAGATCTGAAACAGCCTGCCATAGACTTCACCCTCAATGCATCTAACGGTGAACCGATTACTGTAATGGGGATTAGAGAAGTACCAATAAAGGTGGGGAGAGAGGTATTGCAAAACCAAGGGGTCCTAGTAGTAGCAGAAGCAAGTAATGCAAATGACCCGTATATAATCCTTGGTACAAATGTTGTTAGCAAGTACATGGGAGAAGTTTTGTCTGTGCTTCAACAGATTGCAGATACTACCAAACCTGGTCAGATGAAGGTCCTTCAGTGTGAAATAAGAGCCCTCCTGCACCATCAACAGGTAACAATTACAGGTGGTTAAAGTGGTAATGCACGAGTGACAGACCCGTTTCCTATTGTGATTCCCCCAATGAGTGAGATGATGATATGGTGTCGAGCAGCTATAGGTCTAAGAGGGCAGGACTACCAGGCATTAGTGGAGCACATCAGCACAGAGCACAGACCTACACTCTTGACAGCCAGGGGGGTGGTTGTTGTACAGAATGGGAGAGTACCAGTTCGCATCTTAAACTGTGGCAGTGAAGAGGTCAAGTTATCCAGGTATGCAACCGTTGCTAAATTGTACACAGTAACCAATAACAAGATCCAAGCAATGGGACCCTTACCCCATACCAAAGGGGCAAAACCTGACAATACAACAGGGCCACTGGAGGACAAGTGCCAGCAACTTCATGTCGGAACTGACACCACTCCTGTGTATGAAAAGCAAGGTGTTTACCGGGTAGTAAATGAGTTTGAACAAGTCTTTAGTAAGCATTCACTTGACTTTGGTAGGATAAAAGGGGTGCAACATCATATCCCCACAGGTACACATCCACCAATTAAAGAGCGATACAGGTCTACTCCACCTGCACATTACCAAAAAGCCAAAGAAATGTTACAGGACATGAAGGACGCAGAAGTTATACGAGATAGCTGTAGTCCCTGAGATATTGGGAAGATGCTGTAACACGGTCCGCGCTGCTGCCTCAATGGAATCACCAGGGATGCAAGGTTTCAAGAAGCCACGAGGAATGCAGGGTTCCAAAAGTAACAATCTCCTTTATTCCACCAACGCGTTTCGGCACCTATCCTGGCACCTTCATCAGGGTATTCAGGGTATACCTTAATGAAGGTGCCAGGATAGGTGCCGAAACGCGTTGGTGGAATAAAGGACATTGTTACTTTTGGAACCTTGCATTCCTCGTGGCTTCTTGAAACCTTGCATCCCTGGTGATTCCATTGAGGCAGCAGCGTGGACCATGATACACCATCTTCCTAATATCTGAGCGTTTTCCCACGTGCGAGTGGCTGGTGGAGGTACTGCAGCAGCTAAAAACCAAATACTTACCAACTAGTTGTGGGGCACACAACTGAATCAGGTGAGTGTACACCTATTGATAAACTTACACAGACAGTGTCACTAGTGAAAGGGCACTATTGCGCCTCTTGTCTCCCCTTTTTGTATTTATACAGCTGGGCAGCCCCATTAGTCCTTAGTCAGGATAAAGGATGGCAGTATGAGAATATGTGTAGACTATAGGCAAATAAACCGCATAACACACAAGGATGCTTACCCGTTACCTCATATAGAGGAATCCTTAGCTGCATTGAAGTCTGCCAATTACTTTTCCACCTTAGATCTCACTAGTGGGTATTGGCAGGTGTCTGTAGCTGAGGAAGACTGCAAGAAGACAGCCTTCATGACACCTATGGGCCTGTGTGAATTTAACAGCATGCCATTTGGACTATGTAATGCACCCAGAACCTTCCAGCAGTTGATGGAGAGTTGCCTGGAACATAAGAAATTCGAGACGGTACTGCTCTACCTGGATGATGTGATCATGTACTCTAAGACCTATGAGGAACACGTAACCCATCTAGCAGAGGTGTTTGAAGCGCTGTCCAAATACGGGATGAAGCTGAAACCATCCAAATGCCACCTGTTAAAATCAAGAGTACAACACCTGGGACACATAGTCAGTGCCAAAGGTGTGGCCTGTGATCCAGACAAGGTGACAGCTATCAAGGAGTGGCAAAAATCCAAGACCCTGAAGGAAGTATGTCAATTCCTGGGACTGGTGGGCTACTATAGGAGGTTCATAAAGGAGTACACAAAGAAGGTTGCTCCCCTGCAAAACCTCTTAGTCGGCCGCCCAAGAAGAGCAAGTCTAAGGATTCTTCGTGGGAGTGGGGCAAGGAACAAGAAGAATCATTCTAGATGATGAAGGAGGCCCTGATAGGAGAAGAAATCCTTGCTTACCCGGACTACAACCTGCCATTCTTGCTGTACACGAATGCCAGCAATGTGGGATTTGGAGCCTACCTTTATCAAAGGCAAGAGGGCAAAGAAAGGCCTATGCCAGTAGGAATCTGCGCCCCACAGAGAGGAACCCAGATAACTACAGTTCCTTCAAGCTGGAATTCCTGGCCTTGGTCTGGTCCATCACAGAAAGGTTTAAGCACTATCTAGCATCTAGCAAGTTCACAGCCTACATGGATAACTATCCCCTGACCAACCTGGGGGCTGCAAAGTTGGGAGCTATGGAGCAGAGATGGATGGCCAGATTGTCCAACTACCAGTTCACCATCAAGTACCGGGCTGGGCACCAGAATGGAAACGCGGATGCCTTGTCCA
Source organism: Allobates femoralis (assembly GCA_033576535.1). Classification (NCBI taxonomy): domain Eukaryota; kingdom Metazoa; phylum Chordata; class Amphibia; order Anura; family Aromobatidae; genus Allobates; species Allobates femoralis. The sequence continues at coordinate 448,227,094 of JARQOC010000003.1, forward strand.
GAATGCCTCACCTGTCAGACATGGGCGTGGATGAAGATGAGCTAGAAGAATTGGAATTACCTGCATTCCATCAATTAAGAGTAACTCAGTGTCAGCAATCCCGTAAAGACCCTCCTTCAAGAATGGTGAACCCGTTGCCCCACTTCAGTTGGAAGGAAGTGCAAGACAATGACCCGGCTGTCAGTTTGGTAAAGCAGTTGATAACCCAGGAGTCAGCAAAGCTACCAGAAAACCCCCAACCAGAAGTCAAACATCTGTGGAGTGAGCGGAGTAAGCTATTCATTTACCAGGAGAAGCTCTGCAGAAGACACATCAACCCAAGGACCCATGAGATGGTCAGGCAAATTGTTGTGCCAAAGTCAGAAGTGCAGATGGTGTTGAACGCCTACCATAACCAGACTGGTCATTTTAGGTGGAAGAAGCTGGAAATGCTACTGAAAGATAGGTTCTTTTGGGTCAGCATGCGTGGATCCATTAAGAGGTGGTGTAAGAATTGTGGACCCTGCAGCCTTAGAAGAAAGGACTTACAGAGCCAGAAAGCACCGCTCCAGCCCATAGTGACGAAGCAGCCCCTGGAAATTGTAGCTCTGGACCACGTAAAACTGACTCCAAGTAGATCTGGCTACACATACGCGTTGACCGTGGTAGACCATTACTCGCGGTTCCTGATGGTAGCTCCTGTGAAAGACTTGACAGCTGCCACTGCTGCCAGAACATTCCAAAATGTATTCTGCAGACCATTAGGTTATCCAGAGCAGGTCCTCACAGACCAAGGTTCAGCTTTCGAAGCGGAGATCTTCCAAGAGTTCTGCCACATGTATGGGTGCAAGAAGATGAGGACGACCCCATATCATCCCCAAACCAACGGATTATGTGAGAAAATGAACAATATCATCATTGACATGTTGAAGATCCTACCCTTGGAAGAAAGGAGCCAATGGCCAGAGAAACTACCAGACTTGGTTGATATGTACAACCACATTCCAGTAAGTTCTACAAACTGTACACCAGCTTACCTGATGAGAGCCTGTACAGGAAAGTTACCCATAGACTTGGAACTTGGAGTAGTTGATCCCAAAGCAGATGACTCAATACCCAATTGGAATGAAAACCGCCTCGAACAATACAAAATGGTCCAAGCCTATGTTGAAGACAACCTGGAGAAAGCCCATGAAAAACAAGAAAGAGACTATAACAAACATGCTCCAGCAGAACCAATTGTACCAGGAAGTATCGTTCTAAAGAGGAAAAGAACGCAACATAAATTGCATGACCAGTGGAAACAAGAACCCTACATCCTATTAGATTCTGGATATGACAATGACAAAGTGTGTCTCATCAGCAAGAATAGTGGAAAGATGACTCACATAGTGTCAAGAAACCATATCAACAAGTGTCCAACTGAATGGGAAAATCAGAATCCCCAACATCGCTAAAAGAACAATCAGAACTTGAAAAAGACTCCAGTCCAAGTGAAAATTTAAAGGAGAAAGTAGTCTCAACAATTCTAGGAGATTTCACAGAAGATTGGCCTCAGCAAGATGGAGCCATCTTAGTTCCTTTACTGAACTTCTACCAGCAAGTGGTACAAAGGAAGTGGTACAAAGGAATCAGGAAGAAATACCCATTGCTAGAGAATCTGAGGATGCTGCAATTGGTACACCTGCTAGCCTTGTAGTGAGACTGAGGCCACGCAGACGCTTACCTGACATACCTGCACCACACCCATCACTAGAAATCTCACCTGAGACAGAGATACCTGTAGTGCGCAGAGGAGCACACAAGGTCAACCCCCATCTAGGTATGGAGAGTGAGCACAGGAAAAAGGTCAGAGGTAGAATAAATGGCAGCAGTAACATGTAAATAGCATTGTACATAGTAGTGTACAGAAGGGTGGAGGAACTGGGCCCAGCCCCATGCACACTAAGTTAGGAACAGAAAGTGCCTGGGGTGGGGAGGTACCAGGTCTCCTAAGCCAAGACACCCATAGGGAAAATATGTTGCTTGAAAATGTGTTTATTGACTTTTGAAAGACTTTTCCCTTTTCTTACCCGGAGCGTACAGAGACTTTACTGTATAGACTCTAGTGAACTGAACCTTTCCCTTTGAACTTATCCTTGGATTACAATTAAAAAGGACCGTGGTCACAGGACTGGTGTGACAACATACTTCTTTTTCTTTTCCAAAGCCTGCGGTGAATGGACTAGCACCGTATGGACTTACCTGTTTTCATTTTTCCCAACTTTTTTCAGTGGTTTTTGTAGATTTTGAGACTTTGTAAATATGTTACCTGTTATTATTGTTAATTATTGTTATTCCTTTTGTTTAAAAACAAAAATGCTCAGTCCATGTTAATTAGGGGGGTATGTGGCGCCCTCCTCACGCAAGTAGCCATAGCCTTCCATACTGCACTGCTGGGTTTCCACAGCAGGTAACTACTACTTGCAACACCTTCCACCCCGGAACAGTTGGGGGAGCTAGCCTCACTGACTTTAGGTGAGATCCCCTATAAATACTGCTGCTGGGGGAGGAGTTAGTTAGAGTGTGCAGATGCTAGGAGAGCTGCGAAGACGTCCTGGTGATTGGTGCCGCGGTTAGGCCCAAACCAGTGACCCGGAGTGGCCCTTCTACCATCGAACCAAGCCTAGGAGTGGGAACAGAAGGCAAGGAACAAAGCCAAGGGAGCAAGGATCCCGTGGAGGTTCACCCAAGACATTCCGGACTTCGGGGATCTGCACCTACAGGAATACTTTAGGACTGCAGAAAATCCCGGCACACCGCGGAGACTTCAGTCACCTGGTCCCAATGTGTACTCAGAAAGAGAGAGACAGACACCGTAGTGTGGGAACACACAGCAGTGGTCAGAGAGGGTAACCAGTGGACCGCGCAGGAGGAGAGAGAGGACCAGAGAAAGTGAGGAGGCCAGTCGTGTTGCATACAGACAGGGCTTCAGCGACAGCAGGAAACCTGAGGAGGCCTTATACCCACTTGCTGTGGAGACTCACTGTGCACCTGGTCACTCGACAGTGCTCTGGACATCTTTACCTGTGGATAACATCAGTAAAAGGTAAAAGAGACTTGCTTCAGTGTGTGCGTTATTCCTCTTCGTCCTCAGCCTCCCTATAGACAGCCTAACTGCTTCTTACCCTGTTCTCAAGTCCCACTCCAAGCTGCTCCTTTCCCCTACACTACCCCGGAGGACCAGCTCCACCTGTAGAGAGCTTTGCCATCCTTGCCGCAATACCATCGCCCTCCGGAGGACTGTGGCGAAGCTGGTGACCCATCACCAGGTACTACAGGTGGTGTTAAGTGACTATAACTCTTAGTCCCTGTACATAACCCCTCTATTGAAGTGTCACCAAGGCCACGGGCTCAGGCGCTGCCACCCGTGACAACCCTGTGAAAACCCCTCCGAGCCTGATACCCGAGTACCCCAGGGCCTGGGGCTCGACACAGGCGCCATCTTCCCAGAAAAAGACACGAAGGAGGGAGACGCCGCCAGATCAGAAGATTGCATGAGGAATCGGAGGTACCAGGGGGCAGACCAGAGGGTGGGGGTGCACTAAATGACATTTCTCTCCCATCTAACATGTTGGATGAGAGAGAAATCTACAGAACGTTTTTTTTTGTCCAGTGCTGTTGTCAGTGGCATTTTAGAAATGGGGACAGGGCGACTTTGGTGGTACCAAGGGATTCGAGGGCAGAGGACAATATTTCTCTTCCATGTGACATGTTTGATCATGTCAAGTCAAAGAGAAATATTTTCTTACTACCACGGTCCATTTATTGTATGTGATGATCAGTATACTGTGTATACCAGCAATCATGTGATCGGGAATGGGACAAAAGGGCCTAAATCATAACCTCCAGGGTCTCAGCTGCCCCCGATAGCTGAAACCCCCAGAGATTTTCTGACTCTGAAGGGCACTACAGTCTTTTTCCTTTGTTTAGCTTCTAGTCATCTGAAAGGAAGAAATACCCTGAAATGCCAACGTCTAAGTTCGTACTGCCATCGTTAAGTTATCTTTTGATGAGTGACATCATTTTTTGGAGAAGGTAGCTCACCTTGTCATGGTGATTACAAAAATCTGTTGGATCTAGAAACTGCTTAACTTCTCACATCTAGACTAGCAGACTGATACTTTGCTCTCTTGGGGAGGTAGATCGCATAACAACTAGAGATGAGTGAACTTTCCCTGAACATGTTAGCCAATTTCAAATTCAGCATGAACATTGACCATTCAGTTCATGATAGGGAAACACCCAAGCAATTTACTAAAAAATTGTTGAAGGTGGTTGTATTCACGGAAAAAATGTGAAAGTTTAAAATGACCCTAAAACTTTCCTTGAATGTTTAGGCCAAAAATGCTCGCTGGGGGTTACAGTGGCAGTAAACACCCCTAACCTAAGCTTAGGCATTGTTCATAGTCATCGGGTCTACAAGTTTCTATCACCCTGTAAAATTTAAGGAGCTTTAAAAGAAAGTGTTTAAGTTTCCTTGATTTTGCGGGTGATGGGATAACTACAGGCTGTGAATTTTTGAAACTATGCCAAATGTGGCAGCAGCTGTGAAATCCAGGAATCTTTAAACCTCCTTTAAACGTTCCTTTAAAAGAGCTTTTAATTTTTTTAAATTTTTTTTTCTGTTTTTAAAATATATATATTTTTGTTTAGAGAGCAAACCTTTATTATTGCAGAGGGTCAGCGGCATGCAAGGCCACCTCTTCTACACTAAACCTGCTAGCAAGTCAGATAAAAATAGCACGTCAATTATATGCTTTACATACATGGTCTTATAGGTCTCTTCACAGTCATAAAACACCATACTATGGATATTTCTTCTTGAAAATGTGTAATCCTTTTATTTCACTTCATTCCTTATGTTTAGAAAACATATTTTTAACATGTTCACAAGTGTGTTATTATAGAATTCATCTTGGACCTGTCTTTGCATTGCTCACTAGCCTTATTTAACATTGAAGATTAATTGATGCCAAGCTGAAAAAGCTATTTTCTTTTTATTTCTCCTCCAAATATATTAGGTTTCAGTAATCACTCCCCCCAACCGCAAGCCCAGGTGTTACCTGTGGCATGAGGAATGGATTTGTAAATCAAGTGCCTTCTGAAGCCCACCCCATGAAGGGCTTAATGAGGAGCTAGGCAACAAGATTGGGCAAACAAATTATTAGAAGTGATTGGGCCCTACTGCTAGGAAAGGAATAAAGCTTCACCACAGAGGCTAGCACTATCTTGAGATTTCTGTACTATGCAGAAACATTGTGCTATCATGTGCCTGCAGTTCCTAGTTTGGATGTGTGATGGATCCTCTACAGGAGATGGCTGATCTGGTGGACATTATCTTTTTTACCTCCCTGGAACCCAGGATGCTTACCCAAAATTGGAGAAGAGAAGATGTCTACATCTTAATATGTGAGCTGGAGTACGACTTCACTCTTCGCATTAGGCCAGATATCCAGCGAGGTCAGAATCCAGTGGTATTGCCTCATGGCTGAAGAGGTCCCAACGGAATGAAGCTTAGAGTCAGGAGGTCAGCTGTTCTGTATGTTGGCCGCGAGTTACACCAGCACAGGTCAGAAGCAAGATCCTGCAGCATGTCAGGCCTTATTAAATCTGCAGCTAGTAGATCAGCAAATCCAAGAGGAGGATGACGGAAAGGAGGTAGTGGTGCAGAAGCCCCCTTTTCCCTGCCTTGTGCAGCATCCCTGTCAGAGGTCTTCGACTGGAAGGATGCCATGTGAGGACCCCTACCCCCTCTAAGCAAATATCCTTATAGGTATGAACCACCCCAGCTCGTCTCATTTCTGGGAGAAATTAGGCTCTCGGATGCTTGATTGCAGGAGAACTACAGTAAGTCTAATTTCTTTGAGGAGCAATAAACTTAGGGCCGGGTGGTGACATTATTCAAGAAGATGGGGTTTGGGTTCCTAGCCAAAGATGGGTCTGTGATGGGTGCTACACAAACCAGTGAAGGTCAGGCTTAATTTTGTTGGCCACCTAGCTGCAGAGAAATCTAGAGGAGCCTGAGATCCTGAAGGGCTTGTTGGGGTTGCCTGAGTTCTTCCTGTGTCTCCTAAAGGGGGTGGCTGTCCCCTAATTGCTCCATACTTTTCTCCAGTTTTGGCCATGATAGGCTGTGCTGGATGGCAGGTGTTGGTGTACAATGCCCCTGGAGGAGTAGCCGCTGTGAGCCCCCAAGACCATCCGGCAGCAGTCTACAATCTGGAATGGCCACATCCATCTCGGGCAGGATTCAAAAAGCTGCTACAGTCCTTACTCGGATTAGAGAGGACTACCCTAAAAAAGGCCTGTTGTTGGATTGCTGACCTGTCCTGGAGTTGAACTGTTGGGTTGATAAGGATTGCTTTGGTTTATGAGATGAACGAGCCTTGTTTTTTCGCTTCCCAAGTTTAGCACCGGATGCACTTCCTCTTGCTGGATTAGCGAGACTACAGCCTTTGGGCTACACCTCAAAGCCCATAATGAACTGTGCCCTGAATGGACTGTTTCCTTAATGGGTTGTGCCTTTAATGGATTTTGCCCCATTATCTTGATGGCCTGAACCTTATTGTAATAGAGTCTATTGATCCTTGTGGAACTTACTTAAATTTTGTGTATATTCATATGTATATATTTTAAACTTACTATAGTCTGTGCTAAGTGCCTTTTTTAAATCCTCAGTGTTTGTGTATTATAAATGTGAAACATTACATCATGTACCAACATGTGCTTTTTTTAAAAGTTGCTACTTTTTTTTTACTTCACTTCATGTGTGCTGGACTGTTTTTGCAAACTAAGAGGTGCTTTGATACTCCTCTACAGATGCTGGAAACAAGGCACAGGCCTCTAGCCTTGAAGGGAAACTGTCAGGTCGTTCTACCCCCCTAGCCTACCACTACCTGTCCCTGCACCTTGTTACTGGATCCCTAACCATCCCTCTCTAACCTACAAGTCCCCTATAAAGATTGAGAAAAATGAGTTATAAATTTACATAGAGTCTAAATATGGAGTCGGGAAAGGTGTGCTTCAGGGCTCCTTTCTCCCATTCTCACTGGCATTGAACATGCCCTGCTGGGCGTCCTTGTTCTTTGTGTTGTGCCTCCTCTGTTTTGAACTTACCGCCCCCCTTGCTGCGATGATACACTGGTCTGGAATGTCATATCCGGCCCGGTGCATTGTGGGGCTGATCACGTGCTCGGCCCGTCTCCAGTGCATATGAGGCTCCGGGCATTCTGGGGGCTTATGATGTGTACAGCTCAACTTCAATATGCACACTGCGCTTTGAATAAGAAGTGCAATTAATCATTTATTTTTTGGTTTATTTTTTCACCATGGTCACTATATGGTAAAACTGACATGTCGGTATGATGCCTCGGGTCAGTACGAGGTCGTAGATACCAAACATGTATACTTTTACTTTTATCTAAGTGGTAAAAAAAAATTCTGAAGTTTTTAAAGAAGAAGAATTACAATTTGGCAAAATATACCATGAACCGTAGTGTTCTCATTTTTTTGGAGGACTTGTAGAAGCGCACAAGAGTGACACGGCGCAGTAGTCCGTGGATCCACTGATCCATCACCCCTCTCTCTGTTTCTATACACCCATAACTGCACAATAAAGGATCTGCATTAACCAGTCAGATGCAACTTTTTTCCTTTCTTTTGTTGTAGATTAAGTGTTGTGGCTTGAACTTTGGAGCAAGCACCCTAGAGTGGCATTTTGTATCCGCTTACAGCAGCTGTCAAGTACAGAGTGACATTTCTGAAGGAAGCAAGATTGGTGCTCAGTCTGCTTCTTGAACCTGGTCCTCATTTTTTGGTATCTGGTGCTGTGTGATGGCTTATTTTATTCGACTTGAGCTGATGTTTCTAATTATACCATTTTTTGTGTAGATACGTTGTTTTTATCACCAGTTATTGCATTTTATTTAAAAAAAGATGTAATTCTGGCATTTGGACTTTTTTTGTTATGCAATTACCAATCTGATTAATAGATTTTGTGTTTTGATAGATCAGGCTTTTCTGAATATGGCGATTCCAAATATGTGTATTTTTTTCTTTTTTTTATAGTTTTGTTTTGAATGGGGCAAAAGGGGGTGTTTTGAACCTTTGTAGGGTTTTTATTCATATTTTTTAAAACTATTTTTTTCTTTATTATACAGTGGCCCCTAGAGGTCCTTAGTGCTACACACTGCGATCACTTGTCCTATATACTGGCAAACTGCAGCACTTCAGTAAGGGGAAGTGATCACTTCATGTGGATGTCAGCATCTACAGAAAGTGAATTAGGACAGCTTCCAGTTTAATAAGAAGTCCCCGGGCTGTTCAGGTAAACCATGTATGTCCCGTGATCGCTTCACGGCGTGGAACAGTGTCATACCGGCTGCAGTGCTTTGGATCGCGCTGTCAGTGAATGACAGCATGATCCAAAGGGTTAACAGCGGTGATCAAATTGCAGATGTGATCGATGTTGTTAGCCACCCATGTCAGATGATGAGATCTGCTGAGATGTGTAGGGAATGATATAAGCTCAAGCTTTGAGCTTGCATCAAAGGGTGGGAGGCAATCTATCATGCACATGTGCATGATAGGTCGTGAAGAGGTTAAAGTCCAAGTTCGGGACTGGACTTGAGTCGATCACGAGCCTGAAACACGAACCTGGACTTTAAAGTTATGAAATGGTGGCTACATGGGCTGTAAAAGAAGCAAAACAGTGATTAAACATCGGTGTTTGGCGAACTGTTCGCTGCTCATTAACTTCCTGATTTATTCACTGCACCAGGTTCTACCAGCCAATTGCAAATGCCCCATGTCTTTGATTGGCTGTTGTGCCCCTCACCCATTGTGTTGAGATCTGTTATTGGTTGCCATAGGCAACGAATATTGCATCGTAAAAATGAATGAATAATTAAAAAGAAATTATGCATGGCTTCACAGTGTTTTTGATATTCAGCACAGATAAAATGGACAGCTATGGGCTGACACTTCCAGCTCCCTGGTGTTACCTTGGCTGGCAATCAAAAATACAGGGGAGCCCATTATTTTTTTAATTATTGAAATAAATAATTTAAAAAAATGTGTGGGCTTCACCCTACTTTTGATTGCGAGCCTTGGTAAAGTCCAGGCAGTTGAGGGCTGATATTCTCAGCATGGTGAGGCCCATAGTTATTGCACCTCCCCAAGCTAAAGAAAGGCAGCAAGCAGCTGACCGACAAATTGGCACTTTCATTGGGGTGATAGAAGAGATTAATGACAGTTGTACCCCCATGTCCTGCAATTCGGCAGCAGGAACACCTGAGCTCACTGCCGCGGGGAGATTCAGTGACTCAGTGAGTAACATCTCCGCACCTCGCAGCAGTCAGTGTGACCACTGAGATTGTATTGAGAGGATGCTTTTTTTTAGCGCTAAAATCTCTGGAGGAAGCAGAACCAGGATTGTGTGCTTTGTGGTACCATTATTGTAATTTATCATCAGATGATATGTTTGGGGTTAATAAATAGGGAAAATGAGAGGTGTCTGTGTGTTTTATTTCAAATAAAGGATTTTTCTCTGTGTTGTGTTTTTTAACTATTTACTCACAGGATTGATAACATCAATCTCATAGAGACTTGAACATACTGTAATCTATCTGGGCTTACTGAAAAGCTATCAATACTCCTCTGTTATTAACCCCTTCTTTCACCATGTTGACACGGCACCAGTTGAGAAAAGCCAGGTAAAGCACCAGGAATTGGTGCTTCTTATAAATACGCCAATTTCTGGGGCAGCTGCTGACTGCTATTCTGCAGCTTGTAGGTACCAATAACTATGGGCCTCCCCACGCTGAGAATAACAGCTCCCAGGAGCATGAGTCTATTTTAGCTGGCTATCATAAATATGGCAAAGACCACTTTTTTTGATAATTAAAAAAATAATGGGTTCAATATCTATGATTCCCCCATATTACCAACCTAGTGAATAAATAGTTAAAAAACAGACACAGAGAAAAATCCTTTATTACAAATAAAACACAAGAAGAAAAAGCCTTTATTGTAAATAAAGCACACTGACAACTAGAGATGAGCCACCACCCCGGTGTTCAAATTCGATTCGATTCGTCGAATCGACGGGGTGTTCGACGAATGTTCGTCGAATGCTCGACGAACACCGTCGAACACCCCGGAAAATGAACAATCCGGGCTTGTGGGGCTTTTTCACTTCCACAATGTATATACAAACATTGTGGAAGTGAAAAAAAGTGAAAGAAAGTGTTAAAAATAAAAAAATAATCAATGCTCACCTGTCCGCGGTCCACCGAAGCCTCCGGCAAGGTCCTGTGGCTTCTAGGACCTGTGGTGACGTCATGTTCTCGCGCGAACTCCGGTCACATGACCGGAGTTCCACGAGAACATGACGTCACCACAGGTCCTGGAAGCACAGGACCTTGCCGGAAAGCTTAAAATAGATATTTTTATGTTTCTGACCCTTTCTTTAAGTAACTTTTACTTAAAGAAAAGGTCCGAATCATAAAAATATCTATTTTAAGCTTTCCGGCAAGGTCCTGTGCTTCCAGGACCTGTGGTGACGTCATGTTCTCGCGCGAACTCCGGTCACATGACCGGAGTTCCGCGAGAACATGACGTCACCACAGGTCCTGGAAGCACAGGACCTTGCCGGAAAGCTTAAAATAGATATTTTTATGATTCGGACCCTTTCTTTAAGTAAAAGTTACTTAAAGAAAGGGTCAGAAACATAAAAATATCTATTTTAAGCTTTCCGGCAAGGTCCTGTGCTTCCAGGACCTGTGGTGACGTCATGTTCTCGTGGAACTCCGGTCATGTGACCGGAGTTCGCGCGAGAACATGACGTCACCACAGGTCCTAGAAGCCACAGGACCTTGCCGGAGGCTTCGGTGGACCGCGGACAGGTGAGCATAGATTATCTTTTTATTTTTAACACTTTCTTTCTTTTAGGGAATGTTTATTTAGGCTCAAAATGCGGCAGATGCGGTTTTCTGACCGCATCTGCCGCATTTTCTAACCAAAATCGAACATGTTCGAAATTCGCCGAATTGGAACCAAATTGTTCGAATTCGGCGAATGACTCGAATAGCGCCAAAATCGACTCGAATTTGAGATTGGCGAACTATTCGAGTCGAACATCGCTCATCTCTACTGACAACCCGCTGTCACCCATTTATAAGGCCCAAACATACCCTCCAATGATAATCCACAGCGATGTTCAACGAAGATCTGCAACGCTGCTACATCCCTGTGAGCAAACTTATGTCCATTCACCAGGAGCAGCAGGCTCATACTCACCCATGGTTGTGCCTGTGATCATGGTGCCATGAGAGAGTTGATCTGAAGACTCTGCAGAGCCACGTATGCTCTGTCCTCAGATTAACCATCTGTCATGACTGCTCAGCCCAGAAAGCTGGCTGCCAGTGTTTGGGTGCTACTGCTGGTGGGTGGATATGTCTCTGGAGTTTCCGCTCATTGAGATGTAGCGGAGCTAAAATGGTTTGTCACGAGAAAACACATGCTGGCTATGGATTACCATCAGTGGGTATGTTTTGTGGTAATAAAGAGGGTAAACAGGGATGTCTGTGTGTTTTATTCCAAATAAATGATTTCATTGTGTTGTGTGTTTTTACTACTAATTAATTGATAATGACAAGGTCTAAAATATCAATTTACAGCTTGGTGTTAGATGGCTAATCTTCAGATGACACCAAACTCTTACTACCCAGTCTGCCACCAGCACCAGGGCAACTGGAAGAGTGGGGTAACCGCCAGATTGGCATCTCTCATGGAGGCACCAAATCTGGGTCGGCAGCAGGCTGATATTTTTAGCATGAGGGGCCCAAAATGCTTGAGCCTCACCATGCTGAAAAATTCCAGCCCCCAGCTGCCTGGGTTGGCTGGCAATAAAACATACAGCAATGCAGACACCCATTCTTACAATTATTTATTTATTTTTACAGTGGCCTGATGTCGGTTTGGTTGTCCTACTGGCAACCAATCACAGATGCCAGCAGACAGGGTTGGTGGGGCTAAGTCTGACTTTAATCAATCAACAAGAGAAAAGCAGTGAGGTTCATGAGCAGGCCTGGAAGCAGAGCGAAGGCGATGCTGAAGCTTGGTAAGTTATAGACTAGCAAGCTAATGTCTGTATCCAAATTGTGGGACTCCACTGTAATATAGTTTGAGCTGTATTTGGCAGCTTTTTGGCCTCTTGAAGGTGTTTTCTAGGCCCTTGATTTTGCCTTCCATTAATTTGAATGGAATTCAGAAGTTTGGCAAACTGTTCGCTGATCTATGCAGTGAACACGTGCCCATTCGGCGAACCAAATCAACCTAAATTCCAAAACGTTTTCTCATCTCTAAACATGATTTCTAAACCTAAATAGACTTCAGCAAAAAAAATCACAGAGGGTATAGAAAGTCTTCACACTCCCATCAAAATACCAAACTTTTGACATGTAAAATAGTCAAACCAAGAAAAATCATTTAAAATTTTTCACCTTTATTATAACTAAGAATCTGTACAAATCCATTGAAGACAAACAAATCTTTTTGGTGTGAAAAAAATAAAAAATAAAGAACTAAAATAATGCGGTTACCGTATATACTCGCGTATAAGCCGAGTTTTTCAGCCCAAAAATTGGGCTGAAAGTCCCCCCCTCGGCTTATACGCGGGTCATACGGCAGGCCGTCTGCCCGCCACCCCCCATCAGTATACAGGCGCCCCCCCCATCAGTATCCAGGGCCCCCCCCTTGCTCTGCAAACCTGTAAAGTTAGATCATTATACTTATCCCTGTGGCCGTCCCCGCTGCTGCCATCGCGCTCCTCCGGCTTCATCCGGCTTCTTCCGGCTTCCTCCTCTGGTGGGCGCAGGCAATGACGTCATTGTCTGTGCGTCAGAGGAGGAAGCCGGAAGAAGCTGGATGAAGCAGGAGGAGCGCGATGCAGAGCAGCAGCGGCGGCGACAGGACAGTGATAAGTATAATGATCTTAGTTTACAGGTTTGCGGAGCAAAGGGGGCCCTGGATACTGATGGGGGGGATGCCTTTATACTGATGGGGGTGGCGGGCGGGCTGCTGTATACTTCTGTGGCTGCTACTGTATATACCTCTGGGGCTGCTGTATACTACCACTGGGGCTGCTGTATATACCTCTGGGGCTGCTGTATACTACCACTGGGGCTGCTGTATATACCTCTGGGGCTGCTGTATACTACCACTGGGGCTGCTGTATATACCTCTGGCGCTGCTGTATACTACCACTGGGGCTGCTGTATATACCTCTGGGGCTGCTGTATACTACCACTGGGGCTGTTGTATATACCTCTGGGGCTGCTGTATACTACCACTGGGGCTGCTGCTGTATATACCACTGGGGAGGCTGCTGTAACACTGCTGGGGCCTGTATATACCACTGGGGAGGCTGCTGTATACCACACTGCTGGGGGCTCTATACTACCACTGGGGAGGCCTGTATACCACTGGGGGGGCCTGTATACCACACTGCTGGGGGCTGTATACCTGTGCTGGGGTCTACCCTCGGCTTATACACGAGTCAATAGGTTTTCCCAGATTTTGGGGGCAAAAGTAGGGGGGTCGGCTTATACACGTGTCGACTTATACACGAGTATATACGGTATATGTATGTGCACTCGAAAATAATAAGCACACGTCTTTAAGCTTTTCATATTTTACTATAGACAATTAAATGTTCAATTAGAATCATCATAATTATTCATTTATGTTACAATGTATTCACCTGCATCAGGCTGTCCATAGTCTATAAAAAAATTAGCATTCTTCAGCACTAAGTCATTCAAAGAGACATTAATCTCTCTATTAATGCCTTATTACAAGAACGTGCCAAATATAGTGGACATTAATTATAGACAGCCCTATATGTGCATCTATACTTGAGGATAAGTGATGATATATGATGAATCTACCTTTAATTGTGTAAAATTACATGTGTAAATCTTGAAGATGTGCTTAATTTTTTTAATAGTTCTGTCATGAGCGTTGGATTAATCTATATATATATCTGTTTCTCAGCTATATACTTTACCTACTAAAATGTATGGATTTGCATAAATGTGCACACCCTTAAACTAATACTTTCTTGAAGTATCCATTGCATTTAGGACAGCATTCAGTCAATTTAGTAGGAGTCTATAAGCATGGCACATTAAGAGTTGGCAATATTTGACCTCTTTTCCTTGCAGTAGAGCTCCAAATCTATCAGAATGTAATAGTATCTCCTGTGTACAGCCCTCATCAGGTCAACTCACAAATATTAAAATGAATTTGGCTTGGACTCTGGAATTACAAAACTTGAATCCTTTTGTGGTGAAGCCAATCTTTTATTAATTTTGAGATATGCTTGGAGTTGTTATTTGTCTGAAAGGTGGATCTCCACTTAATTAATTATGAGCAGACCCATGGATGTTCAGGTTCAATGAGTTTGTCTGAATTGTAAAAAAAAGTCTGGTTCAGGATCCAAACTTAATTTGAACTTGACCTTCAACTCCGAACCCCGAACCTCATACAAGCCAATGGGGACTTTATTGCACAAAAATGGTTGTAAAAAGGTCATAGTAAGGACTAGGGGCTGTAAACAGAAGCCACATGAGGGTAAGAGCAGAACAATAACTATGCAAACAAATGTGGATAGAGAAAGTACATAAAGGGGCTTTCATTGCCACCTGGTTGCACAGACAGTTCCTCCTCTTTGTCCTCTTCCTCTGAAACTGTCCCCTGGCTGGAAAATTGTGTACATGGGGGCTGTCAGGACAGAGGCCCGTCGTTGGAGCTCTGTGTGGACAACATCATGGTATCAATGTTCCCTATTTAGCTTGCCCCACCACTTCATCTATCATGTCCTCAAGCATTTTTTCAAACAGGCATACAAAGGGTATTGTAACGCAAATTATGGCATCATCAGCACTGGCTATATTGGTTGAATATTCAAAACAGCGCAACACGGTACTCATTGGTATTGAAGTGTTGTTGTATTGCAAAGCAAATTTGAGAGCACCAAATTTTAAAGACGGCCCCTAAGCAGCCTTTTGTCCCTGTTTACTCTTAGCCAAGATTGCCCAATCTCAACCACAGAGCACCGAATTTTACAGAAGGCCTCTAAACAGCCTCTCTTGCCTTTTGACCCTCATTTTTAAGATAGCTTGGCATCCAACACAGGGCATTCAATTTAATAAATTTATTAAATAGTCTTGCTACTGAGAGTCTTTTCCCCTTTGCCTTTCTGCACTTACTAAGTACGGTTCACGACAATATCCATTGGTCCGAAAGCATTCCTTTTGAAAAAACATGTTCATAGAAGCCAGTCTCGTGTGATCTAGTTACTTGGGAAAAGGTGTACGACGGTCCGCGCTACCAGAATGGCTTGCATCAAAGAAAACGCTGGCAGATGAAGAGTTAATCAGATCCTTCTTTATTTTCCGACGCGTTTCAGTGCCCACCTGGCACCTTCATCAGGGATACCTCCACCCCACCAAACAGCTTCTATATATAGTGGCATTCATAATCATGATTAGTAGGTGTAACCACTGGTATGACGTCAAAAACGTCATCAAAACATGGAGGACCCAGGGTTTTGGCGCAATTATTACAAAAAAATCACAATTTACATGTAATCATAAATACAACATATCCCAGGCAGTCTAAAAAATCAGTTTATGAAGATCATTAAAAAACTAAAAGAAATTCTGAGCGGAAACGTGTATAAAATCACTCAGGAAAAAAATGCAGAAGATGGAAAAAATTAAAATAAGACTTTTCCACTCAGGGGATAGAACTCAAGGGCCCAAATTTTCACTAATATGTGTGTTCTCTAGTGTCTTGTGCCATCTTCATTTTATAGAGGAGGCATTTGGGTTATGTTGCTAAGATGTGTCATGCATTAATGCAATTGTGTTCTTTCTTTTCATTTTAGGTAAAAACGAAGTCGGAGAGAAAGAAGAATAAAAAAGAAAAGAAATGAACTTTGACTAAAAACATTACTATTAAATTTTATTAGTTATAAAAAATAAAAAATATATATTAAAAGTGCCTATTATATATAAAACAGTGTTTAAAAACCGTGTTTAAAGAATAAGAAGTAATAAAAGTTATATTTGGAGAATAAACAGTTGATAAAAAATTAATAAAAAATTAAATAAGACTCATATGTTTGATAGTTATTTCCTTCGACGTGGGTTGTATATATCATAAAATATCTGTGCTAGATGATCCAGAGAAAAAACAAGATTATTCTCATGTATGTCTGTGGAGCATCAGATAGATGAATAGAAAGTCAGTGAGAGACTGCTGAGTTCTATCCTGCCCTCATGCCAATAAACATGTGGGAAAAAACAAGACGTATCAGACCACTTAGAATATCCATAAACAGCATCAAATAAAACAAACATTCAGAGACTGTTCATTTTTTACTAAATTTCTGGTGCAATATTCACAAATAACCACAAGATGGTGCTCATTCGGAGCCTGTTGCCGAGGTGATGTGAGAAAAAACCTGGTGCCCTGCAGACCTAATTTTCCGCCGGTAGGGGCAGCCTATAGTGAGCGAACTAAATGGGGATTGCTCAATTCATGAATGTAGTGTCTATTACAGTGCACAAGATAGGTAGTGATTATATGTGAGGGGAAAGAAGAGCGAGAAGGATATATATATAAAGACTCAGTGTTAAACGTACAAAAGTGCATGGTGCAGTATTTATTTGAGCTAGTTTTTATAAAACTAGCCAAATTAAGAAATAAATAGATATAGTGTAATATATATAAAAAAAGAATGTGTACTCATATTTTAAAATTATAAAAATTTTGTTATTAATGCTATATTAATTCAGAGACCAGGTTTAACCCCTTAGGTTTCAGTGTATCTAATTTGAACATCCAGAATTTCTCTCTTTTTTTCAATGTCTCGAATCTATTTGGAATATGTGCTCCTATGTGGTCTATGGGTGTAATTCTTATAAGTGTGGGGTCTCTATTATGATGTATGTCAAAATGGTGTGATACACCATGAGCTTTATATCCATTTTTTACATTCGACCGGTGTTTATTCAGTCTCTCGTGCAGACATCTAATTGTCCTCCCCACATATTGATAATTACAAGGACATTCCAAGAGGTATATTACATATCTGGTAGTACAGTCCATTTGAGATTTTATTGGAAACGTCTCATTATTACTGAAAGAAGTGAAGGATGTCCTTTGTTGGATACTCCTGCAACACAAACATCTTTTCTTCCCACATTTCTTAGTGCCTTTTTGTTGAGATCTCCCATCCATCTCAGGCAGAGTCTGCCTTAATCTGCTAGGTGCTATCTTCCCTTTTATATTAGGGGCTCTCCTGAAAGTAATCCCAGGTTTATCTGGAATTACCTTATTCAGTATAGGGTAATTTTTTTAGGATATACTAATGTTTCTCTAAACAGTCTCTAATCTTTTTATGACATTTGTTATAAGTGGTTATAAAATTCCACTTTTGTTTGTCTTCTGTTATGCCTTTTACTTTGGATGTCAATAGCTTCTCCTGTGGTACCTTTGTATAGTGTTCCTGTGCTTTACATATTAAATCCTTCAGATAACCTCTTTCTATGAATCTATTTACCAAGGTTTCTGATTGTGCGATGTAGTCCTGATTAGATGTGCAGTTCTTCCTAATCCTTCTGAACTGACTGGCAGGGATATTGTTCAGCCATTTTTTGTAATGTCCACTTTTGAAATCTATATACGAATTACGATCAGTATCTTTAAAGAAAGTTTTTGTACATATCTCACCATGTTTCACAAATATGTTTAGATCCAAAAAATTAATACTGGTCTTATTCATTGTGGATTCGAAACTAAAGCCCCAATTATTGTTCTTTATCTCTTCCATAAATTCAGAGACATCACCTTTCTCACTATCCCATATGAAAAATAAGTCATCTATATATCTCTTGTATACCACAAGACCCCCACTGTATGTATTTTCATAAATATAAACCTTTTCGAATAACCCCATTACCAGGTTAGCATACGAACATGCTGTTTTTGAGCCCATTGCTGTCCCAAATTTCTGGTGGTACATTGTCCCATTAAATGTGAAAAAATTATTTTCCAGAATAAATTGTAAATTCTCTAATATAAATTCAATCTCATCTTTTTTCAACAAAAGATCATTACTTAAAAAATATTTAATGCACAATAGACCCAATTTGTGTTCGATATTTGTATATAAGGCTGCTACATCCATTGTAAGTAATAAATAGGATTCTTTCCACTTCATATTGTTTAAAATTCTGATTATGTCTGAAGAGTCTTTGGTGTAGCTGTCTAATACGGAGACGTATTTTTGTAGTTTCTTGTCAATGAGTTCAGCCATATTACTGGTCAAGGAATTTATGCCTGAAATAATGGGGCGACCAGGGGATTCTCCAGGTTTTTATGTATCTTAGGTAGGTGGTAGAAGAATGGGATAGGTGGTTCTTTCTTGATTAAAAATTTCTTTAGATCTGTTGTTATAATTTCCTTCTCATGTGCCTTAATAATCCTATTGTTGTAATCTTTCACTAATTCAGAGTACGGATTTTTCTCTATTTTCTCGTAGTATTTCTCATCAGAAAGTAATCTTAACGCTTCTTTCTCATACACTGCCCTGTTTTGTATAATTATGGCTCCTCCTTTATCTGCAGCACGTATGTATATCATTTTGTTATCCCTCAGATTTTTCAAAGCCAGTTTTTCTCCTTTTGTTAAATTCTCTTTGTTGTTGGATTTATTATTACTCTTCTGTACCAAATTCTCTTTTTTTAACTCGTTTAGTAACAGATCCTGGTAAGTAACTAAAATATGTCCCCTGATCTCTAGAGGATAGAACGTTGATCTAGCTTTTAATTTATTGTCTTTCTGTGCATGATTGTCTGTTTCAAGGTTTTCACCTCTATCCGGGTTCAATAGGAAGTGTCGCCTAAGGGTTAACTTCCTAATGAATTGGTGAACATCGATGAAAAGATCGAAGTCACCAGGTCCATTAGTGGAGCAGAATAATAATCCTTTTTTCAAAAGTTTTTCTTCCTCTTTTGTTAATATGTAATCCGACAGGTTTATTATATTACTGATGGATTTTTGTTTATTAATCTTTGAAACTTATTCGTACTTTTTTTCTCCTTTCCTTTTCCTCTACATCCTCTTTTTTTCTTTTTCCAGAGATTGGACTGAAAAAATTTGTTATCTCTTGCGAGAGAGGTTTGGCTGCGGACAAAAAAGGCACCACTCCATTCTTATTATTTTTAGAATTGTCTAGTGTCTAGTGATAAGGGCACTATTGCGCCTCTTGTTCCCCCTCCCTTTTATAACCTAGTGTCTAGTGATAAGGGCACTATTGCGCCTCTTGTTCCCCCTCCCTTTTGTATTAGTCTCGTGTGAATATGACAGCTAGGAATAATGGAATAGCACTACGTTTTGATTTTTTTGTCATTCATGGGGCCATGATTAAAAGTCGATCAGGTGCTCGCCCAACCACCTAAAATATAGATGGGTAAGAACCATCACTTAGAGTGGTTTCACATTTGCGTATGTAAACGCAGCATTCCGAACGCAGCCAAACGCATGCGCACTGCGTTCCTGTGTTTAACATGAGAATACATGGTACCTGCGTTTGGCTTCGTTCGATTGCGGTTGTGTTCAAATGTGCATAATTTGTGCGCCGTCCTCCAACCTCCGAACACAGCCTGTTGCATTTTTTGTGTGGTTGCAGGTGCTTGTTTTATCAGCAAGCGCCCGCAAGTGCACAAACAATGCATAGAAGTCAATGGATCCGCAGTGTCCTCCGCATGACAGCGCAGGAGAACGCTTAGGATCACATTGAAATCTCTCTCCGTGGCTGCCGCTGATCTCCGGGGAGTTTAGCTGGAGCAGCCGCTGATGTCCCGGGCACGGGTGCCGCTAATCTAGTGGCAGTGTCGGCACAGGAGATTTGAAGAAACAGCTGATCGGACAGCTGTTTAAACCTCCCACGCCGACACCAAAGATGTGATTTAAACAGCTGTTAGATCAGTTGTTTCTTCAAATCTCCCACGTCAACACTGTCTGGAGATCAAGCGGTGGCCGAGAGTAGGAGATCTCCTCCGCTGATCTTCGCCTCCCGGCCGCCGAAACTGCTGATTGGCTGGCCAGGAACTATACTGATGTGAACGCATGTGGAGATTCTCCACTCCGTTCACATCAGTATTGCAGCGTTTGCACTGCATTTGTGTCTGCATGTCCTCCGCATGCAGACACAAATGCTATGAGGATGAACGTAAACCTGTCAATCTGCAACCAGCGATTAGGCTGGATCGCGGCATCTGACACCGCAATAGCGATGTTGGCTGCGATCCAGCCTATACCGCAGTATTGCTGCTAATCGCTCGCTGGGCTGATTCAAGCCCAGCGAGCGATGGCCCCACCCGCATCGCTGCGGCGTCACCGGCAACATCCTGCCGTGTGACACCAAGGCTGCGATGTCGAAAGCGAGCGTGCACCCGCACATTGCTTCCAACATCGCAGCCTTGGTTGACACGTGTGATGGGGCCTTAACAGCCTATTTACCTGTATGATACTCACACCTTTTATTGATAGAGAGATCTACCACAGACTACTACATTTTCTAAAATGTATAATTTTTTAATATGGACTGTAAAAACCCCTTTTTTCCTCTTAGGGACAAATTGATAGCTCCAGTAATGGACATAATGTCTGTTGCATTTAAATAGCTCGCAGTTGGACTGTGGGATGGAGAAGTGAAGTCTTCCATGGGACGGTTTGAAGCGAGTAGGTTATGGGAGTGTTGGTAATTTTGTTGGCATATCATAAGTTTGTAGGGAGGGCGGTGGCTCTACGAAATGATGAACAACAGCGTGTGGCCTGCATGTGATTTGTCCCCAAGGCCGTGGGGAACTCGGAACCAGGCTTTAAATACTTCTGGGAAGTCACAGAGGTTGAGACATGGCTCCGTGACCCTGGGCATCAAATGAAAGTTCAGGGATTTTTGAGTTTAGGAATGGTTGTCGTGATGCCACGCATGGTGTTTGGCTATTGATGGCCGACCTCTGGGGATGATGGAATCGCAGTGGAGGTAATATCGCTCCCCACAGGTGGAGAGGTTCCTTATGGCAACCGGTGCAGTCTGCCAAGGGCCTTTTCAGGCTGAGTGAGATGGACAGGCCCCTCTGGAGCAGGATCTCTGCAGCCTGCTTGGCGTATTAGTCGGCGGTTCCACAGGTGGGGAAATAACCAGTTTCACACACAATGTCTGAGTTCTACACCTGGTTTACTTAGCATTCACTTTAGCAATGTTGCTGGGTGCTGTTTCTTGCCAGGTCTCAGTCCAGATAGTCCTCAAAGAACCGGGATAGCTTGTCCAAGACACCTCTTTCTATTCCTTCCACTCACGGGTTGCTCTCCCAGCGCTCACTGTCCACCTTCTCTTGCTAGCACCTCCCCACACAGAGCCCCAATTCCGCAGCCATGGGCCCTGTCGGGTGATAGGTACCAAGTCCCCAGACCCTCATTCTGCTACCTTCTTGGCAGATGTGTCGGATGTCGGCCACAGCTTCTCTAGATCACATGGCCTACATTCCATGGTTGGAGTATGGAGTCTCTTCACCACCTTCATGGCCGGTTCCCTGGTTCCCAACCAGCCCCTCCATCTTACTCTAGTCAGACTCAAATTTGGGTGCATGGGTGGATCACTCTCTGCCCTTGCCCCTAAGGCTCCTTCTGCCTCTCGCTATCTCTAACTTCTCCTTTCCTCTGGGACAAGCTCTTCACTCTTCTTTTGTCCCTGGGCCTCTCTTCTGGAGGCTCCTCTCACTCCAGCCTCCTCTTCCCTTTTTCCTCACTCACTCACTGACTTCCTACCACCCACATTTCTCTCTTCCTGTAACCCACCCCTGAACTAGACCCTCCCTCAGTGGGTCACTGACCTGGGTTCCTAAGCTGAGTTGGGGGCTTGTTAGGTGTCTCAGAATCACCATCCCATTTCCCTGAGAACAGGGATACCACACCTGTGGAATGGGTGCATTACTCCTTGTGGCAATTAGACTGCAGGGGCGCCACATTCCCACTTGGCAAAGGTTAGCACGTCCTCGTACGACCACACAGGTCAAAAAGAGATGTTTTCACATATGACATTTTTATAGCATGCATAACAACAATAAACTTCTTCCCGGACGGGAGGTTCCTTCTTAAACGTTACTTAAAAAAAATTAAACTATCTATGATATAGAAAAGAAATAAGAAAAAAGTGCAAAAAGTTCCATAGTTCTCCAGGTCTCTCAGCATCCGTTTTGGCCCTTACAGGGTCCAGCACTGTTCAAACCAGGCACCGTTTCCTGTGTTAGAAGGCACAAATCAGTAATCCAACAGTCCCATAGTTTCCTTCATTGGACTGGTCATTTGTACACACTTCAAATAACTCTTCTTCACACATATAAAACGATACCTATTCTGTAACATTGTCTAGCACTAACAATCTACGACTCTCACATTATCTACAGCATTCAAATATATACATTAACCGGTAACTTAACTTTATTCCTGACATTCTGCACAACTACACACATTATTAATTACACTCATCTACTTAAGATTCTACTGTAGTGACTCATTTTCTTTAGGGTTGGTAACCCGATCTTTAGTCAAAAGTCCTGCTGGCTGTTCTGTTGCTGTTCTGGGAGGTGGCACCATGTATACCCTTATGGCATACCATCCCTGATGTCCCATATGCCACAAATATATCACCTGTTCTCCTGGATACAAGGCTCTACTGGGATGGTCTTTGGGCAAATAAAACTCTACATCTCTCCGGCTGACGAACACCTCTTCTTCCAGATTGGGTTCTTTGATGAAACCCCACACGTTTTGTAGATGAAGGTTCACCACCAATCCTCGTTGCCGTTTAGTTGGGTCAGTTGCTTGTGCTTCATGGGTATGCTCTTTATCTTTGAGGTTGATTTTCTCCTGTGCCCACCATCTGGCCTACCGTTGTCGGCGTTCTTCTTCCTCTGCCACTTGTCTCTAGCAGAAATACTTCAACATGAGCCTCCCCCACTCAGGCTGCAAGCAGGAATTTGTTAACTCCTCCTCCAACCACACCCAGTAAAACTGCACAGGCGCTGGTTTTGTGGGTTCTACCAGTTGCACAGTCTCTGCCCTTGGTGGGACTATCGGGTGAGCTTCTTCCCCACTACAGCTCCGTCTCGCTCTTTCACTTCCTGCCCGAGTTTCTGGTTTGGGGCCTGCGGGGCAGGTTTAGGCCCTCAGGGTATCTCCTTCGGGCTGCTTTACCTTCAATTGGCGGCACACTCTTGCTATCTCCTCCGGTGGGACTGGGGTGTTCAATCATCCTGACCCCTTGGCCATCTTTCTCAGCAGGCTCCTTTTCCAATTTTTAAGAGTCCATACTTGGGCCTGATGAAGTTGCAGGTTGAGATCTCTCAGTGCGACTCCCCAAAACTCTGGATCAGCCGGCAACGGGTCTGCGCTCCCCTCCTTATCACAGGATGGTGTTCCTGCATTTCTGCATGCCGGACTCTCATGTCGCAGACGCATGGTGCTTTTCCATACTCTGCACTCCTGATCTCATTTGACTCTCCCGCCTTCAGTCTCTCATTCCCCTTTTGGTTGTCACTCACTTCTATGGGTGAGTCAACATGGCTTGAGCCCTTGGCTTTCTGTTGCACTCGAGGCGGCCTGCTCTGCTCCCCTTTGTGCGGCCATCCACAACGGGAATGGCCCCCTGGCAGCAATGCATCAGTTTTCCAGAGTCACCATTTCAAGTGTCTTTGCACAGTTTCTCAAGTTTCTCAGTCATGGGATCCAGTTTCTGGTCGTTGCATCCTGTTCATGAGCCAGAAATCGGGAGTACCAGGGCATTTGGAGTCAAGGGGTCGGGCTTATAAATTCTGGGGATCAAGGGTTGACGCACTGCAGTGCAGACCTCTTGATGGAATTGCGAGAGGTTTATCGCTTCACACGGGTGACAGTTCGGGCACTGTGAAGCTGCGGCGATGGCAGGCTGCGGGGCCTCTCAGCTGAGGGAAACGGCAGCCCTTTGGAGCAGGCTCTCTGCCCTGTTGGCTATCAGTCGGCAGGGAAATAGACAGTCTCACACAAACTTCTGAGTTCATACCCAGTTTACTAGCGTTCACTTTAGCAATGCTGCCGGTTCATGTTCCTGCCAAGTCTAGCCAGATAGTCCTCAAAGAAATGGGGTGGCTATCAAGAACTTTTCTATTTCTTTCACGACAGGTTGCTGTCAGCGCTCACTGTCTGCTCTGTCTATGCAGCTCGCACACAAGCACCAATCCGACAGCCATGGGCTCTGTTGGTCAACCGTACCAAGTCCCCTGACCCACATACACACTTCTCGGCGATGTGCAGCATAGCCCCTATAGACTCGGGCTCTCGCGGTTCAGTGAATTGTGTTGGAATTCTCGCCACTTAGGCCGGCACGGGTTCCCAACCAGCCCTTTCGATTCTCACTTTGGTCAGTGCTCAGGAATCGGGCGACATGCGGAGGTGATTTCGCTGCCTTCCCCAATTGCCTCATCGCCTCTCGCTGTCTCTAACTTCTACTGTCCTCCGAGACATTCTCCTTACTCTGCTCCTGTCCCCGAGACTCTCTTCTGGAAGCGCCCAATGTGAGGCAATTACACAGCGATTGTTCCAGGGCGACATATCGCCTTTGGGTTCCCAGCCCGTGGTTGGGCCAGGGGTGTAATGTAAAATATGGTCTGCAGAGTTTACGATCGTACCCGGCCTGAGACGGGACAGGGGGCCCCTAATGTCTTTGGTAGAAAGAAGGTTAATCATATCACAGACATATATTATTAAACTTGAAAGAATGGCACTATGGACTTTGCACAGGATGTCCTGGTGAATTCGCCATGGTCACTAGCTAACATTTAAAGGGACTTAGGGTGATTTTTAATGAGTATAAATATAGAGGTCATTATGACCTTTTAATGATCTAGTTTACTTTAGGCATGGGGCGAGACAAGGGCATCCTCTATGTTGGAGGAAGGGAAGATTTAATTATAACTCACAGACATGGATTCTTTATGTTAGAGCATGGACTATGGACCTCTCTGCCACATGTAAGTTGTAATGGGTCACACTAACATTTAGAAGGGTAGATGCTTCTTGTAACTATAATATTAGGTTATATACAGATTCTTTGATGGGGTTATCAGGAATGTCTGATTCCATTTGTGGGTCAGAAGGAATATTTCCATGTGAGCTTGTTGCCACAGGTTTTTAGCCTCTTGGATCACTGTAACTATGTAATAGATGGCTAGTACAGTTACTTCCTACCACCCACAACTTCTCTCTTCCTCTAACCCACTCTTGGACTGGGCCCCTCAGCAGGCCCTCATGGTACCTGACATGGGTTCCTAAACTCTGCTGGGCGGTTGTTAGTGTCTAAGGCCCTTTCCACATCTGTGCTGCCTCTGCGCTCACCTGCCCTGCCTGCCCTATGCAAGCACACATGCAAGCGCAGGTGCATTTAGAGCAGTACGGCAAGTGCATAGGCGCATGTATGCACTGCTCTTGCACTCGCCTGCGCTCAGTGCCCCCATTACCTGCTATGGCGAGGGCAGCCGAGCGCAAGAGATGAAATTCCGAAGTGCGAGTTAGAATAAGCTGATGTCAACGCACATGTCTTGGCCAGACGCACCCAGAAACGCAAATTGTGACGTTTCTGGGTGTGTCAGGAGTAGCGCATGAGCAGTGATGTCAGCTTATTCTCACTCGTGCTTCCGGGATTTAGTCTCTTGGCGCTCGGCCATAGCAGGTAATTGCAGGCACCGAGCGCAGGCGAGCGCAAGAGCAGTGATCATGCGCCTATCGCTTGCTGCACTTACCTCTAAATGCACTTGTGCTTGCATTTGCGCTAGCGCAGGGCAAGCAGGCGAAGAGGCAGCATAGATGTGAACTAGCCCAGACTTACCATCCCATTTCCATGAGAACAGAGATACCACATCCGTGGAACGGGTGCAGTACCTCTTGTGTGACCAGACGGTAGGGGTGCCACACATGCACCAGAGGAACATGATTCATTTTCACACTACAGGCACAACGAAAATGTAGCAATAAGGGACCTTTTGCATCAGCATTTTTGCTGATTCGCAACAGATCTGGCAGATTTTGCCACATCTGCTACATAACGGCCGATTTGCGGCAAGCCCCATTCATATTCTAAGGACTTGTGGTCAGTTGCGGCAAGTGCAGTTTTACCGGATGCAGCAAATCTGGCACTTGGGGCGGGCAAAAAAAACCGCTGCTAGCAGTGTTTTTTTTTCTTCGCTGCAAGTGCTGCACTTGCCACACCTGATTGCAAGTCCCATAGAGAATGAATGAGGCCTGCCGCAGGCTTGCCGCAAGTCAGCCATCACGCGGCAGATTCTGCAAAACTGCCGGATCTGCCGCGATTGGGCAGAAACGCTGATGTGAAAGCAGCCTGTTGCACACTGCTGGAATATAGACTGTTGTTAAAGCTCCACAGCACTGTGCCAGCTGCAGTACAGTTACAGGTTTGGGGCAGGCTAATCCCACAATATCTGGTGTACAGTGCCTAATGCTTAATTTTTTGGGGGGGAGCTAAAGCTCCAAACCCAGCGACAGAATGGCAAGATGTTAAAATTAGATAAAATGTCAGGCCACAGACCCTGCTGATAAATGGCAATAGATAGATTTAAATTAAAAATGATGGCCACAGAACCAGCTGCCCAGCTGGTAAGATTTAGCTTTTTTGGACAAAATTTTGTTAAGACATCCTGGTGCACAGTTGCTACAGCTAACATTTTTTGGGTGTTAAAGAAAGCCGCAATAGCACCTTCATTAAGCAGACCTTATATGAAGCTCTAACACCTTCCTTACAAAAAAATGAAGGAAAATGGAGTAGGGGGAGATGAAGGAAGTGGAGTAGGTTTAGGTGAATGTGGCGGTGTGGTTGAAAAGGCATCAATCAACTGTTACTTGTCACAAGTGAC
Source organism: Allobates femoralis (assembly GCA_033576535.1). Lineage (NCBI taxonomy): Eukaryota > Metazoa > Chordata > Amphibia > Anura > Aromobatidae > Allobates > Allobates femoralis. Next base: position 448,254,156 of record JARQOC010000003.1, read on the forward strand.
TGTTCTGCAGTCTATTCAATTCGTTTGGGACATTAAGGGTAAATGTCAGCTTTTCATGCTGTTGTTTCTGTTGCTTTAACTAGGTGATGTGGCTGATGACATCTTCCACACGCTTTAAATAGTCACTTCATCCATCACCTGATGTCACTGCTAGAGTTCATTGTCTGCTTGACCCACTTGCTGTGTGATAGTAGTTCTCTGCCGAAGCTTGCTTGAAAACCTCCTTGTTCTACCTTGAAGTGCTGCTGTCTTTTCCTGGTATCCTTATAGGGTAAACTCAATCTACACCCCAGGTTAAAGCTATGCCTTGGCATCATCAGAGGGAGAGTGGCCAGGGAGGTTGGTAACTTCCACTAATTACACTGTGGGTAAGAGTTCTAAGAAATGGGGGAATGCCTCTGTTGTTTGGCCTCCTAGAAAAGTACCCTCTGTCAAGCGTATAGATGGTAATAAACATTCAGGTACAGACCTGTGTGGGAATAACTACAGTGATGTGCAAATTAATTGGGGCAAAGCAAGTCTTTACTTGTTTTTCTTGCATTGGTTTTACCATTTCTGGTAAGTGTTTTATCAGTTCTTGGTGTCGTTTTCCTTTTTCTTCCACATTTCCCTTTTCGTTTTGGAGAAAATGATCCAGTTTCATTGTGTGTGCGAATTATTCTTGAAACTGTAGATTTTCCAATACCAACGGTGGTAGTGATTTCTCTTACAGTCAGACTTGTATGTTCATTAAGAGTAATAATTCTAGACCTCTTCCGTGGAGTAACATCCATTTTTACAGGCACGAATCACACTGAGATAAAAAGTACACTAAACCACTCCTCACAGAAACAAGCTCTCAACTGAGGCTGAGGGGGCAGCTAGCTGATATTTTCTGACTAAAACCAGTCAAACCACATTTTTTACTCAAGGTTGTACACTCACACCTATTCAAAGCAGTTAAAACTGGTTTGAATCACTGACTGGTAACCAACTTACGATTTTACTTACAAAAATGCTTTGTCCCAATTAATTTGCACAGCACTGTATGTATGGGTATTCACAAAAAACATCAGGTGGAAGTGTACATCTCAGGCTCTTAGCTCCAAACTTATTGATTCATTTAGGGTGATGGCCATCCTCTACCCTATGTGCCTTCAGCTCAGGTCAATGCCAGACATGCCCAGGGGTAAAGGTCCTGAGGCCCCAATACAGGGGGGGACAGTCACGAGTTACTGCTCTGCAGTCTGATCATTTTAAATGTTACATTTCTTTAGGTTATAAAGGGTTAATGTCAGTTTTTTCCATGCTGTTGTTGCTGTTGCTTTAATCAGGTGATTTGGCTGATGACTTCTTTCCCACCCTTTAAATAGTCACATGATCAATCACCTGATGTCGCTATGAGAGTTCATGAGAATTCAATCCAAGCACTCATTCAGGTTTTTTCGTTTTGCTTAAAGGTGATTTATTTCAAAACAAACAAACGTTTGAAATAAATCACCTTTAGGCTGCGTTCACACATAGCGTATTTTGTTGTGCTTTTTTGAGCGCTCGCTTTTTGCCGCGTTTTTCAGCCGCGCAAAAAAGTGCAACAAAATACGCAGGGGCTTTCACACACTGCGCTTTCTTTACCCCAGAAAGCGCAGTGATGTCACAGAGGGGAGGAAGAATCCTGCTTCCTCCTCCCCTCTGTGACAGCCCCAATAGATTTCGCAGTGTATTAATAAACTGACAAAAGGCACATTGCGTATTTTGAAAAAGCGCGCGTAAAAAAGCACAGCAAAATACGGAATGTGTGAACGCAGCCTAAAGCAAAACGAAAAAACCTGAATGAGTGCTTGGACTTAATTCTCATGATATTGTGGATCTCTGATCCTTTCCGTAAGCACCATCAACTTCATTTTAACTGGTGTGCTGGTCTTTAACGGCTATGAGAGTTCATTCATTGTATTACCTGCAGTGGCGAGGCTAGCCCCCTTGCTGGCCAGCGCACTAGCCAGGGTTACCTTAGATCAGAGGTCCCCAACTCCAGGCCTCAAGGCCCACCAACAGTGCAGGTTTTCAGGATCTCCTTAGTATTGCACAGGGGTTGGAATCATTACCTGTGCAGATGATCACATTAACACCTGTGCAATACTAAGGAAATCCTGAAAACCTGCACTGTTGGCGGGCCTTGAGGCCTGGAGTTGGGGACCTCTGCCTTAGATGACAGAGACTAGGCACGTGACAGTGGCAGGGGGAAGGACCTTCTCATGGTGTCAGGTTCCCTTTCCCCTCTCCCTACTGTAAAGGTCTTCCTTCCCCTTTTTACCACACTGCTGTCCATTTGTGTCGCCCCTTGCAGCGTACATTTAACGTTTTTTTTCAAGTTATTATATTAATGGACTTGACTTATGGCCACTTTACACACACCAACTTATCTGTCCAACTTCTGAACAACTGATGGCCACTTTACACACACCAACTTATCTGTCCAACTTCTGACCAACTTGCTGGTTGCAGTGAAATCATGGACACATTGTTCCATTGTACACAGTCACAAAATGGAGCAATGTGTCCATGATTTCACTGCAACCAGCAAGTTGGTCAGAAGTTGGACAGATAAGTTGGTGTGTGTAAAGTGGCCCTTACTGGTTGCAGTGAAATCATGGACACATTGTTACATTTGTACACAGCCACAAAATGGAGCAATGTGTCCATGATTTCACTGCAACCAGTAAGGGCCACTTTACACACACCAACTTATCTGTCCAACTTCTGACCAACTTACTGGTTGCAGTGAAATCATGGACACATTGCTCCATTTTGTGGCTGTGTACAAATGTAACAATGTGTCCATGATTTCACTCCAACCAGTAAGTTGGTCAGAAGTTGGACAGATAAGTTGGTGTGTGTAAAGTGGCCATAAGTTGTTCAGAAGTTGGACAGATAAGTTGGTGTGTGTAAAGTGGCCCTTACAGAAAGCTACAACCTCCCACCTCAAATAAAGTGGTGGCGGTGGAAGTGGAGTAGTTTCAGGTGGACATGGCTTTGTTGGTCTAATAGGCATCAGAGGAGGAGTTGATAGAGGAAGCAAACCGTTTTTTAGTGGTTTTACAAGTTTTTTCTTTTAAGGGGTTATTGTATTTAAGGATTTTTCAAAACATTGGGCATAACAGATAGAGTATACCAATGTCTGGTTGTAGTTGGTATACTTGTCTACTCTGCAAAAGGTTCAGACAAGTCTGGTGTAATCCACAATTTATACATTTTAAGAAAAGTCAGCTTGTTCACGCTCTGATTTTTGTGAAATGATAAGAATATTCAGATTACACTGGCCACAGGCAGAATATTTGGTAGCAGTACTGAAAGGTGCGTGATAACACACAGTGTGACATTTCTGCAATATTTACACAGCAAGGCACACAGTATACACACACTGATTTTTGTGAAATTATGAAAATAGACAAGATTTTTGGCAGCAGTACTGAAAGGTGCATGATATCACACAGCGTGAAGTTTGTGTGATATTTACAAAGCATGGCACGCTGTACACACGCTCTGCTTATTATTAGTATAAGTAAATAGTCAGATTACACTGTGTGCCACTTTTTTTCAGTGCTGTGCAGAGGTCTGTGATGCAGCGCTGTATGAGCTTTTCATTAATTACACCTACCACTGACCGTCACTCCAACCTTCTATATCTACACTTTATTAGTTTCGCTAACTTGCATCTATCACTGAATGTCCTATCCATAGCACTATGTTCAGCAAAATAGCATTGAGCCTCGTGATCGGAACTTTATACAGCCATGATCATGGGGTGTGTTGGCCAATCACAGCCGTGCCAATACTATGACTGTCTATCCGGGACCAAGTGCCTCCAGGTCCGCGCCGCTGCCTCAATGGAATATCAAAGACAATGGAATGCTTTGAGTAAAGTAATCTTCTACTTTATTTTCAGATGCGTTTCGGAGCTTAAATCCCAGCTCCTTCCTCAGGGAATCTGGGAGCTAGGATTTAAGCTCCGAAACGCATCAGAAAATAAAGTAGAAGATTACTTTACTCAAAGCATTCCATTGTTTTTGATATTCCATTGAGGCAGCGTCGCGGACCTGGAGGCACTTGGTCCCGAATAGAGTTTCATCCCCTGTGGAAGTGTGGTCCTTGCTGCGGCTGCTAGGTTTGAGCGATCAAGCTGGTTGTGGGCTTCACAACCGAACCAGGTGAGCAGTTTTTATACTGTACGTGAATTGTCTCCTAAGTGGGATAAGACCCTATGCGCATTCTCATTTTTCTAAATACTATGACTGTAGCTGAAATGTCCACAATCTGTAATCTAGTTGATTGTCTGTGCTGTAGCCTTTTAACTATCTTTATTTGGGTGAGAAAACCAAACAGAAAATGGACATACATTAAAATACACGTGTTCATGCTTCTGCACTGAACACTGGATGTTGGGTACAAACTCTAAAATTTCAAGTTCGGTTCACTCATCCATACTCTTAATCTTTCACTTTTTAGTAGAGGCTTGAAGGTTTTAATGTAAAATTGATTGATATTTTTGGAACTGTTCATAATTCCCTTCAACTTCACTAAAGTTACAGAATGTTGTCTCCACCATGCATCACTGTGGGTATGCAGTTTTTTTGCTAATGCCCAGGGTTGGCTTTGTGGCAATCATACCTTTTTTAAGTTAATAATTCAGTTAAATTCTATTCCTACATCAGAGCTCTTGCAACATGATCACAGAATGATAATGTGTTGCCCTGACTGCCACAATGGTACTCTTTTGTGAAAGCCAAGCCTGTGGTTGGCATTCATAGGAGATGCATGATTTATGCTATATACAATGATACTGTGGCATTGCTGTACATAGTACAAGCAATCAAAGGTCACAAGTTCAACGAAACATTAACTGATATAGTGAAAAATTAAAAAAAGTTTTAAAAGAGTATGAAAAAAATATAAAAATTCACATCACCCCAACTGTCACCCTTAAAAATTGAAAAACTAAAAAATTAAAAATACACATATTTAGTCTCACTGCATTTGTAAAAATCCAATCTATCACAATATCCATAACTTAATCAGATTGGTAAACGGCGTAACAAGTAAAAAAAATTAAAACACTAGAATTGCAGTTTTTTTGCCGCGTCAACAACAGAAAAAATTTAATTTAAAGGCAATATAAAAAACAAACTTAGGCTAGAGTCACATTTAGTTATGAAAATGCGGTTACCGCATCCAGTTTTGGATGGGTAATCACATGTTCATTCAGACACATTTGCATAAAAATGTGTCCCTTAAGCCGCATCTGGTAACCGGATTGCTCATAATGTTCAATCCGTTTGCCGGCTGTTTTGTTCATCCCTGGGGATGAACAAAGGGTTAATATCTATGGCACCGCACCGCACCGCCATAGCACTACTGTAAAAGTTTTCAGCAGCATATACTGTACGCAAATGGCGTAAGCACCAGGTACAGCTCCTTGAGGATGCTGCCCTCTACCTGAAGCTTACGAACATTAAGTACTGTACTCCAGCACAGCCAGGAGCCGTCACATGTCTTTTCAATTACAAAAAGCTGACAAAAGCCGCAATAATTTAAATATAGATATTAATCCCTTCACATGCCGAACTATGTGGGGAACGTCTGTAGGAGGGTGAGCACTCCCTACAGACATGAATTAGAAGATCCAGAGCCACTTGTCCATAAAGGACAAGTGGCTCCGGATCTTCTAATTCATGATCTTCAACAGTGGTGCCAGCTGCGATCTGTGAGCCTGGGAACCTGGAGGAACATTATGTGAGGTGAGCGGCTTTCCTTCAACCCCACCCGCACTCAGCTGTTTTCAACTCCCTACAGACATGTTGCCCACATCTATTAATAACATTAACCCTTTGTTCATCCCTGTGGCAGCAGGGATGAACAAAGCAGCTGGCTACCGCAGGCATTCACATGTGCCTTGCGGTAGCCAGATGGGCTCCCATAGGAGCCCATTATAGCAAGCCTGCTGCGGTTTGCAAACCGCCCTGAAACTGCAGCATGCTTATGCACATTATACTGTAACTCCAAATTACAAAGAGGGTCGCCGGCTACCATTCAAATATTTAACAGCCGACAATAGCGCGAATAGTAATAAAAGTGTATTAAACCTTTACAAAACCACTCTATTATGGACAAATTCTCTAGAGAGGGTGGACACTCCTGGAGACATGTTGCCCACATATAATATTAACATTAACCTTTGTTCATCCCGCAGCCACAAATGAACAAAGCATCCGGCAACCGATTCGCACATTTAAGCAATCCGTACCGAATGCGGTTAGGAAAACATTTGAATACAAAATGTGTCCTGAAGGCACATGAATTACTGGCACTGGATCTGGAGCGGTAATTGCAATGTGCCTCCAAGTGTGACCAGCCATGTGCTTAAAAACAACTTGCACTCACAAGTTTATCAATGGAAAAATTAAAAATATGAATCAATAATAATAATATTAAAATCTCATCCTTAATGGTTAAAAGGTAATATTAGGATCAAAAAAAGCACTGCTTAAATCCCTAAACACTTTTACTCTTGAAAATTTATCCTAAGGCCACATTCACACTTCAGTATTTGAGCATTTTTCACTTAGTGTTTGTAGTCCAAAACCATAAGTGGAACAATCAGAGAAAAGTATAAGGGCTATTTCATATCTAATGCAGGTTTGCGTTTGCTTCAATTTGCTTTCATGGCCTGTGCACATCTAATGAGGTTGCATTGCCTTCATTTGCGTTTCTATGCCTTTTTACGCTCAATGCATGGTTTGACCCCATAGGTTTAATGGATAGCCATACAAACACATGAAAAAACCATGTCATTTTCAGCAAACGCAAAAATTCATGCGTATTTTGCAAACGCAGCCCAAACATTTCTGCAATAATTTCTGGCTTTCGTTGCAAGACACATGCTTTTTGCTTTTGCTGAAATGACATGCGTTTTTGCATGTGTGTCCATTAAACCCTATGGGCCAAAACGCATGCCAATTGAGGGTGCAAATCAGAAATGAGCCACACGCCTACAGTGATCTAGGTCTAGATGGTGTCTGCCACTTAGTAGTGGTAGGAGGACAGAGGACAGGTATGTCAGCGTAGACTCATCAGACCTAAGTCACTTTGTCCAATGTTGAGGAAGCAAATTGCCAATTGTGTACAAGAACTTCAGAAATAAAAAGATAAGAATTTTGAGTTTTTTGAAAAAAACATAGTTTTTAAACTTTTTTCTCATATACATAAAATGTTAGATTTGTACATCATTGGTAGTAGCTGTAGGGCTGCAGAGAATTTTTTTCTAGTTGTTTGAACCAGCGTACCTGCTGGCACCAGTTTCACAGTTGTCGTGAGTGCTGTGAGTTTTTTTCTGATGTGTCACATGACTACATCAGTGTGCAGTTTAAATTGCTTCCATAAACCAATTAAGGCAGGCGATTAAACCGCTCAGCTGATGCGTCTGAACACATTGTTGGGTTGCCGCCTTTGCACGGTCAATGATTAAGGTCATGCAGCCATCTGAGTGATCCTCTGCAACATGGAACCTCGCAGAGAGGTGAGCATTTTATTTTTTTTTAACATTCCTTTTTAATTTCACTTTAGCAGTGTATGTAGATACACTGCTTAAGTGAAAGTAACAGCCCTGACACTACTTGCCTGGTGCGGCTCCCCACAGCTATTTCTGTGTCCGGATCCCTCAAAATCCCGGCTCCGGACACAGAAATGGCATCCGGAAGTTTACAATCCAGACCTGTCCATTCCTGTTCGTGTGGTCCTGCAAAAAACAGGATCCACACAAACAGGAACAAAACCGTTGGGTAAAGCCAGCCTTAGGGCTACTTAATAGAGATTTCAGGAGGCTCTATGCTAATGTTTTTTTTACTTAAATATCTAATAATATGGCCTTATTTTTGTAAATATAAAAGCATGTTCATCTCACATGCTGGATCTAACTATATATCATGTTTAATTACAAGACGATATTTAACATGCAAGACAAAAAATAGTAGGTAAATTTTTGATTTTGCAGCATTTTCTGGCTTTTAGCTTGAATGAATGTCTCATCTGCAAATAGCCTATTGATTAAATCAGACTTTTATGCTTAAAGTGTAAATGTAATTTCATTGAAAAAATAAAATATACTGCATTGGTTGTTAATGACTTCTTATATTCTCACATTTTTCTGTGCTATTTTAAAAACTGCATTTTATGGCTGTGTGGGTGTGGTCAGCATCTGCCAGCACTGTGAGTGTATTTCCACAGCTTCTGAGAGTAGGCTGACAGGGAGCAGTGTGACAGTAGAGAAGGGGTTAACAGAGATTGTGACTGAGCTGTGTGGAACCAGATGACAGATCAGAAGCTTGTGCCAAGGAAAGAGGAGTTTGCATTGATCCTGACATTCAGTCATTGCTCAGCTCACTGCTGTAATCTGATACATTGTTTCCTCATCAGCTATAGTCAGCAATGTAAGCCACACCCCTTATCCCTTATATGGTAATGTGGCTGTATTTAGTGTGAAGATGGATCTGACTGATAATGAACATATCTGCTTCACACACAGTCTGGTGGGGACACCTTGTTGAAAGTTTATGAATGGTTTTCTAATGAATTTTTCTAATGAAGTATATTTGAAAGTTTGTTAAGAATCACTTGTACTACATTATTATTATATAAAAATTTAAATGGCAGTTATGCTTTAATAATTATTTATATTTTTTTTAATTGTGAGTGTTCTGTTTTTCCATATTACAATCTAAATGAAAAAATGAAAAAAATTTGAAATCTTGCAATTTTCACACTGGACGCTATTTTGAAGTCTAGCTTCCTGTTGTTTTAGTACATTTCAGCAATATATTAACTCAGACCTTATCTTTTGTATTAAAGGATCTATTGAGCCTGTGAAAAAGTCATTATGAAGGAAAGTGGAGTGGGGAATGCGTTGACATCACCTATTGTGATTGGTGGACCTTATATTCTCAGTTTAGTATAGAAGTGTTAAGTTATTGTTTTTCTGTCTCCACTGCACAACTGTTCCAAAAAGTTTGTGAAAAGTGGAAAATTAATAATTTAGTCTTTTTTTTAATACAGATAAAGATTAAAAATTACAAATAGCACAAAAACCTGATTGAAAGTTAGGTGCTTTTCAACTGATATGTTCATTTACATAAAAGATTGTTTGTTCCTCTAGATCTAAAAAAGTGCATGATTTGTGATTTTTGCACAAACTACAACTTTTTGGTTCTCCGCTTTAGCTAAAAAATGGAATATACCAATTACCGTATATACTCGTGTATAAGCCGACCCGTGTATAAGCCGACCCCCCTACTTTTGCCCCAAAAATCTGGAAAAAACCTATTGACTCGTGTATAAGCCGAGGGTGGACCCCAGCACAGGTATACAGCCCCCAGCAGTGTGGTATACAGGTCCCCCCCCAGTGGAATACAGGCCTCCCCAGTGGTAGTATACAGCAGCCCCAATGGTAGTATATAGCATCCCCAGCAGCCCCAGTGGTAGTATACAGCAGCCGCAGTGGTAGTATATAGCAGCCCCAGCAGCCCCAGTGGTAGTATATAGCAGCCCAGCAGTAGTATACAGCAGCCCCAGTGGTAGTATATAGCAGCCCCAGTGGTAGTATATAGCAGCCCCAGTGGTAGTATATAGCAGCCCCAGTGGTAGTATATAGCAGCCCCAGTGGTAGTATACAGCAGCCCCAGTGGTAGTATACAGGAGCCCCAGCAGCCCCAGTGGTAGTATACAGGAGCCCCAGCAGCCCCAGTGGTATATACAGCAGCCCCAGTGGTATATACAGCAGCCCCAGTGGTATACAGGCCTCAGCAGTATATACAGCAGCCCCCAGAGGTTATACAGCACCCCCCAGGGGTTATACAGCACCCCCCAGGGGTTATACAGCACCCCCCAGGGGTTATACAGCGGCCCCCTGGGGGTACCCAGCAGCCCCCAGGGGGTACCCAGCAGCCCCCTGGGGGTACCAACATACCCCTGGGGGTACCAACAGCCCCCAGGGGGTACCCAGCAGCCCCCTGGGGGTACCAACATCCCCCTGGGGGTACCAACAGCCCCCAGGGGGTACCCAGCAGCCCCCAGGGGGTACCAACAGCCCCCTGGGGGTACCAACAGCCCCCAGGGGGTACCCAGCAGCCCCCTGGGGGTATCAACATCCCCCTGGGGGTACCAACAGCCCCCAGGGGGTACCCAGCAGCCCCCTGGGGGTACCAACATCCCCCTGGGGGTACCAACAGCCCCCAGGGGGTACCCAGCAGCCCCCAGGGGGTACCAACAGCCCCCTGGGGGTACCAACAGCCACCAGGGGGTACCCAGCAGCCCCCTGGGGGTATCAACATCCCCCTGGGGGTACCAACAGCCCCCAGGGGGTACCCAGCAGCCCCTGGGGGTACCAACAGCCCCCAGAGGGTACCCAGCAGCCCCCTGGGGGTACCAACAGCCCCCAGGGGGTACCAACAGCCCCCACAAGCTGGCACTGTCCCCCCTTGTAAGTGCCCCCCCCCGGTGCTTATACATTACCATCCCGGTGTTCTGATCGGTGCCGCTCCTCCGTGCTGCGTCTTCATCCTCCCGCGCTGGCTGCATCCGGGTTCTGAGTTCTCCAGCGGTCGCGCGATGACGTCACATCGCTGCGACAGCCGGAGATCACGGATGGAGCCAGCGCGGGAGGATGAAGAAGCACCGAGGAGCGGCGCCGATCAGAACACCGGGATGGTAATGTATAAGCACCGGGGGGGGGCCCTTACAAGGGGGGACAGTGCCAGCTCTTGGGGGGGCCATATGCACTGCTTCCCCCTGCCGCTGATTGACAGGGGGATGCAGTGCATATTTAATGAGCGGCCCCACGTGACGGGGCCGCTCATACAGCAGCCCCCTCCGCCTCCTCCAGCCTCCACAGCCCCCACCACACAGCCCCCACCACACAGGTCTACCGTATAGACCCGTGTATAAGCCAAGGGGGGACTTTTCAGCCCAAATTTTGGGCTGAAAAACTCGGCTTATACACGAGTATATACGGTAATAAATATTCATCAATAATTGAAGAGGATTTTTTTAAATGTAAAGCATATCTCACAAAATATTTTTTACACATTTTTCCGATTCAATTTTCTAAATTAACAATTTAATAGAAGAACATTGTACTATGGTAGGATGTAATTCTATTTGATTGTTTTATGGTTTTAGAGTTTTCTTCAAATACATTTTCTATTCTAAGACCAAAATCTTACCTGTCTACCAAACTATTTTCTAATTATATCTTCTTATGTAAGAAAATATTTGTCCTATTGTTTTACCACTCTCTCAATCATATAGTATATGTTACTTTGGAACCACAAAGGAAAGAATTGAATGTAGGTGAGATATTAAATACTTTAAGTGTACAATCATTGCCCATTGTTAATATCAGCAACAACAAGTTTTGCTAGGTGCACATACTGGGATTTATGAGACAATACTTATTATGCTGCAGTGTTAAATTTATAATCACTATTATGTTGTGTTAACTCTTGGGAAATAAATGAACTGGACATATATTGAATATTTCCATGGTCCGTAGATCTATTTACAACAATGTTTTTATTATGGTATAGTCTACTGGGATGGCTGCTGTGTTGTATTTCTATTCATAAATGGATAAAGAGTCTTTTTCACTGTCTGACTAGCTTGTTTTCTGAACAATGTGTGAAGATTCATATATTTGCAAGATGATATTGGTCTTTTGTGAGTTCAGATAGTGGTTATATAAATGGAGCATAACTACAATACATAGGGTGCCAAGGTTGTTGTCACATGTGGCCTGCATTCCCTCTGCTCCATATAAAGAGACAGCAAGTACTTTAGCATACTTTCTAGTTATGCCCTGGTATAAATTTTGCAGGGCCATCAAGTAACCTGTTAAATATTGCATATACTATTACGACAGAGCCTGGAAAAAGTATTCATGCCGCGTTAAAGTTATACATTTTTTCACGTTACACCCAAAAACTTACATTTATTTTATTTGGATTTCATGTGATAAACCAACACAAATATGCAAGTATTTATGAAGTGTAAAGGAAATAACACATTTTTTTCTAAATAAAATATACAAATCTTAAAATTGTGGAATTCATTTGTATTCAGTCCCCTGTGATTGAGTGACCGATTGCCTCCAGAGATCAACTAAATATTAATTTCCACCTGTGTGTAATATATTATTTATTTGTTCTATAAAGGCTTTAGAGGTTTGAATGAGATCATTAGGGTTTAAACATCATCGTGAAAACCAAAGAACCCATCAGACAGGTCAGAGATAAAGTTGTGGAGAAGAGTAGGGTTAATTTATACAAACAAACTCAAGCTCTAAATATCTCATGGCACACTGTTCAGTCCATTAACTGAAAATGGAAGGAGTATAGCACAGCTGCATATCTACCAGGACATGGCCGTCCACCTAAAGTGACAACCCAAGCAAGGTGAGCACAAATTAGAGAAGCAGCCAAGAGGCCCATGGTCACTTTGGAGGAACCTCAAAGATCCATGTCTCCGTTTTTGAGTTCGTTTTTGAGTGGTGCTGCATTTTTTTGACCCATAGACAATGTCTCCTATGACAAAAATGGATCAGAAAAGCGCAATACAAACTAATATGCACTTTCCCAAAACGGAACAAACACATCACTTTTAAAGTGCCCTATCTGAATGCCAAAGATGAAAACCCATAGACTTTGCTGGGATGTCATTTGAGTGATCCGTTTTCTGTAGTGCACTGCAAAAAATGCATCAAAAAAAGGATAGTCTGAATGTAGCCTTAAATTTCCTTAGAAGTCTTTCTCTTGTCTCTCTATCTCTCCTCCTTCTTTTCAGATAATTATTATTATTATTTATATAGCACCATTAATTCCATCGTGCTGTACATGAGAAGGGGTTTCATACTAAATTATAGATATAGTTTACAATAAACAAATTAACAATGACAAACTGGTACAGAGGGGCGAGGACCCTGCCCTTCAGATATACGTTCCTTTAGTTCTTTATTGTACAGTGGTCATGATTTTGATAATTTGTTATCATTGCCGGCAATGTTTCCTATGAGCTGGGTAAAAATGCTTGCGTTCAAATGCACCTGCGTTTTGCAATGCATTTTTACCGCATTTGCATGCATTTTTCCCATACAAGTCTATGGGTGCAAAAACGTGATGTGAAAAGGCCCTAACACATCCAATGGTCTGCCTCTGTTTTTGCTGTTGTTTGCAGCATTGAATTGCATTTGTGGCTTTAAGAAATAAATGTAATTGAAGACATGAATGTTAGTGCTGCAGAAGCACAGGATGGCTAGTTAGCTTCCTGCCCCAACGTGCAGCATCATGATAACGTCACCTCACTATGCTGCTACCATCACTCCAGCGCCACTGAAACAGCAAAAATGGCTGGGAAGATAAGTGCTCCATAATAGAGTCAAAGAAGAAACATTCATTGAAGAGGTGTTCGCTTTACAGAAAAAAGGATAATGTGAGAGTGCCGTATGGAGAAAAGTGCTGTGTGAGACAACGTTGTACAAAGGAGGCATAGTATGAATCTGCAGAGGGGACATCGTCGGAAGTGGAACACTATGAAAAAGTGTTCAGTGATTTGATAGGGGCAGCATGAAGTGAAAGAGTGGAGGAGACAGCATATAGGTCAAAGTTCATAAGCGAGAACTGTGAAATGAACTGTATAGTTCATAAAGAAGAATGAAACGGCTGTTACAGTTCATACAGGAAGACAGTGTGGTGATGATAATTCATAATTCATTCATGATTATAGTTCATAAGAGATGTTGGTGTGTTGGCTATAGTTCATAAGTGGGTCAGGGTACAGATTACAATTAGAGATGAGTGTGAAGACACAGCTTGTCTCTATGCAAATCGGGGGTTAATGTTCTTAATTTGGCCAGAATATTGACCTTTTTTTGTAATTTTATGTTTGCTAAATCATAGTTTATTGCCAGACCATGCAGAGTCTTCCTTTGTCCAAATTTGTGTACTGATAATTTAATTATCTTACTCTCTTTTCTCTTCTGACTACATACACTCAAAGGAGAATTAAGTATGTGGCTTGAAATCCAGCCAATAAGAGCACAGCCTTATTCCACCAGCCCTGGAAGAACACAATATACCCTGAAGTGTAGGCTTGGGATATAAAAAGGGACTTCATTGAGTCACCAGAGAGAGATGAGGCATGACCCAGCCTAGGCATGTTGGCACTGGCTAGGGAATCAGAACCTGAATTATATTATTATATGGACTTCAGCCTAGGATTCTAGGATTCAGTTGAAATATCAGAGACTACGTAAAGAGGATACCCAGGTTGGGACAATCCTGTCAGCTTGCTACAGACTTTGCTATACTCAGTCATCTTCCTAAGCTTGTCACTATTCCTTTCTCAGTGAGTGCCCACAAAAATCAGAGTGCTGCTGGATTGGAGTAAGTGGTCCTGGAATCCCACAAGGACCGAACATTCTAATCCCTGGCGAGCCAACGGAAGGGTGAGAAACTGTTGCCTGTTACATTGTGTGTTTTGCTTGGTTATGTGTTATATGCCTTTGATTGTTGGGGATCCAATAAAGCCTTAGCATTGTATGGTTCCTTCACCCTGTGTTGTCTGAGTGGTGTTCCGCCCACAGTTAAGGAGTTTGAGCATTCAGTTGGGATGGGCCCTGGTCCATGGGGTCTATCTAAAGGCGGCCAGGCCAGCGGATGAAAGCACCCACTAAACCTCATGTCTCCACAGTTGGTGGCAGCGGTAGGATACCATTCAGCATTCAGCCTGGTTTATCCAGGAGAGCTGCAGGGGACTGGTATTCGTGGACACCATTCAAGGGCTCAACAACCAGGGAGGCATATAAGCATACCCAGCAGACCATACGTGAAGCATAGGGATGGGCGAATCTACTCGCTAGGACTCGTTACTCGGCGAGTAGTAAGGGACTCGCAGGACTCGGTACTCTGCGAGTTTCCCAGCGTTTACTCACACGAGTCCAATGCAAATCATTGGCAAACGCTGACAAAACTAGGATTGCCATTGTTTGTGCCAGTGATAGCAGGGAAACTCGCAAAGTAACTGCTGTTACTTTGCGAGCCGAGTCCAGCTGTCTTTTCTGTGCAGGCTGCTCCAGGGTCCTAGAGCCCGCCTGCTCACAGAGATGATGTAGCAGTGCTGAGATTGTTCTCAGTCTGCTCATTCCCTGTGCATAGACATCTATATCTATGCACAGGGGATGTAGCAGAGAGGACATCGTGTTTTGGACTGCGTCGGACAGAAGAGGATTCTTTTAATTAAAGATGGAGTCCCTAATGGCTTTTTTTTTTATTTCAAATAAAAAATTTTCTCTGTGTTGTGTTTTTTTAACCCTTTATTGGAGATTCTTAGTGGCTGGGTCAAACTTGGCCTGACATTAAGAATCTCGGGCTTAATACCAGCTTGTATAACAAAGCTGGTATTAACCCCTTTATTACCCAGCGTGCCACCGCCACCAGGGCCGCTGGAAGAGCGGGGTTCAGCACCAGAGGATGGCGCTTCAATGAACGCGCCATCTTCTGGGGCGGCTGCGGGCTGCAATTTGCAGCGGGGGGTGCCCAGAAAGCTTGGGCATCCCTGCGCTGCGGATTCCAGCCCACAGCTGCTTAGCTGTACCTGGCTAGACATAGAAATTGCGCGGAGCCCCACGCATTTTTTTTTTATTTCATGAAATTCATGAAATAATTAAAAAAAAGGGCTCCCCTATATTCTTGTGTCCGGCCAGGTACAAATAGGCACCTGGGGGTTGGGGCAGCCCGTCGCTGCCTGCTGGATCCGGCTGGTTCCAGAAATACGGCGAAGCCCACGTGAATTTTGTTTCTGACAAATCCATAAAACAATGTAAATAAAAGGGACTGCATCTTTATTAACCCCTGGACCATGGGTTAGGGGTTAATAAAGATGCAGTCCCTTTTTTAGGATTGTTTTATTGATTTTTCAGAAAAAAAATTACATGGGCTTCGCCGTATTTCTGGAACCAGCCGGATCCAGCAGGCAGCGACGGGCTGCCCCCAACCCCCAGGTACCTGGCCAGACACAAGAATATAGGGGAGCCCTTTTTTTTACTTATTTCATGAATTTCATGAAATAATAAAAGAAAAATGTGTGGGGCTCCGCGCAATTTCTATGTCTAGCCAGGTACAGCTAAGCAGCTGGGGGCTGGAATCCGCAGCGCAGGGAAGCCCAAGCTTTCTGGGCACCCCCCGCTGCAAATTGCAGCCCGCAGCCGCCCCAGAAGATGGCGCGTTCATTGAAGCGCCATCCTCTGGCGCTGAACCCCCCTCTTCCAGCGGCCCTGGTGGCGGTGGCACGCTGGGTAATAAAGAGGTTAGGGCCAGCTTTGTATTATCAGCTGGCCCTAAGCCCGAAATTTATGGCGGTCACGCCAATATTAGACCTGACCGCCATGAATTTCTATTAAATTGTTTTAAAAAAAACACAACACAGAGAAAAATTTTATTAGAAATAAAAAAAAAGCCATTAGGGACTCCATCTTTAATTAAAAAAATCCTCTTCCGTCCGACGCAGTCCAAAATGCGATGTCCTCTCTGCTCATCCCTGTGCATAGATATAGATGTCTATGCACAGGGAATGAGCAGACTGAGAACAATCTCAGCTCTGCTACATCAGGCAGCAGGCGGGCTCTAGGACCCTGGAGCTGCGGCAGCCAGCACACAGAGCAGACAGGACTCTTATCTGTGCGAGTTTCCCAGCGATTACTTGCAAAGTAAACTAGTCCAATGCAAATCAATGGCAAAACTAGGATTGCTTCAGGCTGAAGCTTCCGAGACACATCTGTGATTTGTAAATCGCACACTACTCGCTATTACTCGCTTCCCCATTCATTAACATTGGACTCGCTAGGCTCGCAACGAGTAGCGAGTCCCGGGCTCGGACTCGCTAGAGTCAAGCGATTCCGAGTAATTTAGGATTCGCCCATCACTAGTGAAGCATACAGGTTTCGGATGCCGCCATGTCCAACCCCACAAGCGCAGCCATGGGACGAGGATTGGAGTAGAAATAGAGTCGCTACAAGAAACTGCAACTACAGGTGGCATGACAGTTTCAACAGATCAAATTTGGGGAGACTGACACCCAGACGGATTTGATCCAAAAATTGGTAAGTTTGCATGCCAAGAAGGATTAGGATACTTCTTATAAATGAATGGTGTGTAAGGCACATTCAAAATATCCCAATTGAACATGCCATTGCCATGGACTGGATCAGTCACACCATGCAGGCACATTTATTATATTAGAAGAGAACCACTACCAGACATCCTTCATGCAAATTAAAACATCCTTTATTAGAACAACAATCAGACACAGGGGGTGTAAACAGCAGGACTACACAGCAGCACAAAAAATGGCAGGCTACACCATATGGAAAATATATATAATTTTTACCCACAAGTGCACATAGTAATGTCCTCTACAGGGCTGGCAGAGTGGAAGACATTACTATGCACACTTGTGGGTAAAATATCTTATTGAACATAAGTGACATATGGTGGTGTGTACACACTAACTGAGAGGTCAGGTGCTATCAATATGGGTACTCTATTGAGGTTGTATGCACTTTACATTGTACTTGTTGCACTCTAACTCTTGCCTCCCCACTTAATGTATTTGAACTGGATGCCCCGGGGTCTTCTTTATACCTCTGGGACGTCTGCAATTAACATCCCTTGTATTTGCAATTGTATACTCTGTTGTCAATGACTGTTACTTTTATGCATATTTGCTGTAACACTAACCAGTCTCAGATGCAGTAATGCTTTTTTAATCTGATCCCTCACCAAATAAATCCACATTTGCTGACATTTTGGGAAATTGCTCGGATGTACCGTACCCAAACCAAATCGGCCATTTTTGGACGAATTTGAAATTGGCAAACAAGTTTGAGCAAAGTTCGTTCATCTCTTTCAGGAATGGGGGTACGGCAAATATGCATAGTCACCTTCAGGTGAATGTTCTAGTAGGACAAACAGACCTTTTTTCTGGGATGAAACTGAGTTGATGAACCTTTTTTCACCCAAAACATGAACATAAAGAGAGAGAGAGAGAACTTAGTTTGCTGCCAAATCTTTAGGAAGTCGAAATCAAAAGAATCAGCTGCTATTACACCAGAGCAAGCAGATATAGAGGAGGTTACTTGTGGGTGTTGGGAGTATACAGTGAAGAATGGAGATGCTCCAGAGGAATCCCCAACATGGTTGTTATAAGAAAACTCTGCCCAGGGGAGTACTTGCTCCCAGTCGTTCTGATGAGCAGTGATAAAATGGCAGAGATAAGTCTCAAAGATCTGATTAAACCTTTACCTTTCCATTTGCTCATTAGTTTGTGGATGGAATTTAGAGGGAAAAATCCAGTTGTATATTCAGTAGCTTGTATAGAGCTCTTCAGAATGAGAATGTTGAGACTATAAGAAGATTCCATAACCCTCAGAGAGGGGCACGTCCATGACTAAGTCCATGGCAATATGCTGCCAGAGAGTGAATGGAACCAGCTGACACTAAAGAAAACTAGCAGCTTTGTCCCTGGAAGACTTATTTCTGGCACACTGTGGACAGGCGGAGATGAGATCCTGGAAATCTGTCACCAAGGAAGACAACCAGAATCGGCGATAAATAAGATTAGTGGATTTGCATATGCTTATATGACCTGCCAATTTAGATTTGTGGCCCCAGGACAGATTTCACATCCTTCTAGCCATAGGGACAAAGGTGTTGCCTGGAAGAATGTCTTTAGGAAGGACACGGGTGACTTCAATAATCTTGGCTGGAGCAATCATATTCTGAGACTCCTCCACGGAATTGGATATGTCAAAGAACACAGGACATTGCATTTGCTTTGACAATCTTTTCCACAGCACAGAAGTGCAATTTGAAGTTAAAACTTGTGAAGAGGAGTGCCCACCAGGATTCTTATTGTCTGTGTAAATTATTACAGGAGAGCTGGTGCTGTCCAGTAGGTGTTGCCGCTCTTTGAACACTAGCTTGATGGCCAGAAGCTCCCAATACTCAATACTGTAGTTTTGTTTAGCTGGCAAGGACAGTTTGGAGAAAAAAAAAAAAACACAAGATATGGACTTAGCTGGAGAAGTTATTTGAAGATCTGCCCTAGCACCGATAGAGGAGGTATCCACTTCCTGGAGGAAATGCTTGTTAGGATCTGGGTGGTGCAACACTGGAGCCTCAGTATCCTTATGAATAGGGATGGGCGAATCCGAACTGTAAAGTTCTGGACCCGTACCGAATACATACTATTAGGTGACAAGGTCCCGAACACAGGTTTCCTTGGGAAACCCGTGTTACAGTTCGGGCCAGTTCGAGCCAGTGGCTGTGAAACAATAAAATAAAAAACATAATTAAACTTACCTTTGTAGCGACGCGTCCTCCCATCTCCTATCGCGGCCGCTTCTACTTCCAGGGCCGCTCATTAACTACCGGGATTATTCACTACACTGTCTGAGCTCTGCTTTTTCCGGCCAGCGCTCGGCAGTGTTCAGGTTGTGACTGAAGGGTTCACCTGCGGTCATGGCCTGAGCTATGTGAACCCTGACTGTCAGGCAGATTCAACCTGTTCTTGCTCTGCATAGACATTTGTCGTCTATGCAGAGCGATGCTACGTCAGACTGAAGACTGTTTTTTGAATAAAGATGGAGTCTCTAAGTGTGTTTTTGTTTTATTTCTAATAAAATATTATTCCTCTGTGTTGTTTTTTTTAACACTTTACTAGAAATTCATGGTGGTCATGTCTAATATTGGCGTGAATCCATGAATTTCGGGCTTAGGGCCAGCTGATAATACAAAGCTGGCCCTAAGCCCTTTATTACCCAGTGAGCCACGACACCAGGCCCTGGATGAGTCGGATACAGCACCAGAAAATGGCGCTTTTATGAACACGCCATTTTCTGGGGCGGCTGCGGACTGCAATTCGCAGTGGGGAGAGCCCAGAAAGCTTGGGCCTCCCTGCACTGCGCATTCCAGCCCCCAGCTGCCTAGTTGTACCTTGTTGGACACAAAAATAGGGCGAAGCCCCACATATTTTTTTTTGTTATCATTTCATGAAATTCATGAAATAATAAAAAAGGGCTTCCCTATATATTTTAGTTTCCAGCCAGGTACAAATATGCAGCTAGTGGTTGGGGGCAGCCTGTTCCTGTCTGCTGTACCTGGCTGGCATACAAAAATATGGCGAAACCCACGTCAAATGTTTTTTGAAAAATTCATTCAAAAGTTAAAAAAAAACAGATTTAGGGACTGCATCTTTATTAGCCCCTCAAGTCGAGGGGCTAATAAAGATGCAGTCCCTAAATCTGTTTTTTTTTTATTTTTTTAATAATAAAAATTGACAATGGTTCGTCATATTTTTGTTCGTATTTTTGTTCATAGAAGCGCCATTTTCTGGTGCTGTATCCGACTCATCCAGGGCCCTGGTGTGGTGGCTCACTGAGTAATAAAGGGGAATTTCATGAAATAATTAAAAAAAAATTGACGTGGGGCTTCTCCCTATTTTTGTGTCCATCCAGATACAACTAGGCAGCTGGGGGCTGGAATCCGCAGCACAGGGAGGTCCAAGCTTTCTGGACCCCCTTCTCCGCAGGCGCCCCAGAAAAGGGAGCATTCATAGCATTCTGGAACTGTACCCTGTGGAGACACGAGGGTCAGTGGGTGCTCTTGTCCACCGGCCCAGCCGCCTTTAGCAAGACAGCCTGGACCAGGGCTCATCCCCACACTGAGCGCCCGAGCTCCTTAACCGTGGGCGGAACACTACTCAGACAACACAGTGAGAGGGAACCACAATATTAAGGCTTTATTGGTTCCCCAAACAGTTAACAGCATATAACACATAACCATCAAAACACAAAATGTAACAGGCAACAGAGTCTCACCCTTCCGCTGGCTCACCAGGGTTTAGAATATAGCACACCAAAGTCTGAAGCTAGGTGATTGGATCATCCCAACCTGGGTTGCGCCCTTATGCAGTCTTTGTTACCCCAGCCGAATCCAAACATTCGATGCTGAAGTCTTTGTAGAATTATAATCCAAGTTCTGATCCCCTTGGTCGGCACCGTAATGCCTAGGCATGGGGTAATGGCCAGCTAATCCGGTCTGTAGCTCCTAGATTAGCTGCCTGTATCAAGTCCAGTGCACCTCTAGCCGGACCGAAATCCATAGACTGAGGTCACTACACAGAATCAAATAGACAGAATCAAAATCACCCTGGTTAATCAACAGCTCTCCTTGTATACCCTCAGCCCTCATTGCAGGATATTGGAGACTTCACGATTGGTGGAATAAAACTGTATTCTTATTGGCTCGACCTCTAGCCTCTTATAAAACATTTCTAGCAGTATTGCAGTCCTGTCAAGGGAGAGCCACATACTGATTGACATAGCACCTAGCAGGATACATTTAGTCTGCAATCTATGATATTAAACAATGGTGGCTGAGGACATTTACATAATCAACAATCCACATAGTAATACAATGGCATTCTAACAGGATTAAGTTCCTCTGACCTTCTAGAGGAGAGATAATTGCATTACATATGTCAACATCATCAAACATCTACAAGAATGGTAGGAACAATGGGTAAACAAAATACAAAATACTGTCTGGCTGGATTTTAAGAACTTAACCCATGAGTGGCATATTACAAGTTTGCAAACCAAAATACAATATTGTCTGGATAAATAAGAAATCCTCATAGGATATACATTAAAGGGGTCCATTTTGTCACATACCTCCCCCTTCTTATTTAGCCAGTCAGAGCAGTCAGATGTGATACGTCTCTGATTATCCTTCTCCTCTTGGCGGCATTGTATTTTTTAATGGTGAAGTCAGCAATCGAGGATTCCATCTATACACCTCCCCCACATTACCTCCCCCAGGATTGGCAGACATATTGTGGACCAGCACTAAAATGGGATTCAGAAGTAAGCTCCTATAAACTTCTTGCTATCAATTCCCCCTGGGCAATGTCCACAGTCTGGTTAGGTTCACTCACTGTTGATGGCTCAGAGGAGAATGATGGGTGCTGGGGACATGGATTATCCTCTGAAGGTGTGGTAGCAAGATCCACATCAGGGTGTTGCTTGGCTTCTTGGATGTGGGGGATGGCAATGACAAACTGGCTGGATAGTCCTTGTCGTGGGTAAGCACGCTAAAACAAAAGATGTGGGGAGGCCATCCATGAGCCCCACTTCAACCTCCTCCAGGTTAGCCTCTGAAACAACAGGTGTGGGAAGGCTCCTCACAAATCCCACATCAACCTCTTCCTGAGAAGTCTCCACAAAAGCAGGTGTGGGGAAATGGTCTTTAAGCTCCACATCGACCTCCTCCTGGTCAGTTCCCAAAGCAAAAGGGATAGGGACGTTGTCCATAAACTCCAACTTCTCCTCTCCCTGCTCAGGCAGGGTGTTGACAGGATCAGTTTCTTGTAGTTCTGGGGCTTGGAACTGGTGTCTTTCCAGATTGTCACTGGATCCATGATGTGGCAGTTTAATGCCTTTGGGTCAATCTTGGCGGGGTCCCCAATATTCTCCGCATCCTTCTAGCCATTCTACTGGACCAATTTGTGGATCAAATCCGACCATGTGTCAGTGTCCCTGAATTCGATTTCTCGGAACTGACATGCCACCTGTAGTTGCAGTTTCTTATAGCAGCTGTACTTCCAATCCAGTCCTCATCCCACGGCTAAGCTGGTGGGATTGGACATGGCAGTGTCCAAAACCTGAATGCCTCACCTATAGCCTGCTGGGTATGCTTATATGCCTCCCTGGTTGTTGAGCCATTGGATGGTGTGTATGAACATCAGTCCCTGCAGCTCCTCTGGATAAACCAGGCAGAGTAGTATCCCACCGCTGCCACCAATTGTGGAGACACGGGGGTCAGTGGGTGCTTTCGTCTACTGGCCCAGCCACCTTTAGCAAGACAGCCTGGACCAGGGCTCATTCCTAAACTGAACGCCCAAGCTCCTTAACCATGGGCAGAACACTACTCAGACAACACTGGGAGAGGGAACCACAATATTAAGGCTTTATTGGTTCCTCAAACAGTTAACAGCATATAACACATAACCAGCAAAACACAAAATGTAACAGGCAATAGAGTCTCACCCTTCCACTGGCTCACCAGGGTTTAGAATATAGCACACCAAAGTCTGTAGCCAGGTGGCTGGATCATCCCAACCTGGGTTGCGTTCTTATGCAGTCTTTGTTACCCCAGCCGAATCCAAACATTCGATGCTGAAGTCCTTGTAGAATTATAATCCAGGTTCTGATCCCCTTGGTCGGCACTGTAATGCCTAGGCTTGGGGTTATGGCCGGCTAGTTGGGTTCATAGATCCTAGATTAGCTGCCTGTATCAAGTCCAGTGCACCTCTAGCTGGGAACGAAATCCCTAGACTGAGGTCACTAGACAGAATCAAAATCACCCTGGTTAATCAACAGGTCTCCTTATATACCCTCAGCCCTCATTGCAGGATATTGGGGACTTCACAATTGGTGGAATAAAACTGTATTCTTATTAGCTCGACCTCAAGCCTCTTATAAAACATTTCTAGTAGTATTGCAGTCCTGTCAAGGGAGAGCCACATACCGATTGACATAGCACCTAGCAGGATACATTTAGTCTGCAATCCATGACATTAATCAATGGTGGCTGAGGCCAATACATAATCAACAATCTACATAGTAATACAATGGCATTCTAACAGGATTAAGTTCCTCTGACCTTCTAGAGGAGAGATAATTGCATTACATACTTCAACATCATCAAACATCTACAAGACTGGTAGGAACAATGGGTAAACAAAATACAAAATACTGTCTGGCTGGATTTTAAAAACTTAACCCATGAGTGGCATATTACAAGTTTGCAAACCAAAATACAATATTGTCTGGATAAATAAGAAATCCTCATAGGTTATACATTAAAGAGGTCCATTTTGTCACATACACGACTCATGCAGGACCCTGGTGCGATGGCTCAATGGGTAATAAAGGGCTAGAGCCTGCTTTGTATTATCAGCTGGTCCTAAGCCTGAAATGTATGGGGTCATCCCAATATTAGACATGACCACCATGAATTTCTGGTAAAATGTTAAAGAAAACACAACACAGAGAAAAATAATTTTATTAGAAATAAAACAAAAAAACACTTAGAGACTCCATCTTTATTCAAAAAACAGTCTTCAGTCCGACGTAGTCCAAACGAGAAGCAATGTCAGCTCTGTATAGACAAATCGATTAGGGTTGCCCAGGAGTTACCCTGTAATAACGCAATACACAGGGGATGATCCACCTGTTGTGTAGTGATCTGAACACGATGGACCAGATCCTGATAAAGTTGACCGCAGAGATAGCCGGACAGCAATGGAGAGAGACCTCTCCTTCCAGGCCAGAGTTCGTAGGTCAATTGTTTTGGAGAGCAATTACTCTCCCCTATGGTCATCTCTCTGGCCACTTCTAGGTGCCACCGGGCATTGGTGAACAAGATGCCCATTGTCTCCATAGTACATATATGCATTCACTCTGAACATCTGCTGTCATTCCTACACAGAGAGCTTAGTCTACTCCATCTGCATGAGCTGAGGTGTTTGTGGGGCAGCTTGCAGTAGCAAAGGAAACTGAAAGTTTGGGGCCAGTCTGCATGGTCTCCACGCATGAGAAGATATTGAATATTGGATATTGTTTCATGGATTTATACTGGAAGCCAAGTGAATCAAGACATCCAGCGAGGATGGCAGATTTCAGTCAGCCAACTCACTCTTGATGCAGCTAGACAGACCCTGCCAGAAGGTTGCTACCAGGGCTTCTTTGTTGCACGCCAGTTCCACCACCAAGGTATGGAAGTATAAGATATACTGAGCCATGGTGTCTATGCTCATCTTTAGAGACAAAAGGGATGAATCAGCTATAGTGGTGTGATCTGGAGCCTCAAATACTGCTCAAAACATCTCCTGAAACTTCCCAATGTTGCAGGCATCCAGACCACCATTCTTCCAAATGGGGTTTACCCAGACTAGTGTTTGACTTGACAGTAAACAGACCATAAATTCTATCTTGGACTGGTCAGAAGGGAAGAGGTGAATGTGGTGTGTGAAGTGGATCTGACACTGTATTATAAATCTATAGCTCTCCTTGGGATCTCCCTAGAAGTGGGACAGAAGTAGAAGCTGGAGCTTAGCTGTACCACCAGAAATTAACACCTTTTGGGCAGACAGTCCTGGGGAGAGTTGATTAGACATGGCAGACATGGATGGCAGGGTGGACATTGCCGCTGAAAGACTCTGCAGCTGGGTTGCCACTACATTGATGGCCTGCATTATCTGGTCTTGATATTCACATTGATAGCATACCTCCTCGTATAGGAGTTGCATGTGGTGTGGGATTTTTGGGTCCAGATTTGCCATCTGGTCTATGGCCTGATCTTACTGTAACGATGGTGGGTGTGGACCAGAGGCTGGGCTCACCCAGGAGAGGCATAACTAAATGACTACAAGGATTTCACAAAAGCCCCTGATGGTAAGGATAGGCTGGGACACACATAGACGTCGGGTTCCACTTGCATGACAGTCCCTGGGCTTACAGCAGCAGGCTAAAAGGTCAAGGCAGGCATGCGAAGTACAGAGGGCACAGCAGAGATGCAGTCAGGCAATCAAAAGTCAGGGCAGGCAGCACAGCTTTAGCAAACATAGCCAAGGTCAAGACCAGAGAAGTGAGGATAAATAAGAAGACAAGCCAGCTCATAAAACAGGTCAGAAAATACTAGAAACCCCTATAAGTAAACTAGACAGCCAGAACTGAAGTAGGAACCAATATTAGGCAAGGAATGGTAGGCGTGACTACTTAATAAATCTCCTGCCATTTAGGAATAGGCCAGGAAATATTAACCCTGCAAGACATGGGAGGGTGGAATCTGAGCAGGAACTGTATCTGCCTTCCTATAGCCAAGTTTTCAGCATGAAAAAAAAGAGAAACAATGACGGCACTCACCCATCTGAGTTCTTCACAGTGTTCTTTATTATTCCATCCATGAATGTGGTTACAGTGGTGCGGGGAGGGAGGAGAGGTGGAGGAGGACTACGGGTGCTCCGTTTTGCGTATGTTACTCTTCGACGGGTCCAACGCATTTCAGAGCCTGCTGTGCTCCTTCATCAGGGAATGGGGATGCATTCCCTGATGAAGGAGCATAGAATGCTCTGAAACGTGTTGGATGGATCCAATAAACCTCAAGTATCTGAAGATTTGGGCTTCGTGCTTTTGTAGCAGCGCAGACCTACAACACACTGTCCCTTTTCAATCCTAAGGAACAATGCAGAAATGGTGGTATTTAGATTATGAGCGCTATACAAGGACACTGCACTGATTAGTATTACCTTTAGGTTTTTATTGAATATTGACAAATGTGAGTCCTCGCCACAACATGTTTCAACGCTAATGCGTCTTCCTCAAGTGGACTTGAGGAAGACGCATTAGCGTTGAAACATGTTGTGGCGAGGACTCACATTTGTCAATATTCAATAAAGACCTAAAGGTAATACTAATCAGTGCAGTGTCCTTGTATAGCGCTCATAATCTAAATACCACCATTTCTGCATTGTTCCTTACCTTATCCTCCCTATGGGGAGTGTGGTGGAAGAGAGCAGCTTTGTACACAAGGACCTGGCTGACACAATAGACACGTGATTGATCACGGGACCCGGAGAAGCGAGCTGGAGCTGGGCACTCATTCTGGAACCAGGAACCGGCGAGCAAAGTTCTCGGATCCCTTCCTCACCACTGAGCCTACTATCTGGTTGTGCAGAGACAGCACAACCAGACAAGGTGAGTGAGGAATTAATATAACGGAGATTCTGCCTTTAGCCAACAGTGTGGCGCAACCGAATTTTTATTTTATACCTTTTCAATCCTAGGATTACCTACCATGCTGCAAGTGGAAGTGTGTGTCTCACAGCAGCTATATTTAATGTGTTTTGTACTGGTTGTGTGTCACACAACCTGAAAAGGTGAGCAGTTATATTTAGCGGCTTCAGAGCCCCCTTCATATATAACGATAAGACCCTATTTGTGCTTACTTCCTTTGCAGATAAAAATAGTTTTCATGTACTAATGATGGCTCAGGTGCTATATTCATGTATTGATAGTGGTCTTGTGATAAATTTAAAATACTGATGATGTGTTGGTAATGTATTCTTGTACTAATGATCGTTTTGGTACAGATTTAATGTATTAATGATGGTACAGGTGCTGTATATGTGGAGCCCACTGGGACGGGGCACTCCGCACCTGACCGGGGTATATGCTGGGGATGTCACGACAGTCTTGGTCCGGAACATGTCCTGAGCCCACAAGTAATGGGGGGGGGATATTTACAGGGGAGATTGTCGTATCACCACCCACAGGTTGTGGTCACGGTGACCACCGCTGCTGCAGAACCTCCGGGGGTGATGTTTGGCAGCTGAAGATGTAACGGCTCTCCGCGGGTAGAGCTTGGTTCCCCGGGGCAGTGATAGTAATAGTCTATGATTGATGCTATGGATGTTGCAGGATAGGGGTGGTAGTAGAGGTGATGGCAATTTGTGAGGGAATGTAGGGCTGGAGCACAAGGATCACACAGACTCACAGTTTTTGTAGTTTTCCAAGACTTTACTGCAGATGTTTTTAGCAGAGTACTGTCCACGGAGTCTGTACCGGGGCCGGGTTGCTCCAACCCTGACCGGGTCCTCAGCTTCCCACTGCTGCGCTGTGTGTGTGGCCCTGCTGCCGCTTTAGGCTGCTGGCTCTGTCTCTCCTCACAGGTATCTGGTCTGTGCGCTCCTCCAGGGCGAGTTATGAGGTAACTCAATCTTCCAGATGTGTTCCTCTGTTTCTCTTACGCCTTCACTCAGACCCTGGCTAGGCCTGGAATTCAGTAGCAGACTGTGGAGAAGCCTGAGGCAGCCTCTTTACACCACAGTCTTTTCTTCCTCAGTGCTGCACCACACTGAACTACTCACTTCCTCTCTACACCAGAATATATAGAGGAGCTGCTTTACCTCCCCCTTCTTGCCTAGAGGTGCTAATGCAGTGTTCAGTGTTGTGTGGGATGTTAACATTGGTTGATGTTACTGTGGCACATTAACCCCTGGGGTGCCACATATACATATACTGATGATGATTCTGGTGCTCTATTCATATACTAATGATGGTTCTAATGTTATATTATTGTACTGATGATGGTTCTGGTGATTTAATTACATTAAATGTCTATGGAAAGCTTAGAGTTACTTATTATGGACCCTCTAAATAATTAGTGTTTGTTATCAGCTCTTTATATCAATATGGAAGCTTTGGCACATGCTGTTTTTGTCCTATGATGGACACAAACACTGTGTGACAGATCGCTTAATTATATTCACCACTATTTACCCTAAGTATTGTGAAAGATCACTGTGAATACTCTACAAATAATTTATGAAAGTAATTGAGAAAACATATTCCCTGCTAAGTTCACCCTCAAACATGCACCCATTATTCCATTTTTTACTTCAGTGTATTTTTTGGTAAAAAGGTAGCAATCTTAATGAAAGTGGCTATCAGAACTTAGGCTGGGGTCACAGTACCATTTTTCACATGCATTTTTGGAGACCTGCGTTTTCAAAAACACATGTAAAAAACGCACCCATAGGCCCCCATGTTAAAAAAACGCATGCCCTAATAGCCAAAAAGCATGTGTGACTGTCCCATGCGTTTTTGGAGCATATCCAAAAACGCATGCGTTTTTTAATAAGGGGCCTTATGGAAAACGCATGCAAAAACGCATGTACAATTAGTGCCATTCAAAAACGCATGCGTTTCCCATAGGAGCTCATGTTAAAAAAACGCATGCGTTTCCGGAAACGCATGCATTTTTTTTAACATGGGCTCCTATGGGAAACGCATGCGTTTTTGAATGGCACTAAAAGGTACTAATTGTACATGTGTTTTTGCATGCGTTTCCCATAGGAACCCATGTTATAAAAACGCATGCGTTTTCTACAAAAACGCATGGGTTTTTCAAAACGCTCAAAAAAATACTACAAGCACTATTTTATGTGCAGATTCAAAAACGCAGCCAAAAACGCCGGGAGCCATCACACACCTTACAAAACTCATGCTGACATGAAAAAACGCATGAGTTTTGTAAAATCATTAAAAAAAACGCATGGCAACTGTGACCACAGCCTAATATTCTGATTTGTGGACTCATTTGAAGGTGCAATAGGGGTCGTACTATATCACTCTCTGACCCCTTACTTTCATGGGTACGGAAGTAGGGGAGGGGTCACCATTGGAGTCATCTGCTCAGGGCGCCAACATACCTTGTCTTGGTCCTACATGAAGTTGATTTTCAGTTGCATTTTTACAATAAATTAGAATTTATACTAGCATTCAGTACACTGAGATTGAAGGATCCTTTGCCTCTACAACCACTTCATTTTAGATTGTAGACCATGCACTTTGATTGCAGTTTGCTCTAGGCATACAAAGGACACATGGGAATAAGATGAAAGGACTTTCCCAATGCTGTGTGCAGCAAATGTTTTCTGAGTCCGTGGGAAGCAAAGAAGAATCCTAATGTAATGTGTGCGGTAGAAACATGCTGCATTACTTTCAGTAATGAACTGCAAAATACACAAGGAAAATGCAAAAGAGAAGTGATCTCATAAGGAAACTGTTTAGACAATTATAGTCATGCTGTACTGATCCATTACTAGATATTGCTTTATTTTAAAAGAAACTAAGTGAAGCAATATCAAGTATATCATCATGATTAACAACAAGGATTATTTAAAAAAAACTTGTGTATTTTTGTCATCTAATATATAAAGCTAAATGTGTGTATGTGTATGTATGTATGTATGTCTATCCGGGATTGGCATCTACACTGTCGCAACTACAGCCACAAAATTTTGTACAGTCACACATCTGGACCCCGACAGCATCATAGGCTATGTTGTGAGGCGAAATTTTAACTCCGCGCGTTCCCGTTCACCAAACAATTTTGCCCCTATCTACATAATGGGAAAAAAGTGAAAGGAAAAGTGTTGGAGGCAAATTGACAGCTACCAGATGTGAACAAGGGGGACTTAATGAGAGTGATGGCGCCAAAGAGTATATACCGTACAGTTGCTAAGGTGGGGCCCCAACATAGGATACTCACCACACATGGGGATATGAACACACACACAAAATGCGCCACACTCTACCACATGCTTGAACACATACCACCCTCAGCACACATTTCACCACACATACACCAGCCTCGCCACATAATCGCCCTAAAACACACACAAGTCTGGTATTATCCTTCAAAAATATAAATCTGATTAATAAGCAGCAAAACTACAAGAGAAACAAATGTACCATATCTAATATATAAAGCTGAATTAGTGTATGTGTGTGTGTGCGTGTGTATGTCCAGGATTGGCATCTACACAGTCTCAACTACAGCCACAAAATTTTGCACAGTCACACGTCTGGATCCCTAGAGCGTCATAGGCTATGCTGTGAGGCAAAATTTTAACCTTGCGCATTCCAATTCACCAAACAATTTTGGGCCTATCTAGATAATGGAGAGAAAGTGACAGTTACCAGTTGACAGTTGTGAATGAGAGGGGCTTAATGACAGCTCCAAAGATTAACAGTTTATACCAGCATATAGTCACTAAGGTGGGGCCCTGACATGGAATATTCACCATGCACGGGGACATGTATACAAACCACATGCACACAAAGAGTAACAGCTAAGGTGGAGCCCCAACATTGGATACTCACCACGCACCCGAACACAAACACACACACCACAAAGAGACACAGACAACACAGAGACACACACCACTCAGACACCCCCCCACAGGGACAGACACACATACACACCCTATAGGGACATATGCACTCACCCCAAAGGGACACACACACCACAGGGACATACACACATAAACACCCCACAGGGACACAGAGACACACACACACACCCCACAGGAACACACAGACCCCACAGGGATGGACACACACCACAGGGACACCCCTCCCCCCCACAATGACACACACCACAGGGACACCCCTCCCCCCACAAGAACACACACCACAGGGACACACACGCACACACATCCCAGGGACACACACACCCCAGGGACACACACACCACACAGACAGACACAGATGTGCACAAATCATCTCACACAACTCGCCTCATACGTCTGGTATCTTTAATTTCCAAAAATAAACATCTGATTAAAAACAGCCAATGTGCAACACATGTGCCATATAGGGATGTATGTGTGAGGTAATATATACTGCCCGGCCAGGGGGAGGGTTTACTGTTGGTTGGAGACTTATTAGGCTGCCTATAGCAACCAATCACAGCTCAGCTTCTATTTTCCTACAGGTCATTAATATGACATATTCAAATTCTAATTTTGTTATAGCTAACAGCAGTTATTTATTAATGTAGCCGGGTAGTACAGCTAGTCTCTTCATAAAGGAGTTGCCCAGGACTTAAAAAATGCAAACTGCCCTACAATACTGGGAATGGCATCCATATGTTGTCAGATAATGATTCTGGTGCTCTATTCATATACTAATGATGGTTCTAATACCATATTATTGTACTGATGATGGTTCTGGTGATTTAATTACATTATACATCAATGGAAAGCTTGGAGTTACGTATTAGGAGTACTATAAATCAGAGTTTGTTATCAGCTCTCTATATAAATATGGAAGCTTTGGCACAAGCAGTACTTTTCACATGATAGACACAAACCCATGTGACAGATCCATTATATATTTATTTACCACTATTTACCCTAAGTGTTGTGAAAGATCATTGTGAATGGTCTACAAACAAGTTATGAACGTATTTGAGAAAACATATTCTTTGCTAAGTTCACCCTCAAACATGCACCCATTTCTCCATTTTTTACTTCTGTGTATTTTTTGGTAAAAAGGTAGCAATCTTAATGGAAGTGTCCATTACAGCTTATTTCCTGATTTGTGGATTCATTTGAAGGTGCTATAGGGGTCATATTACATCACTCTCTGACCAATTACTTTCATGGGTAGGGAAGTAGGGGAGGTGCACCATTGGCCTCATCTGCCCAGGGTACCAACATACCTTGTCAGAATTGTGAGCTGCTAACAGTTGGTCATTGGAGATTCTAAGTAAGTAAGGCAGAGAGAGATGGGCAGTCCTTTTAATATTTAATATATGTCGGGGGGGTGTGTCCTGGCCATGGAGGGAGACAGACGCTAGTCCTTGAGCTCTGTCCCCTCGGCCTCTTTCCTAGCCTAATATTGGCATCCCAGCCTGGAGAGAGATCCTCCTCATGTCTATGAGGAGAAGGAGCATCCGCACAGGAGCGTTACCGGGACCCTCCCACCCGAAAAACAGCAGTATTAAGCGGTATCTCCGCAGTTCCAGCATGCCCCCCTTGGATGCAGTGCCTCACAAGATGGCAGAGCCTGCTTCTCTGCTGGAGGTAACCTCGCCTGAGGAGGGGGAGGAGGGTGCCTGCTTGGGAGCGTGGAGCTGCATAATGAGCCTGCCTGCTCTCCCCACACTAAGAGAGATAACGCTGCACTGTCAGATAACTTGGAAGCCCCGCAGCAGCTGATGACATCTCCGGGAGACAGCAGATCAGGAAGCCCTCCCTGCACCGTCCAGCCTGAATCTACCACAAGTGAGCTGAGGAGCCTGGAAAAGGACAGAGGGACACAGAGGATCCCAGCTCCGGAGGCAGCGGTAAGGAGTGGGGGTCAGAGCAACAGGCCCCTGGGACAGCCTGATCAGTCCTCCAGCCCAGGACTGGACCCATACATCCCTCCATCCCCATACAGCTATGTTACTAATGTGCAAGGCAAGGGATGGCCACAACCTATGGGGCGCATATACTGGCCGCAAATTTCCCAAACCCCTGGCCCCATGGGGACTATAACTGTGACATCACAATCCCCTCACCTGAGTGTTCCCCCCGTCGGCCCCATTGGCAAAGGTATGACCCCTGTCGGCCCAGGCTCAAGTCTGCATCAAGCTGACATAGACAGAGTCAATGCTACTCCTGGAGGTGACGTTTGGGACTCATTTAGAGCCCGCATTCTAAATATGCCTACACGAGAAGAGCTGGTGGACTTCCTCTCAAAAATGGAGGCTTCATTTGAAACTGAGACTAAAGAGATAAGGGGAGAAGTTCGGGGAATGTCAGACAGAATCTCTCAGTCCGATGCCAATATGGAAGCCCTAAATATACGTGTCAAGAAACTGGAGGACACTGTGGCGTTCCAGAGATCCCAACAGGAGGTTTTTCTGGACTCTATGGAGGACCTGGAAAACCGGGAAAGACGACAGAACATCTGGGTGAGGGGTCTCCCGAAATCTATAGCATCAGGGGACCTGGGGCATACCCTCCAAAGCCTATTCAACTCTATTAGGAATGTACCTGAGGATTCTACTATCGAGTTTGACAGGGCCCACAGGTCTCTGGGCCCCCCACTGGCTGAAGGAGCATTCCCCCGTGATGTTATTTGCCGCTTTCATAGGTACCGTGTTAATGACGAATCCTTAATAAGGCACGGTGTTGCGAGAGATCACTTTCCTGGATTACATACAACTAATGGCAGACATGTCCAGGAGAACCAAGAAATAACAGAAGGACAGCGCCCAAGCTGGAAATCATAACAGCGTGTCTTTTATTCCATCCACCACAGCAGCACAACGTTCGGTGACAACCTTTTTCAAGTGCATACATCCCACAAAACCAGAGTGACATTTATATGTGTATAACTCCACCCAGTAACATGCTCCAATCAATGAGCAGTATATAATGTCCAGGAGAACCCTCCAGAAGAGGAGAGCCCTGCGACCCCTCCTGGATCTTCTGAGGCGCCACAATCTTCCGTATTCTTGGGGCTATCTGTTCCGCCTTCAAGTCCGATGTGGGAACCAAATGGCATTTTTATCCCACCCTAGAGAGCTTCAGGAATTTTTACAGGCCCTCGACTTAGCCGACCCTGGCCTCTTGTTCCCTGATTGGCCGTACCCCGCTTCTGAGGGCATTTATTTGGCAGACCCACGGGCACAACGCACCCAAAGGCGGAGAGGCAATAGAAGAGGAAGGGCCAAGAGGAGGAGGAGGGCCGCCAGCGGAGAGCGCGATGAAGAGGACTGACTGTACGGGTATCCAAGGTTTTGTGTTCCATTCTACTGAACGCTCCCTGACTGTTGCCCTTTTTTCTTTTTTTTAGGATTTTGACTTGCTTGGTAAATTTTTGATACTGTCAGCTCCTAGGATAGGAGCACAAGTATTCAATTCAGTCAGCGAACCTCAGAAAATTTTCCCCTACCCTTTTCACTCCCCCTTCCCCCCCATACCACCTTCCCCTCCCCCTCCCCCTCTTCTTTTACAGTGTTAAATAATTTAGTCCAAGGGGCAATGGACGTCCCTCCTATTGTACTACAATGTGCGTTCCGATGGAACTTCCTAACCTCGACTTAATTTTGTCCGATTATTTTTTCCCAGGCTGGTTAAATGCTATTATGTTATATAATATTTTACGGTTTGAGACCGAGGGGACTATATACACTTCGGATTGAATGTGTGTTATATACTGACGTTCTTATTTCTAACAGAGTACCTTATTTTTTTTAATATTGACGTACTCAAATTTTTCTTCCTCCTGGAAAGGTACTCCCCAAGGGGATTTCGTACTCGTTGTTAGAGTACGATACTTCTTTATAGAATATACCCCACTATCCTGTGAAGTGTTATAATTACCCATCCAGAGTCTCTTTCTTCTTTCTTTCTCTTTTTGTATCATTTCTTTTCTCTTCTTTTCTAAGATCTAGGTAGTGCGTTGGTGTTGGATCCCCGGGGGGCTGGGGCCGCTGACGACGTGTTGAATATGGGGTCCCTCGCGGTTGGGTCTCCAAATGTCAGGGGGTTCAATACGCCCCAAAAGAGACATCAGGTCCTTCAAGATATGCACAAGCGAGGGGACCAGGTGGTCTTACTCCAGAAGACACACTTTAAAGAGGGCCATGTACCCCACATTGGAGGGAAACAGTTTTCTTCCTGGTTTCACAGCACAAATCCCGAGGCAAGATCTAAAGGGGTGTCAGTGGCCCTCCATGGGGTTTACCTTACACGCTGCTTGACTCGATAATCAATCCCAATGGAAGGTATATCTTCCTTAAGCTGATGATAGCGGGAACCCGTATAACCTTGGTCAACTGGTATCTTCCCAACAGGGAGCAAACGAGAGTCTGTAGAGCCCTCCTATTGAAATTAGCAGATTTCGCCGAAGGTCAGGTCATAATTGGAGGTGACTTTAATTTTGTATTTGACCCGGCTGTTGACTCCACGTCTGGTAGAGGGACGGTTCCACCTAAGCGGGTGCAGGTGCTCCGGAGATTCCTCTGCAAGCTACAATTAGTAGATGTTTGGAGGATCCTCAATCCTAAGGGACGAGACTATTCCTTTTTCCATCATTCATACAGTCGAATCGACTTGTTCCTGGTCAGCCATGGTGTCCTGTCATGGAATCCTGTTGCCTCCATTGGTAATATAGTTTATTCGGACCATAGTCCTATTTTTTTATCAGTGGCGATGCCAGGGCTGGCTAGGAAAGAATGGACCTGGAAACTGAACGGTCACCTTTTGAAAGATGCCAAATGTATGGAAGATTTGAAATCTGATATAGAGTTGTTTACACAGACACATGGGCAGGACTCTACCTCCCGTCCGTTAAATGGGAGGCCCTCAAATGTATCCTTAGGGGTACGTTAATTAAACATGGTTCCAGACTGAAACGCCTTCGGTCTGAACAAATTTCCCAACTATTACAGCAGATAGGCCTCCTGGAGTCCAGACACAAGGCTTCTGGGGATCGAGGGGAGCTCATTAAACTAACCTCTGCCAGAAACGAGCTTAGAAACCTGCTCGATGTTAGATTTGAAAGGCAAAAAGAGAAAACAAAAGGATTTTTTTACAAGAAAGCTAACTCCTGTGGAAGACCCTTGGCAAGGCTGCTACATCCGAGATTGGGTCCCACATATATTCCGGCTATTAAAAACTCTACGGGTAGACTGGTGCACAGCACTGAGGATATCTCACAGGCCTTCCAGAGGTTCTATGCAGACCTTTATGGTCTTCGAGGAAAATTTGACGATATGGACCCTGAGGCTTTGCGCCATAAAATACGGTCATATATTTCCAGTGTTGGTATACCGGCCTTGTCTAGAGATGATGTTTTGTCCCTCGAGGTGGACATATCGGTGGAGGAACTCACGGAGGCAATTAAGGGTTCCCCGACATCCAAGAGTGCGGGACCGGACGGCTTCACGCCCATATTTTACAAGACTTTGGTCGGTGATCTGCTGCCTCATATGCTCTCTTCTTTTAGAGCTGTATTGGGGGAGAGACCTTCCCTCCGCAAGCCCTTGAGGCGCATATTTGCATGATACCTAAACCAGGGAAGGACCTATCAGAGGCGGCGAGTTACCGACCCATTTCTCTAATTAATGAGGACGTCAAGCTGTTTGCCAAGATTTTAGCCGATAGACTCTCTGAGAAACTCCCATCCATCGTTCACCTTGATCAGGTGGGCTTTGTTAAAGGTAGAGAGGCGCGGAACAACATCCTTCGCTCATGTCTTTTGATTGATAAGGCTAGGAAGTGTAAGTCCCCTCTCTGTCTGCTTTCCATCGATGCAGAGAAGGCCTTTGACAGGGTCCACTGGGGATTTTTGTGGGAGGCCCTAGCACATATAGGCTTGGGTGATAGATTTTTGAACGGAGTACACTCTTTATACTCCCATCCCTCGGCAAGGGTACAGATAAATGGAGGCTTATCGGGGTCATTCCTCGTCAAAAACGGGACTAGACAGGGTTGTCCATTATCCCCTTTGTTATATGTCATTGTCATAGAGCATCTGGCTAAGTCCATACGGGATAACCGAGACATCCATGGGATGGTGGTGGGAGACGTCCAACATAAGGCGGCGCTTTTTGCCGATGACGTTCTTCTTTTTGTTACTCGCCCGTCGGTGACCTTCCCTGCATTACTACACGAATGTGAGACGTTTGGAAGCCTTAGTAATTTCAAGGTCAATTATGCGAAGACTGAGGCGTTGAATATATCCCTGCCCTCGGCCGAAGCGGCTTCCCTAGCAAAGGACCTCCCTTTCCGCTGGCGCACGGGCCACGTAGTATATCTGGGAGTGAGCCTCCCGGCTGACTTGTCTGACATGTTCCGCTTGAATCATCAGGTTATTCTAGGTAAGGTGGGGTCCATGTTGGAGTCTTATAGACCCCTATGTCTAGTGCCGGGACAAGGCATTCTGGTGCCCTAGGCAGGTAAGGCAAACGGTGCCCTACCCCCCCCAAATATGTCTGGGAATAAAAATGGCAACAAACTTTGAAAGTAAATTTAATTTAACGGGGACCTATAAAAGGTTCGTCCAACCACACTACAGAGACATACTGATAGGTTGTTTACATTGTGAGCCCCAATGGGGACAGTGTTCATGATGTATGTAAAGTGCTGTGGAGTTCATAGTGTAATATAAATGCAAAAAGTATTATTCTTAATATTATGTCACAATACCAGGATCTGAGGATCTTCTATTTCGAGGTCAGGGACTCTCTGATGCCATGTTGCTGCTTGTCTCACTGTCGTCCTCTTTTGACACTGCAGTGCGGTGGACAAGAGAGCATTAACTGGTTAATAACAAGAAGTATGGAGTGTGTACTGAGCCATAAACCCTCCCCTTACCATGAAGTATGGAGTGTGTACTGACTGAGCCATAAACCTCCTCATACCATGTCCAGCAGACATTGTAGGATTACTACCCGTATATACTTGTGTATAAGCCGACCCGTGTATAAGCCGACCCCCCTACTTTTGCCCCCAAAACCTGGGAAAACCTATTGACTCGTGTATAAGCCGAGGGTGGACCCCAGCACAGGTATACAGCCCCCAGCAGTGTGGTATACAGCAGCCTCCCCAGTGGTATATACAGACCCCAGGGGTAATACAGCAGTCCCAAGGGTAATACAGCAGCCCCAGGGGTAAAACAGCAGCCCCAGGGGTAATACAGCAGCCCCAGAGGTAATACAGCAGCCCCAGGGGTTATACAGCAGCCCCAGGGGTTATACAGCAGCCCCAGTGGTATATACAGGCCCCAGCAGTATATACAGCAGCCCTAGTGGTATATACAGGCCCCAGCAGTATATACAGCAGCCCCAGTGGTATATACAGGCCCCAGCAGTATATACAGCAGCCCCAGTGGTATATACAGGCCCCAGCAGTATATACAGCAGCCACAGTGGTATATACAGGCCCCAGCAGTATATACAGCAGCCCCAGTGGTGGTGTTCACAGGGCCCAGTGGTGGCGTATACAGGGCCCAGTGGTGGTATATACAGGGCCCAGTGGTGGTGTATACAGGGCCCAGTGGTGGTGTATACAGGGCCCAGTGGTGGTGTATACAGGGCCCAGTGGTGCTGTATACAGGGCCCAGTGGTGGTGTATAGAGGGCCCAGTGGTGGTGTATACAGGGCCCAGTGGTGGTGTATACAGGGCCCAGTGGTGGTGTATACAGGGCCCAGTGGTGGTGTATACAGGGTCCAGTGGTGGTGTATACAGGGCCCAGTGGTGGTGTATACAGGGCCCAGTGGTGCTGTATACAGGGCCAAGTGGTGGTGTATGCAGGGCCCAGTGGTGCTGTATACAGGGCCCAGTGGTGCTGTATACAGGGCCCAGTATGCGGGGGCGGGGAGGCGCGCGCCTTTGCACACTCACCGCGGCCGCCGTCACCGTGCGTCTGCTGTAAGAAGGAGAGGAGGGGCGGGCAGAGCTGCAGGACAGGAAGTCCCGTCCTCCCTCCTCCCTGGCCGGCCCGGCCGCCGGCGGCCAGCACGGGGCCCCCCAGGGGGTGCGGGGCCCTCCAGGGAGTGCGGGGCCCCTTCAGGGAGCGGGCAATGGGCCCCTCATGCGGGGAAAAATGCGCCCTGCACAAGATGGCACCCTAGGCGATCGCCTAGGGCCGCCTAGCTGTTGTCCCGGCCCTGCCTGCGTCTGTCATGGCTGGGAAGGATTCATGTGGTAGCGATGGACATCCTGCCGAGATTCCTCTATGTTTTCCAGGCCTTACCTGTATGGCCACCTGGAGCGTTCTTCCGTAGCCTCAGGTCAGTAGTTTCTCGTTTCCTGTGGAAGGGCAAGAGGTCAAGGGTCAGTATGCAGATCCTGTCCTCCCCCAGGGAGGGAGGAGGTGCAGGCCTTTCAGACATTCGTAGCTACTGTATGTCGGCCATTTTGGTATGATTGCTGGATTGGCACTATAAGGCAGCCCTCAAACAATGGGTTCAAATTGAACAAGACGAGATCGCGATTCCCCTTAAGCATCTGCAGTGGATTCCGACGACAGCCCTGTCCTCTATTGGTCAACTGTCTTTCCTTACTATCGAAACGCTTAGAGCCTGGCGTTCGGCTCGTAGAGAATTGGCTGAAGAAAAGTATGCCAGCCCTTTGACCCCGATTTTTTGCAATCCGGCATTCCCCCCGGGTATGTCCAGCCGGAGTCTCCTGGAATGGAAGGCGAAGGATGACATTCGAATTAGACAGGTCCTGGTAAATGGAGAGTGCCCCCCTCTAAGTGCTCTCCAAGCTAAGTCACCACATATTAAATTGAAATGGTGGGAATACCTACAATTGAGGTCCTTCTTGTGCTCCCTAGAGATCCGCAGGGTTCCCTGTTTGACGCTATCCACTCTGGAAGCAGTTTTTACTGCAGAAGCGGCACCTCCAAGAGGGATTTCTGCCATCTACGGCATACTGTCCAAATCTGTAGACGCCGGGGCCCATGGTTATAGGAGGGCTTGGGAAAAGGAACTGGGTAGAGTGATCCCTGAGAAGGACTGGGAGAGGAATTTCCTTATGGCTCTTAAAACGTCTGGTTCATGCGAGGCAATGGAGTAAAGCCTTAAACTCCGTTACAGATGGTACCTCACCCCGGACAGGCTGCACAGGTTCTCTCCTGATGCCTCGCCCCTTTGCTGGAGGTGTGGAACTGAGATAGGCACCGTACTACATATCTGGTGGAGCTGTCCCTCGATCCAGGTATTTTGGTCTAAAGTATTTCGTAACCATGATTTAGTTATGAGGGGG
Source organism: Allobates femoralis (assembly GCA_033576535.1). Taxonomy (NCBI): domain Eukaryota; kingdom Metazoa; phylum Chordata; class Amphibia; order Anura; family Aromobatidae; genus Allobates; species Allobates femoralis. The sequence goes on from JARQOC010000003.1 coordinate 448,294,410, forward strand.
AATCTGGTAGGCACTCCCGAAATGGCTTTACTCTCCCTGCTCCCTGGCTCTTGGAAGTATCAGAGGAAGGGTATCCTTCGGTTTTGTTTGGCAGTGGCTCGTAATGTGATCCCTCGACACTGGAAGAACCAGGATCCTCCTTCCATTCTGGAGTGGTACTCTGAAATGGAAAGGATCCGTAGATGTGAGGAGATCTCGGCTGACTATTTCCAGACCCAACGGGATTATGTGCTGGTTTGGACAGAATGGATACTGTTCGGTGATGCCCCTAACTTCCGCGACATGTTCCATTGAACAATGAACCGTGGGCGGTCACTGTTCTCCCGTGGGCCCCGGCCAGATGCTGACGCATACAGCCCCTTCTGTCTTTCTATCATACATCTTTACTTGTTCTTTTCTTCTTTTTTCTTATCTTCACTTTCAAAATTCTAGATCTTTTCTGTTTTTCTTGCCCAATAAACCCTACTCCTAACCCCTGGATGGTTATATAATTTTGTTGAGACTACAATGTCCTGTATATAATTTTATTGTTTTTTTTTACTCTTTGCTTCCACACAATCACATGTTTCATAGAGAGATGCAACCCCCTCCCATTATCTGTGTGGGGAAGGGAAACTATAAATCTTAACATTTAGATCGGTGGCGGACCAATAGTTGCGGTAGTGTGTTATGTTTGTAGGCACTAACGGGTCCTGCTTCATATATGATACATTAAGCAGCCTTATTTGCTGTTGAGAGATCTTACATTATGTCGGCTGACAACACTGTTTGTAATGTTTGATAGACTGGAAAACTTAATAAAGATATATTTGCAAAAAATTTTATATATGTCAACTTTGCCAGATTTTTCCCCAAAATCCATTTGTGGCAAATAAATTTGCATGAATCTCAATAGTGGAAAGTTTGTAATAGCTTGGAAATTACACATTGTGGAGTGGAAAAATAGAGAACCCAGCTTATTATAGTAGTTTACACTTTATAGAATACCGAGAAAAAGAGACAGAACAGCGCCGATCATAAAATCTTACACACTTTAAGAGAGGATGACATTTAGCATAAGTGTTTACACTCTACTTGGGAGACAAAGAGAGGACCCAGAGGGCAGAAAGAGCTTATACTCTACAGGAGAGACTTACCCCAGGACTCTGGACATGGAAGAAGACTCTTTCTTACAAACTGCACTCCACTTGGAGCTGATGATCTGTGATGGCCCAGGTACTTAATTCCACTGTACAAGGTATGATAATTCATAAGATGTCACAGCTACAGGGCTTAAAGGGAAGGCACACATGTCAATGCAAAATTAGGTTAGTCTGCTCTTTGATACTTCAGAAGTGAGGAATATAATACCAGGCAAGTCTTTTTAAATCTCAAAATGTTTGAATTATTGTGAAACTGAATTTCAGGAAATTTTACTTGAGCTTGATCCTTTGTGGATTCATCTACTGATCTCTAGATGCACACCAATCTGATATTAATTTGCTAAAATGATAATACTGTATTTGATTGATACAACATACACTGCTCAAAAAAGTAATGAAAAACTAAAATCCTACATCTTGATCTTGGTCTTGATGACCAAAAGATTCAAGTTGAAAATTATAGCATATACACAAATTCTGTAATTCGTTGAGAACAAATTTTTGTATCAATAGTAACTGGAGACCAAAATTATCAACCAACTGAGAGCTAGATTCCAAATCATCCCAAATAGCAAAGAATATTTAAATCACCGGCATATCCAACATAGTGAATTTCATAACATCAACTCATAATATGAATCTACAGAGTGTATAGTCCTGACACGCATCTATGCATTCTGGATAATGCCGGAGGAGACAGATGGTGTCCAGAGGGATGTCCTCCCAGACCTTAATCAGTGCTTCATTGCGCTTTTGGGTAGTCTATTACACTACTTGGCATCACTGTATGCATTTATACATAAAGTATCAAAGGTTATCAATTGCATTTGGGAAATGAGAGGAATGAGAGGCATTGCCAATTGTATTATGCCTTTAAATGAAATAACTTCCTATACACTCTGGCTACATAAAGACAGACATTTTCTTGCACCAGCATGATACCAAGGTCTACTGCATTGGTGTATGGTCTGATAGTGCCTTTGAGAATTAAATCCAGTATCCAGCAGATACTGTTGGACATCAAAAGGTGGTAATTGCGACCTCCAAGGAATGATGATGAAAGATGTTGAAGGTAGCATAATGTTCATCATATCATTTTCAGACCCTTTCATGTTTAGGTCAGTGCTAACTTGCTCTATTTTGTTAAAAAAAAAATGTGACACCAATACCAAATCTGTTAAATCTGAGGAATTCTGGCAAATAGTAATCAACATACACAGTGCGGGTGCCACAACAGTAAGTCAGGCCTTCATGACACCCCTCTTTGAGTCTGTTTTTCCCATGCACAGAAGTAGACAACTGGAGGTCATGTGTAGAGCTCTGTCAACGCTCCTTCATTTTGTCCCTTACACAAAGGAGCAGATATTGGCTCTGCTGCTGTGCTTTTGGCCTTTTGTTGCCCTTTCTTTTACTGATCTTTCCAACTCTGCTTATGTAAAGGTTCATGTCTTAATGCTGTTACCTTTCAAATGCACCTATTGTAACTTATTTGTACCAAAGTAGGTGACATTGATTATTAAGCATTATTATTAATATGATATGCTTATAACTAGGCAGATTGACATTTTTGAAGTTTATTTGACTTTTGCTTATACTGTGGTACTTATAGTAGCACTCTGGGTTTCTTCTTGTTTACCACCAGATTTATTGACAGTTTAGTGGATTTCAGTGTAGACTTTACAATAACAATGATGCCAAACAAAAATTTTTGAATGAAAACTAACAATATATACTAATTTTGGTTTCATAGACTTCCTGTCTTTAATTGAGACTTAAAAGTGTAACTTAAAAATGTAACTAAAATGTTGTTCTCATATCTTTTGCACATGACCTTCCTGATTTTATATTTTTCCCCTTTTATTCAATTTTTTTATCTAAATTCTCACGTGGAATTTGAAAATGCTGGAGAAATGTATTCCAACATTCATTTACTTTGGCTTGAAACATAAGTCCACTTGAAATTTATACTGGTATCTAGATATTTCAGTTTACTTTATTTAGTATAAAGTTCGGGGGCCGCACTGATCACATAGTGTTCCCTGAGAAGTCTGTGTTACTATTCGGGTTTTGCTTGGGGGCTGTACAGATAAAACATTGTTTAAATATGTTATACTTCCAAGGACAATGCGCTTGTACTTCTGCTCATTAACTTCATGATTATTCCCTGTACTGGCTCCAACAGCCAATCACAGATACCCACTCTCTGTGACAACGTCATTGATTGGCTGTTGGCAATGAAACTGCCATCATAGAGTTGTAAAAATAAGTAATTAAAAAAAAACTGACTTTGGGCTTTGTGGTATTTTTGATTTTCAGCGCAGAGACTGCAACAAAAGAACAAGTGTCCTATCTTTGCAGTCTCTGGGATAACACCAACTGCCTCAGGGAGTGGTGACGTCGCTCACCTAGTCACAAAGGACTACCCACGGCAGTGAACTCAGGTTCACTACTGCCTTATTGTGGGACATGGCGGCACACCAGTCCAGCATTCCGGCAGCATGTTCAACTGAGTTTCTCATGCCATGAAATCAGTTGAACCTGCTACTGGATGCGTTCCATCGCTGCAGTTTCTGAATGTAGCAGAGTCACGACCATGTGCTTCATGGGACACCATTGTGGATTACCATCGAAGGAAATGTTTTGGTTAATAAATGGAAAAATGATTGTTGTCTGTGTGTTTTATTTCAAATAAATAATTTTTCTCTTTGTTTGTGTCTTTTAACTATTAACTGGATTCATAATGGGAGGGTCTCATAGAAGCCTGAACATTATCAATCTAGGGCTTAATGGCAAGCTATCAATACCCAGTTGTTATTAACCCCTTCTATCACCCGATGCCACTGCACCAGAGCATAAGGAAGAGCCAGATAGAGTGCCAAAAAATGCATCAATTTCTGGGGTGGCTGTGGGCTGCAATTCTATAGCCTGGGGACCAATAACTATGAGTCTTATCATGCTGAGAATAACAGCTCCCAGCTGCCTTGTTTTTACCTTGGCTGGCAATCAAAAACAGGGCAAATTCCCCACATTTTTTTAAAATTATATATTCAAGTACTTAAAAGAAAATAATGTTCTTGCCTGTATTTTGGATTGCCAGCCAAAGTAAGGCCAAGGAACTCGGGGTGGCAGCCCATAGTTGTCTGCTTTATATGTGCTGAAAATCAAAAATACAGAGAAATTCTGCGTCTTTTTTAAATTGTTTATTTATTTTTATACAACTATGACGGCAGGATCGTTGCCTATGGCAAACAATCATAGACGCCTGCACAATGGGTGAGGGGTTCAACAGCTAATCATAGACAGTGCCACAGAATGGGCATCTGTGATTGGCTGTTGGAGCCAGTGCAGTGAATAATAAGAAGTTAATGAGTGGTCTGGAAGGGAAAGAGCACAGTCCTCAGTAAGTATGATGCTAATGTTTAATCAATGTTTAGCTTATTTACAGTCCCCAGCACCCCTAGCCACCATTTTACAACTTTAAATCCAGGTTCAGAGTTCAGGCTCAAGTTCAGGTCAAGTCTGGTCACAAATCCGGACTTTAAAAAAAAGTTCAGTTGGATTCGCCAAACCCGAACATCGGCAGGTTCGGCCATCTCTATACATCACAGTAATATTTAAGGTCTTGCAACAGTGCATCTATAAAATAAAGGGTATCACATATGAGTAAACACTCTTTAAGTAACTGAAGTGTAAAGGTTATAAACTCTTATAGCTGAATTGCTAACACTATCTTACTTATCATGCTACTGTTGTAACCAAATCTAAGGCTAGGGCCACACTTAACAGTGCACCCACGTTAGCCGGATGACGTTACTGCAGAGCCCAGCCTGCTGTAAAGCTGACTGCTAATGTCGGATGTTTCCTGTGAACGCTGCTCCATAGTAACCCGTTGTTTACTACGGATAAAGCTTTACCGGAAGCCCCAGGCAGTGCGCTTATCCAGAACGCACAGGGAAACCTTGTCAGCAACGTTTCCCTGTGCGCTGTG